>CM060261.1:13871584-14471584 GCA_030684275.1 Acipenser oxyrinchus oxyrinchus | reverse complement strand
CAAAACATTACACACAATAGACAACATTCCTCCGCCCAGGAGAGCAACTTCCAAGAAAAGGTGTTAAAACCAAGCCTTGCCCAGGACAACTGGATGCTGCTAGAGACTGGAAAATGCTGCCAGATGTTGGTGGCCAGGAGTTGGTTGAGACGGAAAGAGTCTGTTTGGGGATCTCAAGCACAATAGAAAGAAAGCAACGCTGATGTACGGGTAAGTAAGCTGGGCTGAGTTGAGTGGGGGACGGAGGGGGGTGATGCTGGGATGCCAGAATCACCGTCGAGCCCTCTTGAGATGTCGTGGGCTAGTCAACGAAACACCGAGGATGGAAAGTGCCTACTTGAAGACCCCAGAGATGTACCCTACTTAGCTCGATCCAGACGGTTGACATGCTGATGCACTGGGGAGACCGCACTGTGGTTGATCCCCGGAGCCAGCATTACACTTCAGCCATCAACACATAGGAGGCTGTGTGGTCCATTGGTTAAAGAAATGGGCTTGTAACCAGGAGGTCCCCGGTTCAAATCCCAGCTCAGCCACTGACTCATTGTGTGACCCAGAGCAAGTCACTTAACCTCCTTGTGCTCTGTCTTTCAGGTGAGACATAGTTGTAAGTGACTTGCAGCTGCTGCATAGTTCACACACCCTAGTCTCTGTAAGTCGCCTTGGATAAAGGCTTCTGATAAATAAACAAATAATAATAATAATAATAATAGCACCAGGCAGAAGTATATCTACATTATCATATGGAAGGAAACGCAAATGGATGGAGATGCAGATGGATCACATTAGTTTACTGTAAAGCTACGTCTTAGTTGGTGCTTATCTTGGTGAGAGCCGAGTTCAAATCAGCATGAAATTTTAGCATCTACTTTCGTGTAATGGAAATCAGCCGGCAAGCGAAACTGTGCAGCGATGTGACAAAATGAATAGAGCCGATATTTTAATAAGTATCTTTCACACCACAGACGATGCGACAGCAGCATTGGGGTGGCACTGGAGTGACGTGAAATGAATAGGATTGAATAAGGCATTGAGCAATCAGAGAACAGCTTCAATGCACGTGGGCCAGCACGGTGAAGCAGCATCCAGAATGACGGAAGAAACAATAACACTTGCTGGTGAAAAAATACTCAGAGCTTTAAACAAAGGGCATCACAATTATAAAGATACAGATTTGAAAGACAATATATGGGAGTCCATTTCGAAGGAACTGGATAAGCCTGGTATGTGTGATTTATTGCCATATTTGCTGAAATACTATCAGAGAAGACACTCATAATTTCCACATTATGTTGACGAATATGTACCCGTCTTGGTCATAGTTTTGTCAATAGCAATTTCTAATAGTTGTATAGATTTGACAGTTTTCAAACCTGTCGCATCGCCTCTGTGTCACTTCTGGTGTATATGGTCATGCCGCTGTGACAGTATATTGCCGCGTCTGGCGGCCTTCATTGTTAAAACCCACACCAGAATGAGAGCACTTCAGTTTATTGTTAAGAAAGCATTTGAAATACCCACCCGTTCATTACACTCTCTGTGGTGAAGAGGAAGGAAAATCCAGAACTGTGCATTAAAGCACAAAGTGACGTTTAGGATTATACTGACAATGTGCTCTATTTTGTTTGTTTGTTTTTCAGTTTTTTTTTCATATCAAGAATGACATTGATTCTTTTTTAATGGTTTCTGGTTTTGCAAAGGTCTCTATCATACCAGGCTTTGAACTTGCTTGTAGAATACAAGCTCCAGAAAATTCCTTGCCGCATGGTCAAACAACCGTGATTCCTCAAACAAGCTCAAAGCCATGTAGAGATGATTAAATTCCAATAATGGGGAAGCAGACTGATTGCACACCGAAGGGGGAAAGAAACAAAGTGTATTTGAAGTGGGCCTCCAGTTCATGCCCACTGTTGCAATAACGTTGAGACATATGATTCCTAATGATCCTCAGCTGTGAAAACAGCTCTTTTCCTGTGCCCGGTTGCACTGCAGTTCTTTCATGGGGTGTTTGTGTACTGCCTCTGTTTCATGACTGTAATGCTAGAGTGTAGCAAGGAAAGCAGCTCTATTATACTTCATTTAATAAGGATATGGAGTTACATTACGCATGCTGATGCCAGCTGTTTTCCTTTAAAATAATTTTCAACCCCCTCCCCCCAGCTACTTAGGCGGGGCAGCAGTGACAAAGCAATGAAAACAGCCAGTCTTCTTTTCTAGGGATTACAAACAGGTCAATGTGGTGCAACTGGCAGGCAGCTGCCACGCAACGACAAAACTAGAATGGAAAAGCACGTCAGTGGTCTGAAAACTCACGTCACACTAAGAGCAATCTCTCTGAGCTACACAGAGAACGCAAAGGAAGAAAAATAAATAGATTGTAATTTAACCTTCAGCTGGATAAATACTAAACTTGCAATGCTACAAAAATAATAGCAAATCTCTCAGGCCTGTTGGATATAAAAGTATGCTATTCAGTTCCTGCAGATAAACCAGCTTGGATCTGCTCTTGTGATACCTCCGAAGCAAAGAAGACATGGACGTTATGCACTGGATGAGGTCCTGTCTACTCCGCAGACATTGTGGATACTGTGACACTGTCCACTTCATGGACACAGTGCATTGATTGTAGTCACTTAAACCACTCAGGGTCCCCAAATGTTTACGCCAATGTTTTATTTTGTATCCTGTAGCAGAGTACGGGGCCCTGCACATGTAAATAGTCGATTTTGTTAGTTTATTTTTTTTGTGTATTTTGAATTGAAGTTTGACAGGCCATCCCCACCCCACATTGGTTAATTGATTCACAGTTTGGGAGTGGTCACCTGTATAAAACAGTAGCTGGGAGCCAGGTCTCTGGTTAGTTAGTTTAGGACTGGGAGCAGCAGGCTGTGTCTTTTGTCTCTATACTGAGGGAGTCTTTGGGGGTTTGTGATTTATTGTTGGTGTTTTGTTTAAATATTTTGTTTCTTTGATTTGTAAAAAAACTGCAGTCTCTGTCTCCTGGCTCTGCTATACCCGGTGCTAGTGTTTATCACAACGCTACTCTTCCACAGACAAATAGGTTAATTATATGGTCAGCCAACCAAATTTGCTGAGGTGAACTTAGGGCTTTACCATCCCTATGATCAGTTCAGAAAAGGTTTTGAAAGGATTTCCATCTTCATTACTGTAGTTCAGTTCTCTGTGTGGGTGCTCAGAATGAATGAATGTGAGATTGTTTGTGCTGCCCACCACCTCCCCTGTCTCCACATACCTTCTTTCGGACATTACCATTCTAGCATGGGACTCTATGAACTGCTCAGCTTTACTGTAGAAGCTGACACTTGCAGTCCATTACTTGCCTCCAAAGGCAAGTAGTGGTTAGGGCTCTGGACTCCTGACCAGAGGGTCGTGGGTTCAATCCCAGGTGGGGGACACTGCTACTGTACCCTTGAGCAAGGTACTTTACCTAGATTGCGCGAGTAAAATCCCAACTGTATAAATGGGTAATTGTATGTAAAAATAATGTGTAAAAAATAATGTAATTGTATGTAAAAATAATGTGATATCTTGTAACAATTGTAAGTCGCCCTGGATAAGGGCGTCTGCTAATAAATAAATAATTATAATAATAAGAATGATAGGAATGACCCAGTCGTGACTCAGAACCCACTGCTGCAATGCAGATCAATATTGTTGTGTAAAGAACCTTTCACACTGGAGCTCCTACCCGCATCCCAAGAGTCTCTACATAGACCCCACGCGTCGACTCCACACTGAACAGCTATTATATCAGAGTCTCTACATAGACCCCCACGCGTCGACTCCACACTGAACAGCTATTATATCAGAGTCTCTACATAGTCCCCACGCGTACATCACAACCACTCAATGCTGTGCCGTGAGTAACCAGGACATAATCATGGTCCGCAATGGCACCATGGTTTACTCAATGCCTGGGTCAGACAATCTACCTCCCAAAGCAATGCTGGTTAGTGTGAATAACCCCGCTGGGAGGTTTTTCCCAATAGATTTGCTTAATGCAGCGTGGAAAGGAAATGGTGCCTAAAGGCACAGACCTCAATAAATACATGACATGGAGATAAGTATGAATGCATGGCAACATTAGAGACGTCATATAACATGAGGGTGTGGAAGAGCACCAATGTGGAAATGTTTTTTTATTTTCTAATATTTGCTGAAGTAACCCTGGGGCACTGATGGTCCCTCTCCCACTGAAGAAAGACGTCAAGAACAAAACTGACAATACAAACTCAGGTCCTGGGATCGATCAATACAATACTGAGGTGCTTAGATACCCTGCTTAAATCAGAGCTTGTAACAAGGTCATGGCGTGAATTATAAATGAGATGGCGGGATTCTATATTAAACTGCTTTCAATGTGACTGGAGATATGGAATACAATTACATGTAAAAATAAATATTACTGAGAGGGAAACATAAATACATTCCCAACAGTATCCCTTAGAGAAACATTGGAACAACACCATTGGGCTACCGTTATATTGTAGTCTTTAGAAACCCTGGGACCTCAGCATTGCTAGCAATGGCAGCTCAATGGCAGAGTGGTCCTGGTGTAATAACACACGAACTGGGACTGAGGGGGTCCCACGATACTGAAATGGATTGCCATTGTATTATTCCATACCACTATTATACCATCGACCAAACGATCACATGTAAAATAATACTGCCTCATACACCATTATTTACAGCAGCTGCATTCCCTTGGAATAAACCTCTTAGGTTACGTCTACAGTATATTTTGCTACAAAGTAATGTGCCTGTAGGCATAATCCTTCAAGTGTTCACACAGCCGTGACAATCCAGTCTTCTCTGATGTATTGAGACAGTATTTGAAACGACAAAAGGGCCCTGGTTTGCTGGGGTCAATGAAATGTATGTCAAATTAATGACATTCGCTGTGCGCTCAATACCATAGGGATTCATAAAGCACCTTCTGTGAAGCACCTCAAAGACTCACTCCTCCTAAAATAAACCTGTGGGCTGTTGCTCATCAGCACATTTGTGCAACACAGTGTTATTTAAACTGTCTGTCAAGAGATTGTAGGCAATCTGTGTTTGAAGTGGCAGTGGACTGAGAGCTCACACATGTTTTAAATGTTATACAGATGGTGGGAGGTGCTTTAAATTGTACATGTTCCTTATGTTTAATGTGGTACCTGTTTAAAATCCATTGGTGTGTGTTCTCTAAATAAGTATACTGTATGTGAGTCTCTATTTCCTTCAGTAGTCTTTTCAGAAGCAGTTTTACTGATAAGTCTAGTAAGTAATAATCTGAGCAGAAATACCAATAGAGAATCACACAGAGCACACCCAAGAGGATATTAAACAGGCAGCATGTAAAATATTAGAACAATGTAGGAGATCGGAAGTATATATTTAATCAACAAAGACAAAGAAAGGATTACTGGTTAGTGAGTGTATATGTGGCTCAATGACCATTTTTAAACATTCCGGAGAATTTGGTTAATGGTCTGAATAAATTCCATGATAGCTGTATCAGGGCACCCCAATATGGTGTATTTGCCATTTTATCTTTTTTCTGTCTAATAATTACTTCCCTGAAAATGGTTGTGTGTCACGCTCTCAGTGGGTTAGTGTAGGTAGCTGCCTTATAGATTTGGAATATTTGAACAATGCAATTCATGACTCTATGGATACACTATGCTCTGCAGATAGTTTCCTGGATTTGTATTTCTGCCATTAAATGATTGTAGCTTCCTGGAATTTCTCAGTGGATGTTCTGAAATATTCCCAGATGTTGCAATCTGCATTTCAACAGCCCGGCTTTGCATTGTGGCTGATTTCAGTAACAGTGTTATGACTGGTGTCTTGTTTTTTCACAGTCCCTGTACAAATTGATAGTTATTATTTAACATTTTACTTTATCAGTAGCCATGATGTCACAATCCTTCACGACAGCTCCTTTCAACAAGTTCTATTGTTTCTGTTTGTGTCGAATTGGTAAACAAATGAGTTCCAGACAGGAAGCCACTGCTACTCAGATAATGGAATTATTCATTCCAATGCACCTGGGATTGGAGGACAGTGAAGCAAAACACTGGGAGAACAAGCCAGCATGGTGGGTGCAACACACAGCACAGCAACCTCTTAACCCATGCAGAGAGAGACAGCGTGGCCAGAGCTCAGAAAACACCTTCTGTGTATCCTGGAAATGTACCTTCAATATGATGATCTTTGACGTCACAGCTGCTTTATCAGCCCGAACTTCAACTACGCTGTCCCACAGTCACGCTCAGCTATTCAGAATTTAAATAAATCCTTTCTTACCATCCTTATAAAGGGTTACCATGGTATTTCTGCATGTTTGCCATGCTTAGAATAGGAGGCTGTGTGGTCCAGTGGTTAAAGAAAAGGGCTTGTAACCAGGAGGTCCCCGGTTCAAATCCCACCTCAGCCACTGACTCATTGTGTGACCCTGAGCAAGTCACTTAACCTCCTTGTGCTCCGTCTTTCGGGTGAGACGTAGTTGTAAGTGACTCTGCAGCGGATGCATAGTTCACACACCCTAGTCTCTGTAAGTCGCCTTGGATAAAGGCGTCTGCTAAATAAACTAATAATAATAATAGAATATGTTTTACCTTACCTCACTATTCTTTACAATGCTTGCCTATGCTTACCATACCTCACTATTCTTTACAGTGCTTGCCTATGCTTACCATACATCACTATTATTTACAATGCTTGCCTATACTTCACCATGCTTTCACTGTGCTTTATCACACATTGCTATGTTTTTACTGTGGGTAACTTTCATCAGGGCATCAGATCTCTGTGTCGAACAAATCTTTTTTTTATTTTACTAGGTAAGCACATTGAGATTGAAATCTCTTTTACAAATGCAACCTAAACGCTCCGGGAGCCTCCATGCTTTCAACAGAGAATAATATTCCAATCGTCCTGCTGGGTGACTGGAGAGCAATATGGCAATCTGTTAGCACTTTAGACTCATGATAAAGATAAAGATTCGGTCTAACATTGTAATTTGAGGTTAGGTTTAGGTTTATATGTGCAGCTAAGGCCAAAAGTTTTGCATCTCCCTCTATTATTAATACATTTTGCTTCATAAAGTCGAATGAAACCTGTTGAATAATGTTATGTTAACATATTGAATTACATACCGCTTTGTAGTTTTCCATATACTTAACGAAGAACTGACATAAAATTTAAAATATGACAGTTTGAAATCTAACATGAAATACTGTATTACTATTATGGCTTCCAGTAGACTTTTGCTATATAATTTTGTAGTTTCTTTGATTGCATGATGTTAAATAAAATATCTAAATTATGTTTTTTTTTAAAAAGAACCATCCTAAAATTCTAGGCGATGCAAAACGTTTGGCCATAGCTGCAGATTCTCCCTGGTTGCATGGTTGTTCCTAGCAGAGTGAAACAGTGTGAAGCACCTGCAAGCAGGATACATCACAGAAAGAAGTATGGTATGGAAAAGCAGAGGAAACCATGATGAACACATGATAAAGCTGGGCAAATGCACAATATAAGTACGTTGCCTGGGATAAAGGTGTTTGCTAAATAAAGAAATAATAAAAGGGAAAGCACTGAAAACTGCAAATGGAATCTGGTAGCCTGGGGGAGCACATGGGAAGGGCTGCCAAACAAGTGTCTCGTTCTCACAAACGTTGCTTTTTATTCAGTGTGATCATTCTCTTCAGGAGGGTGGTTGCATTAGTAAGACCTCACCTAGAATATTGTGTTCAGTTCTGGTCACCTCGTTACAAAAACGATATTGCTGCTCTAGAAAGAGTGAAAAGAAGAGCAACCAGAATTATCCCGGGTTTAAAAGGCATGTCATATGCAGACAGGTTAAAAGAATTGAATCTATTCAGACTTGAACAAAGAAGACTACGTGGCGATCTGATTCAAACATTCAAAATCCTAAAAGGTATAGACAATGTCGACCCAGAGGACTTCTTTGACCTGAAAAAAGAAACAAGGACCAGGGGTCACAAATGGAGATTAGATAAAGGGGCATTCAGAACAGAAAATAGGAGGCACTTTTTTGCACAGAGAATTGTAAGGGTCTGGAAGCAACTCCCCAGTAATGTTGTTGAAGCTGACACCCTGGGATCCTTCAAGAAGCTGCTTGATGAGATTCTGGGATCAATAAACTACTAACAACCAAACGAGCAAGATGGGCTGAATGGTCTCCTCTCGTTTGTAAACTTTCTTATGTTCTTATGTTTTGCTATGCTGGTAAAATGATGCAACAAATACTTACAGTGTAGCGCTTGTATTGTCAACATGGGCCTGTAACTAGCAGCCTTCGTAATTATGTTCTGTACCTAATTCATTGAAATATTGTCAGTACACCTTTAAAAGTGAAATATTGTCAGTACACCTTTAAGAGTGAAATATTGTCAGTACACCTTTAAGAGTGAAATATTGTCAGTACACTTTTAAGAGTGAAATATTGTCAGTACACCTTTAAGAGGTGAGTGCCCTGCTCTATTTACTCTACTCCATGATCTGACTCTGCGGTTCTGAGGAGGAGGAGAGCAGGTAATGACAAACTGATCCAGTGCTGGGAAGGTCAGTCTATTTATAATGTTTCCTGCTTTACTGAGCCCATCTGCTTTCCGCCTGCAGTTCTTTGTTGTCTGGATAGAAGTGGATAAGAGTGTGGGTGGATTTTACCAGGCTGACAGCCTCGCCTGCTTCTTCAGGTGTGCCAGCCCTGGTTCATCCCACCCAAGATACTTTTCATACTCGCTTTGATGTTCAGATTTACAAGACTTCAAGAATTCACTGGCAAAAAAACATCCCATCTGGAAGACACCGTCTGCCCTGAGCAATCTTTTAAACATACATGTTTAAATACAGTACATGTTTGTATTTATTCAGTTAACAGTGTTCTTTTCACATTTACAGCCTTATTTATTTATTGACTTTGAGTTTCCTCATATTTTCCCCCCATTTTCTTCCCCAGTTTTGAATGTGCAATTACACTCCCTCACTGAAGCAATTCCCCACACAGCTCAGGAGAACTGTTCTGTAGGTCAGCGGGCGTCCTCCAATCCACAACAGAATGATTGCAAACAATATAACAAGGTAAGGAGGAGGAGAAAAAGTAGAAAATTAGAAGATACCATCCATCCTTACTGCATATGTTTGATATAGCAGGGCTGAACTATATCTGAACAAGATTAAAAACACAAGGACAACCGGAAAGCCATGGGTCAAATGTGACATGATTATTTTGTTTAGGCAACCAGTCGTTTCAACAGTTGCTTCCACTGGTGATGCTCTTAAGAAATGTTCTATGGACTTTCAGTGCGCAGGTCACAAAATGGCTTGGGGAGAAATATTCATTGCAGACCACTGCCCAGTCCATATCTACCTCCTACTTCTTTGTGCTCAAATACATTCGCATTGTAGATGCACAGCTTACGCGAGGAACAAGCTGTAGACTCTCTTTACCTGTGCTAAATGAAGCAGCATCTTGCAAACAGAGAATGGATTAGCATATGAGCTTTCGATCCATCATTTAGACACGGTTGTACAGGAAATAAGCAATCTAGATTGACAGTTCATGAAGGCATCAAGCTAAGCAGACACTGTAGAAATAAATGGTCTTGAAACACAGGTTTGGAGATTAGTTTGGGTAGGTTCATATTCATGGGCCCATAGACAGCCCTGAAAACAATTGCTTCAAACGAGCAAAGATTTACAGTAAGTAGGAATCTGAACCCGTGACTAGGAATTTAGGAAGAATCCTGTTTGAGAAATGCTACAGATATCAACTCAACATCCTCCCACCTGTATAGACTCAGGGCATAACACGGAATAGACTGCGACTCATGTTTTAAAACAGGATCCTGGTTTGTACTGGCATACCCACAGTGTCTAACTGATTCACTTCAGAGTACAACATTTACTTTCTGAAACACTGGACAGTGTTACTGCATTGTGGTTCACTCACGTTTCTTTATTCTATAAATTATTCAAGGATTTCAATAATTCACTGGACTCAAGGCTGTTTCTCAGATTGGTCGTTTTGTAAAACATGTCAGACTGGTTCTGGGGCCAATATATTACTCTACAAGAACATGTGGCAAGGCAAATTAACATCTACCCATATTCTGCATAGTGGATTTCACTAGCCGTTCAGCCAATCGCACAGCAAATTGGTGACCAGTCAGAATGCAATGTTTCCAGACGCAGCCAATCATACTTGTGCTACAAGGTTTCCTCAATCGAGTGAGTGAAATCGGGTAAATGCCAGCCGGCCTCCACCCATCACCCATTTCAATTCTCAAGCGTGTAGACAGGGTCTATATTCTTTGACACAGAGATCCAGCATTAGGGGGGAAGTGAAGCGTTGTCTGGTTCATAGGCATCCCGTGCTGTAAGATTCTCTACAGAAAGGAGTTTACAGTCCAGTTCCTTAGAGAATCACAGGAGCTGAAACATTTCTGAAAATAATATTCCACAAAGTAACCTTGGTAAAGGCACTGCTCATACTGGCATTCATGTTCAGGTTCAAGATGTACAACGTTATACACTCATCGTGTCTCTCTGTCTTTCTGTCACATAACTGTCTTGAGTTTTCACTGATTTTTAATCACAGACTGCAAGCTTGTAGACCTTCTGAAACTGCACCTGGGTGTCTGATAGCTGTTGCTTTTAAACACATTTTGTATCTTCATGCCACACAGTTTATCCTGCTGAGCACTTCTGAATACTTGAGCAGCAGATTCATTTAGTTTAGTTATGCTGTAAGTCCAAGTTCAACATGTCAGCTTATAGGATTTCCCTGTAAAATGTTACCAGTTAACAAAACCTCCCTGATTGTGATATTAAGTAGAGTAGTGCATGGAAACCTAACCAATGAAAGAATGTAGTAAGCAGATGGCAGTACATTGTATGTTAGTTTACATTGCGATTCTGCATTGAATGGGCTCACTGCCTTTCACAAACACAGCAACAATGTTGGGTACAGCTTGCTTGAGAAGGCAGAGAAGATCAGCCACACATAAATGGCACTAATCTTAGAAATACTCTCACAGTAAAAGAGGCTTTGTTTGGAGCAGACAAATAAAGAAACAAGGACATATTTATAAAACTAATCAACCTCATAAACTATGTACTGGTATTATAATAAAATCATAAGGAATTACTCCCTGTACAATTGAAAGAGACCAGTACAGACACACTGGTGGAGACTTTTTTTGTAAGTACTGTACATGGATACCTGCCAAAACAATTTCAAATGGGTGTAGATCTGCAGTGTATCCCATGTTCTGGGGGGCTTGCTTCAGGGAACTCTGCAGCAAAGCAGATTCAGAGTCTGCAGGGTGTATCCCATGTTCTGGGGGGCTTGGGGTCTGGGGCCCCTCAATAGCCTTTATTAAAATTTCTAGCCAGCTTTGTTTATTGTAGCATCAACAACCTAATTGCATAAGACGTTACTGTAATGAGTCATGTGAGGGACAGCCCATTCACACAGAAGTGTGTGTCTCATATTGCAAGTGTTTCTGCCGTTGTCCAGACCTTGTGTTTGACGTGCCGCCACTCTGGAGCTCCCATGGGAGTGTGAGGATCCTGCTGCCTCACTGCTGCTGAGTAAGCAGCTGACTCACTGACTGCACACCCAGCATGCTGCACGCAGCATATCTGTGCACAACAGCACATTGCACTGGAAGAAAAAAACAAAGCTTCTTGCAGCTACAGCACAATAGCACAACAAATCTAACTTCTGTCTGTGTTAAATATAAACAAGTGTTCCGGCACAAACTCAGCATGCTCTGTCACAGTTCATTGAGCTCCATAGAGATCAGCACCAGCTCTGTGATCCACTTTTGTTCTCAGTGTGCTCTGTCACAGTCATGTCAAGGGTAGATGAGAAGCAAATTTGCAGACTGTGGCAAAGTGGCTGAGTGGATGCAGGTGCAGGAGTGATGCAGTGCGGTAATGAAATAGACAGAGAGATTTGTAATCCTGTTTGGAAAGGTTTTTATTCTTTTATTCCAGGTCTGGTGACCAAAACAATAATCCCCCGGCAATACACAACAATGTGTACTGCACGGGGTAAACAATAACAGGATTTCAGTCCCAACTAATAAACACAATATCTGACCCACAATAATACATACACGGTCACCAGTCCTGGGTGCATGCAGTAGTGCTCATGGTGGGTGATACAGTTTATTTAGTGACAATTGGTGTGGTGCTGTTCCGGCTTAGTGTTGGCCCTTGGGGACAGCTCCGGAACTGTGTTAGCTGTCTGCTAATGTGCAAGACAAGACAATTACAAACAAACAAAACACAACACTCACGATACAGTTTATTTTACGGTCTCTCACAGTCCTTCTCAGTTCTCTCCAAAACAAACCAATGCAAAGGAACAGATTGCGATTCTCCGTCCCCTTTTATGCCGTCACACATGACCCCTTGGTAAACGAGTGCAACCGCCTCTCCAATCTGCAACTGCCACGTCGTTTCCCTTCCGGGTCAATGCGTTATTGCAACAGAGTCTCGCCCCCATCCTAGCTGGCTGACTTCCCTTGAACCCTGGGAAAGAACTGTCAGGCCAGCCCGTCCAGGGAACTCTGTTCTCGCTGCTTAGCGCGCTAACAGGTCGGGAGGGAGATTTACAACCAAGAATCATTGTATTTCTGTCACACAGATAAAACAAAACTGGGAGGGGTAGCCAGCTCCCAATCAGCAACTTTAATAATACAAACAGATTTAGACAAGATTCAAGCTTGGGCTGACACATGACAGATGGAATTTAATGTAAATAAATGCACATAGAGCGCTACAACATTAGAGGCAAGTACAGCATGAATAGTAATGAAATAGAGGAGGCTATGTATGAAAAGGACTTGTGGGTAGTAGTGGATGAATCTCAAGCCATCTAGACAGTGCGGAGAAGTTATAAACAAGGCAAATAGAATACATTTCTGGTCCCCATATCATAAGAAAGACATTGAGGCATTGGAGAGAGTACAGAGGAGAGCAACACGATTAAACCCAGGATTGAAGGGTATGTCATATGAAGATAGACTGAAAGAGCTGAATCTGTATAGCCTAGAAAGAAGGAGAGCCAGAGGTGACTTAATAGAGGTATTTAAAATTGTCAAGGGGTTTAACAAAGTAACTGCTGAGAATTATTTTTCACAGGTCACAGAGAACAGAACCAGGGGCCATGGGTGGAAGCTGAGGAAGGGCATATTCAGAACCGAGGAGAGAAGGTGCTTTTGCATGGAACCGGTGGTGAACCATTGGAACAGGCTGCCGAACAGAGTTGTTGAAGCAGACTATTGAATCCTTTAGGAATAGACTGGATACTGCCATGAACAATACTGTATAACCCTCTCTGTGACCACAATAAGAGCTTTAGCTAGCCGCCTGGAGGAAGGGTGATCCGTTTAGCCATGGATTCCCTGCTAAACTGGTTTGTTTTTTTTTTGTTTTCCTCTCCTGAGTGCTAATGGATCACACTTGCATCAAGGCGAGTGAGCATAGATGGGCTAAATGGTCTTTTCTCGTTCTAGAATTTCTTATGTTCTTATGTTCTTATGTTCTAGATGAGATGCCTCAACGTTCATCGAGCTCCATAGAGATCAGCACCAGCTCTGTGCTCTACTTTGTTCTCAGTGTGGTTTGTCACAGTCATGTCAAATGTAGATGAGATGCCTCGATGTTCATCGAGCTCCATAGAGATCAGCACTAGCTCTGTGATCCAATTTGTTCTCAATGTGCTCTGTCACAGTCATGTCAAGTGTAGATGAGATGCCTCAATGTTCATCAAGCTCCATAGAGATCAGCACCAGCAATTTGATCCACTTTGCTCTCAATGTACTGGAACAGGTGGTCTGTGGTGTGACCTCACTGATTGCAAGATTAACCCATTCATTTATCTACCTTCACGAGCATACAAGGGGTTCAATATATTTCTTTTCATTAAATATTTAATCAATTAACAAATTAATCGCTTGAGCTAGCTTTATTAATCAATTGAATGTGATCAAATAATAATTATAAATGAATTAACAGATGTCTTTGTGTTGGTGTTTAATATAAAGTTTTTTTTGTTCAATGCTTTCGACAGTAACCTATTAAAGCAATGCCATATCGCATGGCGCTTGACAGTTCATCTGCTCTGGTTCATCAGTTAAAGGAAGATGTCAAGAATAAAGCCCCTGTTGTGTCTTCTCTCCTGGCACTCTGCAAGGTCACGGTGTCAAATCTAATCTACTGCTTAATGAAAGGGAAGCCAGCATGATGTTATTCAAGAAAACCACATGCCACATGGATTACAGTATGGGAAAAGCAAAAAGAGAGAATGTGGCCTTGAAAAGATAGCTTTTCAGCAAGAAAAAGTACTGCCACAGTTCAAGACGTCTCAGCAACCCAGGAGGGGTGCTTTGTTAAGTGACCTTACAACATTTAAAATAACAACTAAATACAAAAAAAGCATTGACAGACTGTATAATCCTATAATGTTAAACTGAAAAGAGAAATAGAGAAAGAGACAGAGAGCTTCACTTTCTTTGTTGACCTAATGCAAATTAACCAATTTACAAGTTAATGAACGTATTAATTAATCAATAATCGATCCATTTTATTTATTTATTTATTTTATTGTAGCTTTTCCAGTACATTTATGGCTGTGTCAACAAAACAGTGTTTTATTTCCATGTTGAACTAATTTATAAGCAATTACATTCATGTGTTGTTATGACACATTATTGTAATAGCTAAGTCTATCACTATCTCATATGTGTCTTGTCATTTTGCATCATTTATTACTTTTCCAGACTTTATTTTACACAGTGCCCAGATAAGCCCATTGTATTGTGCCCTGTACTGGACTTTGCCTTTGCCACGTTTTGAAGTAAATGCAGAGGAACATTTCACGAAGGGAATTGCAACGCTATAAAAAAAGTCAAAAAACAACGAAGGACACGTTGTTGGCCGCACTATTTTCTTGCCAGTTTGTACAGTGAATAATATTTGATTATTTTCTGAAAGTCTCTGCATTTGCCCTTGTTTCACAATAGGTACACTTACTGTGAAGCAGGCTTTAGGGCCCCAGTAAGTTTCATTCCTCTGTACTTTATTTTCACAGCAGCATTGTAAAAGGCCACCCGCCACATTCGCTATGTTTGCTATAAAAATCCTCATCAACACATTTCTTTGGTCAAAGATATCAAACCAGAAATGAACAACTAAGACATCTGGTTTAGGAGTCATTTTATAAGAATGGTAACCAGTGACAATAACAGTGCTGCTAGGAGCAAGTAAAAGCTTAGAGAATGTGGGGGTCTGAGTCGCTTAGAGAATGTGGGGGTCTGAGTCAATGTTTTTTCTGTAGTTGAAATATTGGAATATTTCAGTACATGGAAAATACATATTTTAAATGTTATCCCAGTTGTATTTTTGTATTGTGTATATTTTAGGTATGTATACAAATTAAAGAATTGACATTGCAGGTGAGAACATTTGTTGAGAGCAATGAAATACATGAAAAATGAATATTGTTTAAAAACCAACTACGTGGTTGTATTTGTGTGAATTGACATGTCATTCTTCTGCTCTGTTATATTTCTGTTCCAAATTGAGAAACATGAAAGGGTGCTTCTCTCTTCAAACCCTTTGTCTAATTCTATAAGTGAGTTTCTTTTTAAGGGTGGTGAGGGCGTGGCAGTGACTAATTGAAACCCATCAATGTCCCTGCCTATGCAAACTGCTATGAAAATAACAACAGCATCATTGCAGTGGTAATGGAATGCTGTACAGAAGCCTCCCTGTGGCTCAACACTGTCTAGCCTGGTGTTTCCATATATGGTATTGTAGACAGATTGCTTTTTCATTGGCTCTTGGTAGCACTCCTTGCCTGTGACAGCTGAAGGAGAAACTCCCAAACTGCAACAGCTAATAAACACACTGCACCTGAGGGGACAGAGAGGCATTCACACACCTCCCAAGCACAAAGGGTGCTGTCCCAGTAATCAGAAGCTGCATTCACACAGTAAAAACATAGCAAGGGTTGGCTAAGTACCGCGTAGACATGTTGGAATTATGATAAAGCATTATAAAAGAATGGTAACTCATGATAAAGCTGTGTAAATGCACAGCACAAACCCAGGAAAAAGCAATGTGTGCTGGGAGGAGCTCTTAATCCACAAGACTGCAGCGTGAGAAAGGAAACTTTGTTTTCAACACAATTGAACCCAACTATAATATACTGTATAGAACTTTGGATAGGGAAACATAGGAGCTGTCTGACTCATTTGTGGTGCCACTGTATGAATACACATTTGACTTATAAAACCGCTTATATATATATATGTGTGTGTGTGTGTGTGTGTGTGTGTGTGTGTGTGTGTGTGTGTGTATGTGTGTGTGTGCAGCTCATTATTTAAAAATGCACATGATTGAAATGGCTGCGTTTTATTTGGGGGAGAGGCCCCTGGCTGCCTGGTACACCGATTACAAATGCCACAGCTCAACCATATCATTTCACTGAATGTAAATTACTTTGAATCAATATAAAGAATATAAGTTAAAAGGAATACCTTATGACGTATGACAGATTGTAATGCTTTATTGAATGCAATATTACTGAGGTATTCAGCATGCTGTACAAGAGGTAAAGCCTACAGCATCTGTTTGTAATTAAAACCATTCCGATCCAATTTTAAAACTTGAGATCCGCCTCAGTATAAAGAAGAATATTCACACTTTAATAACTGCAACTTTCCAGTTTACTAGAGGAAAGTTAACAGCTTTACAGCTAGCCTTGAAATCACATGCCAGAATAAGGAGAGGAGCCAGTTGGCACAGAGTGGAGACACCCACTCCAATAACACAGGACTGGTGGCATCTTCAGACAGCCGGGTCCTTTGTGTGCATTAACACTGGGCAGAGGCACAGAGGCATGAGGACACACTATTGGCTGGCCTGCAAGCCCTCAGGCAATAGCACAGATAAATGATTGTGCATCGTGGGAGGAGAGGCGTTTGATTGCATTTCCAGATACAGTGACTTCATTCTTCATGCTAGCCAGTGCCTGTCTTTAGCGACACACAGCAGTGTGCCCCATATGGAAAGAATATGTTTAATTCATATATGTGTACTATAGTAGGTTCAATATAAGTTTTTGTTGTATGAACCATATAAGCATTGTGGTACAATTATGGCCACTTTCTCATTAGACGGCGTTTTAAAAAATACATACTTTATATAAACAAACTTGTAAGATTCTTATAATTTCACTTATACAAGACAGTACTGTTGCATATGTACCTCATCCAAGCAAACTCATGTGAACCACATACAGTATATTGTGAGGAGACAGGGATATATGGATAACCCTTAAAAAGACTCCCTGAAAACAATCAAATTGAGTGATTAGCATCAGAAAAAGAAAAGACAGACTAACAAACTCAATGAACACTCAGACAGGTTATTATTAGAGAATCCAAATAGTGTCCGCTTCATTTCTCTAAAAGCAGGGAGGGTCACAACAGAGGAGAGGCTCCCCTCTAACGGTGACCACTGGCCCTCATCTGTCCCCAAACCACCGCCACCCAATGTCCCCCCATATTTATACAAGCATACACCCCCTGGGCTCTCCCCACATTTATAACAGCCCCCGACTTAATGACCCCTTTTTCCACAATTACCGGCTACCCATGATCCTTTGCATCATGCAACGAATTTGCATCGCGCCACCACTACAACTTTGTTTATAATTTGACCAATAAAGCTGTGTAAAAAGCTTTAGGGTACAGTGATGACCACTTCAGGTCACCTGACTAGTCAAACACATGCACACAGAAATACACATTTATACAAATGTATGTTTTTTAAAAAAAAAAACAATATGCACAATCTTCACCAATCATTATTTATTTTATTTTTTTTTAAATTTAGTCGTTGCCAATTAGTTTTTATTATTTTTTCCCCAATTTGAAATGCCCAATTATTTTTAGGCTCATCTCACCGCTACCACTCCTGCGCTGACTCAGGAGGGGCGAAGATGAGCACACGCTGTCCTCCGAAGCGTGTGCCGTCAGCCGCCCTCTTCTTTACACTCTGCTCTGCAGACTCACCGTGCAGTCGCCTACAGCTACAGCGCGGGAGGACAACGCAGCTCTGGGCAGCTTACAGGCAAGCCCGCATGCGCCCGGCCAGACTACAGGGGTCGCTGGTGCGTGGTGAGTCCAGGACACCCTGGTCGACCTAACCCTCCCTCCCCCCGGACGACAATTGAGCGGCGCCCCCTGGGAGCTCCCGTCCACGGTCGGCTGTGGAATAGCCTGGACTCGAACAGCGACGTCCAGGCTATAGAGCGCATCCTGCAGTCTAGCGAGTGCTTTTACTGGATGCGCCACTCGGGAGCCCTAGAATCAGTTAATTATTATTATATGTTTATTTAGCAGACGCCTTTATCCAAGGCGACTTACAGAGACTAGGGTGTGTGAACTATGCATGAGCTGCAGAGTCAATTACATCTCACCCTAAAGACGAAGCTCAAGGAGGTTAAGTGACTTGCTCAGGGTCACACAATGAGTCAGTGGCTGAGCTGGGATTTGAACCGGGGACCTCCTGGTTATAAGCCCTTTTCTTTAACCACTGGACCACACAGCCTATCTTAATCTTGACATATTCACTGCATCTTTCCTCATTAGGAAGTGTACTTTTATTTATCAGGAATAAATGTATTTTCAAATGTTTATGTGCTATTTGAAGTTCTATGTTATTCATTCCAATCCTTATAATGACTCAGATAAGTATTTGTACACTTGGTATACAAATCCTTATTGGATTCAGTGTACCAGTATGCTATATGACAACCATGCATACTTACCATGTCCAGGTAAGACACTAACATTAAGCAGTCATATATGAGTCAACATATAAAATCCAAGATGTCTACCTCATATGCTGAATTTGTCCTTGTATGTGACAACGTTTTTACTTGTATGGTAAATTCACAACATATTTGTTAAATATATTATACATACATAACACAGAAGAAGCTTGTATGATCCTGAGCAGCATTCTCACTACAATCACACAGCAGTGTGCTGCACACACCCGCAGCTCCTGAGCAGCATTCTCACTACAGTGAGAGTAGACTCTCTACTGTCCAAACTAATTTGGAGTGATCGTAAAATCGGTCTGCTCAGATAATCAATGTATTACTGTAAAACTGTATTATAACATCAATACAATAATGGGCTAGATTTTTAAAGCAGCAATTCCAACTCTAAAGCCAATAAGAAACAGCCTGAGACTGTTTACAAGCCTCTAAATAAAAAGTTGTTTATTTCTGGGCTGGTAGCTATGGCAGGGCTGAGGGCTGAGGGCTGAGGGCTGAGGGTTCAGGGTTGAGGGCTGAGGGTTCAGGGTTGAGGGCTGAGGGCTGAGGGATGAGGGCTGAGGGTTGAGGGCTGAGGGCTGAGGGATGAGGGTTCAGAATTGAGGGCTGAGGGCTGAGGGTTGAGGGTTGAGGGATGAGGGTTCAGGGTTGAGGGCTGAGGGATGAGGGATGAGGGTTCAGGGTTGAAAGCTGAGAGCTGAGGGATAAGGGTTCAGGGTTGAGGCCTGAGGGCTGAGGGATGAGGGTTCAGGGTTGAGGGTTGAGGGTTCAGGGTTGAGGGCAGAGCGCTGAGGGATGAGGGATGAGGGTTCAGGGTTGAGGGCTGAGGGCTGACGGCTGAGGGACGAGGGTTGAGGGCTGAGGGCTGAGGGACGAGGGTTGAGGGCTGAGGGCTGAGGGATGAGGGTTCAGGGTTGGGGGCTTAGGGCTGAAGGCTGAGGGATGAGGGCTGAGGGATGAGGGTTCAGGGTTGAGGGCTGAGGGCTGAGGGATAAGGGTTCAGAGTTGAGGGCTGAGGGCAGAGGGATGAGGGTTAAGGGTTGAGGGATGAGGGAAGAGGGTTCAGGGTTGAGGGCTGAGGGATGAGGGCTCAGGGTTGAGGGCTGAGGGCTGAGGGATGAGGGTTGAGGGCTGAGGGATGAGGGTTGAGGGCTGAGGGATGAGGGTTCAGGGTTGAGAGCTGAGGGCTGAGGGTTCAGGGCTGTGGGCTGAGGGTTCAGGGTTGAAGGCTGAGGGCTGAGGGATGAGGGTTAAGGGTTGAGGGATGAGGGTTCAGGGTTGAGGGTTGAGGGCTGAGGGATGAGGGCTCAGGGTTGAGGGCTGAGGACTGAGGAATGAGGGTTCAGGGTTGAAGGCTGTGGGTTCAGGTTTGAGGACTCAGGGCTGAGGCATGAGGGCTGATGGCTGAGGGTTGAGGGCTGAGGGTTGAGGGCTGAGGGTTGAGGGCTGAGGGTTCAGGGTTGAGGGTTGAGGGCTGAGGGATGAGGGTTCAGGGTTGAGGGCTGAGGGTTCAGGGTTGAGGGCTGAGGGCTGAGGGATGAGAGTTGAGGGCTGAGGGATGAGGGATGAAGGTTCAGTGTTGAGGGATGAGGGCTGAGGGGCGAGGGTTCAGGGTTGAGGGCTGAGGGCTGACGGATGAGGGTTCAGGTTTGAGGGCTGAGGGCTGAGGGATGAGGGTTCAGCACTGTGGGCTGAGGGATGAGGGTTCAGGGTTGGGTGCTTAGGGCTGAGGGCTGAGGGATGAGGGTTCAGGGTTGACGGCTGAGGAATGAGGGTTCAGGGCTGTGGGCTAAGGAATGAGAGTTCAGGGTTGAGGACTGAGGGATGAGGGTTCATGGCTGTGGGCTTAGGGCTGAGGGTTGAGGGCTGAGGGAGGAGGGTTCAGGGTTGAGGGCTGAGGGCTGAGGGATGAGGGTTCAAGGTTGAGGGCTGAGGGATAAGGGTTCAGGGTTGAGGGCTGAGGGACGAGGGATGAGGGTTCAGGGTTGAGGCCTGAGGGCTGAGGGATAAGGGTTCAGGGATGAGGGCTGAGGGATGAGGGTTGAGGGCAGAGGGATGAGGGTTCAGGGTTGAGGGCTGAGGGATGAGGGTTCAGGGTTGAGGGTTCAGGGATGAGGACTGAGGGATGAGGTTTCAGGGTTGAGGGCTGAGGGCTGAGGGATGAGGGTTCAGGGTTGAGGGCTGAGGGCTGAGGGATGAGGGTTCAGGGTTGAGGGCTGAGGGCTGAGGGATGAGGGTTCAGGGTTAAGTGCTTAGGGTTCAGGGTTGAGGGCTGAGGGATGAGGGTTCAGGGTTGAGGGCTGAGGGATGAGGGTTCTGGGTTGAGAGCTGATGGCTGAGGGATGAGGGTTCAGGGTTGAGGGCTGAGGGCTGAGGGCTGACGGCTGAGGGATGAGGGTTCAGGGCTGAGGGCTGAGGGATGAGGGATGAGGGATGAGGGTTCAGGGTTGAGGGCTGAGGGATGAGGGTTCAGGGATGAGGGCTGAGGGATGAGGGTTGAGGGCTGAGGGATGAGGGTTCAGGGTTGAGGGCTGAGGATTGAGGGTTCAGGGTTGAGGGTTCAGGGATGAGGACTGAGGGATGAGGGTTCAGGGTTGAGGGCTGAGGAATGATGGTTGAGGGCTGAGGGATGAGGGTTCAGGGTTGAAGGCTGAGGGCTGCAGGATGAGGGTTCAGGGTTGAGGGCTGAGGGCTGAGGACTGAGGGATGTGGGTTCAAGGTTGAGGGCTGAGGGATGAGGGTTCGGGGCTGTGGGCTGAGGGCGGTGGGATGAGGGTTCAGGGTTGAGGGCTGATGGCTGAGGGCTGAGGGTTCAGGGTTGAGGGCTGAGGGATGAGGGTTTAGGGTTGAGGGCTGAGGGATGAGGCATGAGGGTTTAGGGTTGAGGGCTGAGGGATGAGGGTTCAGGGTTGAGGTTTGCCGGCTGAGGGATGAGGGTTCAGGGTTGAGTGCTGAGGGCTGAGGGATGAGGGTTTAGGGTTGAGGGCTGAGGGTTGAGGGTAGAGGGCTGAGGGTTCAGGGTTGAGGGCTGACGGCTGAGGGATGAGGGTTCAGCGCTGAGGGATGAAGGATGAGGGATGAGGGTTCAGGGTTGAGGGCTGAGGGATGAGGGTTCATGGTTGAGGGCTGAGGGCTGAAGGCTGAGGGATGATGGTTCAGGGTTGAGGGCTGAGGGTTCAGGGCTGTGGACTGAGGGCTGAGGGATGAGGGTTCAGGGTTGAGGGGTGAGGGATTAGGGTTCACGGTTGAGAGCTGAGGGACGAGGGTTCAGGGTTGAGGGATGAGGGCTGAGGGATGAGGGTTCAGGGATGAGGGCTGACTGTTGACGGTTGACGGTTGAGGGCTGAGGGCTGAGGGTTCAGGGTTGAGGGCTGTGGGATGAGGGTTCAGGGTTGAGCGATGAGGGCTGAGGGATGAGGGTTCATGGTTGAGGGCTGAGGGCTGAGGGATGAGGGTTCAGTGTTAAGGGCTGAGGGCTGACTGCTGATGGACGAGGGTTCAGGGCTGAGGCCTGAGGGCTGTGGGTTCAGAGTTGAGGGCTGAGGGATGAGGGTTCAGGGTTGATGGCTGAGGGTTCAGAGTTGAGGGCTGAGGGCTGAGGGATGAGGGTTCAGTGCTGTTGGCTAAGGGATGAGGGTTCAGGGTTGAGGGCTGAGGGCTGAGGGATGAGGGTTGAGTGCTGAGGGCTGAGGGATGAGGGTTCAGGGCTGTGGGCTGAGGGCTGAGAGCTGAGGGTTCAGGGTTGAGGGCTGAGGGATGAGGGTTCAGGGTTGAGGGCTGTGGGCTGAGGGATGAGGGTTCAGTGGTGAGGGCTGTGGCCTGAGGGATGAGGGTTCAGTGGTGAGGGCTGAGGGCTGTGGGCTGAGGGTTCAGGGTTCAGGGCTGAGGGATGAGGGATGAGGGTTCAGGTTTGAGGGCTGAGGAATGAGGGTTCAGGGTTGAGGGCTGAGGTCTGAGGGATGAGAGTTCAGGGTTGAGGGCTGAGACTTGAGCGTTGAGGAATGAGGGTTGATGGCTGAGGGATGAGGGTTCAGGGTTGAAGGCTGAGGGCTGCAGGATGAGGGTTCAGGGTTGAGGGCTGAGGGCTGAGGACTGAGGGATGTGGGTACAAGGTTGAGGGCTGAGGTATGAGGGTTCGGGGCTGTGGGCTGAGGGCGGTGGGATGAGGGTTCAGGGTTGAGGGCTGAGGGCTGAGGGCTGAGGGCTGAGGGCTGAGGGTTCAGGGTTGAGGGCTGAGGGATGAGGGTTTAGGGTTGAGGGCTGAGGGATGAGGCATGAGGGTTTAGGGTTGAAGGCTGAGGGATGAGGGTTCAGGGTTGAGGTTTGCCGGCTGAGGGATGAGGGTTCAGGGTTGAGGGCTGAGGGCTGAGGAATGAGGGTTCAGGGTTGAGGGCTGAGGGATGAGGGTTCGGGATTGAGGGCTGAGGGCTGAGGGATGAGGGTTCAGGGTTGAGGGCTGAGGGATGAGGGTTCAGGGCTGTGTGCTGAGGGCTGCTGGCTCCGGGCTACGGGCTGAGTTGTGAGGGCTCAGGGCTGCGGACTGAGAGCTGCGGGCTCAGATCTGAGTGCTGAAGGCTGAGGGCTGAGGGCTTAAGGGCTGAAGGGCTGAGAGCAGAAGGGCTGAAGGCTGAAGGGCCGAAGGGCTGAGAGTAGAAAGGCTGAAGGGCTGAAGGCTGAAGGGCCGTGTATACCGGGGTTCTGGTGGAAAGAGATCCCTCATGAACGAATGTCCAACCAGGGTGAGCTACAGGTTATCACCACATGTATACCGGGATAACTGCAACCAAGAATGACTGTGTGTATACCACGGTTCTGTGTGTGTTTGGAGGTTATCACCGTGTGTATACCAGGGTTCTGTGTGTGTTTGGAGGTTATCACCCATGTATACCAGGGTTCTGTGTGTGTTTGGCGGTTATCACCGCGTGTATACCACGGTTCTGTGTGTGTTTGGAGGTTTTCACCGCGTGTATACCAGGGTTCTGTGTGTTTACGGTTATCACCGCGTGTATACCAGGGTTCTGTGTGTGTTTGGAGGTTTTCACCGCGTGTATACCAGGGTTCTGTGTGTGTTTGGAGGTTATCACCGCGTGTATACCAGGGTTCTGTGTGTGTTTGGAGGTTTTCACCGCGTGTATACCAGGGTTCTGTGTGTGTTTGGAGGTTTTCACCGCGTGTATACCAGGGTTCTGTGTGTGTTTGGAGGTTATCACCACGTGTATACCGGGGTTCTGTGTGTTTGGAGGTTATCATGTGTATACCAGGGTTCTGTGTATGTTTGGAGGTCATCACAACGTGTATACTGGGGTTCTGTGTTTGTTTGGAGGTTATCATCATGTGTATACCCGGGTTCTGGGTGTGTTTGGAGGTTATCACCGCAAGTATACTGGGATAACTCCAATGTTAAAGTAGTGATTAATTTAGGGGATTTTAATCTCACCACAGTATAGTTTATTTTATGCTAGGAAGAAGGTTCCTGGTGCAGGACCTCCCTGTGTAGCGGGAGTAGCGCACGGCCCAAGCTTGGCCTCCTTTTATTTCTTAGCTGTTTTAGAACTGTGTTTTATTTTGTATTTTGTAATTATGTACACGTGTGTGTATGTCCTTCCGCACTGCTGGTACCCTAGTGCTAGCCACCAGCCACTGGAACAGCCTGTGTTTGTATTATAAAACCTGGATGCCTGTGCAGCGTTTCAACGTCAAACCCTCTATGTCTCTCTCGTTTCTCGTGAATACCCACACAGTAAGAGAACCCCCTTACAGTAGCTCTTTGGTAAGCGTTTTTCTTTTTCTTAATCACGATTTGGAATAAAGAGCTTTTGAGAATCGAACCTGTGAGTTCTATAAGTTTGTATACAATCAGTACACGTATGACACACAGTTACTTTGGGGTCTAGAACCCTGTCTGCTTCCACTCTGCAAGCCTGAGCAGGACTTCATTCAAATTCATACAAACTCCAGTTCTGCTTTATGCTCTGCTCTGTCTTCTAGTAGTAAATCTTTCAGACTGGCTCTCATCACTAAAGAATGCAGCTTTCCCACTTCAAAGGGCTATGGTTAAAACATGAACTAAAATAGAGGCGCAGAAAAGAACAGAGCTGTCAAATGAGTGTAATGGGCAGTGTGTAAAGCTCAGCAATGTCAATTACTTTATATCAACCACTCAAGCCACCGACTAAAGCTCTTGATTCAGATAAGCTTCCCTTTCATATCCTTAACTCAGGGAATATTGTTTTCTCAAGTGTTTTCTGATGGAAGCAGACAGAAACACACTGGACTTCTCTTGCTGTTGCACTAGAGGTATTTAAGGCATCTAGACAGCCCTCCCAAACTGATCATCAACAGAAATGTTGCAGCTCTTATTACAGTGTGAGACACTATTTAACAAACGGTATCTATTGCATTGGTACGTTTCCCCCATATTCAAAAACAGCCACTCCTTTTAACATGGGGGGATCATTCACCAGTACAATGAGATCCTAAATGAATGACACTCAAGAAAAAGTTTGATGAATTGCAGCCGGAAATGTAACGATCTGTATACTACAGGCACGCCAGTCGTTATTACAGGTTGCTATCTTAAGACTAGATATGCTAAATCCTCTGCCTGATGAACAAATCCCTCCAAAACCAACTCCTGGGCATCTTTTAAACTGTTCCAACAGCGCCCCTTTGTGGCGTGAGCAGGTTTTTATTTTCTCACCCCTAACATTGTGGAATGTATACAGCAAAGTTACTCATGTGGCTGCATTTGATCACGTTTAAATTCTGCCGCTGTTTAAACAATTAAAATCGGACTCCTTCCTGGCAACTTAGATATTTTATTCAGACAGAAATACACTAAAGAGACTCACCTGCACTGTAAAATGATTGATTTTGTTTACCTTGGTACATAAAGCAAACCACCATTTGTTTCAGTGTTTAGATCCAATATCTGCTGTTACTGTATTTGGATCAATTGAATAGGCCCCTTCAACAAAGACATATTTCACAGGGCATGCTAAAATCCAATTTGAATCTTTCACAGCACACTGGTTTTAAGAAGTAAAGAAGTTGTGGGATAATGCTTTTGATCGGAGGCTTTGTGAATTACCACCTGGAAGTTGTGGGATAATGATCGGAGGCTTTGTGAATTGCCACCTGGAAGTTGTGGGATAATGATCGGAGGCTTTGTGAATTGCCACCTGGAAGTTGGTTACTTATTCCCGGTTCCTTATTCACGGTATAGTTGACAAAGTAGCGCGTCGTTTTTCTGTGTGTTTTAACTCACTTATACATCTTGCTCAATAAATATATCAGTACCATTTAAGTGTAGGGGTTACACTTTTGGGTGCTGCTGCTCGTGGCGTACAGCTTGCTCATTAAAATCGTTAGTGTTTTTGCAAAGAGGGGGTGATAACCTATCTAGGGTTACCTCAATATTTAGTGAGCAAAGCATCTAAGCATGAAGTACCGCTATGCTGCAGATACACATTATTTTTATTAACTAATTTTCTTGAAAGAGGTAGTGATTATCTTTTAAATGGTACTGATATATGTATTGAGCAAGATGTATAAGTGAATTAAAACACGCAGAAAAAGGACACGCTGTTTTATCAATTACACCACGAATAAGGAACCGGGAAAAAGTAACCAACTTTCAGGTGGTTTCAGAATTGTAATGTTTATCCAATGAGGGACTGACCTGGAAAAGATTACTGTGCAAGAAAGTGTTAGAAGAACTGGAGATGGCTTTAAGAGATGCACTGAGACATGGCATTAGAAACATGTTCAGAAAGAGATGGCTTTAACAGATGCACTGAGACACAGCATTTGAAACATGTTCAGAAAAAAGATGGCTTTAACAGATGCACTGAGACACAGCATTTGAAACATGTTCCGTCAGCTGCTCCTCTTCAGTGGGCAGCTCCTGAGAATATTGATTGGGTTGAAGCCAAGTGCTGCCATCTGGTGGCGGGCCTGAGTAAAAACATGCAACACAAAGAAGATGTGTAGTGGAGATGAGACCAGTAGCGGCTGATGAATTCTGAGACATGTGGGGCGTTAATATAAAAACTACAAATATGCGTGTAGTGTGTAAATGTTGGTGTATTGTAGTTGGTACACGGGATATAATCTGGGTATGAGCACAAGTGTTTAAAATGTATAATTGTATTTAGGCACGGGGATTGCACGTCACATGCATTTAATATATATATATATATATATATATTAAGAAGGATGGGTCTCAGCAGAGTACCTCTTTTCAAAGCTATGCACATACAGTAACTACAGATTGGGGGAAGAAGTCACGAAAAAATCTATAAAAAAAGATTTGAAGTGACACGATAACGTTTCTTTCTTTCACACCCACACGCACATTATATATCACAATTAACATTATACAGTCAGGCATTTTAATACAGCACAATATGCAACTGACAGGTCTGTGTACGAGCATCATCTTCTATCTTAAATCAAACTGCACTCACCTGCTCATGCGAAACTCTTGGGCATCAGATAAGAACACGCCCCATTCAACACAGAGCTCAGGAGTCACTGTTGTGCATGTGCTACAGGGGCACAGGGAAACCATCCCATAGAGCACTGAACACACACGAGCATTGCCTTTCAACACAGAGCTCAGGAGTCACTGCTGTGCATGTGCTACAGGGGCACAGGGAAACCATCCCATAGAGCACTCAACACACGTGAGCATTGCCTTTCAACACAGAGCTCAGGAGTCACTGCCTTGCATGTGCTGCAGGGGCACAGGGAAAGGGAGTGTTCTCCTTTCCTGGGTGCTCCTTTAACTTTCATTGTGAACTCCTCTTATTAGGGCGTGTTCTCCTATCCTGGGTGCTCCTTTAACTTTCATTGTGAACTCCTCTTATTAGGGAGTGTTCTCCTATCCTGGGTGCTCCTTTAACTCTCATTGTGAACTCCTTTTATTAGGGAGTGTTCTCCTATCCTGTGTGCTCCTTTAACTCTCATTGTGAACTCCTCTTATTAGGGAGTGTTCTCCTATTCTGGGTCCTCCTGGGTTCAGTCCTGAAATAATAATAACAAACACACACTTTAAGATACCTATACGCTCATGTGGCAATGTGCCCCGCCCGTGTGCATTTGTGTGTTACATGTTGCGTGTAGTGTGTAAATGTTGGTGTATTGTAGTTGGTACACGGGATATAATCTGGGTATGAGCACGAGTGTTTAAAATGTATAATTGTATTTAGGCACGGGGATTGCACGTCACATGCATTTAAAGTATTTAATATGTGAGCACGGGGTTGCACATAATTAGTTCACGTGCTGGGATTCAAGTGAATAATTAATTAGTAATTGAATCCCGGCACAACAGTATATATAGATGCACGCTTTACTCACTCAGGGTTGTGTGTTCATGAGTGGAGAACGGGAGCAAGAGAGAAAGAGAAAGAGAAAGAGAAAGAGAAAACAAAACGTTAGGTTATTATCATAACCCTGGTTCTCTGAAATAGAAATATTAACCATCACTAATGGGTTATTCCCCTTTAAGAACCCAAGAACTGAAAAGCATTATGCCAACAAACTCTCGCGAGAGTGCATGACGCAATGTGAGTTGTCCCGACAAAAGCACATTGCAGCCATTTTACTTTTGAGTCTCGCGGCTCCGCAGCGACCGCGAAGACTGATGGTTAATATTTCTATTTCAGAGAACCAGGGTTATGATAATAACCTAACGTTCTCTTTCAAGTACGAAATATTAACCATCACTAATGGGTAAGTATACCCAATCTGTCGTGAGGACAGGCGCAAGACTCTTATGAGCTAACCGCGCTAGCAGTCCAAGGTGACAAGTTACTCACCGATCAATCTGTAGTTGAGGGGACCACCACCGAGGCAGCCCTCAACACTCGTGATCCAAAACCAGGACACAGCGGATCCACGATGTTCATCCTGTAGAACCTCGTGAACGTGTGGGGGGTCGCCCACACCGCTGCATTGATAAGTCCATGACAGATGCACCCTGGAACATTGCCCAAGAAGTGGCCTGCCCTCTAGTGGAATGGCCAGTGATCTTCTCAGGCGGGGGCAACTTTGCAAGTTGATACGCAATCTTCACGGTCTCCGTTAGCCACCTAGACAGGCGCTGTTTAGACAGAGCCTGACCTTGGGACTGAGAACCGTAGCAAACAAAGAGTTGCTCCGACTGGCGCCAACTTCTTGTCCTCTCCACATAATACGCCAGCGCTCTGACAGGGCATAGCGTGTGGAGCATTCTGTCTCTGTCGGACTGAAAAGGAGGAGGGTGAAAAGCCTCCAACTCCACCGACTGATTGACATGGAAAGCCGAAATAGTCTTCGGCAAAAACGCAGGGTTGGTCCGGAGTGTCACCCGTGACCGGCCTTTCGCAAAATATAAACAGGCTTTTGCGACGGAAAGTGCCTGCAGCTCACTTACTCGCTTAGCAGAAGTGACTGCCACCAAAAAAGCTGTCTTAAAAGACAAAAGCTTTAGCTCTGCAGAATGCATGGGCTCAAAAGGAGGTTTCGTTAGTGCATTCAGCACAACATTCAACCGCCAGTGAGGAACAACGTCCTTCCTTGGAGGACGGAGTCTCCTAGCCCCCTTCAAAAACTGTCCTGCCAGGAAATGTGCTCCTGGGGAGACTGAGTCTATCTTCACATGGCAAGCTGAAATAGCTGCCAGGTAGACCTTTAGGGTAGAAGGGCTCTTCCCATCGTCCAGCAGGTCTTGCAAAAACTGCAAGAACACTGCCATTGGACACATTGTGGGATCCTCTCCCTTCCGACAGACACCATGTCTGAAAAACGCCCCACTTGTAGCCATACTGGGAAGCGTTCTGTAGGGTGTCAATCACCCTATTAGACAAACCCAGACGGCTCAAATGGAGCCGCTCAGGGGCCAAACCCAGAGCTGTAGGCTCAATGGGTCGTGATGCCACAGAGCACCCTGTGCCTGGCTGAGCAGGTCGCGGCGACTGGGCAACTGCCAAGGCTGTCCGCACAGGAGCTGTATCAGTGAGGCAAACCAGGCTCTCTTGGGCCAGTGAGGTGCTACTAGTAGGACCGTGGCCCTGTCCTGTCTGATCTTCTCCAGACACAGAGGTAGCAAAGCTATCGGCGGAACGCATACAGTTGGCGCTGGCCATTGGTGAGCCAATGCGTCGACCCCTAGACACCCTTCGTCTCTCATTATGGAGAACCACAGGGTGCAATGCGTCGACTCCTGGGAGGCAAAAAGGTCGATCTCCGCTCTCCCAAACCGTTTCCATATGAGGCTGACAACCTCGGGATGGAGTCCCCAATCTGCGCCGCCCGGAACCTGCCTCGAGAGGAGGTCTGCGGCAATGTTCACCACTCCAGGTAGGTGTACCGCTCGGAGTGAGAGGAGATGGGTGTGTGCCCAGACCAGAAGCCTGTTGACCACCTTGTTGAGACTGGGTGATCTTGTACCACCCTGGTGGTTGATGTAAGCCACCACTGTCATGTTGTCCGTCCGGACAAGCACGTGTCTCCCCCTGATTTCCTCTAGAAAGAACTGAAGAGTGAGAAACACTGCTTGCAGTTCTAGAAGATTTATGTGTCGGCCCAGCCACGGAGGCCGCCAAACCCCTTGTGCACCCCGACCATTCCACACCCCACCCCAACCATGGTTGGAGGCGTCGGTGGTAACAACTTCTCTTCTTGTGACCGCTCCCAGCCTGATGCCTAGGCGTAGGTGGGTCGGTTGTTTCCACCAAGAGAGAGTTCGGAGACAATATCTGGACACTGTCACCAAACGGTTGCGGTTCAGCATTGGGTGAGGGACCATCCTGTTGAACCAGGCCTGAAGGGGCCGCATATGCAGGAGGCCCAGGGGAAGGGATTGAGAAGCTGCTGCCATCAGGCCCAGAAGTTTCTGGAATGTCACCACTGGTAAAGCTCTGCCTAACTGGAATAGGTCTAGGCAGGCTGATATGCTTGACACCCTGTCGTCCGACAGCACTGCTGTCATGGATCGGGCATCCAGACTCAAACCCAAGTAGCGCGCTACTTGAGCTGGCGTCAGTTGACTTTTCGCATGATTCACCTTCAGACCTAGTCTGGATAGGTGATCGGAGACAAGTTCCGTGTGTTGCAGCGCCTGACCTGGCGACTCCGCACAAATGAGCCAGTCGTCCAGGTAGTTTAGAACTCTGATACTGTTGAGTCTCTGCATTTCGTGAAAATGCGTGGCGCTAGGGATAGGCCGAACGGCAGTACACGGAACTCGTAGCCTTTCCCTTGAAAGGCGAACCGAAGATACTTCTGGTGCCCTGGTTTTATGGGAATGTGGAAGTAGGCGTCCTGCAAGTCCACTGTCGTGAACCAGTCGCCCGGGTCTGATGGACTCCGACAGCTGTCGCAAGGTCAACATCTTGAACCGCCTGCGGCTCAGATACAAGTTGACCTGTCTGAGATCGAGGATCGGTCTGAGGCCGCCATCCCGTTTGGGCACCAGAAAGTATTTGGAGTAGAACCCCCCGACCATGTCGGAGGGTGGTAAGATGCGAATAGCCTGCTTTTGCAGGAGGGTCTTTAGCTCCTGAGCCAGTGAGTCGTTGGCACAGGGGTCCTTGACCTGAATTGTAAGGAGTACCCCCGACGTATAGTGGTGAGCACCCACGAATCGCGGGTGCACTGGCCCCAGTACTCCAGATGAGCTTTGGAGAAGGGGCCCTGGGCCTGTGGCAGCAAATTCCTAGGGCTGCTGCTTTGGTTTAGGCGCCTGCGGTCTCTTATTAGGCGCATTTCGCTGGAACCGCCTTTGCCGACCGCGTCCCCGGCTTGACCTATCAGTGACCGCTGGAGAGCCCCGTGGACCGCCCTGAGGCTGCCACTGTGGCCGAGGCGGTGGCCTCTGATACCACTGCTTCTTAGGCGGTGGTGCCTGCTTAGGGGCAAGGTCACTAAATGCCTTTGTCGCTTCCCTTGCCGCTTTGGACCAAAGCAACAAAATCGTCCACTGCACGGCCGAATGTATGCCCTGGCGTGATGGGCGCGTCCAGCAGAGCAGCCTTGTTATTCTCCGTCAGCCTGGCCTGAGAGAGCCACAGCTGACGGCGCGCAGCCACCAATGCTGCCATACTGCGCCCTGTTGCTTGACTCAGAAGCTGTGCTAGTCGTAGCAACATTCGGGAGATCAGCCGCAGCTCCTCTGTCTGATCGAGGTCAGTCCCCCTCAGCAGCGAAGCCCCAAATGTGGCTCTGGTAAGCCACCAAACAGGTATTGTAGTTGCCCAACCGGGCAACAAAGGCATTAGCGGAGTTAGCCTTCTTTAGAAGGACCTCCGTGACCCGACATTGCTTGTTTGGGCAAGCCGCATCTTTGGACAGCAGCGCAAGGTTAAGCTGGTTGCGCCAAAGCTGGAATAGTGGACCCGACAGGGGAAACTGGACCAGACCCATTTTATCCCCTCGTGAACCCTATAGGTCGTACCTGACCTAGGGACCGCAGGGGCTGTGGCCGGGTGCTGCCACGATGAGGTCAGTTCCTGCCAAAAATCTGGGTGGATGGGCGGGGCCTCAGAGGTTAGCTCCTTACGCTCGTCATAAACAGAGCACCTCTCAACTGTCGCTCTCGGCCATGGCACCCTAAGTGCATCATTAGCTCAACGCATCAGGGGTATGAGCTCCCTAGGCAAGGGAATCAGAGTCCAACGCCGGATCCTCTGAACAGAACACCTCACGCTCCTCAGCTCCTTCTGAAGCGAGGACAGAGAGAGCGTCCTCCATTCCCCCCCCCCCCCAACTCAACCTCTGCCAGTTCCGGTGGCGGAGGGGGAGAGAGAGAAGTCGCTTGTGAAGGTGGAGCAACAAGCGATCGCATCACAACAGGTGCTTGCACCACAGCAGGTGCCTGCACTGGCAGAGACCGCACCTGCAACAACTGGGTCAGAGTTGACTGCTGTTGCTAGAACATCTCACACATATACCGCCAGCGGTCCAATGATCGGGACCTGTGCCTCCTTTTCTTACCCCTTGGGGAAGGAGAAGCAGGAGAGGAAGAGGATGAGGAGAAGAGGGACTCCTCCTCCTGTGCTTCCTGGACTCCTTGGAACCCCGTGCCCTGGCACCGTGCTCAGCGGAGCGAGGCCTCTGGCTAAGCTCCCTGGAATGGCGCTCCGTGGAGCAGCGCTCTCCAGAACTGCGCTCCCTAGAGTGCCCCCTACTACTACCAGCTGCCTCTGCAGGAGGTAACTGCGCCGGGGTAATGGAGACATCACTGGACTGGCGCATAAGCCTGGACCGTAGTGATCGCTTGCTGAAAACAGCGCACTGCACACAAAAGGCAGGGTCTGCCAGAGCTCGCTCTGCGTGTTCCTGACCTAAGCAGCGCACACATCTTTCGTGGCCATCAGCCACTGGCAGCTTGGCGCCACAGTCAATACAACCATGAAACATAGTAGTGTAGGTACCAACAGGCTTAGTAAACTAGTGTGGGTACCCAATGTAAAGTACACCCAACAGTTAGCTTGGTACCGAACCTGATACTGAGCGTTTGTTCTAGGTACTGAGGGAGTTGGTACCAACAGACTTAGTAAAACTAGTCTGGGTACCAATAAAAGCCTGGTACCGATGTCAGTTCTGGGTACCGTTGGTATCAACAGACCTGGTATGAACCAGTCTGGGTACCAAATACAAATACCTACCGTCGGTACCGAAGCGTATGCTTAATGAGGTAACGTCCGTACCGAAGCGTATGCAAATGCGGTACCGAAGCGTATGCAAACGCGGTAGCGTCCGTACCGAAGCGTATGCAAACGCGGTAGCGTCCGTACCGAAGCGTATGCAAACGCGGTAGCGTCCGTACCGAAGCGTATGCAAACGCGGTAGCGTCCGTACCGAGCGTATGCAACGCGGTAGCGTCCGTACCGGCGTATGCAAACGCGGTAGCGTCCGTACGGCGTATGCAAACGCGGTAGCGTCCGTACCGAGCGTATGCAAACGCGGTAGCGTCCGTACCGGCGTATGCAAACGCGGTAGCGTCCGTACCGAAGCGTATGCAAACGCGGTAGCGTCCGTACCGAGCGTATGCAAACGCGGTAGCGCCCGTATCGGCGTATGCAACGCGGTAGCGTCCGTACCGAAGCGTATGCAACGCGGTAGCGTCCGTATCGAGCGTATGCAAACGCGGTAGCGTCTGCACCGGCGTATGCAACGCGGTAGCGTCCGCATCGAGCGTATGCAACGCGGTAGCGTCCGCATCGAGCGTATGCAAATGCGGTACCGGCGTATGCAACGCGGGTAGCGGCAGTACCGGCGATGAAAACGCGGTACTGAGACGCGGTACTGTGTCTCAATAGAGAATTAATAAGTCAAAGGCTGCGTCAACTCTGGTACCGAGGTACAAAGAAGAAAAACGCAAACCTATGCTAATGCACAACAGCAGCAGCCAGCAATCCTACAAAAGCAGGAGATCTCACAAAGAGATGCACGCCAGCTAACCGTACAGTGAAGAAGACTGTGTAACAGTACTATACTTCAAAGGTTGCGTCAGCTCTGGTACCAAGGTACAAGAAGAGAAAACGCTAACCTTGTGCTAATGCACAACAGCAGCCAGCAATCCTACAAAAAAGCAGGAGATCTCACGAAGAGATGCACGCTAGCTAACTGTATAGTCAAGAAGACTGTGTAACAGTGGAATGAGCAGCACGAATACTACACTCAGTTACAGGTTATTCTCAAGCCTGAAAATAACCTCTGTACTACAGCCGTAATACAGCGTCCTGTGAGCCCACAGAACTGAATCCCGTTTTCTGTAAGAAAAAACAAGGGAAGGGGTATACAGTAATGTAAACAACACTGAATACACAAAATAATAATACAACAACAAAACTATCTCACGGGGATAGAGCGTTTTTCGTTTTTTTTTTACTGGAACAGAGCCCTGTCCAGATGAGAGTTATCTGCTGTAATAGTGAACTAGACCCGGGGGAGGGCGAACGCAAGTCGCAGGCTCCCGCTGGCGCACTGCCAGGTCGGGCTGACTAGATCAAAAACTCGGCAATAATATAATATTTTAAACAACGGACCGACCGTGAGTAAAAACACTGTTTGAGACAGAATACTGCAAAAACAGGTTAAACAAGGCAATACTACTAAGTAATAAGAAATACTTAGCTCAGATGCTTTCACTCTTAGTGAAAAAGGAAAAAGAGAATTTGCAAATGGCTGCAATGTGCTTTTGTCGGGACAACTCACATTGCGTCATGCACTCTCGCGAGAGTTTGTTGGCATAATGCTTTTCAGTTCTTGGGTTCTTAAAGGGGAATAACCCATTAGTGATGGTTAATATTTCGTACTTGAAAGAGAACAACTGCTACTACGTGCTGGAGAACCAGCACGGTACTTGTTTTGTGTTTAGTGTTCGTCCACCCTGTTTGTTAGTGTCTATTCGTTTTGTTTGTCTGTTTATTTTGGCCGCAAGTGCCGTGTCCTGTTTTCTGTTTCAACCTTTTATTTTACAATAAACATACTGAGCGCCACAGCAACTCAGTTTTCAACCCGAGTACTGCCTGTCTGTGTGATTCTTTCTGGCCTGACGTCATCCCTGCAGCTAGCCTGTCACAGTTCACCAGTCCAACAGTGAGTGCTCTGGGTGCAAGTGGTGTTGTGAATGTGAAACAAGTGCTTTACAGTGGTACAGTGCAGTCCGGGTTTAATGCTGGCTTGACAGCGACAGCTCCCAGATCTTTAGCCGTCTACAATGACAAACAAATTGAATAGACAATGACAAACACAGTTAAACAGACAGACAGTACAGCACTAAACACTCACGGTGTCTCTTTATTCCTCACGGTCAGTCCGGAACCATAACGGAGGAACAGATCACTGGGGCCACTTCCCCTAAATACCCTCCGTCACGCCCTCTTTCGGTGGCGCGGCCAATCACGTCTCCTCCATTAAGGAGCTGGCTTCTGGTATCGTGGCCCCGCCCCCTTCCTGGATAGCTGGCTTCGGACTGACCCTGGAATGAACTGCCGAACCATCCATTCCGGGGCACTCTGCTCTGGTTATACAGTGCCCTCACAGGCCAGGAGGGAGATTGCTGATTAGGATTCATTCGCTCTCTGTCACACTTCCCCACACGATCTTGCAAATTATAGACCTATTTCCAATATTTCCTTTCTAGCAAAGCTGATTGAATAGTTGTGACTGCCCAGATCCAGCTTCAGGGTCATTTCTGTAAATATGGGCTATTGGAAAAGTTTCAGTCAGGTTTTCACTGAGACCACCCTTTTGAGGGTCTGTAATGACTGCCTCCGTATTGTCGACACTGGAAAGCTGTCTATTCTAGTGTTACTTGATCGGTCTGCTGCTTTTGACACTGTGGATCATGGGATCTTACTGGAGAGATTCAAAGTGATATTGGAATTACAGCCTTGGAATGGTTTCACTCCTATCTATTACATGGACGCCAGTTTGTCTGTATGGGTCAGTACTCCTCTGAGACGGGTGACGTGAAGTATGTTCCACAAGGCTCAATCCTTGGTCCCCTGCTTTTCAGTGTCTATATGCTCCCTCGTGGATCAATTATTAATAAATACAATTTGGGTTTTGACTCTTATGTGGACGACACTCAGGTGTATTGTTCCCTTCCTACAAAAGCAGAGATGGCAGTTTCTTTGCTGTCTCAGAGCCTGAGCGAAGTTCAATTATGGATGGCTGAAAACTTCTTGAAAATAAATCCTAGTAAAATAGAGGTATTATTAGTGGGCTCCAAAAACAGTCTAGCTAAATCACCTAGTATTGAAGTCTCATTTGATGGTAATCTTCTGACTCCATGTAATACTGTGAGAAACTTGGGAATCACTATGGATTCAGAACTGTGTTTGGATACCCACACTAGCTCCATTACAAAGGTTTCATTTTATCATTGTAAACAGAGACCCATTTTATCTGATAAAGATGCTGAGCTGTTGGTTCATGCTCTTGTTCTTTCTCAGCTGGATTATTGTAATACTGTTTGCTGGCCTCCCTGATTTCTAAGGTACTTCTTTCTTGGCTGGATTATTGTAATGCTGTTTGCTGGCCTCCCTGGCTGTCAGTTAAATCTGCTCCAACTCGTTCAAAATGCTGCAGCTAGAATGCTTACACGCACTAGCCGTTCACAACATATCACTCCCATGTTAAATTTAAGATTTTAAATCTCTGCTCACCACCTATAAGGCACTACATGACCTTGGTCCTCAGTATTTGCAGGAATTGTCAGTGCCTGTGCTCCTAGTCGCAGCATGCGCTCAGTAAATGCTGAACAATTGGGGGTTTCCAGAAGTCGCTTAAAATCAGGAGGGGCAAGGGCCTGTAGTTGTTATGCCCCATGCCTCTGGATCTCTGACTCACTGCATCTCCAAACTCACTGCATCTCCAAACTAACTGCATCTCCAAACGCACTGCATCTCTAGACTCACTGCATCTCCAAACTCATTGCATCTCCAAACTCACTGCATCTCCAAACTCATTGCATCTCCAAACTCACCTCCAAACTCACTGCACCTCCAAACTCACTGTATCTCCAAACTCACCTCCAAACTCACTGCATCTCCAAACTCACTGCATCTCCAAACTCATTGCATCTCTAAACTCACCTCCAAACTCACTGCATCTCCAAACTCATTGCACCTCCAAACTCACTGCATCTCCAAACTCACCTCCAAACTCACTGCATCTCCAAACTCATTGCATCTCCAAACTCACCTCCAAACTCACTGCATCTCCAAACTCACTGTATCTCCAAGCTCACTGCATCTCCAAACTCATCTCCAAGCTCACTGCATCTCCAAACTCATCTCCAAGCTCACTGCATCTCCAAACTCACTGCATCTCCAAACTCACTGTATCTCCAAACTCACCTCCAAACTCACTGCATCTCCAAACTCACTGCATCTCCAAACTCATTGCATCTCTAAACTCACCTCCAAACTCACTGCATCTCCAAACTCATTGCACCTCCAAACTCACTGCATCTCCAAACTCACCTCCAAACTCACTGCATCTCCAAACTCATTGCATCTCCAAACTCACCTCCAAACTCACTGCATCTCCAAACTCACTGTATCTCCAAGCTCACTGCATCTCCAAACTCATCTCCAAGCTCACTGCATCTCCAAACTCATCTCCAAGCTCACTGCATCTCCAAACTCACTGCATCTCCAAACTCATCTCCAAGCTCACTGCATCTCCACACTCACTGCATCTCCAAACTCATTGCATCTTCAACTCATTGTTCTCTCTTAGAATGATGCCGTTATGGGCTGGATTCGTGAAAACATTTCCTCTAAATTGTCATCGACACCATTTTTATTTGCCAAAAGCCATTGTTGCTCAACCTTTAAAACCTACCAAGACGGTAAAGTGCTATGAACACAGCTCTGGTAGAAATCACAAAAACAACATTTACTTTAAACACAGAAACACTCATCTGGAATGAAAGCGTTATTTAAAAACAAATAAAACAATGCAGATCATTTTAAAATAAAACCTCTTTTAATGTAGGTCATGTACAATCCCAGGTTCTCTAATGATATCACTCTCACTGAAATGATCACTATAGCAGCACAGTGACAGCACTATTTGTATTCTCTTTATTGTCACTGCAGTGTTACTGTCCGTCCTCCTCTCCCCGGCACGGCACAAATTCCCTTTATCTTCAGACTGGAGAAGCGATCGTTCAGTGTCACTCGAGTCTAAAATAAAATGACACACAACCGTCACGTATTTGTATCATGTTACACCATGTTTGTTTCAGGGTTAAACCATTAACTGTTAACATGGGCAGCCCTGATTTCCCAGGTTAACCACTGCCAGATCGTGCTTGGTATTATGGCACCACAGCTAAAACTTAAACACACATTTTCTTTGTCAGGCCTTGGAGTTTCAGAACATGGTTCATAGTCACTATTGAAAGAGCTAGAGGAGTGATCAATCACACAAAAGGCTCATTCCAGTTAATAGAATATGGAAGCTAGTTCATTTTTACAGAGCCACTGCTTCACTTGCAAACTACACCAAGACATTAGTTCAAAATAATATGCAAAACATTGATAAATAAAAAAGGGCTATATTTTCAAAGCTATTTCCTCTGCAACATCGTCATTAGCACAATTGTTTACGTAATGAAAGAATTATTACTGTAAAATGAATAAGAAACAACAACAAGTGCTTATATTAAACATCCTCACATAGATTGTATATTTCATATATATAGCAGGACCACAACTAGAGTCAAATATCAGGACTTACAGTACAGAGCCAGATTATCAACTTTCCTTTCTGCAAGGTAAAATCACCCATCACAGTTCTTATACTCAAGACTACATGCATGGCCACCCATCACAGCTCTTATACTCAAGATTACATGCACGGCCACCTATCACAGCTCTTATACTCAAGACTACATGCAAGGCCACCTATCATAGCTCTTATACTCAAGACTACATGCAAGGCCACCCATCACAGCTCTTATACTCAAGACTACATGCATGGCCAGCCATCACAGCTGTTATACTCAAGACTACATGCATGGCCAGCCATCACAGCTCTTATACTCAAGACTACATGCACGCCCTTAAACCAGATGTCAGACTTGTTTGTTTCTGGTTTGGAAACTTTACGATTTGGAGTAAATAGCATTGAGAATCTAGCCCAAAGTGTAAGTTTAGTTTTTTTTTAAAACATTCTTTATTTTCTACAATACAATTGAGTCTTGAAAAGAAAGCCTGGCTGGACTGACCGCTTCCACGGCATGGTATTGCAAGATTGCACCATGCCTGGCAACAGGCCTCTTATTCACAAAGGTTAATAAATCCAATAGTCTTACCAACATGCCAAGTTCATAATTCAAGGGTCTCCAGAGACTCAATGCGAGCAGCTCAGGGGCATGTTGAAGCAGCCTATGGCTTGCAACCCTTGTCTCAAAGTAACACTCTATAACAGTGATACTCAATTAGATCCACCCGCGGGTCAATTTAGGAATATTATGACGGGGGACGGGCCGTGCACAAAAGATTGACAAAAAAATATAAACTCACAACACGTATAATAACTTAAACTGCAAAGATATACTGTATATAGTGGTTAGGTGGTGGACACTGCTGCTATACCCTTGAGCAAGGTACTTTACCTAGATTGCTCCAGTAAAAACCCAACTGTATAAATGGGTAATTGTATGTAAAAATAATGTGATATCTTGTAACAATTGTAAGTCGCCCTGGATAAGGGCGTCTGCTAAGAAATAAATAATTATATATATATATAAGACTGTATATAAATACATAATATACATAATATATAATATATATAAATACATAACATAATACTATATATAAAGATATATATATATATATATATATATAAGACTGGTTTGTGGGAGGTTAGGGCAAGGCGCATGCACTGATGGAGATGCTCATTTGTGAGGCAACTGTGGTGTGGTTTTTTATAATGTTCATAGAGGAAAACCCTGATTCACGCAGGTACGTCGATCCAAACATCGTTAAAAGAAAGACGGCTAAGTTCTGGCTATTCTGAAATTGGTCAGCATATTGAGTCCAGAAATCACAAGGTCCCACTTCTCTGAATTTTGCTTTCAAGACGTCTGAACTCTGGAGCCTTACAATTTCTAATTGAAAGGCACCTTCATCAATTGAATGAAGAATGTTCTTCGCTTCAGAAGGGCAAGGTCCGTCAGCAGAGACAACAAACAGATCTCGAACAAATAAAAGCACATCCTTTGGAATTTTAAAGTTCTCAAATCGCATTTGAAAGTTTTTGATGAGATTGTTCATGAATTCTTGCATCATTTTCATCGAGGTGTCATCTGTAGCAACAACGCGCAATGTGGGAAAGTGCAACATTTTTCCTGTTAAGTCAGTGTTGAAGATTTCAAGGTTCCTCTGAAACGCGCACACCTTCTCAAACAGATCCCCGACACTGCTTGCACGGCCTTGCAGCTGCAGGTTGAGGGAATTATATCAGTTATATCACACAGAAAAGCTACCCGGGACATTGTAGGAACATCATTCATAAATTCCAGTAATTCACCAGCCTTGCTGGTCTTCTGATTTGAAAGAAATCCTATTATTTCTTTCTGAAGTGCACAAAACCTCTCTAACACACGCCCCCGACTTAACCAGCGAACGTCACTATGCAGCAACAGATAATTGTATTCGGCTGAAACGTCCTGCAAAAGTGCTTGAAAAAGACGATGTTACAAGCTAGAATTTGAGCGTATGTAGTTCACTAATCTGATCACAAAATCCATAGTTTTTTTCAATTCACCAGACAACTTACCGCACAGGACAGTTTGGTGAATGATGCAGTGAAGAGTGTTTAATGAAGGGTGTATCGCTGTCAAACGGGAAGCAAAGCCTTTCTCTTTCCCTGTCATGGAGGGGGCTCCGTCTGTAACAAGCAGGTTTACTTTCTGTAGATCTAATCCATGCTGATTAAAAAAGCCTTTTACCTTTTCAAAAACTCTCCTGTAGTGTAGGTTTCTAATGGTATTAAGCACAGAAATTCTTCCTTGAAGATTTCACCATCATAAAATCTAACAAACAACGACAGCTGGGCAGTGTCAGTAAAATCGCATGATTCGTCAACTGCAAGAGACATGTATTTGGTATTTTTCAATTCGGAAAGCAGTGCTGACAGACAATCCTCGCCAATAATCTCCACTCTTCGTGCTGCTGTGGAATCAGACAGTGGAACTTGCTTCACGCGGTTCAGAATGTAGTCTTTGTTTTTATCTCCAGCCAACAGCTCGTCCAGCAATTCCAAAGTGCACTCCTTCACAACCTCAGTCAAGAAAAGGCTTTTTCTTTTTAGCTAGTGCCCACATTACCCGAAGAGAAGCAGCTGTTGCTTTTTCCTGTACAGTCGCTGATGTTGTGAGAATCAAATTTGTGATATGAAGACTTCAGACTTTCAATTTTGTCACGTCTTAAGACACTGCCAGGAGGATAGGCCGTGTTGAAATTACTGTGCTTTGATTCAAAGTGCTGTTTCAGGTTGGCGACCTTGCAGACTGCTACAGTGGTTTGGCATATTAAACACAAAGGTTTTGCATTTAAATGAGATGGCATAATAAACAGAAAATCTGCCATCCAGTTTGGATTAAATGCATGGTTTTCGCTGTCCACTTTGCGACGTTTACTTCCGCTTGCACTCATTTTTGGCTCTATTTCCATCACACTAATAATGAAAAAAATGGGTGGTGTCCTAGCTGAACGTACTGTCTGATGCAATCGCGAGAGCATCCAATAGGCAAGTGATAGAGCAAATTGATAGGCAGCACATTATACTGCTTGTAAATTGTATATGCTTACTGCTAGACGAGACGTTAATAATTTATTATTAAAGCAATTACTTTAATCAGACAACTGGTGTGTGATCACATCAGCCTCCTCCAACAGCTCCACAGAATGGCCCCATTGTGTACCTGATTGGCTAGTGCTCTGAAGTTAAACCTCAGGGGGATTCCTCTGGGCGGGGGGTGCAGGGTCTCCTCGTCTTCAGCCCCTCGTCTCTCCAGCACTGCTGGGCGCTTAATCCTCACCCTGGGAGGTCTGGGAGGAGAAACTGCACTGCAAGGTCAAGGAAGCAAGGCAGCTTTCAAACAAATCACTAATTACAGACTGAGACCTAAAACAGCATACCACACACAAAGCACAATTGAAATGAATGTTTATACCAGCACAAGGTGAACATCAAGATTCAGTGTCATCCTTTCTTTCTTTCTTTCTTTCTTTCTTTCTTTCTTTCTTTCTTTCTTTCTTTCTTTCTTGTGTTGTAATGATAGGCATGCAAGAAAGAAAGAAAGAAAGTGTATATGTAATGACTGTGTTATTCCAGTGTCGTTAAAGACTCTTCATGTCAAGTGTTAGTGAAATGCGTTGTGCTAATGAAGCCCTTTGTAATTCCCCCCTTCCCTCTCTTTAATGTTTGCTGTGTGTTTCATGTTTACTCACGCAGTCTCCTGCGCTGCCATGGGGTTTGCAACAGAGACTGTTAGGATGGACCCTGAGGCTGCAGGCTGTCTCCAGCTTTGGGTAAAACAAAAACAACAACATGTAGTTTATTATGGATCAAGAGCACTTTGTTTAATTAATTCTTTTTGCATATCCAGTTTAAGCTTTTTCTTACCTTTGGATTTTTTGATATTTTTCTATCAATTTCCTGTTGGACTGATGTAAAGGAAACTAAAAAATAAAAGCAGATAAAGTACATTTAACAGCAGTAAAGAACATATCATATGATATGATCTCAAAAAAACAACAGGCTGCAATTCAATCATTTTTCATTAATATCAAACATTAAATAAAGTACATGAGCAGGAATGGGAGGGTTAGTTTAACTCCAGAATCACAACATTGAACACTCAATCAGCACATATATACAGCAAAAAAATAAACTTGAAAGTGTTTTCACAAGAAGTGTCTGTCAAGCTGTTCGCGTTAATTCATTCTAAACTATCAGCCTCCCTACACAGTCAGCAGAGCTTCTATTTCAACAGTGTTATCTCATTGCAGTGTTATACAGGGCAGTGTTAGCTCATTGCAGTGTTAAACAGGGCAGTGTTATCTCATTGCAGTGTTAGACATGGCAGTGTTATCTCATTGCAGTGTGGTACACACAGTGCACCAGTTTCATGGAGCACAGCATGGCAGCGCCTCACCCCTCTGTTCAGGTTGATCTTAGTCTGCCGTTGCTGTATTTGCTGCAGTTTTAGTCCTCTGTTTTGCAGGGGAATTCTACTGTTACTTAAAAATAATGGAAGGCATATTATTAGTATAGTACTCAAAGGGAGGGCCTATTTTAATGATCTAAACCATGGCCGATCTAAATCCTGCCATCCTCTGAATCTATATGAATCCTAACAGCATTGGAAACATCTACGCCACAGCAGTAAATCAAAACCTGAAAAACAACTTCATGAATGTTTAACTCTCTCATCCTACTCCCTGTGCTAATGAAGTAGCAACTTGGGTTTACATTACATACTGTATCCTGAGGAATCACTGGGAGTAAGATAAACTTCTTACTTGGTTTGACTGAACCACAGACAGAGCCAAGCTTAAAATACATCATAATAATTGGAAATTAGATAACGAATTGCTTTTAACAGTAGCTAGCACGCTTCCCTTTCAAGATGTAATGCAGCTCGTATACCTTCTCCCAGCGGCCCGAGGACCTCTGAAAGGCTGCCAGAATGGTAATCTAGTCGGAGGCTGCTGGGCTCTGAGCAATCCTGGCCTGTTGTTATTAACACTGGAAATCGCTGCTGTGTTTACCTGGAAAAATCAATATGAAATAAAAACAAAGTACTGCAGAACAAAACACATTTCTGTGTTAGTGATACAGTCGTTAACTGGAACGGATGAAGTAAGAATTTACTCTAGTAAAGGATAAAACATAAAAATAAAGTCATGTTACTATGTATAATTAGGGGTCTCCTTAAATCGTGGAGAATTTACATATCTTTCCCGGGTAGGTTATGGAATAGAATTTGGATTTCGCGGACCTGTTTAAACATTAAATAAACCTAAGTAGATATTTCAGAGCACTATAAAAGCCTAAAATAGTGGTACCTGCTTCCTTACTAAAACAGAGTGCTGTCGTTTGTTAAAGGCAAGCATGATGTTGCTGCTGACATTCTCTGTCTCTGTGGTGTGAAGACTTGCCCATACATTAAGACTGCACGTTCTGCATCCACTGAATTGGTTGGAAGTGTATGGCAATGCTTTGCCAAGTTATACAGATGCAGAAATCGATTAGAAACAGTCCCAAAACTCGGGTTCCCTCAAGGGCATCTGGTATTCTTTAATAAAGGTCTATATGCAGCATGTTTGTTGTCATGTTGTTTGTCCCATCTAGGAATTTATTTTATTAGTATCAAGTCAAAAGAAAGAAAACTTGCTCGGGTCTAAAATTCTAACTGCGTTTAAAAAGTAAGCGGCAGGTTGTTTGAAGTGAGGTGGCTGTGCTGGATTGTACCTGTAGTACTGATTTAACTTGGCTACAACTAACAGGAATACTTTTTGTCTGCGCTGACTTTCCAGTTTGTTTTCTGAAAGCTGTTTATTTGTTTTAAGTTCTGTTTAGCAGTCTCTGTAGTATTCTTTCATTTAATGTGTGATTCTGAAGCTAAATAGTGATTGATCGTATTTTCAAGTCACATTGCAAGATGTGCAAAACAATTTACCTCTATCTACATGTAAAGTTTCTTTGGGAAATTTCTTGACATGATCCTCAGCTGAAATAAACCTTGCCTTTTTTGCTTTGTTGTCCATTTTTGGTATTTTACCTCCAATGCTCAATACTAGATTTTAGCAACCTAACTAACAATAACAACACAACACTGACTCTGTCCTCCTACTGTACAGTACAGGTCACAGAAAAACCAGTATAGAGGCACTGATAGGCTGATTAAAACATTGTTGTCATGTGAACAGTAAACAAGAAAGTTAACCGCTTTGGAGTATTTTTTTTTTCCATGAAATTGCAAATTAGGTAGACCCGTATTTATAATATATACAAATATTATGTCAGGAGGATATTTATATTGAAGGAATCATTTATTTCATCTATGTTTTGCCTGTTTACTATCCGATTGCAGCATGCAGTGTGTTCTTGTGGTCAGGTGCAGTGAATGAATCAGGTCCACACAATCTTTCTCCCAAAAACAGTCTGCGTGCTTTTAATAATAACAAAAATAATAACAACAACACAAATAAGTCCACCCCTTTACCAGCGATGGTATTGGGGGGTACACGGCAGCTCTCTTAATTGAAATAAAAAGCAAACAAAAACGGGACTTTGTCCGTCCCCACGTTCTCCGTGCACGCAGTGCTCTCGGTCCTGAGAAGCGTGGTGCTGTGAGTGGTGCGGTGCGGTGCGGTGCTGTGCTGTGCAGGGACGTGCTCTATATTCTGCCGGTCCGCGGCTCACTCCTCCTCTGCAACGCAAAACACACGTAATCCACAAACAAACAAATCAATACAGGCTCCGGCCGTCTGTTTTCATTCTCAGCGCAAGCGGAGGTTTTGACGTAGCTGCTCCCCTTTGTACCCAGCAAACTCCTCCCTGCAGTCACCGCGTCGCCATGGTTTCTCTAATAGAGGGCTGCCCCGCAGCTGACTGCAATGGAATCGTCCAGTACTTGCAGCTACGCCCCTCCTAATATGGTCACCTTCCGGTTTCCACCTACCACCGAGGTGGCAGCTCTAGGAGGCAGCTTACCTTCCCCTTACACAGCCCTTTCTAATCGGGAGGGAGATTTACAGCATCGATCCTTTCTCTCTCTATCACATATCTCACCCCTCAGAGTGATGCCGAAGGAACACTCGGCCAACTCTACATTCCCCAATGGTCCCCCCTCCCTTGAAAAAAAATCTGCATTTTGATGCTCCTTACCCGCATGATGTTTCACTGTATAGTGGAAGGGCTAGATACCACCGAGTTATCCGAGCGTTATTGTCCTTCACCGTGTGTAACCACCTTAAAGGAGCATGATCAGTGATAAGAGAGAAAGAATGCCCCAACAAGTAATAGCGAAGAGCGTGAGTAGCCCATTTGATGGCTAAACACTCCTTCTCAATGACGGAGTAGTTAATTTCCCTAGGAGCCATTTTTTTGCTCAAATAAATGATAGGCTGTTCCACTCCGTCAACTTGTTGGGACAGGACCGCCCCCAGACCAATGTGGGAGGCATCAGTCTGAAGGATGAACTCTTTGCTGAAATCTGGTGAAATCAGAGCGGGGGCTTGACAGAGTCGCTTCTTAATCATATCAAATGCTTCCTGACACTGCCCTGTCCATTTAACTAATTTTGGAGCAGCCTTTCGGGTGAGATCGACCAGGGGGTTGACTATGGTGGCATACTCGGGGATAAAACGGCGATAATAGCCGTCTAACCCCAATAGTGATCTCACCTGTGACTTGGTTTTCGGGATCGCCGTCTCCACCAGCGCCTGGACTTTGGAGGCGATAGGCTTTACCCGGCCATTACCCATAATGTAGCCAAGATACTGGGTCTCCTGTTTGCCAAATGCACACTTGCCCAGCTTGGCTGTTAGCCCGCCCCTTAGAGACTGTAGGACGGCTGAAAGCCTAACAATATGCTCCTTCCAGGTGGAGCTAAAATCACTACATCATCGATGTATGCAGCTGCGTACTGATGATGAGGAGCCAAGACCTGGTCCATCAGTCTCTGAAAGGTGGCGGAGCTCCATGCAACCCAAAGGGCATGGTCCGGAAATGGAACAAGCCATCTGGGGTAGAGAAAGCAGTTTTCTCTTTTGGCTCTGAGTGAGTGGAATCTGCCAGTATCCCTTCGTCAGATCCAAAGTCGAAATTAACCGCGCCTTACCCAGTCGGTCGAGGAGCTCATCCACTCGGGGCATTGGATACGCATCAAACTTAGAGATGGCATTAACCTTCCGGAAATCCACACAGAACCGAGTGGAGCCGTCCTTCTTGCCCACCATCACAATAGGACTCCACCACTCGCTCCGGGAAGGTTCAATGACTCCAAGCCCGAGCATATCCTCCACCTCCTTGCGAACGGGACCCCTGCGACTTTCCGGGATCCGGTACAGTCTCTCTCCGACCCTGAAACCTGGTGGAGTAATAATAGCATGAGAAATAACATTAGTTCTGCCGGGCAAATCAGAAAAAACATCACTAAACCTTTCCACCAACTGGAAGAGCTCACGTTTCTGATCCGGAAGTAACTGTTCTCCCATCGGAATGTTAGTTGTAGCTAATGGATTGACAGTGGGACCAAAATCCTCTTCTAAACTGTCACCAGCTATAAATAGGGCCTCCCTTTCATTCCAGTTTTTTAGCAAGTTAATGTGATAAATTTCTGTCTTATTTCGGCGATTGGGTTGTCTAATTTCATAATTCACATTACCGATTCCCCGTATCACCTCATATGACCCCTGCCATTTAGCATACAACTTAGACTCCGATGAAGGAAGTAGCAACAGTACTTTATCACCTGGCCGAAAGGTCAGAATTCTTGCTTGTTTGTTGTACTGCTGCTCTTGGCTATGCTGAGCTAGTTTTAAGTTCTCTTGTGCCAAACGACCAACCAATTCCAGGCGGTCTCTTAACATGATTACATACTTGACTATGTTTTTGGAAGTTTTTGTTTGCTCCTCCCACCCTTCTTTCACAAGATCAAGAATACCCCGTGGTTGCCTCCCATACAGCAGCTCAAAGGGAGAGAACCCGGTCGAGCTCTGAGGCACCTCTCTCACTGCAAACATCAGGTAGGGGAGGAGTTTAGCCCAATGTTTCTGCTCTTGGTTAACAAACCGCTTCAGCATCTGTTTTAAAGTCTGATTAAAACGTTCCACCAAACCGTCCGTCTGTGGATGATAAACAGAGGTTCGAATGGACTTAATTTGCAATAATTTATGTAATTCTTTCAAACACTGTGACATGAAGTTCGTTCCGTGATCAGTGAGGATTTCTTTTGGAATCCCTACTCTCGTTATAATTTGTACTAACTCTCGAGCAACTGCTGCGGCACTAGTGGATCTCAATGGTACTGCCTCTGGATATCTGGTCGCGTAGTCCACCACTACCAAAATGTGCGTGTATCAGAGTCAGACTGGCTCAATGGACCCACTATGTCCATAGCAATGCGTTCAAAGGGAACTGAGATCAGGGGCAGTGGGACCAGCGGGGCCGGGCGAACCCGCCCCGGTGCTACTTGCTGACATTCCGGACACTCCGCTACATATCGCGTCACCTCACTATAGACTCCCATCCAAAAAAATCGAGCCAATATTCGTTCCCGAGTCTTATCGCTACCTAAATGGCCCGAACATGGGACATCGTGAGCCACCTGCATGATCTCACGTCGAAAAGACTGAGGAACGAGTGTTACAATCTGGCTTGTGCTCGTGGCTTGGGATACCCTATACAGCAAATGCCCGACAATAATGTGGTGAGGATATGTAAGCGGCCGGTTACCCTCTACATCCTTCCCCTCGATAGACCGAACCTGCCCCCAGATGTGTGCCAGCGAAGGATCATTTTTTGTTCCAACGCTAGGTCCACATCTCGGTCCCAGAACTTCGAATATCGGCGGAGCTACAGTAGCTTCAGCACTGGGGCCCCAGTAACCCGCCCCGCAGGTCACACTGAGTCCCAATCCCTTTCCCTTACATTTAACAGACTCTGAAGTTTCCCCACCAAACCCCAGCCTTGTCTCATTGACATTCCTTCCCATTTTTCGACCCGTCGCTCTTTTTGTTTTTCGGCGAAATCGGGAATGGAACAAATCAGCTTGCAGCGGGAATATTTTCCCAATAGTTTCCCCGCTGCTCCCATGGTCTTACCGGAGACTGGCGTTACCGTTTTATTAATCATTGTTTCAAAATATGGCCAGTCTCAACCTAAAATAACTGGATATGGCAACTTTGCAGCCACTGCCACGATTACGGCGGGTATGACACCAATCGTCACATCTAATTTAGTGAGGGGTAGTCCTTGTTATCCCCGTGAATACAGGAAATGACCACTACCCAGCGTGACCACCAAGGTACCCCGCCAACAGAGCTTCTTCAATTAAAGTCTGCCCACATCCTGAGTCCACTAACGCGTGGGTACTCACATCACCAACCCGTACATCAACAATGCAAGGCACCTCCCAATCATTACCCCTGGACTTACCTGGTGCTGTTGGTAAGTAATGGGAGGCCGCACCACATTCCATCGCCGCCGGACAATTCAGCGAGGTGGCCGACCTCATGGCACCGGTAGCACATGGGGTGAAAGGGCCCACGGAGCTTGTATGTCCTGCTGCGGTTTGGCAGTGGGGAGGGTTCTCTGCTCTCACCCGCTGGGGTCGACCTCGCCCTCCATTGGTGTGGAGGAAGGCCGCCCGTGGGGTGTCGATGAGAAGTAGCCCGTGGGGAGGGTGAAGTGCTGTGGGGGTCCTGTCCTTGGACTCGCCATCTGGGGTCGGTTGGAGGGAGGAGCGGGCTAACGACCACGGGAGCTGATGCCAACGCATCCTCATACCCCTCAGCCAATCGGACTGCTGCCTCTAGCGTGGTGGGTCGATGCCTGGTGACCCAGTTCTGGGTGTCAGGCCCCAGCACCTTCAAAACTGCTCTATAGCAATCAGCTCGGTGATCTTCTCGGCATCGTTGGTGCGGGGCAGAGCCACCGGGTCACATGATCCACTAGTTGCTGGGCCACCACGGGGGTCGCAGTCCTGGGGGTCGCTGGTACTCCTGGAACCGGCGGTGTGTCTCCTCTGTGATGTCAAGCCGCTGGAGAATGGCCTGCTTCACCTGGTCGTACACCAGGGCTTGCTCATGTGTCAGGGCTTGGTAGGCTGCCTGGGCCTCTCCGATCAAATTGGGGCCCAACTGGGTAGCCCACCACTCCCGAGGCCACTGAGCTGCTGTTGCCTGCCTTTCAAAGGCAACTAAGTAAGCCTCGGGGTCATCCTCCAGCGACATCTTCACTACCCTTACCCTTGGTAAGGGTACTGCTGGTTGAACTGCTGGTTTCCTCCCCCGATTGGCCTCCAGGAACAAGCCATGCATCCTCTCCATCATGGCCGTCAATGATTCCTGATGCCTCCGCTCCTGCGCCTCCAACAGCGCTGCCAATGCGGTTGGGTCCATTGTAATCCCTCTTCTTGACACCAAGTGTGGTCAGGTGCAGTGAATGAATCAGGTCCACACAATCTTTCTCCCAAAAACAGTCTGCGTGCTTTTAATAATAACAAAAATAATAACAACAACACAAATAAGTCCACCCCTTTACCAGCGATGGTATTGGGGGGTACACGGCAGCTCTCTTAATTGAAATAAAAAGCAAACAAAAACGGGACTTTGTCCGTCCCCACGTTCTCCGTGCACGCAGTGCTCTCGGTCCTGAGAAGCGTGGTGCCATGAGTGGTGCGGTGCGGTGCTGTGCTGTGCAGTGCAGGGACGTGCTCTATATTTTGCCGGTCCGCGGCTCACTCCTCCTCTGCAACACAAAACACACGTAATCCACAAACAAACAAATCAATACAGGCTCCGGCCGTCTGTTTTCATTCTCAGCGCAAGCGGAGGTTTTGACGTAGCTGCTCCCCTTTGTACCCAGCAAACTCCTCCCTGCAGTCACCGCGTCGCCATGGTTTCTCTAATAGAGGGCTGCCCCGCAGCTGACTGCAATGGAATCGTCCCAAGCACTTGCAGCTACGCGCCCCTCCTAATATGGTCACCTTCCGGTTTCCACCTACCACCGAGGTGGCAGCGCTAGGAGGCAGCTTACCTTCCCCCTTACACAGCGCCCTTTCTAATCGGGAGGGAGATTTACAGCATCGATCCTTTCTCTCTCTATCACAGTTCTCCATCACTCTACCGTTATTTCAGCTTAGATTTACCAGGGTTACTATTCCAGAACAAAATTCCTTTCCAACCACTCACTGTCTTCTGAGATCTCACAAGTGAGAAACTTTATTTGCTATAACTTCCATCCACCGTGTAAGAGCGGGTGTTCTCTATAGAGCTGGTGTTCTGATTGGAGGAGGGGTTGGGCTCTGATTCCATATAGAGCTGGTGTTCTGATTGGAGGAGGGGTTGAAAGAACATTGTGAGGTCTGCATGGTACCTTTGCAAGAGAGGCTTTGCGATTCAAAGGGCTGACTCCCGAGGGGGGGAACGGTGCTCTCCTGGGGAATCTTTGGAGATTGTAGGGTTGTCTTCTGTTGAACCGTTGTTGCGCTTGACCCATTAATCGAAATCTGTAGAACCCTGAAAATAAATGTGTGGATTATAAAGATGTCTGGACTCATAATGCAACAACATGGCAATAACACACAGCTCAGAGCTCCCTTCACATTTACATTTCTTAATAAGGTGCAATTAGTTTGCAATGGGGATGTTTAACCAGCCTTAAAATATTTCTATGAAGTTATACTTTGATATTTTAATTGATTAACTGAACTGAATTGAAAACTGTGGATTTGTCAAAGAGAACACAGAGAACTGTGGATTTGTAAATAGAATTGCTTGTTTCCCCCTAATTTTATTCATATGATTTACAACATGGTTTTATAACACTTCATATCAACCAAACATGTTTGAATGCTTTTGTGTGACCATTAGCCATCAGCACTTTCATAGTAATTCTTGAGATCTATTTAAAAATACATATTTATATATATATATATATATATATATATATATATATATATATATATATATATATATATATATATATATATATACACACAGGGCGTAACTTTCTTTTGAACATTGGGGGGGACAATTCTTAAAACCAGCTAGCCATCCTCATGGGGGAAAGATGCATCTGGAATAGTATTACTAGTATTATTGAGTTATGTAATAAAGAAATTAGTATTATAGAATATAATTAATATTACGTAATGAAAAAGGTTAAATCATATGCAGATGCCAGGTGTTACGACTTATGAGCAAAACCCATATAGGAACTCTACTAACAAAATATAGTCAAGCAAACATAAAATCATACTTCTGCTGTACTATTAAAATGACATGTTTCAATACACCATTTCAATGTTCTGAAACCCCAAAAGTGAGGTGTCAAAAGTGGTAAATGAATATGTTATGGATGTGTTACAAAACACTACTTTTGTCCAAGTAAACTTGTAAATGATGTATGAAACACCAAATCAGGTGTATGTAAGGAACTGGTGGCTGCCAATATAAGCACTCCATGAAAGAAATTCCTTATGTCCGACTTTTTCCGCTTGGCAGACGTGGACATTGTATTGCAGTCGCTATAACAAAGACCGGGGAAATTATGATTATGAGAACATAGCTAGCTCGCTAAAAACGTATATCAGCCAGATAGCTAACGTTAACTTACCATTTACGTTAACGTTAGCGAGCTAACATTCATGCCTGCTAGCTAAACAGGTTGAAAGAGGCATGCCGTTAGCTAACGTTAACGTTACAGTATTCTATTTAAAAACACAGAATTTGAACTGGATAACGTTAGCTAACGGTACCTAGCCAGTGGATTGTAGCATAGTTTCATGTCAACTCATGCATTTAGCAAACAAACGTAACGTTAGAAGGCTGTGTGGTCCAGTGGTTAAAGAAAAGGGCTTGTAACTAGGAGGTCCCCGGTTCAAATCCCACCTCAGCCACTGACTCATTGTGTGACACTGAGCAAGTCACTTAACCTCCTTGTGCTCCGTCTTTCGGGTGAGACGTAATTGTAAGTGACTCTGCAGCTGATGCATAGTTCACACACCCTAGTCTCTGTAAGTTGCCTTGGATAAAGGCGTCTGCTAAATAAACAAATAATAAGTCGGTTAACTTTAGCTAGCTAGCTAACTATAATGCTGCCGGCTAGCGAAAGTTAACGACCTGAAAAAATGCACCACCTGATGGTTGTGTGGGATAGTATATAGTCGTGCACAACCCCAGGAACATAAAATATACAGTATACTAAAATGCTGTCTTCTGAAATAAACAATGCTTACTCGATGTTTGGGGGCACAGCCGGACTATATTAGGTAAATAAGGCAGATAAAATAATATCTTTCTCTATATATAATACTAATTAAATTAAAATGTATACAAAATAAAGTGGTGGCCAGGCCACTCTGATAATAAAACAACCCCGGAGCAGATTAGAGTATATATAGACTATATACAGGGCAGACAATAAACACTTGGTGACAGGACTTTTTTTTTCTTTACACAATTACCACTGGCCAGTAGTATTAATCTGCGTAGGGGAGATAGATTTAACACCCGGGTAAACAGATAACTAAAATAACACATACAGACAACAATGAATAAACGTTGCGGGCCCGAGCGGTGCTTGGGTGCGTAGTGGTAAAAAAAATTAAAACCCCTTCAGGCAGAGTAGTACTGTCCACTACGTCCAGTAAATTGTATACCGTCAGTCCAGAGGAAATGACGATGGAATAAAGGCTCTCAGCAGCCTCTTTATTCTCCCTCTAAGTTACCGGGTTGCTTTGGTTGGTATCGGCGCAACTCGGAGCTTGCCGGTAAGCTCCGGCTAACGGTACAGGAGAGTCTACCAGTCGACGTGACAACACAAAATAAAACAATACTATCTAGTATCTACACTAAAACAAGAAGATTTAACAAGCGTATTTACAGGGGAATATAAAAATAAATTAGACTTTATAACCGTGTTGGCTATATTAGAAACCACACCTATTTCGTTACACTATCTCTTTTGTTTCTTCTCTCCTCTCCGACGATCACCTCAGACTCAGTCTCTCTTTTCGCGCTCGTGCTCAGCCCCGCCTCCCCATACTTTCTTCGCTCTGGTACGCTGAGCACCAACATTCTCACCTCTGCCTGCTCTATAATTTAAAGTAACCGTCACATACATTACTGGACGGGGCGGATTGAGCTCCTTTAAATATTGGGTGGGACGTGACCCCCCTGTCCCCCACGTAAATTACGCCTGTGTATATATATATATAGATAGATAGATAGATAGATAGATAGATAGATAGATAGATAGATAGATAGATAGATAGATAGATAGATAGATCAGTGGTATTCAGCAATCACATTTTGAATGCATGTCAGAGGAATTACAAATGTTTTAAATGGGATAAACAACTCAAATTGGTGAATCGGTGAGTCAAAAAACTACACTGGAAAACAATTATCTCACTTGTCGTTCTTTATTCGTTACTTAATCTGCACCCGTTCTGGAAATGAGCCCTAGCCTGTGAAAATCTCCTGCAGCAACAGCACCGACGTGTTTGCATGTTAGTGGTGGGAATGGGAGATCGATCATTAACCCTTTATCCACACTGTAAGCATCTGGTGTTATTCAACTTGTTGAGGAAATGCTTGTGATCTTAAAGGGTTAATAACCCTACATTCTTAAGAAACAGAACAGGTGGAGGCATGGAAAGCATTGCTAATGCTAATATTTTGAAAGTAGAAACCTTTTTTAAACATCTTGGAAATGTCATTGTGTGATACTAAGACAATAGTATAAGCCATGCATAATTAGTGAACCACTGCTGCATGAACTGCAGGTCATGTCCTGGTACATAAAGGGTCATCACATTACCCTGGTGCTGAATATCACTCCCTAAACCAGTGTTTCCCAGCCCTGTTCCTGGCGGCACACCGTGTCTGCTGGTTCTCGTTCCAACGCAGCGCTCAATTGCTTAATTGAACCATATTAACAAATGAAGAGCTTGAAAATAACGGGAAAATGCCCAGTTAATCACTTTATTAGTTCAATGAAGGGTTCAATTAAGAATTGAGCGCTGCGTTGGAACGAAAACCAGCAGACACGGTGTGCCGCCGGGAACAGGGTTAGGAAACACTGCCCTAAACCATGGGTGTCAAACTCCAGTCCTCGACGACCGCAGGGTCTTCTGGTTTTCACTCCCACTTAAGGGTACAATTTGACATTTGAATGTTCGGAACACATTACCGAACAAAGGTTCGAACCGTCGATGGTACTCATTTGCATAATTTATTGGTGACGTCACCGTAGCAACTTGTTTATATTTCATTGAAAATCCTATTTTCCAGGTAAGCCATGTAAATGGAATAAAACACTCACATGTAGTTTAAAAATACATTATATAGAACAGCAATCATGTTTTTTATAATTTAAATAAAAATAAAAATACATGTTGTTTATTTACACGTAATTGAGGCTGCTTGTGATCTATACAGTAAGCTTGCATTGCACTAACTGCAGCGGACAAAGCTTTATTTAACAGTCACTGTTCCAAGCAGGTTATCAGTCACATTTTACTACTACTAAAAATATTAAATAATACTACTAATAATATGAACTTACGCTTGTCAAGTGACCCCAGAGACCCCATGGTTATGCCTCCATGATACGAGTCGCTTGCACAGTTTCCATTCAACTTTTTTTTTTTTTTTTGGTTGTCTGGGCATTTAACAAAAAAAAAAAATCCCAAACAGCAAAGGGGTTTCCAGATATTTCTTTAAATACAGCTTACGCTTTAAAACGCTTTGCTGTCGAGATGGAGAATGAAGAAATTAAAGTTCTGCCTCTGGATAACACAAGCTGGAGGGGGGAGGGGCGGACGGTGCTTGGTTTTCGAAATTAAAATTATTAGTGTTATCGTATATTTTGTATGTTTCAAACATATTCTACCACAGCACTTCTCTCACACTGTCTTGTAGTTATTCAGTACATATTCTACCACAGCACTTATCTCACACTGTCTTGTAGGTATTCAGTACATATTCTACCACAGCACTTCTCTTACACTGTCTTATACACGAGGTATTCAGGACATATTTTACTGAAGCAATACAGCCACTAGAGCCCACTGCTTTGATACTATACCCTGTGTACTATGTACTATGTACTACAAACCTGTCTGACGAACCTTCAAAGGTTTAAAGCAATCTTCAAATCCCTGGCTAGCGAACGGACCTAACCTTCAAACCTACGGACACAGCCCTACAATTAAGTAATTGAGAACTTGGGTGGAACGAAAGCAAGAAGCCACTGCGGCCCTCCAGGAACTGAGTTTGACACCCCTGCCCTAAACCAATTAAATCATGTGTACATCTGCAGGACTAATACACACGAGCCAAATCTCCTGCCATGTAATCCCAAAGCTGCCTAAATCTAACAGAGATGTAATCACTTCAGGCCTGATTAACAAGGGGCTTGTTGTGCCAATGTGTAACTCTGTCTGGTTGTGTAGGGACAGTTGTTTTATTACATTAACATTGTTTGTGATTGCATTTTACTTCATGATTTACCATGTCTGTTGCACATATTAAAGAAACACAGCCTCTGAGATGCATGGACTATGACTGACAAGGGGAGGGAATAGACCACAGACACTAAGAGCTCATAGAAAATGGTTACATCTGATGATACAAACTAGTGGGAGAATATCTGAGCTTCTGCTTCACTTGTATACATTCTGATTGCTTAGCCTGTCCACAGATGCCTGTACAGAGAAGGAGGAGCCCTGCCCCAGTGAGAAGCAGCAGTGTGATCTGGCTGTTCTGGAATGGGATGATGAATACCCTGCTGGCTTTGCTGCGCCCCTCCTCTTCGGAAGGGGGCTCTCTGCTGTCCAGTTGCTCTCTGGTTCCCTGGGGCTCTGCTTCTATTACCAGGCTGCTGCTGCTGCTGCTGCAGGCCTGTCTTGGAAGCACTCTGACAGGATTTCTGTTCCCTTTTGTTCAGTTTGATAATGTCATCTGAAAAAAAAATACACAGCAGAAAATCAAACAGTGTGGAGCTCTTCGTCTTGATAGAAAACTGACAACACGTTTTATACCACGTCTTCCCATGTCTCTCCTGCCTACAAGCTTCACTCCATTCACAGGATACATGCCTGGATATTGACAAACTTACTTCACTTAAAACAACTGATTTGAGATTTTAAACTTTCAAAGAGATGGAGAGTTATAAATGCATGGAACAGGTGAAGTAGTAACATCTAGAACACTGAGAACATTCCAAAACAATTCAACTGTGCCCTATGGAATAACGTGTTTATATGGGGCATGTTGCAGAGCAGAAGCCCTGCCTGTGGAAATAAGTGTTAAGTTGGCAGGGATGGGGTTAAATCTGCCCCTACCAACAATCACAGGTGTGGTCATTCTCCAATTAGGTAATTGAGTGCTAATTGGGGAGTGGCCACCTGTATATAAAGGAGACAAAATAATTTGTGTGAGGAGAGGGAGTTTTGATGTGTATTTTGAATGCCTATAGTGAAGGGGAATGTCCAGCCTATACTGTATTGCTTGTAAACCTTTTGTTTTACAAGCCCTTAAATTGCAACTTTCTGTCTCAGAGTCTCTCATTCCTGACACTATCCTCAGGGGTGCAAATTGTTTTTGAAAATTGTAGCTAAACTAGCTTTTGCGGTAAAATGAAGAGGCTTGCGAACACAAAACATTATTTTACAATATTTGAAAACAGTAAAATGCCAGACAGCACAAGACGGGCCCCTCTGCCTTCCACTCCCTATGGGAGGGTGGATTAGACGCCCTCCTCCCCTACCTTAAGGACCAAGGTTGGTGCCTCACCCACGAGGAGCTCGGGCACTTGGTGCTATGCTGCACCCTCCAACATCAGGAGGAGGAACTGCCCGCCTGAGTGCCTGAGAAGGAGGAACGACAGGCCAGAAAGAGAAAGAAGAAGAGGGGCGGCCGCTCGAGGTAAGCACAAGGACAGGATCCACTGCCATCTCCAGTGCCAAAGGGGAGGAGTCATTGCCATCTTCGGGGCCAAAGGGGAGGCGTCACTGCCATCTCCGGGGCCAAAGGGGAGGAGCCACTGCCACCTCCAAGGATTTTGATACAGTGGCCACTCCCCAGTTAGCACTCAATTACTAACCCCATCCCTGCCAAACTTACACTTATTTACACCGTAGGGCTGCCCTGCCACAGGGCAAATTTGTGCTAGGAAGGATCGAGCCTCAATGAGCCGAATAACCTCCTCATTTCCAAAAATTCTTATGTTCTGAAATACAGTTCTGCTTTTTAAAGGAAGACACTGAACACAGCACAGAGCAACAAAAACATTAGTGACCACAAGAGTAACCATTCTATAAGCACTCAATTACAAATTATCAGCAGTAGATTAACTGTCGCAATAGAAAATGGACATAATGCAGCTGCTGCATTTTTTTTTATTATGTAGAAATAGCTCAAATTAAACAGCCTTTGTTTAACGCATTGTAATTCTGCTCTCCTGTTGGACTGGTGTGTAACCCTCTAGACCCCATCCATCTCCAGTAAGTGTCGGGATGTGACCGAGTTACTGTGCTGGCAGAGTCTGTTTTGTTGCCTGAGAGATAACCCCTTCTAAGTGCCCCTGCTGTACGCCAAGTGTAGTATAGCATACTTACAGTACATCATTGTAAAGCAATCATGTTACAGAACAGAGAAATATGATAAGGCTAATGTAAGGACAAGCATTAGAAAAGCTCATTTTCTTTTGCAAACTTTGCAGTTACAGTGCCTTGCGAAAGTATTCGGCCCCCTTGAACTTTGCGACCTTTTGCCACATTTCAGGCTTCAAACATAAAGATATGAAACTGTAATTTTTTGTGAAGAATCAACAACAAGTGGGACACAATCATGAAGTGGAACGAAATTTATTGGATATTTCAAACTTTTTTAACAAATAAAAAACTGAAAAATTGGGCGTGCAAAATTATTCAGCCCCTTAAGTTAATACTTTGTAGCCACCTTTTGCTGCGATTACAGCTGTAAGTCGCTTGGGGTATGTCTCTATCAGTTTTGCACATCGAGAGACTGAAATTTTTGCCCATTCCTCCTTGCAAAACAGCTCGAGCTCAGTGAGGTTGGATGGAGAGCATTTGTGAACAGCAGTTTTCAGTTCTTTCCACAGATTCTCGATTGGATTCAGGTCAGGACTTTGACTTGGCCATTCTAACACCTGGATATGTTTATTTGTGAACCATTCCATTGTAGATTTTGCTTTATGTTTTGGATCATTGTCTTGTTGGAAGACAAATCTCCGTCCCAGTCTCAGGTCTTTTGCAGACTCCATCAGGTTTTCTTCCAGAATGGTCCTGTATTTGGCTCCATCCATCTTCCCATCAATTTTAACCATCTTCCCTGTCCCTGCTGAAGAAAAGCAGGCCCAAACCATGATGCTGCCACCACCATGTTTGACAGTGGGGATGGTGTGTTCAGGGTGATGAGCTGTGTTGCTTTTACGCCAAACATAACGTTTTGCATTGTTGCCAAAAGTTCGATTTTGGTTTCATCTGACCAGAGCACCTTCTTCCACATGTTTGGTGTGTCTCCCAGGTGGCTTGTGGCAAACTGTAAACGACACTTTTATGGATATCTTTAAGAAATGGCTTTCTTCTTGCCACTCTTCCATAAAGGCCAGATTTGTGCAGTATACAACTGATTGTTGTCCTATGGACAGAGTCTCCCACCTCAGCTGTAGATCTCTGCAGTTCATCCAGAGTGATCATGGGCCTCTTGGCTGCATCTCTGATCAGTCTTCTCCTTGTATGAGCTGAAAGTTTAGAGGGACGGCCAGGTCTTGGTAGATTTGCAGTGGTCTGATACTCCTTCCATTTCAATATTATCGCTTGCACAGTGCTCCTTGGGATGTTTAAAGCTTGGGAAATCTTTTGTATCCAAATCCGACTTTAAACTTCTCCACAACAATATCTCGGACCTGCCTGGTGTGTTCCTTGTTCTTCATGATGCTCTCTGCTTTAAACGGACCTCTGAGACTATCACAGTGCAGGTGCATTTATACGGAGACTTGATTACACACAGGTGGATTCTATTTATCATCATTAGTCATTTAGGTCAACATTGGATCATTCAGAGATCCTCACTGAACTTCTGGAGAGAGTTTGCTGCACTGAAAGTAAAGGGGCTGAATAATTTTGCACCCAATTTTTCAGTTTTTATTTGTTAAAAAAGTTTGAAATATCCAATAAATTTCGTTCCACTTCATGATTGTGTCCCACTTGTTGTTGATTCTTCACAAAAAATTACAGTTTCATATCTTTATGTTTGAAGCCTGAAATGTGGCAAAAGGTCGCAAAGTTCAAGGGGGCCGAATACTTTCGCAAGGCACTGTACCTATTTAAGACATTTGAAAAGACGAGTGGGCACTAGTTAGTTGTGTCACAAACTCATTGTACTAAATGGCACTGTAATGACGATAACTTGCTATATATGTATAGGTATTTTGTAGTGCATATAAAACACAAGTCATTTTTCCAATACACTGAGGGCCAGATTTACCAAGCTGTCGCTCCAGTGCGTTCAATTTGCACCCTTTGAATTTCTCCAGTGCTATTTGAACCAGTAAGAAATACATTACCAACAGGTGAATATACAATCCCCTGGCTTCTATCTATATGTAAACTGGCACAGGTTTAAACATGTGCAAACGTGCCAACATCTCAAACCTCTTCTCTGCTATATTTTATTGTCGAAGCCTTTTAGTTTGTGTTTTTTTTTTTTTTTTGCAAAAAGGAGACAAAACATCTGTAAAACCAGAAAGAAACATGTTTACTTTAAGGCAGCTGAAGTAAGTTTGGTTGTTTTGTAAAAATAGTAATTCAGCTTTGGAAATCTGCACCATAGAGTCAAAGGGCGATGGCAACAGCAAATCTTTACAATGGATCAAAAGTGAGCCTGCCGCAGATCTTGGTGTGAAACAGTGTATTAACACTGATATCTTGGCCAGACGGAGGAGTTAGGACGGCCTTGTTTGCTGATGATTCATGCCCAGCATTGAGCTTGTTGCTATATACAGGACTCTGCAGTACAGTACCTTGTAGCATCTGCTTAATATCAACAGCTCAGTCCAACAGAGTGCCAGTCTGGAAACCTGCTTCACATCCTGATGTCATTGTGGATTTATAACCAGTGAATAGAGAGTTTATTTATTCTCTCTAGTTTATGTCATTTAACCAGTACAGGGGATCTGCACGACCTAACTATTATGTTGAAAACATATGGGACTTTATTTACGTCATGAACTTGATAAACACATACACAAAATATATAGTTAGATGAAGGATAGTAATATAAGTATGCAGTTAATTCTACTTGGATAGGTCTAGCATTAACCAATTCTGGGCTGAATAATCTGACATGTAACTAATTTCAACCCAAACTCAAACACTGAAGTAACTGTTCTATGGAAGGGGGTATTCTACAGGGCCATTCCGTGTCAAATCAACCACAATCCAGGAAGATCCCTGACTCAAGATTTACATTGTGTTTATACTGTGTGTAGTGGAAGATACAGGTCAGGTATGAAACCAGGCCAAACATTTAAGCTCAATGGTGAAGATTTGCTGAGATACAGGGCTGGGGCTGGGGCTGGGGGTCATACGTGAAACGCTTCTCATTTTGGAGTGATTTAGAGGCCTTCAAATTGAAAAATTGTCCAATTGTCAAACTACTGAGTGACTTTTTAAGTGCATGTTCCTTCTAAAGTAGAAGAGATATCACTTTCAAATTGCTTAGGTGTGCTCATAATTTAACAGACTTTCTCTGCTACTGTCTACCTACTTTACTGTCTGATTTAATAACCCCACAAAAAGGCTTCAGGATGAAAGTATCGGAAGTGGCCCCATCTTTGAAGGGCTGAAACCCCTTGTGGGACACGAGTTAACAAACTGACCTTTGGTGGGCTTGTAGATGAGGATTTGAAAGACTTGTGGTAAAATAATTGACTAGGTAATCTGCCTCCTTCACAGTTTAACAAATGTACAAACATGAACAATACGCATTTATGTTGATTTTGGATTATATTGTACAATATTAGCAAATAGTTGGAGTTTAAACCAAGAAAAAACATAAATGTATAAATAAATAAATCCATAAAACTAAAACCATAAAATGTGTATAATCTTTATATGTAAGTGGTTTGTCATGGAGCTACAGAGGTACTGTTGACCTCTTATTTCTTGTTTGTTGCCATCTTTAAAAATGGATTCTTGCAAAGTTCTGAAACAAGCATTAATGGGTTATAGATGAGCCTTTGAAAGACTTGTGGTGAAATAATTGATATTACACACTACCCCACGAAGTACTTTTTATAATCTCTGGTGAGCAATTTTTTTTCCTGGTGCATCATCAGAATGTGGTATGCATACCAAAACTTGATCCATGTGATGTCAGGAAACGGTACACCACATTGACTCAGAAGTGTTGTGTTGACAACTGCACAAATCACTACGAACAAGACAAACTGTAGATCTCCCACAAAAATCGTACATGTTTTAGACAACATAATTTGTTGCTCATCAATTAAAGTCACATACATTTGCTGAATTGTGAAAAACAAATATATTAAAAATAACTTTAAGGGTCAAACTCAGTATATCATACCCTTTCAGACGGGCGTTTTTTTGTTTTCTAAACTAAACTCATTTGCGCATGCTCTGGCAAGCGCAATACACGATGTAGCACTTTTTTAAAAGTGTACCAGAAAGAACAAAACAACGGCCGGTTTAATGAATATCAACTGGATGAAACCAGTGAAAAAAAATGCTAACCAGTTATTACATTTAATTTACTTCTGCAGTTAATGTCATTTTTAGAAAAGCGGTTCTCCAAACATTATTCTAGTTGTAAACACATGATTAAATGTGTTTAAGGGAACAAACAGAATAACGTTTTGAGAAATCACTTTTCTAAAAATGACATTATCTGCATTGTTTATATACATTAAAAGCCTTGGACATGTATATCATTTTAAACAAATCTACCACTCCTGGACTGTAATGCTAATGGACGTGACGCACAAACTTATCTGAGCTAAGCATTTAGTACTGCAATTCACAGTGTAAAAGTGGAGATACACCAGAAACAAATCTGGATACACAAGAAATATTTTAAATACCCTAAAAGGCATTAAATGACTTTATCGCGTGCACTCAGATACACAGTTACACATACCTAATGACATATCGATCTTCTCTGAGCTTCGATCTGCCTCCATTGGCTCGGGGTCAGCAATGCTGTCGGCCATTTCTATTTCCTAATCGCTCGATCTTCTATTAATCCAAAATGAAAAATGAAAAAAAAAACAATGTGAGAGTTCTCTCACCGGCTGACACCTGTTATTTGGGAAGACAGTGAGACAGTGCATTGCGCATGCGTGAACTCTGGAACGCTAGCTGTGTCGCGTCGCGCTGATTTTGTGAAACATGTTGTTCCCCCTATCCTAACGTTTTGGACTATGAAGACACTGCTACCCCAACTACTGTGCGATCCATCAAACTGCTGCTATACCTACTAATACCGCACGCTCTTAAATTTCCCCGTGGCATAAGGTACCGCTGTCCTGCCAGCTGTCCGGCTGCTGTTTGTGTCAGTTACATACCCCTGATGAAACGATATCTATAACCAGAGCTGAACAACACACAGACTGCTTAAAATAGAACCAGCAACAAACTAATCCGACCCTTTTTGTACCCACGTGATAATAGTATGATGTGTTGACAGGCAGCAAAACGTTTAATCTGTCTCCAGTCCTTTAAAACTCATTTACAAAATACATATCAGAGATCTACAGACAGACTGACAGATATATGTTCATAGAGAAAGGTAGACAGACAGACATGCAGATATATAGATAGATATCAGACAGACAGACAGACATATGTTGAGGGAGATACACAGATATACGGATAGGCTAAGACAGATAGATAGATAACAGTTTAGTACACCCCCCAGCTCTTCATTAAAATGCAGAAGACACACCCCTCTGGTCATCCAGCAGTGGCATTGTGACACATGTTTTAAGCATCATAATTTGGGCCCTGCGTTTTTACCGGCTTGTTTTTTTTAACCTGCAGTTCAGTCCTAACCCTCCAGATGTCTGTGTAGCCACTCAACCGAACAGTATAATAATTAAGGAATCAACCCACACAATCCTGGATAATTAGAAAACACCCTCTAATTACAAGGGACAATTATTGCCATTCTATAAATTGATGCGTTTAAAGAAAAAGCTTACCTCGAGACTTGCTGTTTTAGAACACATAGATGCCCCTACAAACTCAAAAAGCATTTCTTTGAGAGATCGCAAGCAGCAATATCCACCTGCTGTGCTGCACACTGATGGGTATAACTTATTCTGAAAGCCGTAACGTTAGAATTCATCAAACGTATAATAAAGTTGCAGAATTTAAAAAAATAAATAAATAAATACAAATACATGCTGAGCACTGGTATATTGCACAGCACAGATAGATGGCACAATATACCGTGTGCTGTTAAAAGGTTTTTGAAAAATTGACGAGTTACTACAATCCTGATCAATGCAGAATAAAACCACGTTGTATTCAACCAGCTCACAAGTCTCTGAAGGCAGTAAGGGTTTTAGACCCACAACATGTTTGCAGTTTAGATAAAGAACCCCTCCCGTTAGATTGCAGGGATATCAACTATATGCAAAAGAAAACGGTAGTGGAATTTCTTTGACCGAACTTTGGAGAAACGCAGAACTATTTCCCAATTAAGCAAGAAAAACTAAAGTATATTTGTCAGTTGTTATCAGTTCTGTGGATGCTTAAAGAAGTGTTTCTTTACATTGTAGCGGTTGTGGGAAAATGAAGGAGGCTCACACAGATATTTGCAGGTTCTCGAATTCACGGTTTATTAAGCCGGGACTCTGCACTGGACGGGTAAACGTGCTGCTACCAGCCAGCGCTACAAATACAGCTGAGCAGAGAAGTGCTACTCAGACTGTGACAAACGACACAATAACATTCAAGAAAGCCCTACAGCACACTGTTGCGGCCGTGTGCTACAAGTCTGTGCTTTGTCTTTTACTGTAATCCCGCCTCTCTTCTACTCTCCATGGCTCTGTCTCTGCGCTCCTTCTCTCAATCCAGTTTGTCTCTGTCTCAGCAGCACGTTTCTCTCCCAGCCCAGCAACAGCAGTAGCGTCTTACTTATTCCTTTGTCCAGGGCACGCCCCGGTGCACCAGCCACCAATCCCAAGAAGACAGGGCTTCCCGCTCTCGATCCCCTGATGGTTGCAAAAGCTCGTCCCTTGATTTTGCCAACAATGTTGGACGTTGGTACCACTTGCGCGGTGTGGTGGCTAAAGTCCCGAACACCGGCTGAACTGTCGACTCTGTGGGTCAACGTCAAACTATGAAAGAAGACCGGGTTAATCAACTGACGATGCTTAAATTTATAGCAAAATATAATGCACAGGAACGGAGAATCGATTTTTTTGTCTTTTATGCAAACATATGTAAAATTAGTGGGATTTATTTATTTATTTGTTTATTTTTACATTATATTCAAAGAACAAAACAAACCATTAAAAACAAAACAAAGAAAAAATAAAGAAACACAGCTTACATATGTTACAGAATCTCTCAAATGCCCATATTCCAATAAATGATTATAATATCTATACTGTTCATGGATCGGCGCCAGAAACGGGAAATCTATCAAAAGAAACAATATCCTCTTCGGGTTGACGAAATATATATTTGTGCCCGGTGACGTACAGATATCAGAGAAAATGTATATATATATATATTTTTTTTTTTACGAAGTGATTTGCGTAGAAGTGTACTGGTAAATTAAAACCTATAAATAATGTATTTCCACTTATGAGTTCTCTGAAATAATATTGAAAAACCTTCCTTTTAAAATCCTGTTGTACGTATTCACAGGGATGTAAGGGTTAAATAAATGTCAGTCGCCATCTACAGCATTGTGTTTATTAATCTGCTAATACGTACTTTGTAGGAATGGGATGAGTAATTGAAATGGTTAAAGTAATGTAATGGGATGATTGTTTAATGATTGGTCATTACGTGGCTTACTGTGGAGGCTATATCGACATCTTGGGGCTGTAGGACTAAATTGCAGGTTAAAAAAAAAAGTCATGAAAAACGCAGGGTCCTAGTCATAATTCACTCTCCCAAGCCAGGTTCCATTGGGAAATTGAGTTGAGTGACACTGTACCTCTCCCAAGCCAGGTTTCACTGGAAAATGCTGTTCTAAATCAGTTATGTCCCTCATTCCTCATTCCCTGACTTACAGAACCTTGTGTCTCTTGGGACCCCTGTTGGGGTTGTGCAAGAAAATAAAATAAGAAGCTGCAATTACAACAGCTGGCCCCTAGGTGTTCAAAGAAGTACTTGTGCTTCCTGAGGCTCATTCAGCTGCTTTACAACAAGACAGGTCACCCAGAAAAAACTCCAACTCCCAGCCTGCTCTCAGACCCTCTGTCATCCTGTTTCCTGCTCATTAACCAACCAGCTGCTGCCCATCATAACCTACATTAGAAGCCAGTCAATGGGGCCCTTTCCCACTAGATGGATTGTAATCCTGTTGGACCTGGAACACAGTGATAATGCAACTGACAACAGGAAGATCAGATTGTAAAAAAAAAATGACATTGAAAAGTATAAATAGGTGCCCTCTATCATATGGTAGCGTTTCAGGTTCTTTTTGGGACAGAAATGAGACTGCCACCATGAGTAGATGAAGGCTCAAGCAGTTTATTTTTACAATAATTCAATAATCACAAAATAAAATCGTAAAGAGAGAGAAAGGGAACTGGGAGTCGAAAATGAAAATAAATGATTGTAGTAGTTTTTCCTTTTACCATACCCTTTCTCACTCTATCTCTCTGTGTCCCCCGGACACAACCTTGTCTCACACTCTTGTCTTCCCCAATCCTCCTGGTCTCTTCCCTGCACCCCCTTATATGCCCTCACTTCCCCCGACCCCCATCTTTACCACCAAACCTGCACCCCAATTCCCCTCCACACACTCCATGCAACCCCTGCACGCACACACACCACCATGCAACCCTTGCACACACACACACTCCATGCAACCCCTGCATGCACACACACTCCATGCAACCCCTGCACGCACACACCACCATGCAACCCCTGCACTCGCACACACTCCATGCAACCCCTGCATGCACACACTCCATGCAACCCCTGCACACACACAACACGTAACCCCTGCATGCACACACACAACATGCACCCCCTGCACACACACACACACACACAACATGCACCCCCTGCACGCACACACACAACATGCAACCCCTGCACGCACACACCACTATGCAACCCCTCCACACACACACACACAACATGCAACCCCTTCACGTACACACACAACACGCAAGCCCAGCACGCACACACACACAACACACAACTCCTGCACAGACACACACAACACGCACCCCCTGCACTCACACACCACCATGCAACCCCTGCACTCACACACCACCATGCAACCCCTGCACTCACACACCACCATGCAACCCCTGCACTCACACACCACCATGCAACCCCTTGCACACACACACCTCCTCTACACTATCCTGATTGTTTCCCCTCCCCCAGGATCGCTACAGTATCTTACGTGTGATTCTGCGAAGGAATGGCAATACAATAAGGGATATGGGTAACATTTAAAGAATGATTTAATTAGCTTTGTTTACTTCACAGCTACAGAGCTGATCAATAACCCACACCATCAAGGTCATCCTGATTCCTTATTCTAGCCAGCAGCTACTGTATATCCTTGAGATGGGATCCAATGGTCAAATGATCTGTTGACCTGGCTCTGTGTGCTGTTGTTTAATGTGATGAGTGCTTCTGACTGGACGAGAGAAATAAAGGCAACACTCTATCTGATCTGAAACCCCTTTCCACACGAGGTGAACAACGCCATTCTTCTCTGCACTGGAACATCAGAGGAAAGCAAACGGATCATCCTCTGCACTGGAACATAAGAAAGTGCACCACCTAGCGGAGAAATGGAAAAACTACATCGAGAGAAAACTGACGCGGTGTTTGGTCTGCTGTATACGTGTGTTTTGGTGGACAGCGTTTTCATTAAATGTAAGATAGTAGTGACACAGAGGGTTGGTATACTTGAATTGCCATGCTCTCTGACCCGCCTTGGGGACATATGAAGTTCAATCGCATGGCATGCTGGCTGGTTAACAGGGCAACATGCAGTCAATATCTATCAGATACTTTGCCTGTCCCTCGAGGAAACTTACTCAAGTCTGCAGAAAATACCCTACATAACATAACGGTTGCATTTCCAATGCTCCCGTGTTGCGATTATGCATTTATTTTAACTAAAACCCTGGATTGTTGTAGGAGTACTTGTGAATTAGAACGCTTGCTGTTTTATGGTTTGATATTGATCTAGGCTATGCTTTGTTTCCCATGGCAGCAGGCGGGTATGTTCAGGTATTTCTAACGGTTCAGATGTGGATTGTTGTAGGAGTGCTTGTGAATTAGAACGCTTGCTGTTTTATGGTTTGATATTGATCTAGGCTATGCTTTGTTTCCCATGGCAGCAGGCGGGTATGTTCAGGTATTTCTAACGGTGCAGATGGTCGCTCTAGCGGACCGGAGTGCGCAACTCTCTCTCTCTGTACCTGTTCATTTCAGAATCCGCCCCCAGCGCTTACGGGCCCTCCCCCCACTTTACCGGACCCCACTCTTTGCGCATGAGCACTGTGGCGCCCCTTCTGTTATTATAATGCCACTATCATTTCTCCTATGAAAATGGCGGCGAGTCACGGAGGTGGAGGAGCAGCCACGGCTCTGCAAAGCCATAACTACCCGACTGGACCACACTGGAACTCGGGTACCTTCCATCCCCAGCACCATCTCCACACGGCGCGGAGCCTGGATCGCGCCCTGGAGGAGGCCGTGTGCTCGGGGATGCTTAGCATTAGCGGGAGGAAACTGAAAGATTTCCCCGGGATGAGCTGTGATTTGACCGATACAACACAGGCAGGTGGGTTTCAGAAAGACACACTGTGTCACCACATCATACACTTTCACTGTAGGTTAGTAACAGGATTGGGGTATCAGACGCTATTTTATTGTGTCGTTAGTATTTGTTATTCTAACAATGCATGTGCTGTCTTATATGAATATACGACTATTGTGTTTGTAATCCAGTGTATTATTTATCAATATAGTGTACTACTTTTGTTTCTGTTTTAACTTAATGTGTTATGGATATTTTTTATAGTGCTGCACTTAGATTTGTTTCATACAAGGATGCAAGGCTATCTCTCTCGCTACAAAGCCTGTCAGAACGTAGCCAGTGCAATGAGTGTGCCCAATTTGCTTCCTAATTCAATGTCGTCGTCTTGCTTTTTCATCAGTAATGAAGAACATTAGTTAACCATTTAAAGTGGTTTTGCTTCACAAGTGCTGTATTGATAAGGATCTAAACATTGTTTAAGCTTGTGTAGAACCTAGGCACGCAGGCTAACACTTGCAATAAAATAATAAATAAAATAAAAAATGAAAACTGCGTACAATAATGGAATAATTTACATTTCATTCACACTGAGTTATGTATGGGTGTTTATGTTTTACACCGGGACCCTGCATGCTTGGTCTCGGTCTCCAGTTTCTATTCACAGTAAAACCAGACGCTTCTTGCCTAGTTCCCTAATCTTTATATAACGCTTGCTTTGTTTATGTACGCATGCTTTGTTGCATCTATTATAACGTTTACATATTACTTCAAAGTACGTGTTGTTTTTAGTAAATATTGCTGCTACAGTCAAGGTCTTTGTATCGGTCATGGAGTGCATTGATTTCGTGTTTTATGGGTGGCAACAGACTGTTCATTCAATTTTGTTAACAAATAAAATATTTCGTTTTATTGTTGAAGCTGTCACATCGGAGAGATGCTTTGACATGTCTGGTGAGGCGCTTGGTACACTTTCTTCAGTGGGGGAAGGGGGCGTTTAACTGTGGCTTCTACCACTAGGGTTCAGAGAGGGAGAAGAGAGACGCACGCCCGGGTTGCTGGCCTGATTTGCTGTCTTTGTGAGTGGAAGGCCTGGTACTTTCCTGTGAGGCAGTAAACACCAAGGGGCTTTGGGTTGTGTGCTGTATCAGGGTGTACTGGAATCAGGATGCTATGAGGAGTGATCCCACTTCAGTATGCTGCTGCTAAAAAAACACGGCTCAACTATGGATTAAACACAATGTTCTGATGGGTCTTTGAATGGTAATCAACTGGTCATCCACTTTCAAACCAGAAGAGTCCAAGTCTGCACATGCAAAGACCATGTGATTCTCCACTGCTGTCCAGGGACACTCAAACTCTATTCAGTATCTCCGGCCTGTGCAGTGACGTAACTGACTAATGTGGTTTACATGCTGTAGATTTATACTCTTCTCAAGCCCAGATCAGTGAATTTGTTGAACTGTGTCTACACAGGAGAGGGCATGTGAGATGCAACATCTGTCACAATGGCTTACAGCAACATGTTCACTTTCCAAAGCGTGGTATACTGTAGCGTGCACGCCCAACCCAGATACTGTAGCGTGCGCACCCAACCCAGATACTGTAGCGCGCGCGCCCAACCCAGATATTGTAGCGTGCGCACCCAACCCAGATACTGTAGCGTGCGCGCCCAACCCAGATATTGTAGCGTGCAAGCCCAACCCAGATACTGTAGCGTGCGCGTCCAACCCAGATACTGTAGCGTGCACGCCCAACCCAGATACTGTAGCGTGCACGCCCAACCCAGAACCTAGTATGAGCAGCCCACTGTCAGTCACCCTGTACTGCTGTACCATTTAAAATACAAAGACAAGCTTCGGGATCAGCTTTCTTAAACACAGCCATACACAGGTACGGACTCGAGACACTATGGAATGATGCAAAAAAAGAAAAAAACAGATGTAGCCCCAAAAGCAACTTTTTTTGATTGAATGCTTAGAATTTACTTATCTGGTCAAATTGATAGATTCCTGAAATCTACGATGTTGAGTGTGGTGGGGAGGAGGCATTTATTTTAAGAGAAAGCAAGTGAACAGGAAATTCGAGACCGAACAAGCTTCTGACGTCTTTAAGCCCTGCATTTTACGTGACGGTAGCTTTAGCGGGTGTTTCAAGAAGCTGTCCACTGTCTAGTTGTAATTCCCATAGCACTCCACTGTCTCAGTCAGCCTGCAAGGGTGCTGTAATAACAGGGTCAGTTCCTGAGGGCCCTGCTTATCTCCAGATTGGAAATAAACAACACAAATCTAAAATAAGCTTGTAAATTCAGAATTTTTTTTTTTTATATAAAGTGCCAATGCGATTTGAATTTGGGGCAGTTTAATTTCTATTGCTTTAAGTGACGATGGGGAGTGTTGAAGTCATGGGAAAGAATGAATGCTGCCTGTATTTGTTGGTCATGCGCATTACCTGTGAAGATAATGAATCTCTGGTCCAGAGGAAGTTCTTTCCAACTCAGTGTGCTGCAGGGTTGCTCTCATTATCACTGCTTTAAAGATTTGTTTTAAAGCCTGTATCTTGTCTAAGAGGAAATGCAGATACTTCTCTAATCCAACATGTGCGATGCTCATGAGGAAGTTCTTGTAAACAGAAAAGCATTCATGTGGCTACAGAGCTGCTGAATCCCACAAACAGTGGCTGGGATGTTTCCCAGTGCTTTGAGAAAGGAAAACAAACATTTTCAGGTTACAAAACTGATAACTAACAAATCTCAAGGCTGATTGAAAGACTGAAAGGTGTGTCTGCCTGTGCTGTTTGTTTCTGGTTTTATAAGATCAGTTTGATGGAAAGACCTTGAGAAATCTGGCCCTCAGAACAGTGTGTCTGCTCAGAACACACACAAATGGCTAATGTTAGCAATCGCTTTGGGTGTTTCTTTTAGTTTTGATAGTTAGCGTCCTGAAATACAACACATGTGCAATGTTGAACATTTTCAATTGGATTACAGACGCTGCAGTTTGAAAACTCAAAATCCATGTTCTCAGTGTCCGTGTTCAAGCTTTGTTTAATGGAACATACAGTAACATCACTGACGTGTGCTGTACATACAGTAACATCACTGACGTGTATGCTGTACATAAAACCTGCATGTCCGTCTTGCAACAGTAGTACAGTAGCTGCTTCTGTATACAAGGCTGCAGAAATTGCTGATTCACAAAGACCTGTGCCATTTTGGAGAATAGGTTTTGCTGCACACCTCTAACCCCAGAAGTCTTTGAAGAATGGTCACATGCTGTGTCTCACCAGAGCAATTAAATCACCTTGCAGACTCTTGCTCTTGCTGCATCAGATCAGCAATTTGCACTGGTCATGGCACAGGCTTGCATTTTGCTATGCATACAAGCCCAGAATAAACAGGACCAGTTGGTCTTTCAGCACTGCTAAACTCATCTAATGGTTTGTTTTATCAATGTAACTCTTATTTTGGTTTCTTTTTGGAGGAGTCATGCAGGAAGTCTATTTATAAATGCACCGCTACTGTAATACTTTATTTCTTTTTCTGTAGCTTTGTGAATGTTGCAGTTGCCATCGAAAATCCTCTGAATGTCCAACTTTATGACAAGAATACAGTGCAATAGTGATGCTCCGTTAGATATTCCCACTGTGGCTTAAAAGTGAGAATTTATGTTCGTAACGTCAGGAGCTGACAGACTGACTGGTTGCTTAGTAACTAGTTGCTGCCTACACAAGAAGTAATCATGGGCTAAAATTAGTGAGCTAGTCCTAGAGACAGTACAATAGGTAACAAGGACGACACAGCGGATCCAGTTTGGAGTGTATTTCAAGAAGTACCTGCTGTTCATTTTGCAGTAACTGTTTTATGAGGAGTATCAGTTTCTTTCTACCATCGCTGTGTCTATCTGGTTTGGGGGTTAATAAACACAAATCTCTGCCCAGGACATCTATTTGTTTTAGTTTTAATCGCTTTTGGTAAACCAGTTATTTTCTAGCAGTTATAATATTTATCATTTATGGAGAGTTCAACACTGTATACAAAATAACCAACGCTCCAAAAAACAGACTGCATTTCTAAGGATATCTCTATTCTGTTTTAGTAAATCACAAATATACACTGTATTTTGCAAAAAAGAAAAAAGAAAAAAAAACCAGTGCATTTATGAATTCAGTTTCACTTTTTACATGCAGCTGCCCAGGTCAACCATGTTTTAAAAAAAAAAAATTTCTCCACCCTTCAAAGCCAGTTTTGTGTGTTTGTTTCTGTCTCGTGTTAACACGCACAGTGCAAAAAAAACCCAAACAAATTACACCTGTTCTTTGTCATGGACTGAGAGCGCACAGTAAGAACTGTTTTTGGAATGTTGTTTTGTAAATTGCCAAATGCTGTGTGATGGGGTGAAACTCCTCTTGTATATTGTTTATTTTGTGTCACCCTGTCTTGTTGCGGTACTTGTTTCCCTTCACTCTCATTCTGCAGTACCAGCTACATCATTAACAGTGTTATCTTTATCTTCATATTGGTTTACGTTTGGTATAGATGTTTAATTTTGTGTGTGTGTTAACTGGACCCAGCAAAGGGTTTAGTTTGGGCCCCATTTAAAATGCTCACTTTTCTTCCATGTGTGAATGTGGACAGAATGGAGAAAACTCCGGGCCGTGATTGGAGGTCAAACTAATTCATCATTCAATGTAGTTTTAAATGATGTGTAGAACTGGCTGTGCCCTCTCTGTATTTTCAGTCCTGTAAAGGCTGGGGCTTAGGAAGGAGATCCAGTGGGTTGCTGCTTAATAGCATCCAAAAGTCTGTATATTGTTATAATGTGTTTACCTTCTGTTTTTGTTAAATACGAAGCACAGACGTTCTGAGGGCACGTGAGCGTCTTCCGATCTTACAAGCCTAAAGCCAGAATCACTTTTACACAGAGCAATCCAGAGCAGAGGTGGGCGGGGCTACCAATCCCGGAGAACAGAGATCAGCCCTGCCTCTTATCCACTCTGAATGTGCTCTGTGTCTGGCCTGTAGGGTTCGCTGTTGTGCGATGAGGAGAAGCAATCCCTGCCTGTTTCCCATTCCCCACCAGGGGAGCATCAGAGCCAATGTGACGCCCCTTCGAGCCCCAGCAAAGTTCAGCCTCTTTGCACAACCCCGCGCCTTCCAAGCTGTGTGACTCATCCAGCTCTCCCAGCGGCAGCGCTTTAACTGGATGAGCCACTTGGGGACCCCGCACATCACTATTTCAATGGCTGCCTGGTCTTTTTGTCTGATGGTTTTGCTCAACCCTCACATTCTGTATTACATTATTCACTGATTGTCTTGTGTAGTACATGTGCAGGACCACACTGTGGTGTTTCACTCACGCTGATGTACCTGACATTGTATTTTATCTCATGCCAAGACGTTAATAAAGTAACTGCAAGGTAGTAGTATGACTCCTCTGAGATGCGATATTGTTATATATCCGACCCCTGGAACCAAATCAATCAGATATGACCGATTCTACTGTATTGCAAGGTACTGCAGAGTCTTAACTGCTGTATTGATAAGGGACTCCAATTCAGAAACTGAAAGACCCACTTCTGATTTGCAACTGATGGCCCTCTCCTGATATTTAGAATATTACCTCAGATAAAACTTTTTTTGTGGTGCTTTTGTGTTTGTATTAAACACACTGCTTGTCTGCCAGCCTGTCTTTTGACAAACTCTGTAGAAGTTCGGGAGGGAAGTGATTGTCATTGGAACACTGCTGCAGAATCCAGTCGCTGCCCCCTGGCTTCTATTTTAAAAGCTTGTGTTGGTCTACACTTGAAACATCCCTCTCTGAACCCCCCGCCTGTCCAGGATTGCAGTTCCTCAATTCTAGCTGATATGCAGGTTATATGAATGAGATGATCTAAAAACCAAAGATTCTACATTTAAAAAATAAACAAGTGAAAGTGATGTACCTGTGATGCAGGGCTTCAGACCAGGAGACCCCTGTCTCACTTTCTTACAGCTGTATACAATTGCAAGTTAAGGCTACTTGATGCAACTTCTAAACAGGAATCTGTTCTGCTCCTGTTTGAAATGAGCTCTTTTCTATGTCGGACACTACTGTCAAATGAGGAAATGACTCAGCTGCAGTATTTGTCATTCTTAAAAGTAACTTGTCCCACAGTTATGTTCCGTGTGCTGGTCATATGATTTTTAAGACCGCTGGTTGTCACATTCTTCCATACTGCAGGTTACCATTCTGTGCTTTCTACAGTATTTGTTGGCATCCCCTTAAGGTTGTTCTACACAAACTTCACACCACTTTGTTTTTCTCCTGAATTTTACAGAAAATGTCTACAGAACTGTTTTCTGAATAGGCTTACAGTAAAAGTTGCAACCTTTTTTAAAAACCTAAAAGTCTGTGTAGTATAAATAAATACATATTAAAGCTCTGTGAGCCACAATCTATTTGTGGCTCACAGAGGGGTTTCCTTATCCTGATAAGAAATGGCTTAGTGGGTTGTTTCTTGTACAGTGAATATAGGTTTTAATCACAGTGTCTGCAGCAAAAAGGCAGGCCTAGACAGCAAATGTAGGCCTTTAAAGGGAGGCTTCCAATTGTGCACTTGACTGCAAGAACAACAAAGCCAGGCCACGTTGATACATCGTGTGTGTCTGCCATGTCTGAATGCACTGTAGTATTCCTGTGTGGCGGGAGCTATCTTTATCTTGTAAATATGTCCAGTTTGAAACAGTATTCTGTCATTTAAGAACAAGCCTCCGCTGCTTCAAGATCTGAAGCCCAGACTATGCCTGACCATAAAAGGAGAAGCAGCAGAACCCTCTCTTTGGGCCTTTCTCCAAACAAGCACTCGCCCTCCACAGTCATCTGTTAACAGGGTTTCTAATCTTGCAGTGAATGTGACCGCACTTCATCAGGGCCTGTGCTGCTGAACTTTCTTTCACTGTTTCTGTCTGCAGCTCATGCCTGCTGTCTGGCTGCCTGCTGTATCAGTCTGCACACGGACACCACATTCCAAAATGTTTAGAAACACCATCAGTTGAAAGTGATGCCTTGTGTAGTTTTCAGGGGCTCCAAAATAGCATAATAAATCTGTAATCTGGGGTTCTTCATTGCAACACCATGAAACCTGTTCAGTATACAACATGTTTGAGTCGTTTCGGACCAGCTGAGCTGATGACATTTAGTGGGGAGGGAGATACTGGGATCCAAATTCATGGGCTGTGGTTTTCCTTAGCTTCACAGTATCAGTATATCTGTGCAGCAGCCAGTCAGTACCAAAGGATATATTAAAAATGTTCGCTTTAGGTTACAAAGCCCCTGCAACTCGGACCTGTATGAACACGTGAGCGAGCCTAGTGCTATCAGGAGGGATGTGCAGTCAGCCCATCGTGAGGGACCTGTATGAACACACAGTACGCGTCTCACTGGAGTTTGGAGTTTGCTCTTTATTGTAGAAAAAACAGGGCTTTTTTCCTGTATGATGAAGCTTACAGTCTCCTAGTGCTCCGTAGGAAACTAAGCTGGTTATTTTCTTTCATAGATAATAAGTACTGTACAAGAAAACAACTGAGGTTTTAAACTTGGTTAGGTTGAAATTTGACCTGTAAATTCAGGAAGTTTCTCTTATCCAGACAAGCTTATCGCAGTATTTGAATGGAAGCAGCCCCATTTATCACAGCTTTCTCAAATGCAGACATACATGGCTGTTGCGCTTCAAAGTTATAATTGAAGCAGATGATAGGAAATTGCAGGATTCGTGCATTGATGTTTAGGTGCCTGTGGAAGGGTGGGGGTATTCACTGACACGGGAGACAGAAGATTTTATTTGCAAAACACCGCACAGGTGCCCAGATTTATTTATTTTTCTTATTTAGTTTAGCCCGCAGAGGGCGCTGTTGTCCGTGGTTTGGATACTGCCGACAGTAAACCAGGACCACGGGTTTACCAACACAGGTATCCCAATCCGTGCACCTTCAAGTGCTCAAAATAATAATGAAAACAGAAGGCGAAAAGAAAAAGGGAAAATAAAACACAGTAATAAAACTACAAACAAAGTGCTGCTTATGCAGTGCCCCCACTGCCGCTAAGCCGGTCAGCACGGGTCTCCGCCCTACACTCAGTTGTGCCTATACACTGGGGTTGGCCAGGGTTCCCCGTACTCTACACACGCCCCTCGGTACGTATTTATTTATTCAGGAAAGGCTGCCCCTCAGCCGGGCTCGCCTGCTCCTTGTTTCACGCTGGCCTCTTCTGCCAGTGACACTGTATTTCCCCAACACGCCACCGAATGCACAACCAAGCCAGATCTTATGGGCTGAGCAGTCTCCCAAGGCCCGCCCCTCAGCCACTCAGAGAGAGGGAAAGCACACACACCCTCTTCCCCACCTCTCCGTGTCATCGCCATGACTGACAGGCGGGTCCCATGATACCACTGCCCTCTACCTGCAGTAATACGGATGTGCCAAATAGTCAGTCCAGATCTCCCTGTTACACATCCTCCCTCAGATTGGCACCACCGTCCATTCGAAAATCCTACAACCCCATGCCTTCCCGAGAGAAAAAATCTGCGCTTTTGATGCAGTTTCCTGCTCGGTGGACTACCCTGAAGGCATAGGGCTGCAGGGCCAAGTATCACCGCTGCGATTCTGGCGCTGTTATCCTTCATCCGTGAAGCCATGCTAAGGGGCATGATCCATAATCAGGGTGAAATGTCGCCCCAGGAGGTAGTACCGGAGTGACTCGACTGCCCATTTTACTGCGACACTCCTTCTCGATGGTACTATAGTTTTTCTCGCGGGGAAGGAGCTTCCTGCTGATATACAGGACCGGGTGCTCGCTTCCCTGCACCTCCTGAGACAACACCGCCCCAAGACCTGTCTCTGACGCATCCGTCTGCAGGGTGAACCTCCTACTAAAATCAGGACTGCATAGCACTGGCTTGCTACACAGCCTTCGCTTCTAGGCGAGAAAGGCTCTCTGGCACGGCTCCGTCCACTGAACAGTATTTGGGGCAGCCTTCCTGGTGAGGTCTGTCAAAGGAGCAGCGAAGCGCATGGCTCGGGATGAACTTCCTGAACTTCCTGTAATAGCCTGCTAGTCCCAAGAAAGTGGCTGGTGCTCCTTACTACCTGCCTTTTGCGCTCAGGTATGCGGTACGGCCTCTGGCAAACTAGCGCCCCCGGCTCAATCTCAATGTGATGATGGGCTACTCGAGTCTGTCCCGGGACGGGAGAAAACACATCAGGAAATTCCGCCACCAGCACCCGAGCCTGATATTTCTGTGTTGGTGTCAGATTATCTGCAATCTGTACCGACCCCTGTTTCGCCAACACAGAAAGATCAGGTCCCAGGTCGGTGACGTCATCTGCTTGCTCCACTAACAAAGCCTCCTGCTGTAACCAAGGCTTCAACAGGTTTACATGGTAAATGTGCTTTTCTCTCCGCCGCCCGCTGGCAGATCTCATAATCCACCGCCCCAACCCGCATGTAACCTCAAACGGTCCTTGCCACTTCGCCAGAAGTTTGACTCAGAGCTGGGTAACAACAGAAGCACCTTATCCCCGGCTGAAACGCGGCGCAACCGGGCCCCCTGTTATATTGGGTCTCCTGTCTGTGCTGAGCCTGCTGCAAATTGTCATGTGCCCATTTTCCCACAGACTCGAGACGCTTGCGCAGGTCCAACACATACCGGACAGTATTGGTCAAATTGTCCTGCTGTTCCTCCCACATCTCTCTGACCAGATCGAGCACACCCCGGGTCTCCACCATACAGCAACTCGAATGGCGAAAAACCCGTGGAAGTCTGGGGTACCTCTCTGATAGCAAAGAGAAGGGGAGGAATCAGCTGGTCCCAGTAACGCACGTCACTACTAATAAATCTGCGCAACATGTTTTTGAGGGTCTTATTAAAACACTCCACAAGACCATCAGTCTGGGGGTGAAAAACCGAGGTCCTAATGGTCTTAATCCCCAAAAGTTTACATGTTCCGCGGGCAGTATTTCCTTGGGGATCCCCACCTGGGAGAAAACCTTCACAAACTCGTTGGCAACAGATTTAGCAGACGCAGATCGGAGGGGAATGGCCTCTGGATAACGCGTAGCATAATCCAAAATGACCAATAGGTGTGTGTATCCTGCCGCACTCCTTTCTAAGGGTCCCACTATATCTACTCCAATACGCTCAAACGGAGCTTCCACTAGGGGCAATGGCACAAGTGGAGCTCGCGGGACGGCTCTAGGGCTAGCTTTCTGACACTCCCCACAGCGTTCGCAAAAGCGTCTGACGTCACCATCCAACCCCAGCCAATAGAACCGTGTCACGAGCCTCGCTTTAGTCTTGTCCCTTCCCAAATGACCAGACAGGGGAATAGTGTGAGCAAGCTGCAGCAAATCCTCTTTAAAGGGCTGAGGAATGAGCAACTGGTGACGCACTTCCCCCCCGTCTGGGGTAGTTTTTCAACACGGTACAAAAGGTCTCGATCAATTTCAAAGTGAGGGTACGTGGTGGCGCGTCTGGGCTCGACCACACGACCATTAACCACCGCTGCATGGTCAAAGAGCCTGCCCAGCACGTCGTCACGCCCTTGCTCGAGTCGGAAGTCACGGGAACGAGCTAAAAAATCAGCTCCCATGGCATCTAACTCGGGATCAGGTCGGTCCTGAGCGGAGGCAGCAGAGCCAGACCCCTGCGCTGACTCTGTGGCCTCCTCCCCTGTCTCTTCACCAATCGCCCCACCTGATACTCTCGACTCTTCATTGCCAGCCCTCATTCTTAGCGGCCCGGCGTTCCCCTTTAGTTTTGCGGGGTCTAAATCTGTGGCAATAGCAATCCGGGTCACGAAAGGGAAAGATCTCGCCAATTACTTCCTCTTTCTTCGCCAATAAGGAGGACGGGGCCGTCACAGCAGCCAACCAATTTTTAAACTGCTCGCAGTCCCGTCCCAAGAACTACCGGTACCGGCAATCGAGGACACAAACCCAACTGTACTCGCATCACCTGCTGGCCAATTTTCAGATTTACATACATTTTGGGATAAGTGCGCACATCCCCATGAATACATTTTATATGCACCTGTCCCGTTATTTGTTTATGCCCCGGTGAGATTAAGCTCTCGTATCAGGCACTGACTACACCCTGAATCTAAGAGAGCCTGGGTTTGTGTATCATCCACTGATACAGGAATCACAAAACCCGTCTGCTGGAGTGACTGATGGAATGGAACAATCTTACCTGGTCGAATGACGTCACATCCCATAGCGGGGCAATCCCGGTCGATGTAGCTCACCTCCCAGCTTGTTCCACACATCAGTGAACTGGTTTCTCGCCAGGAATCTTCAGCAGGAGGTTGAAACACAGGATCCATCAAAGGGGCTCGACGGGAGGGTGGTCGCGTGAGACCCCGGTCCAACACCGCAGCAGCCCGTGGGTGACCCCACTCTGCCCCAGTTCTCGGGCCGGGAGCTCCCACCGCCACACTCCGTCCAAAGACCTTGCTACCCCTACCTCTCAGTCCCTTCGCCCTCCCTGGGGCCAGTAGAGGGGGTGATGCTGGTGTAGTGTGGTTTCCAGGCAGTTTAGCGGGCGTTGGTTCCGCTGCCTGGTACTGCTCTGCCAGTTGGATCGCCAACTCTAAGGTGGCGGGTGCCTGCCGTTGCACCCACACCCGCTGTTCCGGAGGCAAGCACTGCAGGAACCGCTCGACCACCACTACCTCCACCAGCCTGGCAGTGGTGGTGGCTCCCGGGTTCAACCATCCAACCATTTTTTGTAACAATTACCTGTAACCATTTGATAAATGGCACATTGTAGCACATTGAAGTCTTCCTGAGAAAATATCTGACTGTTTATTTCCTAAAGAATATGCAATGATGTGCATGAGCATATAATCCAAACTGACATCGCCTGTTAGGCTGCCTGACTTTATAGATTAGCCTTCATATGGGACAGTGATTGATTTACACTTTTGCTCTAAAATGAAAACATTGCAATCACCATAATTCTCCTGTTTGGTTTGCTGAGGATAAGTGACTGGAGCACAGCTTTGGGGCTCTTTTGCTCTGAGGCAGAGCAGTATTGATTGGTACAATACTGTAAATAGAAAAGCACACACGATCATGATACATGATGCAATAATGCACACACAATCATGATTGTATACATGGTGCAGTAATGCACACACAATCATGATTGTATATGGTGTAATAAAGCACACACGATCATGATTATATACATGGTGCAGTAATGCACACGCGATCATGATTATATACATGGTGTAGTAAAGCACACACGAGCATGATTACATACATGGTGCAGTAATGCACACGCAATCATGATTATATACATGGTGCAGCAGAGGTTGTGCTAGCTTTTCTAAACTCTATGCCATATAGTAGTTTAAACAATCTGTCTGTGTATAGATATACGTATGAACAGACGCACCTTTTTTTTTGTTGTTATATACTAATAGTAGACTGTTCCCATGACAACGAGACAGGATTCTAAGCACTGTTTGTTGTCTTCATCTACGTGTGTTTTCAAATTTTTCTGCATTGCAATAACAGCAACAGCATCGCTGTGTCTTAAGCGAAGATTCTTGAAAATCCGCAAATCCGCGTGTGTGTTTTATTTTTTGCCCAGCAGCTCTTTCACACACACTACAGTACATCTTGCCATCTCAATAAACAAGCCACAGGTACTTCATCTCCCATTCAGAATTATAAGAAGGTATTTTTCGTTTTTCGTTTATCTGCATTACTACTGCTTCAGTCACTGTAGTTCTTGTACAGTCATAAGTAGATGGCTTAGATGCAGATGGGAATCCCCTGAAGATGCTGACTGCTTAGCAAACAAACTTCCGATTGACAACTGACTTGCTATCAGTGTACTCTCCGAACTAGGTATTCAAAAAAAATCTGTCTGGACTTAAAACTAGTGGCGAAAATAATAAAATCACAACGTTAAATTAGGTGACTGCAAAAATGAATGCAAGTTAAAACTACGATCGGGGATGAACAATTCAAGTAATTTGTCAGCTGTTTGAAATCAAATTAAAAGGGACCAGAATTCAGCTCAGGCAAGCTATGAGGTAAAAGCAAAGATTGTTTTGCAAATAACAACAGCTTTTTCTGAGTTTTAATTTTGAAACGGAATTGGATAAATGTGTTTAAAGGGACGTCACTTGATTAGAAATAAACCCTGAAAACTTCAAGCCCTACGTGTGTGCGTGTGTGTGTGTGTGTGTGTGTGTGTGTGTGTGTGTGTGTGTGTGTTCGCATTTTAAGGTACTTTTTCCAAAATACTTTCTTAGCAATATGGACCTCTGTTAATATGGTACATAACTTTTTTTTTTAAAATTTAGTCTTTCCCAATTATTTTTATTATTTTCTCCCAATTTTAGAATCGCCAATTATTTTATTATGCTCAGCTCACCGCTACCACCCCTGCTTTGACTCGGGAGGGCGAAGACGAACACACGCTGTCCTCCGAAGCGTGTGCCGTCAGCCGACCGCTTTTTTCACACTGCGGACTCACCATGCAGCCACCCAGGATCTACAGCGTCGGAGGACAACGCAGCTCTCGGCAGCTTACAGGCAAGCCCGCAGGTGCCCGCCAGACTACAGGGGTCGCTGTGCGCGGTGACCCGAGGACACCCTGGCTGACCTAGCCCTCCCTCCCCGGGCGGCACTCGCCAATTGAGCGCCGCGCCCTGGAAGCTCCCGTCCTCGTTCGGCAAAGGAATAGCCTGGACTCGAACTCGTGATGTCCAGACTATAGAGCGCATCCTGCACTCCACATGGAGCGCCTTTACTGGATGTGCCACTCGGGAGCCCCATAACGCATTATTTAAAAATAAAATACAGTGCATGGAGGGATACTATCGTATTAATTTCCAATGTTCATTGCGCTGCTAGGAACTGTAACCGAACTATTTTAATAGTAATAGTGTGTGTACGCATTACGCCTGACTAAACATAAAAAGGTACTTCAGCTTGGACGCTTTGAGCTGGATTAATTAAAACTTTTTTTTTTAGTACGGTTCTCGAGATCGGTTATGTAGTGTGTACAGGGCCTAAAAGTAAATCTCCTTAATATTGCTGCGTAAGCCAAATATGAGGTTTATTGCTGCCACCTGCAGGACTGGAGTGTACTTTAATTATATTGTTATATTGCAGAACGTTTTTTTTTTTTTTTAAACAAGCAAGCATTTTACCATCATTTTGCTGCAGTGGAATAATTACCGTGAATATGCATGTCTGTGTCCCTTTAACATTCAGTGCATCCCGTGAACGCAACACAAAATATTTTTTCGTCAAATGGATTTATTTTGCGTCTAGAACGCAAAATTTTGCATTAACGCGACCTCTGGTGCAGTAAAGCACACACGATCATGATTATACATGATGCAATAAAGCACTCCATAGAAGCCCCTGTAAATGCGGTCTCACTGCTCACTGGATGTGGTGCCTAGGTTCTGGACATGTGAATGGAGATGACTGTTAGTCATGCTTCCTGTCACCTAACTAATGTGCTGTGCAGCGCTCTGGCAGTTCTGAGCAATTGAATTGATCATCAAATGAGAGTTTATTTTAATCTGTTTTAAGGTCTCCAGACGCGATTTTATTTTATTTATTTATTTATTTATTTATTTATTTATTAAATTGGTGACCGAGATACTTTTGCAGCAACATGACCATACACACCGGAAGCGATAGGTTTGAAAACTGCCAGAGCTGTACAGCTATTACAAATTGCTGTTGACTAAACTATGATCAAGACTGGTACAAATTCATCAACATGATGTGGAAATTATGAGTGTCTTCTCTGATGGTATTTCAACACATAAGGCAATAAATCACACATACCAGGCTTATCCAGTTCCTTCGAAATGGACTTCCATATATTAAAAATGGACTTCCATATGCCCTTCCATAAAAATGGACTTCCATATGCCCTTTGTTATAAAGCTCTAGGTATTTTTTCAACGAAAAGTATTATTGTTTCCTCCGTCATTGTGGATTCGGCTTCACAGTGCTGGACCACGTGTATTGAAGCTGTTCTCCGATTGCTCAATGCTTAGCATAACAGAGGCAGAAATGTTAAAGGGACTAGGAGCTCTTAAAATAAACAAATCCCCTGGGCCGGATGAGATCCTCCCAATAGTACTCAAAGAAATGAAAGAAGTTATTTAAAAACCGCTAACCAAGATCATGCAACAGTCTCTTGACACAGGGGTTGTACCGACAGACTGGAAAATTGCAAAAATTGCGATCCACAAAAAGGGAGACAAAACCAAACCAGGTAACTACAGACCAATAAGCCTAACTTCTATTATATGTAACTTTATGGAAACTATAATAAGATCCAAAATGGAAAATTACCTATATGGTAACAATATCCTGGGAGACAGTCAGCATGGCTTTAGGAAAGGGAGATCGTGTCTAACTAACCTGCTTGATTTTTTTGAGGATGCAACATCGACAATGGATAATTGCAAAGCATACAACATGGTTTATTTAGATTTCCAGAAAGCTTTTGACAAAGTCCCACATAAAAGATTAATTCTCAAACTGAACGCAGTAGGGATTCAAGGAAATGCATGCACATGGATTAGGGAGTGGTTAACATGTAGAAAACAGAAAGTACTGATTAGAGGAGAAACCTCAGAATGGAGCGAGGTCACCAGTGGTGTACCACAGGGATCAGTCCTCTGTTATTTCTAATCTACATTTAATGATTTAGATTGTGGTATAGTAAGCAAACTTGTTAAATTTGCAGACGACACAAAAATAGGAGTGGCAGCAGCAAAGGTCATTCAAAATGATATAGACAGCATTCAGAACTGGGCAGACACATGGCAAATTACATTTAATAGAGAAAAGTGTAAAGTATTGCACGCAGGCAATAAAAATGTGCATTATAGATATCATATGGGAGATACTGAAATTGAAGAAGGGAACTATGAAAAAGACCTAGGAGTTTATGTTGACTCAGAAATGTCTTCATCTAGACAATGTGGGGAAGCTATAAAAAAGGCCAACAAGATGCTCGAATATATTGTGAGAAGTGTTGAATTTAAATCAAGGGAAGTAATGTTAAAACTTTACAATGCATTAGTAAGACCTCACCTAGAATATTGTGTTCAGTTCTGGTCACCTCGTTACAAAAAGGATATTGCTGCTCTAGAAAGAGTGCAAAGAAGAGCAACCAGAATTATCCCAGGTTTAAAAGGCATGTCGTATGCAGACAGGCTAAAAGAATTGAATCTATTCAGTCTTGAACAAAGAAGACTACGCGGTGATCTGATTCGCTTGCTGGGTAGCAGTCTTCACCCTGCCATGGGACTTCATCTTCCTTTTTTCCTTTGGACACACTCTTGGCTTCCGAGTTCCCTGTGGGTGGAATGTGTGCATGCTGCAGATCTGCGCAGGGGTCCGGATTCCGGTTTCAAATTTCACATTTGTTTTAACCAGGATAGAACCCTTGGTCCTGGCAAGAGAATGCAGCAAAAAAAAAAAAAAACATTATAAAATCAATGGCAAAAAAAGACAAACCGTTCAAACAGAACAACAGTCATAAAAACAGTAAAGGATCATGTTTATTTATTTTTTAGGGTAGATGGCCCTAGGGGAAGGGCCATGGTGGGATTGTGAAGTTACACAGTTCATTATCGGTGTCCTGTAACGGCCCCTCTGGCACAGTCCGTTTCAGTGGGTAGCTGCCTGGTAGTTCTTCTACTCTGCTGTTTTAATTTGATGTTCTGTAGACAGATTTTTTTTTTTTTCATGAAGCAATCAGACTCCTCCTTTTGATACACCGTTAATGCAAACCTCAGATGGCTATGTTGCATTACTCTGTTGCATTTGTAGGTCAGTCTACTGAATGCAAAACTGTTATCAATCGCTGTCACTTGTGATGGATAATTATCTTGAGCGTTTTGTAGGTTTTACTGTTTCAAAGGGCTAACAAAGAATATTTTCTTGACTTTGTCCACAGAGCTAAAAACATCGACTGACTATTCACAAATTGTTTTCATATGAAGTGCTCCCTCGCTATAAGGCTCTCGGTTATAACGCGCCTCAGATATAATGCTCCTACAGCAGGCCCCCCAATTCCCTATACTAGTGATTCATGCAATATTTCTACAGTAAATACAGTACCGGTATCCTAGGAAATAAGTTGATCAGGAAATAAGTTGATCAAGCTCTAGAATTTAAAGGGGAGGTTCCATTGTTTCTAATGTAAATGAGCCTAGGCTAGGAAATAATTAGATCGAGCCAGGAGATAAGTACATCGGGTATATTAACAAACAGTAAATGTTTTATGAATTTTGTAAGTATAATTTATATAAATGAGTAGATCGAATGTCTTCGACAGTATGACGCTAGGTAAGGGAATGTGAATATCGCTGTAGATCAGATATATTAGCCTAACAAAAAAGAAATAATTTAAAATTCATTTTGTAAATATAATTTATATTTAAGTAAATCGGATATATTCGACAGTATGATGCTATAGTAACAACACATACATAATTTAAAATTAAATTTGTACGTAGCCTGTGATATTAATGTGTATTTCTGTTTGTGTAACAAATGCTAACTAGCAAAATGTGTTTCATATTTAACGTTATTTTGCATTTCTGGAGGTGTTCTTGTTTTGGGAAGCACTACTGTATGGACAGGTATGCAAGCGATTTCCCCAAAGTTAAGCATGAGTTTCAGTCATGGAAAAAATTGAGCTCCATGCTGCGATTACTTACTAGGCCACTGCACATAAATCACATAATGTACTTGAAAAATGTTACTTGTACAGTATTATTATTATTTTGTATTATGCGCTTTGTTTAATTTATTTTTACAAACAGTACTTTGTATAATTAGGACAGAAAACGAACATCATGCATATATTTCAATTACAAGTTTGGGAAGAAACAATACATTAATTGGTTAAACACTAAAGAGTTAACGTCTTTGCTAAACCGTGGCAAATACCTGTAGTTCAATACCAACCAAGATAGCTATTGTAAGAAAGAGAGATCATACAGTATATGTAGGCTACTGAATATCAGCATGATTTTAAAAATGGTAAATTCCGGTAGTGCAACAACCATGTAAGACATGAAACGAGCAATCATATCTACCTAGGCATACGTTTTCCATTTCTGTATTTGTCCTAGCTAGAGGATTTGACAGGGTCACAAATCACAGTACAAATCTTATCCCTTAGTAATATGATATATTACTGCAAGGAATACAATTGTCACATTTACGAAGAATATGGCATTTATGTTAATGTATTGTGTGCAAACATGAGAGATTTTTAATTCCCAACCTGAGAACACGACACTAAAAAAAACTAATATTAAAATGTAAAAATACGACCTTGTCATACTAATAATATTGATGTGGCATGTCATTAGATTATATTACTGAAACATTTTAATTTTGATTAAAGATTGACAACAACGACGTGTAAAATCATTTAATATATAAATAAATCTCCACGATCACACACGAACTACATCTGATTGACAACGATGTTATAGAAACATAAAGACAGGGGTTTAAAACAATTTACCATATAAAGAGTCATCGATCACACATTTTAAAGTTCATACAAAAACACAGTGGCACAAACACGCACCAACATACACAGTGCAAATAAAACGGTGAGATAAAAATAAAAAGCCATGCAGTGAACCTCCCCTTTAATCAAACTGTTGCCCCGCCTTACTTTTTCCTACTTTTGCATTACTGCGCTTGCGCGATCAACTTATTTCCCGGTCAACTTATTTCCTATGACAAAGGTGTTCAAACTGTAAACAACTTCTCAGTATAACTTACGTTTCTGTCTCTCCCTTTTGATTGTGAACTGATGAAAAGCTGCGCTGACACTTTATAACATCTTATTCAGCATTTGTTTTATAACTAAATAAATATTAGGCCTATTATGTGGTTATCTTTCCTAATGTATTTACTTTTTTGCTGTGAGAGGAGCTGCGGCTTTCTCCAGGAGACGAGACGCTTCAGCCCCGCTCCGGCAGCCGAACCTGGTGTGAGCCCATTCCCTCTTCCCCTCTACTGACCCGCTCTCCTTCTCGTTAATGGTCTCTGCTAATGGTCCACGAGTCGGAATGTTACTTTTTTTTTTTTTGTAAAAAATATACCATTGATTACACGATGCTTTATGCATGGTTAATTCACGGGAAGTTCCATTTTTGCTTCTCTATATGTGCATTAGAGAGGGAGTTATTTCATTTTGTATTTTAGTCAGATGTGTGCTGTGTCCTGCGGCACCCCCCAACCCCTCCCCCGTTTATAACGTTCTTCGGTTATAGCACTCATATTGTGTGTCGTCTGAGACCCATGTTATAGCGAGGGAGCACTGTATTGCTGATTGAAATGTATTTCAACCTATTGTTTAGAGCACGGATGGCCATTCCACTCCAGGTTTAACAGGTAAAATGAGATAATTAACTACTTCAGGGTCTGGATGGAGGTTTAATCAGTTCAATTAAACAATTTAGAACAGGGTTGGAACAAAGACCAGGAGTGCAAGGGCTAGCTTTGGATAGCCCTGGTTCAGAGGGAAAGGATTTTACTGACATGCAGGGCAGTGCCTTGATCGGCTTTGTAGCAGCATGTGCTGCATCTTAAGCACTCTCTGAAAATCCAGCCCGTTTCACTTTGTTTTCTGGCTGTACGCAAACTGTCTGTTGCATCGCCCTTTCAAGAAAGAGAAAAACATTATTGAAATGTTTAACTTTATTTATTAAAAGCTACAAAATGAGAGCTTTCAGTAGTAACAGTTGGTCGCCCATTAATGAGCTTTTCCCAATGGGTGAGTTTCATGTGACGCACGCACTTATTCAGTCGGCAGGCTTAACTCACAGTGAATAACTATTGAATACAGCAGTAACAGCATGCTTAATCAACCTCAGATTTTTCCCACCCCAACGTATTTCTTTCACGTCTGGATCGGCGCCCTTTGAAATCACATCTGGATTAAAACATCAAGCACCCAGTAGGGGAGTCAAGTTTAAACGTGTACTATACAATACGAGCTTCACTTTAGTTTATTTTCAATCCTTTAGTCATTCACTTAACCAGTGGCAAGCAACCTTAGTTCATGCAATCTATTCCAAACCATTCATTATTTATTCAGCTGCTGATGCTGAAGATCCATTTAAATAATGAAGGACCTGCCTGAATCTTGCCATGGATTGGAGCTGCGGTTGCCTACCCGGGCACTAAACATTTACACTACATGTACAGTAGCCTGTTGGAATTTCAGGTTCAAAGTAATGCAGTTTGAATGATGGGGGTTTTGCTGCAGGCGGCTGTGTTGCCTGTGTATTTCAGGCTGCTGAATGCAAATTCATTAAATAACAAACCCTCTGGAACTCTTCTGCTCTGTTCCTCCGTCAAACTAATTGTTATTGTTGTTAATATCATGCCAAGTCAATTTAGACAAGTTCATTACCAGCCCTGTAATAAAAGCTGCTTTTATTGAAGCCCCGAGTTGGGACATCTCCGAGCTGCTTCAGGCATACAGTCTCTGAGCTGCTTCAGGCATGCAGTCTCCGAGCTAGTAAATAGGGACTGGAGAGGAGGTTCATAGTGGGAAACTATGGCACCCTCGGGAAGATTACCAACAGGGGACAGTTATAGCCTGCTGTTGGTAACTATAGTTCTTCCCGAGAGGCCTTCAATTTCCCACTGTGAGCAGAGCTCTGCAGTCCATATTTGTTTTGTGAATTAGTCAAGAAAGTAAGTGAGGCAAGGTTGAGTACTAAATATGATTTTATATATTTTGTTTAAATATAGTTGTTTACAGAACAATAAATAAATGACTCTCACTGCGGCATAGAATTCTCTGAGGAGTCTGAGTTTGTGAACGTTATTTAGATAGTCAGGTTGCAAGATGCGGGCTTGTCCCCATTTTGCTTTGTTGTGTGAAGAGAGGAAGGACGCTCAGCGTGGTAACGTAATTTGAGGGAGTTTGTCAAAAAAAAAAAAAACTTGACGAAAGCAACGTCAAGGGGGCAATAATTGGATCTATTTTTGGTCGTGATGAGGTTTTAACCAATCGCATACCAGAATTTAGGACTGGATTTTTTAGAATTATTTTATTATTGTTTCTTGTACAGTATTCCATCACATTGGAAAAAATGTGTTAAACAATGCTTGATCTTCATAAAACTGCATTTTCACAAAAAAAACGTTTAGTATAATGCCATGCCGTTTTATTTAGTTTTTTGCTGAAATCTCTAAAGCCTTCATTTTGGTGGCTTTGCTCTCTGTTTCTGGTTTTCAATCCAGCAATAAGAGAATTCTCAGCATGCAGCTCCAGCAGTTCACACACCCTCCCTAGCTGTGCTTGTTGTCATGGAAACCCTGCACAGCCTTTGTCCTGGCAGCCATGTTTAAAAAGCAGGTTTTTTTAAATGTATATTTTAGTTAGTGATGAAACTGGTTCAGATCTTCTTGTACCAGCTACTGTACACATGTATAAATCCTGCTCATGTTCTGAAGAATGAAAAGAAGCACAGCATCTTCCTTCGGAATCCTGTGACTAACCCCAGTACCCGAGACAGGAAGCTAAACATTGGGGGCCCGAGATCATTTCATTTCCTGTTTCTCTATTGCCCTACTGGATGTATTCGTTATTCGCTCGACTCGCATGTCTCTGGATCACTTACTGACCGCCTGCAGTTCCTTTTTCACTGCTCCCCTGTACTGTATCCCTGAATGTGACTCTGAAATACCTGGCTTGGATTCCTGTGTGTGTGTGTGTGTGTGTGTGTTTTTTCAGTCCGGTTCCCTGAACCAGGGCTCACAGGTCAGTTGGGGCTCGCTGACCTTCCCAATACGTCTATTGTGGAGTGTCCCCTTCAAGACTCTTAATTTGTACTGTTTGGTAGAAGCAGTGCAGTTAAAATGCAAATACATGGATGTGGTGTTTTTAAACGTGTCTTTGTGTAGTTAAACTTAGTCTCTTATCTATTGTGTTTTATTTTTGAAAAATGTCTTTGCTACAATAATGAAGCTGTTTCGTGACTCTGACCACCAGTGGGTGTTTGTATCTTACACAGCACCCTGTACTGTATTGCTTGTATCTTACACAGCACCCTATACTGTATTTTTTATAATAATAAAATCTGATTTTTCTACTGCAAGTGTCAGCCTTCTTTTAAATTGTATTAATTTTGAGTCTGCATTGAGCCCCTGCCTCTTGTTTTTGAGGGTACCCTGCTGGGCTGCAGATGGGTTACAATCCATCCATACAATAAACACACATGCCTGTTAATCCCATTCATCATGAGCTGAGAGCATGTCTATTTCAGCAGGCTGGTTGTTTGTCTGCTGAGCATAGACTGCTGCTTGACATCCACTCTCCTCCCTTCTTACCACCAGTCCCTGGAAATGCTGGTACCACAGGGCTTGACAAATCCACAGTCTGTGGCACCAGACAGTCTAATTCTGTGCATAGACCGGTTACAAATAAATAAGCAGTCTGAAGTGGTTCACGCTGATCTGCTTCCCCCACCTTACCTCAGGAAACACAGGAGTCTTTTTGGAAGCATGCTTTGCTTGAATGGTTAGTGAGCATGTGTCACACAGCTGGCTGAGTGGTGCCGTCAGATCCAGGAAATGAACACACAGGACAGATGAGATGAAATGGTGAATGAAAGCGTTGTTGCGCGGTTTATTATAAATAAACGGTTTAAACAAAACAGAAACAGGACACGGCACTTGAGGCCAAAATAAAGAGACAAACAAAACGGACTAACATTAACCAACGGTGGACAGACAGACACACAAACACGGTGAGTTTAAATAAACAAACAAGTATCGTGCTGGTCCTACCAGCACGCGATAGCAATTGTTATCTTTTATCTTTAGTTCTCCTCCTCTCTACAACTGTTCTCCACTCACCGAACACACAACCCCGAGTGAGTGAAACGTGCACCTATATATACTGTTGGGCCGGGATTCAATTACTAATTAATTATTCACTTGAATCCCAGCACGTGAATTAATTATGTGCAACCACGTGCTCACATATTATATACTTTAAATGCACGTGAAGTGATGTGCAATCCCGTGCTTAAATACAATTATACATTTTAAATAACTCGTGCTGCACACACCCATTTATATCCCGTGCAGCCATGCCTATACACCAACATTAACACACGCAACATACAACATATAACACACAAATGCACACAGGGCGGGCACATATACCCCCTTGTGCAGCACACATGACCTCAACGGCCACCTCCCCCCTTAAAAGCCCAAAAGTCCAGCACAAAGTCCTGGGCCAGAACCGGAGGCTTCAAGGGGCCCACAGGTCGTAAGGCTGTCAGCAGCAGTGCTGACAGCGGGGTGGCATACTCCTGCCACTCTTCTGCTGCTGGTGGCAATGCCGGCAGCTTCCCAGCTGACAGCGGAAATGCTGTCAGCAGAGACATTAATAGTCCCCAGTCTGGCTCCTCCAGCAGGGGTAGTCCTGGCAGCGGAAAGGCTGCTTGGGGGGTGGTCTCCTGACCTTCCCCCTTCTTCATAGCTGGCAGCTCCCTCTTCCGGGGCTCCGGCCACAGTACTTCCAGCAGCGAAAGTGCTGCAGTGGGAGCAGGTCTCCTGACCTCCCCCACGATCTCCGGCAGCGAAATTGCTGCTGGGGTTGGTGGTCTCCAGACCTCCTCCCCCTTCTTCATGGCCAGCAGCTCCCCTTGGTGGGGTTCCGGCCACAGTACTTCCTGCTGCGATCTTGGAGCAACAGGCAGCCCCAGGCGATCTTGGAGCAACAGGCAGCCCCAGGCGATGCAAGGCAAGCATCCTTGGGCAAAGTGAGGCTGGCATCCTTGGGCGAAGTGAGGCTGGCATCCTTGGGCGAAGCGAGGCAGGCATCCTTGGTCGGTGCGAAACTCAGCTGCAGCTCCTCTTGTGGTGGAGGTGGAAGCAGCAAGCAGTCCTCCCATGTTGGGGAAGGCGGAACCAGCAGGTATTCACCCTCTGCTGGTGGAGGTGGGAGGGGCAAGCAGTCCTCCCACGACAATGAAGGCGGAACCAGCAGGTATTCACCCTCTGCTGGTGGAGGTGGGAGGGGCAAGTAGTCCTCCCACGACAATGAAGGCGGAACCAGCAGGTATTCACCCTCTGCTGGTGGAGGTGGGAGGGGCAAGCAGTCCTCCCACGACAATGAAGGCGGAACCAGCAGGTATTCACCCTCTGCTGGTGGAGGTGGGAGGGGCAAGTAGTCCTCCCACGACAATGAAGGCGGAACCAGCAGGTATTCACCCTCTGCTGGTGGAGGTGGGAGGGGCAAGCAGTCCTCCCACGACAATGAAGGCGGAACCAGCAGGTATTCACCCTCTGCTGGTGGAGGTGGGAGGGGCAAGTAGTCCTCCCATGACAATGAAGGCGGAGCCAGCAGGTATTCACCCTCTGCTGGTGGAGGTGATGGAAACAGAGGCAGCTCCTGCTGCTCTTGTCCTGGCGACGGAGGTGGGAGCAGCGTGCAGTCTCCTGGCGACAGAGGTGGGAGCAGCGTGCAGTCTCCTGGCGATGGAGGTGGGAGCAGCGTGCAGTCTCCTGGCGATGGAGGTGGGAGCAGCGTGCAGTCTCCTGGCGACGGAGGTGGGAGCAGCGTGTAGTCTCCCCCTCTTGCAGGGTACTGGTGCTGCTCTCCCTCTCTTGCAGGGGACTGGTGCGGCTCTGCCTCTCTTTCAGGGGACTGGTGCGGCTCTGCTTCACGTGCAGGGGACTGGTGCGGCTCTCCCTCTGTCTCGGCAGGGGAAACCAGCAGGCATTCTTCCTCTGCTGGTTGTGATGGGGAAACCAGCAGGCATTCTTCCTTTGCTGGTGGTGATGGTGGAGGCAGAGGCAGCTCCGGCTCCTCTCCTCATGATGGTGGGGGAAGTGATACCAGCAGGCATTCTCCCTCTGCTGGTGGAAGTGGGGACAGCAGGCATTCTCCGTCTGCTGGTGGAAGTGGGGAGAGCAGGCATTCTCCCTCTGCTGGTGGAAGTGGAGACAGCAGGCATTCTTGCTCTGCTGGTGAAGGTAGGAACAGCTGCCTCTCAGGCTTTGGATTCCCGCGGTCCCCCCGTCTGGGCTGGACGCCGCGGTCCCCCATCTGGGCTGGACGCTCGCGGTCCCCCGTCTGAAGCTAGTTCCTCCTCTTCATACTGCGTGGGGAATATTGCTAATGTGTGCCCATAAGCCCCACAGCCAGGGCATAACTCTGCCGCAAGGTTCTTTTAAAAAAACCTCCCAGCCATCATCCCCGACCTCCTCCTGCTGTTGCAGCTTTCCTTTCCCCCTTCTCTTCTTACTCCTCCTCCCTACCTTCCTCTCCTGGGCCGGTTCCTCCTCCTCCTCACCTTGGAAGGGGCAGATCGCCACCGTGTGTCCATAGACCCCACAGGCAAGGCACCAGCCTTGGTCCTCGAGGCCCCCGAGAAGGTCCTCGAGGCCCCCTAGGAGGTCCTCCAGGTCCCGGCAGCCGTCTCTCCAGCCTTCCATTTCCTTATTTTTTTTTCCCCCAAAAACAATATTTGTAATCCTTTGTAATTTATTTATTTATTTATTTATTTATTTATTTATTTATTTATTTTATTTTATTTTGTTCTCCTCCTCTCTACACCCGTTCTCCACTCACCGAACACACAACCCCGAGTGAGTGAAACGTGCACCTATATATACTGTTGGGCCGGGATTCAATTACTAATTAATTATTCACTTGAATCCCAGCACGTGAATTAATTATGTGCAACCTTGTGTTCACATATTATATACTTTAAATGCACGTGAAGTGATGTGCAATCCCGTGCCTAAATACAATTATACATTTTAAATAACTCGTGCTGCACACACCCATTTATATCCCGTGCAGCCATGCCTATACACCAACATTAACACACGCAACATACAACATATAACACACAAATGCACACAGGGGCGGGGCACATTGCCACAGCATGGCAAATTTATCTAAGCAGCATCAATAATACAACATTACACAGAACATGATTTAGGACAGTGACATTTCAGTACAATGGGGATGAGCTTTGTCTTGTCACAGCCCTGATTAGCGTTGGTCTTGGGCTCCCTTGTCTTGGGTAACATTAAAGACTAGCGCTGTAATAAGCAGGGCTTTTGAAGTGTGCTCTTCAAACGGTTAAGATGGGCTTTGTTGTTGCAGCTTGTGTGTGTGTGAAACAGTCATGTCATTTGGTTGGGTCTGTCAGAATGCATGTCTATGAAGGGGAATAACAACATGCTATAGACACTGGGAGAGCACAGTGGGTGTCTTGGCTCTGTTAGGATATTGCTGCTCTAGAAAGAGTGCAAAGAAGAGCAACCAGAATTATCCCGGGTTTAAAAGGCATGTCGTATGCAGACAGGCTAAAAGAATTGAATCTATTCAGTCTTGAACAAAGAAGACTATGCTGTGATCTGATTCAAGCATTCAAAAACCTAAAAGGTATAGACAACGTCGACCCAGGGGACTTTTTTGACCTGAAAAAAGAAAGGACCACGGGTCACAAATGGAGATTAGGTAAAGGGGCATTCAGAATAGAAAATAGGAGGCACTTTTTTACACAGAGAATTGTGAGGGTCTGGAACCAACTCCCCAGTAATGTTGTTGAAGCTGGCACCCTGGGATCCTTCAAGAAGCTGCTTGATGAGATTCTGGGATCAATAAGCTACGAACAACCAAACGAGCAAGATGGGCTGAATGACCTCCTCTCGTTTGTAAACTTTCTTATGTTCTTATACCAGTGAGGCCGGTATGTGTTGAGCTGAACCTGTGTTCGAAGGGAACATGGACAGTGTAGTTCATTGCGGGTAGCTGGACCCAACTATTTAGTTATATAGGGAAAATGAAAGAGAGTTCAGCCAGGACAATAATTAAAGGGTAGGTTTTTGTTTTGTTTTATTTTTGAAAGTTATTGAACTGTTGGCTGTAAAAAAATAAATAAATAAATAAACAAACACCCTATTTTTGCTCGTTATATCTGCTAGTCATGTCAGCACCACTTCAGACAGACACCCACACAAACAGAGCAATCTCGCTCACTAATATATATATATATATATATATATATATATATATATATATATATATATATATATATATATATATATATATATATATATATATATATACACACAGTACTGTGCAAAAGTTTAGGCAGGTGTGAAAAAATGCTGTAAAGTAAGAATGCTTTCAAAAATAGACATGTTAATAGATTATATTTATCAATTAACTAAATGCAAAGTGAGTGAACAGAAGAAAAATCTAAATCAAATCCATATTTGGTGTGACCACCCTTTGCCTTCAAAATAGACATGTTAATAGATTATATTTATCAATTAACTAAATGCAAAGTGAGTGAACAGAAGAAAATCTAAATCAAATCCATATTTGGTGTGACCACCCTTGCCTTCAAAACAGCATCAATTCTTCTAGGTACACTTGCACAAAGTCAGGGATTTTGTAGGCATATAGTCAGGTGTATGATTAAACAATTATACCAAACAGGTGCTAATGATCATCAATTCAATATGTAGGTTGAAACACAATCATTAACTGAAACAGAAACAGCTGTGTAGGAGGAATAAAACTGGGTGAGGAACAGCCAAACTCAGCTAACAAGGTGAGGTTGCTGAAGACAGTTTACTGTCAAAAGTCATACACCATGGCAAGACTGAGCACAGCAACAAGACACAAGGTAGTTATACTGCATCAGCAAGGTCTCTCCCAGGCAGAAATTTCAAGGCAGACAGGGGTTTCCAGATGTGCTGTCCAAGCTCTTTTGAAGAAGCACAAAGAAACGGGCAACGTTGAGGACCGTAGACACAGTGGTCGGCCAAGGAAACTTACTGCAGCAGATGAAAGACACATCATGCTTACTTCCCTTCGCAATCGGAAGATGTCCAGCAGTGCCATCAGCTCAGAATTGGCAGAAAACAGTGGGACCCTGGTACACCCATCTACTGTCCGGAGAAGTCTGGTCAGAAGTGGCCTTCATGGAAGACTTGCGGCCAAAAAGCCATACCTCCGATGTGGAAACAAGGCCAAGCGACTCAACTATGCATGAAAACACAGGAACTGGGGTGCAGAAAAATGGCAGCAGGTGCTCTGGACTGATGAGTCAAAATTTGAAATATTTGGCTCTAGCAGAAGGCAGTTTGTTCGCCAAAGGGCTGGAGAGCGGTACACGAATGAGTGTCTGCAGGCAACAGTGAAGCATGGTGGAGGTTCCTTGCAAGTTTGGGGCTGCATTTCTGCAAATGGAGTTGGGGATTTGGTCAGAATTAATGGTCTCCTCAATGCTGAGAAGTACAGGCAGATACTTATCCATCATGCAATACCATCAGGGAGGCATCTGATTGGCCCCAAATTTATTCTGCAGCATGACAACGACCCCAAACCTACAGCGACGGTCATTAAGAACTATCTTCAGGGTAAAGAAGAACAAGGAGTCCTGGAAGTGATGGTATGGCCCCCACAGAGCCCTGATCTCAACATCATCGAGTCTGTCTGAGATTACATGAAGAGAGAGAAGCAACTGAGGCTGCCTAAATCCACAGAAGAACTGTGGTTAGTTCTCCAAGATGTTTGGGCCAACCGACCTGCCGAGTTCCTTCAAAAACTGTGTGCAAGTGTACCTAGAAGAATTGATGCTGTTTTGAAGGCAAAGGGTGGTTACACCAAATATTGATTTGATGTAGATTTTTCTTCTGTTCACTCACTTTGCATTTTGTTAATTGATAAATATAAACTATTAACATGTCTATTTTTGAAAGCATTCTTACTTTACAGCATTTTTTCACACCTGCCTAAAACTTTTGCACAGTACTGTGTATATATATATATATATATATATATATATATATATATATATATATATATATATATATATATAATGTGTGCTATCGTCTGTCCTCCTAATTGTATTAGAATATATTGTGTATCTAACTCTAAACAGTATCCGGTATTACTTTCTGCTGTGGGCTGTCTGGCTGTGTCATGTCTTTGTGATTTGCTGCTGTGGGGGCCAGTGGTTCAGATGATGCAAAGCTTAGACAATGTGCATTTCATCCCACTAACAACCTCCCCCAGGGATGACAATTAGACTCCACTTGTATGCAGTAGCAGTTTGAGTCACCCCAGATTTAACTGTGAGCTTAATTAGCAAACCAGAGAGGAAAACCTCAGCTGGGAGGGAATGGCTCAAACTGCTGTGCAGTAGGAGTCTTGTAATGTATTTCCATCCAGGTCTTTACAGTGGGAGTCTTGTAATGTATTTCCATCCAGGTCTTTACAGTGCAGTCCTGGCAGCTGGGCATTTCTGTGCTGCTATCTAGGTTCTTCACAAACATCAAAGAGTAGGAACTGTAAGAAATTGTTTCTTGTTACATGTACTGTAGTTGCATATAATTACAGGGATGGAATTGCATAGCAGTTTGATCCATTTCTGTTTTACATCACCACAAAGATAATAATAACCCTTCAGTCTATTAGGAAGTTAGTCCCTGATTGTAAAATGTGGCAGAAACAAGCTGCCCCACATTGCTTCATGAAGAGACTGGATAAGAACTAGGCCTACAGTACAAGTAGCAGCAAAGATCTTTTGTGATAAGTTTTGAAATAACATTTCTTTTATACAGTAGTTTTCACCTCTGTTTCTTAGGAATGGTATTCAACCTTGTTCACAAAATAAGGAAATCTAAATTATAGCTTCCTAGTGTGGTCCCAGCAGACCGTTCTTAAAGCTGCACCATTGTGAGGGTCTGGAACTTTTTCGAACAGTGCACTCTGTAGAGGATTGCAGTGCTACTGTACCAGCAGGTCTGACGGTGCACTCTGTAGAGGATTGCAGTGCTACTGTACCAGCAGGTCTGACGGTGCACTCTGTAGAGGATTGCAGTGCTGGGTACTGTACCAGCAGGTCTGACAGTGCACTCTGTAGAGGATTGCAGTGCTGGGTACTGTACCAGCAGGTCTGACAGTGCACTCTGTAGAGGATTGCAGTGCTGGGTACTGTACCAGCAGGTCTGCCTCAGTACTGTATGGAGCAAGCCTCCAGAAGCTCAGTAAATCTGAGCCCTGCTGTTGATGAAACTCCATGGGGAGTGTGCAGTACTGTACACTGCTTGGTAACACGCACCGCATCTCAACCAGCTTGTTTTCCCTTGGGAATGTTGTGCTGTACCCCTAGTCAAGGGGTAGAATTGTGCATGGTTAAGGATGTGCAGGCCATGTGTGTTAGCTTAGTGTAGCCAAGATTAGACTTACTACACGTTGAGAAATACTACTGTAAATTACTTTAATTCACAAAAATAACACCATCAAATCACACTTCCTTTCACAGAATGCTTTTAAACTATTTTATGTGACAAAACGCTGAATAAAGGCCTACAATTTGAATTTTTTTTTCTTTTGGACAATCACAATTTTAAAAAGACCCTAAAGTTTCCACAATGTGTTCTGCTGCCACAGTATGAATTATTCTATTAAGATATATCCTTTGCTCAAAACAGCATGGGGCTGTAGTTTGTTTGTTTGTTTGTTTAGAAAAATTATATTGTACCCAAAAATAAATTAAGTGATTTGTCCAGTTGATGGTAAACACAATTAGGAAATCATCGGTTATGTTGCTTAAAACAAACATTTACTAATACAAGTATTTAAAAGCAGAGGAGTTATTTATTTTTGGCATGGGGTGAATAAAATACATATATTTTATATCTACAGTTCAAGTGGCATTACACAAGCAAGTTTCCAATGTTGTTACTGATGTGGAGCTTGTACAAAAAAAGGGCTGGGCATCAAAGCCCCTGGTGTGGTATTGTGTTGCTGTACCCACGAGGGTTGGGCAGAGAAGCCCCTGGTTGGTATTGTGTTGCTGTACCCACGAGGGCTGGGCATCGAAGCCCCTGGTATGGTATTGTGTTGCTGTACCCACGAGGGCTGGGCAGAGAAGCCCCTGGTATGGTATTGTGTTGCTGTACCCACGAGGGCTGGGCAGAGAAGCCCTTGGTTGGTATTGTGTTGCTGTACCCATGAGGGCTGGGCATCGAGAAGCCCCTGGTATGGTATTGTGTTGCTGTACCCACGAGGGCTGGGCATTGAGAAGCCCCTGGTATGGTATTGTGTTGCTGTACCCACGAGGGCTGGGCATCGAAGCCCCTGGTATGGTATTGTGTTGCTGTACCCACGAGGGTTGGGCAGAGAAGCCCCTGGTTGGTATTGTGTTGCTGTACCCACGAGGCTGGGCAGAAAAGCCCCTGGTATGGTATTGTGTTGCTGTACCCACGAGGGCTGGGCATCGAAGCCCCTGGTATGGTATTGTGTTGCTGTACCCACGAGGGTTGGGCAGAGAAGCCCCTGGTTGGTATTGTGTTGCTGTACCCACGAGGCTGGGCAGAGAAGCCCCTGGTATGGTATTGTGTTGCTGTACCCACGAGGGCTGGGCATCGAGAAGCCCCTGGTATGGTATTGTGTTGCTGTACCCACGAGGGCTGGGCATCGACGCCCCTGGTATGGCATTGTGTTGCTGTACCCACGAGGCTGGGCAGAGAAGCCCCTGGTATGGTATTGTGTTGCTGTACCCACGGGGGCTGGGCATCGAAGCCCCGGGTATGGTATTGTGTTGCTGTACCCACAAGGGCTGGGCATCGAAGCCCCTGGTATGGTATTGTTTTGCTGTACCCACGAGGGCTGGGCAGAGAAGCCCCTGGTATGGTATTGTGTTGAAGTACCCACGAGGGCTGGGCATTGAGAAGCCGCTGGTATGGTATTGTGTTGCTGTACCCACGAAGGCTGGGCAGAGAAGCCCCTGGTATGGTATTGTGTTGCTGTACCCACGAGGGCTGGGCAGAGAAGCCCCTGGTATGGTATTGTGTTGCTGTACCCACGAGGGCTGGGCAGAGAAGCCCCTGGTATGGTATTGTGTTGCTGTACCCACGAGGCTGGGCAGAGAAGCCCCTGGTATGGTATTGTGTTGCTGTACCCACGAGGGCTGGGCATCGACGCCCCTGGTTGGTATAGTGTTGCTGTACCCACGAGGGCTGGGCATCGAGAAGCCCCTGGTATGGTATTGTGTTGCTGTACCCACGAGGGCTGGGCATCGAGAAGCCCCTGGTATGGTATTGTGTTGCTGTACCCACGAGGGCTGGGCATCGAGAAGCCCCTGGTATGGTATTGTGTTACTGTACCCACGAAGGCTGGGCATCGAAGCCCCTGGTATGGTATTGTGTTGCTGTACCCGCGAGGGCTGGGGAGAGAAGCCCCTGGTATGGTATTGTGTTGCTGTACCCACGAGGGCTGGGCATCGAGAAGCCCCTGGTATGGTATTGTGTTGCTGTACCCACGAGGCTGGGCAGAGAAGCCCCTGGTATGGTATTGTGTTGCTGTACCCGCGAGGGCTGGGCATCGAAACCCCTGGTATGGTATTGTGTTGATGTACCCACGAGAGCTGGGCATCGAGAAGCCCCTGATATGGTATTGTGTTCAGGGATCGGCTTGCTGCAGATAACACAATGGGAAGGGACTGTCACACAGGCCTGGGGGCTTTCTGCAGGCTAACAGAGCACTAGCCTGAAAAGAGGAAGAGGGATTATTGGCTGACTGTGTTGAAAGAGGTGCCTGTGATTCACTGGGGATTCAGGGCTGCTTCTGCTTAGGCCAGGGGATTCTTCATGGGAATTTCTGCTGTCTGAGTCTCACTTTCACGTCTTTGATTTGTCGCTGAATAACTGGCAGTACTGTATCTCTCTCTATTCACTTTTGTTTTCAACTTTGTTACACAACTTTAATTGAATTTCTGTTTGAATTGAAAGTTGTATTACCACGTCTATACAGAAGCACATTTACAGTATACTATACATTTACATTTTCTCAGGCCTCTATCCAGCATGGAAGGATTGGTCATAAATTTGCACAATGATCTTGTTTATACTACAGTGGCCGTGTGCAGGATTGGCTATGTACAGTACGGGAATGCTTGTGTTTGACTAGCTCATGAACAAACCACTGCAGGGCAGCTGTACAGTAATGAACCTGGCAGTACAATGTGCATGTAAACTGACCAGGCAAATCTTACATTGTTCAGGTCCAGGCAGCGTATAGCATTGGGGGGATCCCTGTATAGAAACAGGGACATCTTTGTGTGTCTGTGGAACACTGCATTGTTGTGTACTGTGCGCAGGTGCCCATCGCTTATAGTCCAGTGATAGGAAACATTATCTCTGGTTGCCCAAGGGCCACAAGTGTGGCTCTTAAACAACCTTCCCCTTCCAGCAGGACTCAGTTAGAAATTGAACTGGGTTCTGTTAAGGCTATTTTGTAGACCTCTTTTCTTTTTTTCTCTCGATTTTTGCATTGGATTGAGCTGTATGTTTGTCTTTTCATTTTATTAGCGGTTATTCTGACATCAGCCACCCCAAAGGGATGCTTTTTTCTGATAAATATAAAGCCAACTCATATCCTGACAGTAAACAACTGCTTGTGGTCGTGTGGTTTGCAGTGCGCAGGTGTACAGGTGATGCAGGTGCTCCAACAACGACAGATACGAAGTTCACAGTTCAAAACAGTTCTTTATTTTTTCTTTTCTGCTTGAGACCATTAAATGATGCTGGCTCTACACAACAATGTGTATTGCCAGCGTATAAACCACGGGGTTCAGTCCCAAAATAATACAAAGAACAACACACAACACAGACACAGTGAGTGCTCTGAGTGCAGGTGCAGTGCAAGGTAATTACAGTGACAGTCGTGCAGTGTAGTCCGGGCTTGATGCTGGTCTGTAGCGACAGCTCCCGGTTCGTGTTAGCCGTCTAACAGTGACAAACGCAGGAGTTAGTTTCCACAAACAAACAAAACACTTAACTCTCACGATACGTTTTTCACAGTCCATTTCCTTTCTCTGTCATTCTCATAACCACATCAAAGGAATAGAGTCCATCGTCATATCCCCAATTATACCCTTAGTCACACCCCCTGCGATAGCTAGTTCAGTCACGTCTCCTCCAATCCATGACTGACACGTCATGTACCGCTTTAGTGTGATGACTTTGAGCATTGTGACTCTGCCCCCTTCCTGGAAAATTTGCGAAAAATATTTCACACAGAACACATCGCACCATAAACCCTTTAACCACCTATACTTGGCACAATAAAATCCGTGTGTCTAAATAAAAATCACATTTTTTTTTTTTTTTTTTAAATCCGGTGTAATAATTGATCTGTTCAGCCAAAATCCACAGACCACTTCTTAAAAATGAACTGAAAACGAGTTAAACATAAACATTCCATTAACAATTACATTCTCTGCTTTGACTGTCTCGCAGGACACTGTGATTTGGGACAAGACCCCCACCCTCCTCCTATGGAGCGCATTTATTTTGTCCTTAATGTTTCATTGAAGTTAATGTTCTTGCTGATTCAGCACCAAAAAGCCTTTCATAATTCCCCACCACTTCTACTGCTAGCTCCTGGTCTGTAAACTTTAGATTCCTCACTCTGTCCTCCTGGGTCGCTGTCATTGTGACAAACTCAGAACCGTACTTACCTTTTCTTTCGAGCGTCCTTATATATATTTATATATTCCGCGCGATGTGACAACTTGCAAATGAATCATTTACCTTGCTTCATTTTTGCACAAGGTGTGGCTTCCCAAATGTGAAATGTGCAAGAGAGTAGCATGAAGACACAGTGAAAGCTGCAGGAAAGCAGTGTGTTGGTGGCGTGAGCTTGTGTGAATCACGTTACAATTACACTGCATGTACTGTATTACTATACCTACTGTATGTGATTACTAGGATGGACAGCTGTAGCCCACAGCTCATTAATCAAAGCATCATCTGACTTTGATTTTCTTCAAGTTACTATATATTGGAAGCAATAAAGCACATGAAGCCTTGTGCTGCATTTGCAGTAAAATGACTCGCTTGTTCCTGGACAGAGAAGCTCATTGTGTGTCAGTACAGTGCTGCTCTTTGTGGAGGCACCCGCAGCTCTACCGGAACTTCACACCACAGCAGCTCCTATTGCCTGTATTTAGGAAAGAATAAGTAAATTGCCAAGTATTTCTTGGCTTAAGGTGAATGTATTTCGGGAGAATTTGAAAGAAGTTAGGGGCATGACTAAATCTGAATCTGTTGGCCGAACTTGATCTGTAGGGGTGGGGGACTGCAGATCCCTGGGCACCTGTATCGTGCTGCACCTAATCATTTTACATAGAACTGGAGAGCCGCACAACCACTTGTGAGTAATCTTGGTAAGGATTGCAATATTGAGTTTTTTCAGAGAGAGTCTAGGGGATATATGATGGCTCCTATGATCTATCTGTCTGTTTGTTACAGCTACATTTTTACAGTACATGGTTAGGCTGAGTCATAGTGAGCTACATATTCACAAGGCTGTATTTGACGGTCGTCATGGATTTCACGTTTTCCGTGAAATTTAACCATTGCCATGCAATATGACGTTCCTTGTGAAAATGAATGTTGTTTTTACATGTATTTGTTTTTATTTTGTTCACTGATGGTGAAAATAGAATGTTTTTTAAAGGGTGGGCTTCATTTAGAATACTGTTTTTCAGGTAAGCATTTAAATACTTGGGAACATTTTGTTGTGTAATAAGAGAAATTGATCTACACCCACCTCTTGTTCTATTGCCCCTCGCTATTCAAGTGGTTCGATATATCACGGTCGTGGAGTTGGCTCCCCCTTTTTACAGTCTAACTGCGCATGCCTTAGCTGCAATATACATACATAGGCATTTTCACTTAGAATTACTGTTCATTTTATTTCGTACTGCACATCACAAACAAAAATATACAAAACAATTAAAAACAAAGCATTAATATAGTACTGTTATCATGTACACACGCATTGTACAATAACACAAAGCAAATTAAATGTTTACTTGCTGAAACGGTTTTTATTTTAGCCAATGAGGTGTTCACTTGTGGTAGCAATGTCATAGCGCAGAGACGTCAGCTCCCTAGCAACAAGCCTCCTATGCTGGGAATGGATTCTTTCAGTGCAGCAGGTTTGTGCATTTGAGAAACGAGAGGAAGACTCATGAAATTAACTGGAGACTTAAGTTGATGAGAAGCAATTACCCTCCACAGTAAGATTTAAAATGGGGTGCTGCTTTTTATGCGAAAAAATGAGAAAGCGGCTTGCATAGAGGATTTATATTGGACCCTGATGCCCCTGATTTAAAACGAGGGATTGGATGTACACTATTTGTTGGCCTATTTGTTTTTCTATGGGTCTGTGGAAGGATGGTGAGCAATTCACTGACACACACAGGAGACAGAAGCTTTAATTGAAAACACCGCACTGGTGCCCAGTTTTATTATTTTCTATATTTTCTTTTAGCCCGCAGATGGCACTGTTGTCTGAGGCCTGAATACCGGCAATGGTAAACAGGACCACAGTAATACCAATACTGGTAAAACAGTTAAAGCTGGCGCACTCACAGGTGCTCAGAATAATAATGAAAACAAAAGGCGAAATGAAAAGGGAAAATAACACAGTAATAAAACTACAAAATAAAGGTGCTGCTTACGCAGTGCCCCCACTGCTGCTAAGCCGGTCATCTCGGGATCTCCGTCCTATGCTGTTATGCACTATACACTGGGGTGACCAAGGTTCCCCTATCACTACACACGTCCCCTTGGGTACGTAACAAGAGATTTTAATAAAATTGTTTATTTATTGCTGGCTGTTTTCCTCCGCCGTGCTTGCCTGTTTTAGTTGCTCGCTCCAACCACTGCTCTTCTCAGCCAGCGTCTCTGTGTGTTTCCAATCATGGCCAGCTGAATGCATCACCAAGCGCAGTACTTATGGGCTGAGCAATCCCCCAAGGCCCGCCTCTCAGCCACTCAGAGAGAGGGAAAGCCCACACACCCTCTTCCCCACCTCTCCGTGTCATCGCCATGACTGACAGGCAGATCTTGCAAGACTGCTGCCCTCTTCCTGCAGAACCACGGATACACCAGAAAGTCAGCACAGATCTCCCCTGTTACAGGGTCTCTTGCTATATTGCGGCACTCGATATATAGTGTATTTATATTGGACCCTGATACCCGCGATATAGTGAGTGGGTGGTGTATTTAATATGACAATGCTATTTTTGTTCTGCTTTAATAAATATTCTGTTTAATTATTAAACCTCTTGAAATGTGTGTGTTTTTTTTTTTAGCAATTTCTGCCCCTGTATGCATATTCATGACTGCTCTAATATGGTATGTTTAGGTGGCAGAGGATGTGTGTGTGTTTCATACTGATCTACAGTTTACTCACATACTTGTTAATATCTGCTGTAAAGTACTGGTCCTCCCAGATGAGATTCACAGTGGAGCCTGGCAATGCCTCGCTCGTCTCTGCCCTGATGACCCGGATGCTTTCTTTTTACATCTCTTTGCGGTCTTGCCTTGTTAGGGGACACAAAGAGGTTCATTTTCATTGCTCTCCTTGTTTTCTGCAAGTTGTGCTTCCCCAAGCCAGGGCAGCTTCCCGTGGCAGTCGGCTGGATGCAGAAACACTGTTGTGACCTTGGTGTTCTCTGCAGTGATTGCATTTGGTTGAGGAGCTTTGGGTGTTGAGGGAAGGTTACTGGGAGGTGAATATGATTCCTTGTTGTCTGGATCTCCAACTCTCTCTTAATTTGGTTTAAAGAATTTCTAGGCTGGACAGGCCGCAGAGAAACCAGCACCTTAATCACAACTGTTGTTGACTGACTTTATTTTAAACACTTCGAGGAGCAGTTGAAGGCTCTTGTAGATGTTAATAATATAAAATACACTTGTCAAGGACCTTCATTTGTATATCTATATATCTTGTACATCAAAGTCTTTTTCCATTCTCCGCTTTAGTAAATTGTTTACTGTAACAGTTATTTATTTAGGTTTTGCAGCTCTGTCCTCCGGTTCAATCACTTTTGCTGTGTTTCTCTCTTTGGCAGTGTAAGGCAGACAGAACAGGAAGTAGCCCAGCTTTGGTTAGCATTCAAGGGATTAGACAAGAACTACAACAATGTACAGTAGGCCTCAAGCACAGGTAGGTACAGTACAGGGAACAAGGACGAGCTCTCTATCTCTGTAGTGTGGAGTTTAAATAGACAAGCTCTCTGTGTCTATAGTATGGAGTTTAAATAAAGATGAGCTCTGTATCTCTGTAGTGTAGAATTTAAATAGACAAGCTCTCTGTATCTCTACAGTGTGGAGTTTAAATAAAGACAAGCTCTCTGTCTCTAGTATGGAGTTTCCATTAGCTATCAAGCGTTGCCTGTTTTCAGAAGTTTATTTGAAATGTATCTGGAGATTACAGCACTGTCGTATTCTCTTTAGGATAAGAGAAAGGGAGCTCCACTCAGCCCTTTTCTCTGGTATCATTCCCTTTTTACACACCCTGCCCTTTTAGTGGTGCCTCCTGTAGTCTAAATGTGGATTTAGAATTAGTGATTGTCACTGGTCTGTAACAAAACACTTTTAAACTGCTTTAAAATCAAACATTTGCTTAGATCACGTCTGACCTGTAGGGGATTATTAGACATCTGCAAAGTTGCTCCATATGGATGTGAATAAAACCCCTATTTATACACTGGTTTGTGTTTTCCAATGGAATTCCCATTGGTACCAGATTAGACCCAGGCTTCCTAAATCTAATTCTCCGCTGTGTGAAGCCTCTGTGCTGGTGCTAGCCTGACCGTGACCTCTCGTCTCGAGCCAGTGGAATGTCATAGTGATCGTGCCAGAGTATGAGGGAGCTGCTGTGCTGTGCTGTATGTAGGATGGGATATCTTGACACCCCTGTGCTGTTCTGCAGCTGTGCAGGAATGAGACTTGCAGGCAGGCCCCTTTTTAGTTTACCATTATCTGGGGCCCGGCTAACCTGTGCATTAGAATTTAAACAGCAGAGAGTGGTTTGTGTTTTCTGTTCTCTAATCTTGTGTGGCTTTTACTAGGTGCAGTGTGTAAAGCTGTGACGTTGGTGTGCAAGTCTAAATCCTGCCCAGTACAGCAGTCCGAAGTGAATAGAATAGGTTGGTCTAGTGCTGTACCCTTTTCCACTGGCACATCCAAGTCGTGAGGGGTACAGGGGTTTTCCACTGGCACATCCAAGCCGTGAGCGGTACGGGGGTTTTCCACTGGCACATCCAAGCCGTGAGGGGTATGGGGGTTCTCCACTGGCACATCCAAGCCGTGAGCGGTACGGGGGTTCTCCACTGGCACATCCAAGCCGTGAGGGATACGGGGGTTTTCCACTGGCACATCCAAGCCGTGAGGGGTACGGGGGTTTTCCACTGGCACATCCAAGCCGTGAGCGGTACGGGGGTTTTCCACTGGCACATCCAAGCCGTGAGGGGTACGGGGGTTTTCCACTGGCACATCCAAGCCGTGAGCAGTACGGGGGTTCTCCACTGGCACATCCAAGCCGTGAGGGGTACGGGGGTTCTCCACTGGCACATCCAAGCCGTGAGCGGTACGGGGGTTCTCCACTGGCACATCCAAGCCGTGAGCGGTACGGGGGTTCTCCACTGGCTGTTTGTCAAGCCGAGCGAGAACTAAACCGTGAAACTCCTGGCCTTACAACACATCTGAATCTGTCTCAGAGCTGAGCAGGTCCAGGGGCGAGATTAATGATTTTCATCATTGCATTGCGTCAGTCAGTACACTCGAGGAAGACTAGCAACATGGAGAAGAGTGTCTAAGGCCAGGTATCTTGCTTGTCACATCCAAATTACTGCTCTCTCAGAGAAGCATTCTTCTCCTCTTTGCATAATCAGTCTATTGTTGTATTCAGTAATATATGAAGAACGAAACTGAAGAAACATAACCATAACTTATAGGTCCGCCGTTCTCAACTCTGACATCTACATGCGACCTGACACATTCATTGCATGTGACTGCAGTTACAGCTCCTCCTCCTAAGCCGAGCTGGGCTGGAAAAGAGGTAATGGATGGCAACAAACACAACATTCAAGTTCATCCCACAGGTGCTCAGTTGGATAAATTCAGGGATTATGGTGGCTGAGAATGATGACTAAAAGTTTTCTTTTGTGCCTAGGACCAATCCTAGACAATAAGTGTACATCCACTGTGCTCGTTCTTATTATTATTATTATTATTATTATTATTATTATTATTATTATTATTATTATTATTATTATTTCTTTATTTAGCAGACACCTTTATCCAAGGCGACTTACAGAGACTAGGGTGTGTGAACTATGCATCAGCTGCCGAGTCACTTAGTTACGTCTCACCCGAAAGACGGAGCATAAGGAGGTTAAGTGACTTGCTCAGGGTCACACAATGAGTCAGTGGCTGAGGTGGGATTTGAACCGGGGACCTCCTGGTTACAAGCCCTTTTCTTTAACCACTGTACCACAGCCTATTCAGAAAGGTGTTCTCAGGAGACCCAGCCTCATTTCATAGTCTTAATAGGTGGAGGGTCCAAAAATGAGAGGGAGGGGGGGTCCTTGTAAATTATTGCTACTACAGTATATAATGTTGTAACATACAGTACAGTATTTCAGTACACACCAAAACAAGACACTGATAACAAAGACAAGTAACTACAAAGTTGTGTCTGTTAAATAATTCAACCTATCAAACAGTCAGTACTGTACACAAATACCTGAATAATCTATTCTGTGTATCTCTTGCTCTATTGAATGTAAATGGATCATCTGTATCTGCTTATCTGCAGCATCCTCCACTAATCTGCCTCCCTTTAGAGAGAATCTGTTGTCAGGCAGCAAGGCTGGTTAAGTAGAAAAGTGACAGCAACCTCAACCTGTCGCATCAAATTAAGGTTAGTGTGTTAAACCTACCTGAAACATAGACGCACAGTCTGGCTTACAAATCCTTGGAGGGACGGGCCAGTGTTCCTCCAGGAGTGTGTGCGTGTGCGTGTGTGTGTGTGTGATGCACAGAAGGCTCAGAGTACATGAAGCAGAACCAATCAGTCGGAATGCGCTGCGTTCTAAAAGCTTGTTACATCTGCACAGTAACGTGTTTATTTGCAGCAGTGAATTCCTGCATTCCTGTGATATTGAACTTACATTGTTCAGGTAATGTGGTGCTTTCTCTTTTTACAATGCTCTGGTCAGAGGTCATTGTATTATGTGATTGCAGTTAAAATCCCTCTTTATATTCACATGCACATAAAGGATTCTGAGAGCGCTCTTGTACCAGGGTTATATTTGTATCTGTCACTGGGGATGTATAGCCCTGGCTATGGGTCCTATACAGTATACCTGTGTAGTGGAGTAGCCTGTAGGATGGCCTGTGCCACACTTTTTTATAATTTTGTCTCTATCAAGAGAACAGCTTTTTCGATTTGTGATGAAACCATTTTGGGGCATTAGAATAACAGAATCTGTATTTGTGTGCCATGCTTACATTTACTAGTATTGAGAGAACCGCCCCATACAGTATGTCACACTTGCATTTCTACACATGCACACAGTGGATGGATCTTTTTCATGATGCTTTTAAATGTAACATTTACAGTATGTCACAAGCAACGTGCTTGTTTTCTTTTTAAAACCATGTCAGAAAGTTTCAAATCTCTTGGGAGGGATTACCGACATGCAGGTTCAGTATTTTCTCTTAAAAATAAAAAGCAGCTGGTGTTGCATTAATAAGTGACCACAGGAAATGGCTCTTCTGAAGGAGGAGGACTTCCTGTTGAGCATTCATTTTACTGGGAGCAGGAATCAACACACTATTTTGAAACCCGCTTTGTTTTCTCAAACTGGTATTGTTTTGAAAGGAAGTGGCGTTATGACTTTCAGAGGTCTAGTAATCTAGTATAGTGTTCAGGAATGTGATAACACTGCTAATAGAGGTGTAGTGTTTGGGGATGTGATAACACTGCTAACAGAGGTGTAGTGTTCGGGGATGTGATAACACTGCTAATAGAGGGGTAGTGTTCAAGGATGTGATAACACTGCTAATAGAGGTGTAGTGTTCAAGGATGTGATAACACTGCTAATAGAGGTGTAGTGTTCAAGGATGTGATGACACTGCTAATAGAGGTGTAGTGTTCGGGGATGTGATAACACTGCTAATAGAGGGGTAGTGTTCGGGGATGTGATAACACTGCTAACAGAGGTGTAGTGTTCGGGGATGTGATCACACCGCTAATAGAGGTGTAGTGTTCAAGGATGTGATGACACTGCTAATAGAGGTGTAGTGTTCGGGGATGTGATAACACTGCTAATAGAGGTGTAGTGTTCGGGGATGTGATTTCAGTACAAGGACACATGGGATTAAGGCTGAATTGTAAGTTGTTCTGGGAGGAATATTCTAACACACCAGTGGTCAAAATGACCGTGTTCATAATCATTCATATAACAGAATTTATAGATGACTATCAAAGAGATACAAAGCAAACCAATGCAAAAATTAATAACGGTTTAATAATGGGTAGGAGCATCATTAAGTGTGTGTGAGTAGAGACCTGTCAGAGCTCCTGTACTGTATGGGAGGGGTTTAATAACGGGTAGGAGCATCATTAATGTACAGTGTGTGTGAGTAGAGACCTGTCAGGGCTCCTTTACTGTATGGGAGGGGTTTAATAACGGGTAGGAGCATCATTAATGTACAGTGTGTGTGAGTAGAGACCTGTCAGGGCTCCTGTACTGTATGGGAGGGGTTTAATAACGGATAGGAGCATCATTAATGTACAGTGTGTGTGAGTAGAGACCTGTCAGGGCTCCTTTACTGTATGGGAGGGGTTTAATAACGGGTAGGAGCATCATTAATGTACAGTGTGTGTGAGTAGAGACCTGTCAGGGCTCCTGTACTGTATGGGAGGGGTTTAATAACAGTACTTCTCCACATAACAAACACAAATTACAAGTTCCATAAATTCACACTGAATAAGTTAGGTACATTTGTAGCTGTTTAGTTCAATGGTTTCTTAGGGGGTACAGTAGGCTGCATGTGGGACTCATCGCAGAGTGTGCTTGGCAGATGAACTAGAAGAGCGTGTGCTGGTTACAGATTGGAGTGCATTCACATGTTCTAGAGGGAAGGTTGCACCGTTTGAGCTTTTACAGCTTCTGTCACGTTTTCAAATTCCAGGCACGTACAGCATAAGATGAAGCAGCATTAATTCTCATGAAATTACCTGTCTGCTCTACAGCACTTTACTTTTTAAATAGTGTTTTTCTTTCAAACTAGTTTAATTGTATGTTTCTGAGCAGTTATTCTGTTCGGAATTGGGCAATAATGCCCAGTGCATTACCAGCGATTTACAGTAACAAGCCCACGATAAAGGCCTGGAATTCCTGTTTTTTACAGTAACAAGCCCTCGATTTTAAAGGCTGGGAATTCCTGGGTGTTGCTATTATATGTCAGTCAATGATGCTATGGAATACACATTTTATTGTTGATGAATTTTAGCTATTCTGTTTTAGCTATCCCTCAGCTGGGAAAAGTGAATCCTCTAGAACAACGTTTCCCAAAGTGGGGGTCGCGACCCAAATATGGGTCCCGGCAAGGTTTCTGACGGGTCGCCAAACAATCTAAAAAATATGACGTTCAGTGCACACTGTTAAGATTTATTTTCACTAGACAACTTCTTATGCTTATATTCAAAATAAATACAATTTGCATACAAATCATTAGCAGTAATTATGTAAACAGTGTATTGTTTTATCACCAGGCTTCTGCTTTTAATATGAACCAAAAAAATTAAGTAGGCTATAGGGTGACATTTTATGTGGGGTTACTTGGGATTTTGAAAACAGTTGTTAAAATGGATGCAAAACGAAAAAAGTCTATCCTACTTGTAGCTCAAAAAAACAACTTGCAATTACCATCTTATATCAACTTCAGTTTGTCTTACATTATTGACGAGGATGATCAGCGTCCTCATGTGCCATATGTTGTGAAGTACTGGCTCACGAAAGCCTTAAGCCTTCGGCATCTTGAGACACGGCATCCTGATTAAGTTGGGAAACTAGTTTTTCCAGAAGAAAGCTGATCAATTAGCTAAACAGCAAGACATTCTTTAAAAAAAAAAACAGTCACTGTCTCAGAGAAGGAGATAAATGTATCATACCTGGTTACAATACATACTGCCAAAAAAAAAAAAAAACTGACTGTTGTCGGTATGTTTGCAATGCTTGATGTTGAATTGAAAATTAAAACTGGTATTCAGTATGTAGGCAACACAATTTTAAATTGATATTGTAACGTGGAGGGTAAAGGAAGCAATCCAGGCAAGTATTCTGGTCTGAAATGCACGGTTTATTTTACAAGAATGAGGAATAAAATAATTGCAACCGTGGCTGCTGGTCAGCCCGAGCAAGTGGGGCATGGCAGCACCAATAATTCCCAAAGGCTAAAAAAAACATTTTGCATATTTGTATTATTTAATTGAGAAATATAAACATATTTAAGCATATTAAATACATTTAAGTCTACAGAAGCGCTAGTGACATGATTTAAAAGTCTCAACTCGCTTTCTCCAGTACTGAAACCGCAACGCAGAAAGCTGAAACAATGTAGTACTGTCGCGTGACGCACAAACATTGAGTGCCTCACAAAGCTGCTTGTCACCATGGCAACTCACCACTGCTGGGGAGTCACTGAAGGCGTTGCTATGGTAACCACAATACGCTTGATGAGGCACCTACAGGATTTGGAGCAGTTAGAATTTGTGCGATTTTAGTGTGTTCAATAATGGCTTTAGTTGAATCTGATATTATATGAGACCTGAGGAAAATAGGTTTTACAGTAAGATCCCAAGAAGGGAGACGTTCAATTGTTAAGGACGGCAGAATAACACCAGCGCTGGAGATTATGAAGAAAGACGGTAAACGGACGCGGCAAGGAGGCCATATTTGGAAGGCAGCGCTGTGAACAAACTGTTGTTGGCCATGTTTGCTTCTTTCAACTAAATAAGACAAGGTTACATCTCCTTTTAATGAACTAAAACTGTCAGTTTCATGCCATTACATGACAAGGTGCCTTGTTCGTTTTGAATTAATGATTTTGTGATATTGTATGTGTCTTTGTAGCGAATGTTCCACGCTGGTGTCATACAATGACGTAGAACTAAATACTACGTGGTTTTAAAGTTCTGTGATTTGCCAGTTGATTATAAAAAAATGTATCCCCAATTCTGTAAATTGTGTGTGTTGTTTACAGTGCTAATGTTTTTAATTGATGGGGGTATATTTTATATATCGACTGCAGTCTATTATTTGAAGCATTAAAATGCTCTCAGCGGAGGCATATATGCAATCAGCTGAACAAGTAAATGTACTTTTTACTTTTAGTACGTTAGCCATTGAGTGGTGGTGGCAATAACTATTTTGTGATTTGTGCCCCACCTGTCAAAAAGGTCACGAGCCGCCACTGATTAATGCAGTAAACAATAACGAACACAGGATAAATAAAAAGGTTTAATGAACAGTTTCTGCGTGTCTGACTCTGTAATTTAAAAAAAAAGCAGGTTCTCTCCCACAGCCCCAAAACTCACACTTCACCCAGCCCCCTCCCTCTTCCATTTCGCTCCATCGTGCGTGCTCCCCCACTCACAGGCACGCATTCCTGTCCCACCACCCCATTATCTCAATGCACCCACATAGTCCATTAATCCCCATGGGGGCTCTCCTGCAAGTTCATGTTTGCGATCGGCTGCAGTCCCATTGTCCGCGCAAAGAGGACCCTTAACTCCAAATCCTGAGCTGGGTGTCGTGTGAGAGAATGTTTCTAGAAGTGGCACCCTCCCCCACCCCCCTACCCCAGGTTCATCTGCCTCGTTGTTACAATATGTTAGTTTAATACCTTTTTTATTTTTTTATATAATAAGTAATTTGATAAAAGCAAACATTTACCAAGCTGTAAAACTATCAGCCTGAATGCTTATATAGTGTAGTATAGTTTCAAATAAATTAAACGTCACTTTTTGATTGGTTAAGAAGTATTTCAGTTAAAATACCAAATAGTGAGTAATTTTGGGTCGTGGTTTCATTATTCCTGTGTTCATTTGGGTCGCCAATCAAAAAGTTTGGGAAACAGTGCTTTAAAAGAGTGTAGGGATATTGCTTGGTGATAAGGTCTTCAGACATACTGTAATGGCTAAATGCTAAAATAGCAAACTATTCTGTAGACGCTTTCATTTTCACTTCCGCTTAGTCGTTTCCCTTTGTATCTGTTTTGTATAGCTAATCTTAGTTGTGGTATTGATTGAGTTTCTTCGCCAGGATAGGACTGTAGAGATGTACAGCAGCATCTCATTTACACAGTTGGGACAGACTCTTGAATATACTGTACTATGCAGTGTCTACTACTGCCACAAAATCTTCTACTGAAGCCTACCTATAACAGGTTTCTCCCCAGGAATTCTGTACAGCTGGGCGGCTGTACATTATAGCCAGGGAGTACTTTTAACAGAAAAATAAACTTGCTTTACCTTTTAAATATATAATACGACAAAGAATTTGAATAATGTGTTGTCTTTCGTTGACTATATCTGGTTGCTCTTTTTTATGTTCTAAATTCTTTTTCATTGCTGTTTTTTATTATGGTAAATGACCGTGCTTATTTAGGCACTCTGCGATTTGACTGGGGAAAGATAACAGGTTTATTGGAGTTCACACACAAAAACAAAAAAAAATGGTAACCTTTTCACTTGTTAATGCATGTCTATTTTTGTTTTTCGCTGTTCTACATTTTTTGAATGGAACTGTTCATTGTAATCATCATTTTTTTTAAACAACAGTACTTGCACACGTTTGGTCACCATCATAACTGTTACATGAAACCGGACTGTAATAATCCAGCACCTCTGCACTTAAGCATTTGTAATTGTATATCAGCTGACAAGTGTTCAGCTGATATCCCATCATGCCTTTCTTCTTAAACGCATACAGCCTCTATACATGAACCCCCAATATCTCTCACAGGCACCTAGGTACATAGTCATGTGGTTCCAAGATTTTTTTTTTTTTCATCCAGCAACATGCAAGTGATCTAGTCAGCTAGTTATCAAGCAGCATGATTGGTATAACCTAAATCTACTACGACTACTACTACTCTGCTTTAATAATAACAAACATGGTTGTCATTCCCTGTTTTGTTGGCTTGCTCTTTTATATTTCTGACACAAACCGCTATGAAATCCAGGATCCTTCTCTAATGAATTATTGATCCTACTTGTTTAAAGAAGGCCTGGTTAAAAGATTTAGCTGTGAGGTATCCTTGATAGATCTCTCCTGACTTGTAATATGCTCCTTGGGATGTGAGTGGCATTGCACTGGCTCTAATGAGCTCCAGAGCTGTCCTATTCATCTACGCGCTAATGCCCTGCCTTGCTCACCACTATGTTCTGGTTTTAAAGTCGTCTGCAATGGCATCTGGAAGAACAGTGACTATGAAGCTGAACAGAGTCAATCGCAGATGAGCAAACAGTTGTGTATTTTGAAAGTGTGTACTATTGGTGTTTTTGAAGGCTAAATATCTATTTGACACAAGAATAAGGCTACAGTATTTTAGAAGTACTTATAGTACTGGTGTCTGGTACCAAATTGGTCATTTTGGTATTGGGGAGTTTATCTTCAAGGTGATGTCAAGTCTTAGTATTTCCCCAATATGTGCAATGGATCAGATTTCACTTTTCCTCCTAAAGGGAGAAACAAACTGACGATAGTGAAAAATAACAAAGCTCTATAGGGGCCCTTGAATTAACACACTGCAATATTTATTCAAAGTTTTGCAACATCGCCAGCAGGTTTTTTCTTTTAGGAGGAAGCTGATCTAATCACAACGTGGAGTAAATGTTAGTGATTTTTTTTTCCCCTCTGTTTTGTTTAATTTCACCACTTATTTAAAACTTGTATGACTTTGGACCTGTACGTCTTCTCTATTTTCTTTATTCTTTTTCGTAGATAGCTACAGTATGTGAATCACTGCCCTACTGCACATGTCTACAATATGTGAATCACTGTCTTACTGCACATAGTGTAGTTATGTGAATCACTGTCCTACTGCACATAGCTACAGTATGTGAATCACTGTCCTACTGCATATAGCTACAGTATGTGAATCACTGTCCTACTGCATATAGCTACAGTATGTGAATCACTGTCCTACTGCACATGTCTACAATATGTGAATCACTGTCCTACTGCACATAGTGTAGCTATGTGAATCACTGTCCTACTGCACAGTATAGCTATGTGAATCACTGTCCTACTGCACATAGTGTAGCTATGTGAATCACTGTCCTACTGCACATAGCTACAGTATGTGAATCACTGTCCTACTGCACATAGCTACAGTATGTGAATCACTGTCCTACTGCACATAGCTACAGTATGTGAATCACTGTCCTACTACACATAGCTACAGTATGTGATTCACTGTCCTACTGCATATAGCTACAGTATGTGAATCACTGTCCTACTGCACATGTCTACAATATGTGAATCACTGTCCTACTGCACATGTCTACAGTATGTGAATCACTGTCCTACTGCACATAGTGTAGCTATGTGAATCACTGTCCTACTGCACATAGCTACAGTATGTGAATCACTGTCCTGATGCACTGTAATGTGTTCTATATAATGATGGTACTGCAGGTACCCAAAACCAGCCCCCCTGTGATACTGTCCCTGCACAGTTATGGATGCAAGATCTGACACTTGCTTCCCTAAGTGGTTATCTTCCTACATTTTAAGCAATATCATGTCTGTGTAAGATTGACTGGCATCAGCTCAACTGCAGAGATCGCTCTCCACAGCAGTGGCTCTGCCAAAGAAACTTCATGCTAATTTCAAGAGGTCTTAAGATTGCTTTGTCACCTGAGAGAATCACATCAAATTGAAAAACTTGAGAAGTTATGATTGCCAAGATGCCTTTTATCGATTCGTCACTTGAGACTTATTGATCTAAAACAGCAGCATAATCATCTGACTGTGTTACTACCTTCCACTTGCCAGTCCAGGCAATGAAGTGGTGTGATGTCAGATACACAGTATCCGCTGAAGCATCACTTTCATGCAGTCTGATTTTACACGTCCCTTTTGATTCCTTCTGCTTGGGAAATTATTTGTTGCTTCTGCAATGCCTTGCTTTGTGCAATTTTGATATTGGGAATTGAACTGTTCATTTTGTTGTTTATTGCAGATCTCTCAAAGAACCGTTTTCTGGAAATCCCTCCAGAAGTGTGTCTCTTTGCTCCTCTAGAGTCGTTAAACCTGTACCACAACTGCATCAAGGGGATCCCAGAAGCCATTATAAACCTACAGATGTTAACATACTTGAATATCAGGTCAGTGCTGTTTCTGTGGACATGCTAATAGATTATTCCAGCTGTTATACCCCAAGCCATGTGTTTAACAGTGTTAATTCAGGTTTCGCTACTGTGTACCACTCTCAAAGCACAGTGCAGTGTTTCTCTAAGGCACAGCATACATAGCAAAGTTACATGCTCCAACAGCACATGTATTGTAATAAATGACAGGAATTGCTTGGACTCTCTTAGAATAGATGAATAGATGTGGGAAGTCAGTGAAGTGTGTTCCAATTAAACCGCCCTTGACGCATGGCCTGTCTGACCTGATTCTGTCAGTGACCACTGGCTGATGTGCTTCCTGAGGCTGGCCTCACAGATGGAGTGAGAGAGGAGGTGTGAATACAGGAAGAGCTGAGCATTCCCTTTCTCATCTTTTCAATCGCCAGTGCTTTCTGCACAGCCAGCCGCGGCTGCAAATACAAAATTAGAGCGTTTGCTAAATGACCATCCAAGTTGTATTGAAAACCGTACATCCCTACATACTGCATGGGGGAGGGGGGGAAGGGGGCTCGGCTCTGCTATATCCCTGTCATAGAGTTTGCATCCCCTTTCAAGAGCAGGCTTCACATGTTGTGGTCATTTAGAAATATCCTCTGGTGTCTTGCTGGTAACTTTTGTATTCCTTCTAACCAAAGTTTTACAGGGATGGAAAGCAGTTTCACCTTCGAGGTTTGACTATGAGCTTAATTAGCCCCAGTGTATCAGTAACAAGTTCAGGTGTGTCTTTTTAAACTCATAGTAAAACCAGGAATAGATCAAACTGCTTTGCAATGGGAGTTATTTCCATCCCTGTTTACACTGACAGATACACTTGAGTCTCAAAGCACTTCTAATATTGAAATCATCACCACTTGTAATGTTGAAATCCATTTTTTGCTGTCCTCATCATGGCACTAGCAATGTGCTCGCCGATCTCCTCATCATGGCACTAGCAATGTGCTTGCTGATCTCCTCATCATGGCACTAGCAATGTGCTTGCTGATCTCCTCATTATGGCACTAGCAATGTGCTTGCTGATCTCCTCATCATGGCACTAGCAATGTGCTCACCGACCCCCTCATCTTGGCACTAGCAATGTGCTCACAGATCTCCTCATCATGGCACTAGCAATGTGCTCGCCGATCTCCTCATCATGGCACTAGCAATGTGCTCGCCGATCTCCTCATCATGGCACTAGCAATGTGCTCACTGACCCCCTCATCATGGCACTAGCAATGTGCTCACTGACCCCCTCATCATGGCACTAGCAATGTGCTCACTGACCACCTCATCATGGCACTAGCAATGTGCTCACTGACCCCCTCATCATGGCACCAGTCCTCTGTGGAAAAAGTAAAAATAAAAAAAAAACTAAAGAGAACACATAAAAAAAACAATCTAAAAAACACATGAGACCGTCAATCAGAATGAAAACAAAATAAGCAAATCCTCTCCAGGAGGAACAATAGGAGGCTGTGTGGATTGAATCGGATTGAAATCCCCAAATTAAAAATACTGGAACACGAAGAAGAGAAATGATTTGAACTTGTTGGGGGTCAGACCTTTAAGAGGATGTCAGCCAGGCAGTGTAGCAACATGCCTGAAGTCTGCAGACCAGTTAAATGTAATGTTCTGTTTTAAAGTAATCTGAATGGTGTCTAAAGTTACAGAGCTTGCGTTCTGATAACTGCACATTTTGTTTCCCCAGTCGAAACCTTCTAGCAACACTGCCAAAATACTTGTTTGACCTTCCTCTAAAAGTTTTAGTACTGAGTAATAACAAGCTTGTATCGATTCCAGAGGAAATTGGGAAATCAAAAGACCTAATGGAGCTGGTGAGTAAGAGTGCTGAGGGTTAGAGTCTTTTTCTTTTCTGTCTCATATCAAGTGTTTGAGGTGCTTTGCATCATTCAGCCTTATTCAGGGCCAGCACTTTAACACACTTCCTAACACACACGTTATATTTACTATAACAATAACAGGAAGACTTTTACAAGTACTAACTTTGTATAACTTTGTTGGAAAGCCCTTGATGCAAACTGGAAAAATGACCCTAACAATATGTCAAGGTCATCCCCCAAAACAACATTAGTCAAAAGTAATCAAAATGGGCATTTTTGCAACTTAAAGGGTACATAAGGACCTTTTTATGTTGTTGTGTTACATATTCCCATGTGTTGCTACAACTGTTTACATAAGGTGTGTGTGGTGGTGGTGGTGGTGTTGTTGTTGTTGTTGTTGTTGTTGTTGTTGTTGTTGGTTTTTTTGTTTTGTTACATTTTGACCACTTTTTCAAACTTTTAAATTGCATTCCCAGCCTCAAGATAGCTTCACTTGCATGGACACCTCAGAACTACATTTCCCATCATCTTCCTGCTCACTGGTAAATTCATCTCTGTTATATATGTGAGCAGGAGGATGATGGGAAATGTAGTTTGTAGTTGTAGCAATACATTGGAACATGTAACACAATAAAATAAAAAGTACCTTATGTACCCTTTAAGATGTGGTGGGTAGTTATATTCTACCTGTCCTCCCCAGCATCTGCTCCACTTGAGCTGGAATGATTGTTGTTTTAGTATTAATGTATGCTTCATATGACCTGTTTGTAAGAAGCATTGCTGCCCCTTTTTTGGAATATAACCATGATTGTCATCATGAGGGTTTAACACATGTGACTTTATTTATTTATTTATTTATTTATTTATTTATTTATTTATTTTTCAACTATTATTTAACCCCAATTATTGATGCAATTTTTATGAAATAATGTAGTACAACATTGGTAATAAGAAATTCCTCTTAATAACTTTGTCAGTATCTTCTGCATACATTATAATACAAGACACCGAATTGTCGTCACAATGCTTGGCTTATTTTAGCCTCTATCTTCTAATTTTGTCTTTTTTATTTAGTATACTATATACAGATCACATGCATTGGCTGTTTTCTTTTTTAGGCGTTGCAATGTGTCCAGTACACAAGAAGCATGTTGTCTTATTTAGTGTTCCTTCTCCTTGACCTAGGATATCAGCTGCAATGAGATTCAGGTCCTTCCTCGGCAGATGGGAAAGCTACATTCCCTCCGAGAGCTCAATATAAGAAGGAACAACCTCCAGGTGCTACCAGAGGGTAAAGTTCAAGTCTCCTTCTCCTTTTACTTCCCGGACTGTGGAAAGCACAGCAGTGTGTCTGATCTACGCTTCTCTCCCTTTCAGAGCTGGCCAACCTTCCTCTGGTCAGGTTAGACTTCTCCTGCAACAAAATCACAGACATTCCAGTTAACTATAGGAAGTTAAGACAGCTTCAGGTGATTGCACTGGATAACAACCCAATGCAGTCCCCTCCAGCACAGGTCGGTATACTTGCATCTCAGTTATGTTGTTTTTAGTAAACTTGTTTTGATATGACGTTAAACACCTTGAAGAGTCTTAAGAAAAAAGGGCTGGGCAGAAGGTGTGGGTCAGTGTTCAGAGCTGCATGCAACAAGACAGGGAAGAATGGGGAGGGAAGAGGAAGGATACACACGTGGTCATGACATTATGAACAGGGTTAGAAACTCGGGCTAGCCCTGCACCCAGCCTTGGCTTTCAGAGTCCCTAGATTTATTATAATCAGGAGCAATCGGAGCCCTGTTAAATGTATGAACAAATCTGTCTCTTACACCTCTGTATCGCGGTGAAATAGAGAAAGTGCTTCACCACTAGTAAAGCAGCTCCACCACACTGCTCTTTTAAAAAATACTTTTTTTAAAAGACTACGTTGCAATCTGAACGAAGTCTCTCTTTCCCCCTGCAGATTTGCTTAAAGGGTAAAGTACACATTTTTAAATACCTAAACATCCAGGCCTGCAGAATAGACAAGAAGCCGGACTCTCTTGACCTGCCTTCGTTAGGCAAAAGGATCCTATCGCAGCCTCTGACAGACAGGTATGACCATATAAATACACCAAACAATAAGTCGCTTCAGATTCATTCATTCATTCATTCATTCATTCATTCATTCATTCAAATGTTTAGTCACAGCACCTTAACACAGACTACACAGCATTCATTCTTAACACAGACTACACAGCATTCATTCTTAACACAGACTACACAGCATTCATTCTCATGGCATGAAGTTAAGGTCATGAAGGGCAAGGCAATGTTGCCTTCGTTGGGCGTGAAGATTCAGCAGCACCAAGGCAGTTCTAGGGGGCAGAAAGGCAAAACATAAATCCAACCCAAGAACACCAAGGCTATTTTCATACTCATTCATATAACAACAAAAAAATACAGAAAGCTTATTATGTTGAAATGAATTCAAACATGATTCACACAATAATTGTTACAAAATAAAATATAGGCCACTTTTCCATTGTAAATCCAATTTAAAAACAAACTTTCATAATGAAAAAACATAAAAGATCATTTGGCAAAAAATTAATATTCATGGTACCACTGATTCGACTAGGGGTTTAGATGCAGCCTTTGTGATACAACAGCACAAATAAGCAATGTCAGTGAAAGGAAAGCTAAAAAAGATTTTCAGGCAAACTAGATGAAGATTTACCCATGATATTGGTCAAATGAGTTGTGGTCAAATGAGTTGTTCGGTCTGCAGTGTCTGCGCACCTGTCGTTTGCCACCCGCTGTTACGAAACCTGTACAAACAACGCAGCTTTGAAAAAAAAAAAAATCGAAATAGAAACTTCGTCAGGCAATGGAGAGGCTCTGCATCACAATGGTGAACAACTGGATGTATATAATGTTAGATGTTTACATTTGAGAGACTTTATATAGTTTCACAGTTCTTGAAATTTACAGTTGCAAAGGATTTGCAGTTTTGTTATGGTGCATTGCTGGACACTCGATTTGAGGGGAAAAAAATGTCTGCTGTTTTTACGCATACACATTCCAACCCCTTTTGTGAAAGTGCACGTTTTACTAGTTAAAGCAGAACTACGCAACACAAAAAAAATTAAAACAGAAATCGATCCACTTCTCTATCGCGCTTTGTTCACTTATGTTATCTTTCCTACTAGTTTCGTAGTGCAGGGAGCTGCTACTTGAACCATGTCATAGCTACTTGGGGGTGGGGTAACACAGAATTACAAAACACCAACAGTCATTGAAATGTCTATATAAATGAGCAATTAGAATGTGTATTGCGCCGTTCTGTCACAATTCAATTTCATTCTGTGTAATCTCGTCCTTTCTGCAGTACTGTACTTGACAACTGTAAGTTCATATTATTATTATTATTAGTATCAGGGACAAATTTCCAGTGCGCGTGTGTGTATATACTAGCACAGCTGAACAGGATGTCCTCTTCTCAAGTGAGCTGGCCCCAGAACCCAGCTTAGAACTGTGGTTAAGGTGGTGGCATCTGCAGAGGCTCTGTATTTTTAATATGCAGGTAGAAGTCAACTGTGATGAGCCAAGTGGGACAAAGGGACAAATAAGACATTGCATGGAATTATTTCAAACTTAAAAAAAAAAAAATGTTGCAAATTGTAGATGTTCTATGTGTGTGACTAGGCTGCAGTCTGAGTGTGGAGTCGAGTATTCATTGATAGCTCAGTGTTAAATAGTAAGGACTTGCCCTTCTTGTTTGCTGTGCACCGTCCATTTGCTGAGCAAGGCTTAAGATGCAAGGCAAGTCATGCCATATTGTCTGGTTGCTGTTCTGCTGCTAATCCCCTTATAAAGAAGTGAACCACTGCACATGGTGCTGGCTGTTCCACTCACATTGACAATGCAGTACCCTCCAAGATTCAGATAGGTGGGGTAGAGCTTGTGTCTGGGGTTAAGGGAGTAATAGCATCCATTCTCTCATCTATCCTTTGTAACATTGACACCAGCCCCTTATCATTGTGTTAGGGTCCCCTACTGTACCTTCACTCTGTGAAGACAATGTGTCCTGCAGACCCCACACTGTAAATTACTTTGACTGCTGGCCCTCGTACCCGGTGGTTTCTGAGCATTTTTTGTTTTTACTTTCTGAATTGCAGCACCTTGCTCTATAAACTGAACTTCTGCATGTCCAGGAAGGCTAATGAAGGAATGCCTGTTGCTGCTCTCTCTTTAGTCTCTACTGGTTGAATTCCACTCAGTGGTTTGGAAGCAACCTGTAATCACAGCAAGCTGGGATAGTGCCAGAGCCCTATTGAATCAAACTGGTAATGCTGCTGCTGCTGCTGCTCCTGCTGCTGGGGGCACCACAGTCCTCCTTCACCTTCATATCAAGAATAATAAAAGGGGCAGCACAGTCCCAGCACCTTCCAGAACGCCCGATCAGTCCAACAATGTTTTACTGCACTCTTACCTGTATTTTTGCTTTCAGCATGGAAGATTTTACCCCAGTAAAAGCCACGGCCCGGACTCAGGCATTGGCAGTGACAATGGGGACAAGCGCTTATCCACGACAGAGGTGAGGGCCCTGCTCCCTGTGGATTCCCATTTGTGTTTCAGTTTGGTACGCATAACCAGTAGCAGTATCAACCAGGCATTTAGTCCAGTTACCCAATACAAACACCAAGATAAGGATCCCTGAACAATAACTAACGATACTGGAACCTGGAGTGCTTTCTAAAATGGTGACCAAACTAAGGAATCTTAGGCTAAACATTTGAAAATAAAGTTATTAAACTAAATGTTAGATGTGCTGCCAGATCATGCAAAGGTGGCGGGCATTCATTTGGGACCCAGAGTCATTGTAAAGGATATTGTCCCCATTAGCATGCTCATATACTGTAACCCTGGGCTCTGCCAGGTTCTAACAGCATGCTCAGATACTGTAACCCTGGGCTCTGACAGGTTCAAACAGCATACTCATATACTGTAACCCTGGGCTCTGACAGGGAACAATCTCCCTACACCCAGTCTCTCTGCATGTGTTTATCTGTACCAAAACGTGTTGGCTGGTTCTGTATGGTTCCTGTTCACAATATTAAAAAAAAAAGGCAAATTTGTGTTTTTCAGCCATCCGACGATGACACCATCAGCCTGCACTCTCAGGTATCAGAAAGCACGCGGGACCAGGGCAAAGCAGACAGCCACTCCACGGGAACCAGGCCCGACGTGAATAAAGGTGGGGCGAGGGCATCTGGGTGGCAATGACACAGCAGCACACGTTTTACTGTTTAGAAAAAATATTAAAATATGAGCACTGATTTTATTTTGAATTTTCTATCAGATCAAGAGCCATATGATTACATCGACCCCAACACCGAGGATGACACGCCCCTCTCTGAGCCAGGGGATGTGCAGCTCAGTGAGCCCTTCATGTCCTGTATGAAGGTACGGGAGTGTGCTGGAGATACAGGGGGGTCTGTGTGTATAAATATAACGTATGGAACAGTTCAGTAAGCCCTTCATGTCCTGTATGAAGGTACGGGAGTGTGCTGGAGATACAGGGGGGTCTGTGTGTATAAATATAACGTATGGAACAGTTCAGTGAGCCCTTCATGTCCTGTATGAAGGTACGGGAGTGTGCTGGAGATACAGGGGGGTCTGTGTGTATAAATATAACGTATGGAACAGTTCAGTGAGCCCTTCATGTCCTGTATGAAGGTACGGGAGTGTGCTGGAGATACAGGGGGGTCTTTGTGTATAAATATAACGTATGGAACAGCTCAGTGAGCCCTTCATGTCCTGTATGAAGGTACGGGAGTGTGCTGGTGATACAGGGGGGTCTGTGTGTATAAATATAACGTATGGAACAGCTCAGTGAGCCCTTCATGTCCTGTATGAAGGTACGGGAGTGTGCTGGAGATACAGGGGGGTCTTTGTGTATAAATATAACGTATGGAACAGCTCAGTGAGCCCTTCATGTTCTGTATGAAGGTACGGGAGTGTGCTGGAGATACAGGGGGGTCTGTGTGTATAAATATAACGTATGGAACAGCTCAGTGAGCCCTTCATGTCCTGTATGAAGGTACGGGAGTGTGCTGGAGATACAGGGTCTGCGTGTCTTCGACTGTGTATAAATATAATGTGTGAAACAGAAAACCTGATACTTTTTTGTTTTTAAGGAATAATTATATAATTAATACATTTTGCTGGGAAGTGTGCACATTTTAGTTTCTGATTTATTGCTTGATTCTGATCATTTCAATGCAGACTCTTAAACACTGTATAGTATCCGATTGTCCTTCACACATAGTGACCATGATAACTGCCTTGAACTTTCTGGAACTTCATAATCTAAGTCCTGAATGCCTATGAAGAAATTATTATTATTATTATTATTATTATTATTATTATTATTATTATTATTATTATATTCATATTATTGCCTACAGTGTAATTTGTATTCTCGCCCCTTTTCAGGAGCTTGGGAGAGTCTTGAGTAAATCACACAGAATAGAGGAAAATGACAATGGGACAGAAGAGTGGAGGTAGGAACTGTATACAGTGTTGCTTTGTTTGTGTTGAACTTCTAGAATTCCATTATAATAATCTTTGAAAATAATTCCAAATACTGTCCAGTTTTAGTACTGTTTTACTCCAGTGGAAAGATTGCATTGTTCTTCGCTGTGAAGGCTGTTTATCAGAAGTATTCAGAGACCGCTCCTTTGTGGACAGCAGAATGCCTTAATTTAAGATGCCATTGAAATGGGTACGGGATGACCTCAGTAGAATGGTCGTGATTAAGTCGCGGAGTGTATGTTTCAATGGATATTCACAGAGCACATGCTTCAATGGATACGAACGTGTGTTTCAGCACTCAGAAAGAGCAGCAGCTTGCTGAGGAGGAAGAGGAGGAGCTGAAGGAGGTCATTGACCTGCGGAAGATAGCGGTGCAGTTACTGCAGCAGGAACAGCAGAACAGGTAGAGTCAGCCCCAGAGATGCCTGTGTGCACACTGCAGGAGGGCTGCTGTCCAGTGTTTCACCTGGTGTAGTCTGGAAATGAAAAGGTGGTCTAGCTAGCTATTTAACTGCTTAGCTAGTGAAGTGGCTAGCTATATTTATTGTAATAGTATTATTTGTGTTCAGTGTAGCTATGATGGTTGCTAATGGTATAGATTATGTTTCACTTCAAGTCTAAGCTGCTAGCAGTGGTTTATTTGAGAGATCTTGAGACACACCTCCTGACTCCTCTCAAAAATAACATCATTTTTTGTTGGGTTACAGAATACCACTGACGTGTGCATGCCATTCTTCTGTTTCTTACTTTATCATATTTTACAGATCAGTGCAAATCTGCAAAAGCACAGAATACATTTTAGAATATTTGTAACGGGTAAACCGAGAGCTTTGAGGGAACAAAGGGCCCCATGCTGCATGAGCAATGCTGAAGAGCCTGAGAGTTACACATTTCCACACTGCTGCTTTTAGACTTTTATACATCCGCTTTAAAACTCTGATTCTTCATTCTGCTTTATTTCTGCTGTGGCTGATGTAACTTTATTGAAACAACCTCATTCTATTTTACTACCCTGTCTTGAATAACTTTCTTTTCTCTGTACTAACAACTTCCTGCTCTTTCCCATCATATTCTTTCTTTTCTTTCTCTCTTTCTTTCTTTCTTTCTTTCTTTCTTTCTTTCTTTCTTTCTTTCTCTTTCTTTCTTTCTTGGTTTGGTTGGTACACATGACATGTGAACACAGACGGAGGCCTTTAGTATGTAGAGCCACATTCAATGAGAACCTAATCCAGAGGAGAAGGGCGGCTGGACGGGCACAGAGGTATATCACCCTTACAGTGATTTAAAATGAAAGGAACTCATTCAGACAACCCTTTGTTTAAAACAAGAAACAGGACAGTTGTTTTTGTACTTTATTTTTTCCTTGTGTTTTTATATGTTATTGTAATTTCAGGAAGGTGCATGGGGATAATCATTTTGGGTGTAATATGTTGAGGTCACCATATTTTGTTTTTGAGCTACAGAGTCACATTGTTCTACAGTCCCTCTGTCTAATTTTTTACTTTTTTACCCTTGAGATGAGATTCTGTAGTGAGGGCAGAGCGAGAATGGGAGCCTGTATTTTTATTCTTTGCACAATATTTATAAAATTGCTCCCTCTATTCTTGCCAGCTCATTGGCTAACAGGTGTTCCAACCTGTGCAGATATTTCACAATACCAGCACAGTTTGGAACTTTCAGAACCACTGACAACCAGTTCACTCCGGGAGGGAGGGGTAGGGTGGGGGTACCAGCACACACCAGGATGTTCAAATATGGTTCCAAATACACAGGCCTGGGCTATGAAAACTACGCCTTCTGTTTTAAGATAATCAAGGCTTTACAAACATCGTGGCACAACAACTTTTCTTGCATGTCCTTTATTTTTCTGCAGACTATCTTCACTTTGATTCAGGTGACGCTAATATATCCTAACATCACATTATAGTTATTTCCTGTGCAGCGGGTATTAAGACCCCACATCTGAGCCTCGCACTCCCTTTCTGTGCTGCATGTAAGAAGTCAGTTGGGGTCATAATCGCTGCTGCACAGGAAGTGAGTCTACAGGGTTGTGACAAGTGAAAATAAAGCGTGGAAAGAGAAACAGAAAAATAAAGGACTTGAGATAAGGTTGCTGTGGTAACGAGAGGTAAGAATTTGTTTAGCCCCTAATGTCATTTATGCAGCTCAGAACATGGGTGTTAGATACTGACTGGGTTTCTGGAGAAGGTTATTAATAAATACACCTTTGTTCCTAATCGGTGGGCCTGTAAGGCTTATCATGTGGGAGGGAACCATGTACTCCACTTGTAGCTCTGCTTCCCTTCCTGTTTTTAGACTTCCTTATCTATGTAGAGGGGAGGTTATGCACAGTTATTTAGAAGTTGGTATGTTTTGTTGGTAGTGGTTATTCTGGGTTTTGCTGTTCTGTAGCTATTGTTAGGAAATGTTCTTCTGCTTATCATTAGTTGCTCTCCTTCTGTTTCAGGTTTCTTAGCCAGTCCTCTAGCAGTTCAAGTAACAGACAGAAGCCTTCCGACTCTAATAGAAGGTAATGAAGACAATAAAACTGCTGCCATTGAGATCAATACGCTGCCATTGAGATCAATACGCTGCCATTGAGATGAGATCAATACGCTGCCGATGAGATCAACACGCTGCCATTGAGATGAGATCAATACTCTGCCGTTGAGATGAGATCAATACTCTGCCCCCCACTGCTGCACAGGGGTTGTGATTTGAGTATCTCTGTAAAAGTATACCCACGCTCGCTCTTCTAAAAGTATATGTGTCACTCAGAAATAAGATGCTGCATCTCTTTAAAAAAGTCGGTTAAATATTCTAAAAACCCTTCAATTAAAAATAAGGAATATTGTTGCATCATGTTTCAATCGGTACTGCAGGTACAGTACTCATTCTTGGAGTATTAACTAGAAGTACAGTTAGTTATTTTTAATCTGAATGGTAACTCAATCTGGTGCCTGTAGTACCTGAACTTGACATGTAAAACAAATTGTGTGCTTTTACACAACTTTACATCTACTGCCACCTTGTGGTCGTTATAGGGAATTGACTTGTATAAAGTTGAGCAAACCCATTGGGACCCTGCACGATCAGCACACAAACATCACTGCGACCTGATTTGATAAGGAAGTGAAGAGCAAGGCCTGGTTATTGTTTTGGGGTTTATTTGCATATTCAACATACTACAGTAAAACCTGTACAATCTGACATGGAAATAGACAGCGTGCTGGATTACAGAGATACTGGAAAACAGGTTCTCAATCTGTTTTGAATCATGCCCCACCTTAGCAATTTTTTTTTACTTTACTCAGTTCAGAATGGTGCAGGCAGGACATTTAGTTAAAGACAGTGTAAACTAATAACATTGATTTCCAAAACGGGTATAGCTGTTTCTAACATTTTACATGACCAGTCCTGTAACCAGTACTGGGCTTTGCTTCCTGAGGATTGCTGAGTGATTTATTGTCCTTCTGTTTTTAGTGTGTCCGCGGAGGAGGGCAGCACACCAGTGTCCCCACACAGCTGTATGGTGAGTTTCAACAGGCAGTTTACCACACCGTTTAACTACTCTTAAGGTTACTTACTGTTACCTCAGGGCTGCAACCATATAACTGGGAATCAGATCTGTTAAAGATTTTAAACTGTTAATAGCAAAGGCAAACCGATAATTAACATAGTTCATTAAAAACCTACGCTGTATGACATTTTACGTGTTAAGAAGATGTAATTCCCTCAAGCCTGTAGTAGATGGGTGTGTCTGAGGAAGCACGTGGGATTGGGGGTGATGGAGGGGTGGATTTACTTTACTTTTACTTCCCCCACACGGAGCCTTGCCCTTGGAGGATGCCTGCAGTGTTCTTCGTTTGTTTGGGAAGCTATTCATAGGTCTCTTAAATTTCCTTGGTGTCATTCTGCAAAACCTGACTGACACTGTACTTTTACTATTGATGGCTTCTGGAGAATTCAAAACTATGGAGTTTCTACTCCAGATTTTGTATTTATTCAAATGTAAAAGCACATTTTCTAGTGGTTCCGATGGAAACCTTCAGTACTCTTAAATATTAAATTAGATCAAAATGAAAACAACAGTATTCACATGCAGCATGACACCAAACAGTATTAATGCATTGCTTAATGTTTTGAAGTTTTGCTAAATGGCAAGAAATACATTTCTCATTGGATTGAACAGTATACTAATAACAGGGACACTGAAAAGGGCAATGCACGACAAGCCAGGAGACAGTCATTTGTAATGTTTCCTGACATATTGCTGGTGTTTTGAATCTTTGTGGTGCCGCTGTAAAGATGTATAATAGAGATGACCAAGGGGGGTCATCTCATGCATTAGTGATCAACGGAAATGTTTACACTGTCAATGCTGATGTTTTAACAGCATGTTTACATCTGTGTTCCTCCCTTCCCTTTCTTAAAGGAGCCAGAGTTCACTGATGAAGACACTGCATTCTCTCAGGTCACTCATCTAATTTATTTCTTTATTGTTTCATTGTATTTCTTGGTTCTTTTTAACTCTTGGAAGTGCTTCCCATCTGTTCACTCTCCTCCTCTACCTTCTCATTGTACATGTGGCAGCGAGCCGTGTGGCACACACTGTGAGGTTTGTTGGTTGTTTTGCAGTCTTCGGGCTCTTTGGAGGATAATTCAAAGCAGGATCAAACGGACTCAGAGACTCACCCTGTAGTGTTTCATAACGAAGAGAGGCGGCGAAATAAATATTTAAGAAAAGATTATATCAAGGTATTGCCTATGATGCTGTGTTTACCCCCCTTTGTCATATGCATGCGTGCAGTCCTAGATAGATGGATAGATAGATATTATTATAGATATATGTATACTGTGTGTGTGTGTATGTATATATGTATATATGTGTATATATATATATATATATATATATATATATATATATATATATATATATATATATATATATATATATATATACACACACTCTATCAGACTTGTAGGACAGGAGTCTGACTCGGACTCAACCTTGTGTGACTCGGACTCAGCCTTGTGTGACTCGGACTCAGACTCGAACGTTTGGGCTCCGTGACTCGATATTAACGACGGGTCCTTTTTTATTTTTTATTACACAAGTAATATTACAGTTACTAGGAAATCTGTCTGTCTGTCTGTCTGTCTGTCTGTCTGTCTGTCTGTCTGTCTAGATATAATTATTATTATTTTCTATGCCCTGTAATAAACAGTTGGCATGTTAACTGGTTTGGGTTTCTATGGCATACACCATGTGGTTGCTTTTTGTCCCGTTCCTTTAGTTAGACATTTTAATGCAAACCTGGCTTCCAGTAAGTCAGGGCTGTGTATTGCAATGGTAATAAAGGGACTCTTTCCCACAGTGGTGCTCATCTTCAGCCTAATAATCCCATAACGTGAATAACCAAATAACCACATTTTTACATGTTGCTGTATGCACTATTTTTCATGTTGCATACATATTGTAATGTATTAATTTATTCTATGCAGTAGACTGAAGAGAGTTTATGGCACTGAGCGCCGTCCTGCATGCAGTTTTGTCTCCTGTGAGGGCAGAGACAGGTGTGCTGACGTTGTGGGCGTAAGACGCAGCTTTGGTAGAGTGTTCAGTTGAATCGGGTGTAATAGGTTAACCCATTGTGTAATGGATACATTTCTATTTCAGGGAACCAGGGTTATGATGATAACCTGTTAAATGTAAAGCAGTCATTCCTTGCACACCCCTGTATGTAGTACTGTGTTGTCTTATCACTGCTACATGTGTATGTCACACATTACAGTTCTACATATACCTGGACAACAGCTTGCCCTGTGTTAAGGAAACATGGTTAGCAAGTTCTTTATCACAAGTTAGTGAGGGTATGGAAATGTGGGTATGTTTGGAGGAAACTGTCTCTGTTTTGTATTCACAGCTGGGTTGGGGTACTGGTGTTACTAACATCATGCTTTTGTTGTCGTTACAGTATAAATGCCAGAACTCTTCAAGAAAAAGCTCCAGTGGAAATGAAAATGACAGTGAGGTGAGCATTGCTTTGTATTAAGCCAGGACAGCTGAAAACATCTTTTTATTGGAGTGTAAAGTTAACAGACGCGTGTCTCGCAGCACTGTGCCTCGCCCTGCGGTTACTCAGTGCTGCCTTGAAATGCTGATTGCCATCTCTCTTACTCTGCAGTGGATTTATTGTGTGGTAAACTGAGGCATTGGATTCACCTGGGAGTGACAAGGGGAAGGGGTGGGGGTTAGTCTGGGAAATATAAGCTAAATAACAAAGGGCTTGTGATGAGAAGGTGTACTAATAGGTAAGGAAATTCTATTGTCGATGTAATGTGGTATTTATTCAGATTAGGTGACTCTCTTGTTTTGAGATAAAGGTAGCCACTAGAAGACCTCCGACAGGCTTCTATGTAATGCAACAGTAAGTAGAAGCTTAACAGAAGCTTGCTTCGTGAGACTCTCTAGAAAGCTGTTAGGTGTTCAATTCTGTGAAATGGATAGAAGGACGCTAACAAGTTAGAACCTGCTAAATGCTGAGTAGTTCTCCTGTAGCTTAACACCTGAGTTTACTGGATAGAAAACAATTAGCAGAATGTGCCAAGAACCAAGAGACACTTGAGACTTTAGAATGTGAAACCCTCCCTCCCCCCCTGGCTGCACAGCGGGAACCTGTAACGATGCGTAGGCTAGTTTGATGTTAATCCAGGCCAGAAGGCTTTATAGATTCCAGACACAGATTGTGGTACAAGCACAGAGCACATTTATTATAGTAGTCAAATGCTTCAGACCATACATAGTCTAGCTCCACAGTTAATTCTATAACATGCCACACAGTCAGGTACTTCTATTTATCCCGCTAGTTAACCCACGCTACTCCAGATACATCGAAGGCAAGTCTGCACAGCTCTCCACCCTCCTCGCAGCTGAGAGATCCCACAGAGTACAATACACTAGGTGGCGCAATGTGTGATATACATTACATAACTAACTCACTGCTGCAGAGCAATGTACAGCTTTCGGAGGTTAAAAAATGACATTCACATCAGCCTAAGCAGAAAAATGACATTCACATCAGCCTAAGCAGAAAAATGACATTCACATCAGCCGAAACAGAAACCACACCAGGTTCATGGCGTAACTGACACTGCTTGGAAGAAAGCAATCAAAGCACATCCTCGTTCTTCCAGTGCTGCCTGGGGTCTGGGGGAGGGATGGTGTCTGATGTTTGGGAGTCCAGAAGTATGAACTCCATTGGCCATGCCTTGCATGTCAAACAGAGTGCTTGTGTTCTTTGGAAGAGGCTGTGTTGTAACCTCACCTTATCTCTTATTACAGGATGGCATTAAACCTACAGAATACAGCACAACGCTGACAGTGTTTGGTCTCAAGCCCAGAACAGGTACATGTCTGTTCACTACAGCCCACTGAATGAGTGAATCTGCTCCGAAGACCAAGCTGAACTCGGTACAAAGGAAATAGGAGTCCAAGCCAGTCACGTACAGACTGCTTCTAGAAAAGCAGCATGAACATGGATTACAGTTTGGCTTGAGTCATCATATTGTATCAAACTTCCTTAGCATTATTACTACACTTAGGCCTTAAGCGTATACTGATTCCATAATGAAACATTCAGTATTTAGGATTCAGCAAGTAATAAGGTGCAGCATTATAAAGGGATTTAAAGGGGACCAGTGGAGTATGCTTAACCAGAAACTGTTTATTCCAGGTAATTCTAGGATGTGGGAACCATATGAGCAAAACAAGTCAGTATATGATTAGAACACTGTATCAAAACACTTGCAAAGCAGAGACACACTATGCATACAGTATAAAGCAGTTTAACCAGAGATTGGCAGTAAAGTGTAATCCTGTAAAAATAGCTAACCCAACCCATCAGGCTAGCAAGCTAAAAGATACAGACATTCACCCTTGAACTCACGGTTCAGAAAATAAACCATATGCATACATTACTATATAGGTCTTCCCACACACACACAAATCAGTTGCCAAAATCCAAAGTTATGCTTCGTTGCAGCAAATATTCAAACAATGTTTCCATCCCATTTGTGAAAACAAAACAAATCCACAAAGAAAAGTTCCATCCAGAAAACACAGAATCCAATGAAAAGACAGACTGGCCATTCAAAAAAGAACTTGTACTCCAATCGCTTTGCAACACGAAAAAAAAAGGTTTGGTCTCACCGGGTGTCTTTTGCAGTCCGCTGTGTAGATTCCTCCCATTCGATTGCAGCTGCGCTGCGCGGTTTTAGAGGCCAGTCGATCTGTATTATTCATAAAAGGCAGAGGTCCAAAGTAGCGCAAGAGCTGTAATAAAAAAAAAAACATGATACAGGAGAAAGAACAGTGTTAGCTTTGCTGTGCATGAAGCACCATCTAAACACAGCTGAAGATTTTGACTCATTTACCAAGATAAAATACTGCTGACCAAAAGAATAGACGTGCATTTTAACACAGACTCGCAATATGCAGGCTCCTCAACTACCAGAATTCTAATCCAAACTCGGAACGTGAGAGAAAGGCGAGAGACCTCATTACCAGTCTGGTCCTCTTTTTGATCTAGCCGGCAATTTGCAAAGTGAAAAAAAAAGCCCCGCCCCCAACTACGGATAGCAGACAATACCTAGTGAAATAGACTAAAAACCAGCAACATATAAGAAAACGATTTTTAACTAATACATGGGGAGTTTCTTTATAAAACTAGGCAATAATGTAACTAGATTTAATCATGGAATACGTTTGAGAAGTTTCTTTTGAATGTATTCGATAGAATTGACCTATCCAGGCTTACGGCCATTCATTTAAGAATGAAGCAGAGGCTGCACTCATTGCAGCACATGTGGGGCAGTCACCACAATACGTTGTTATGCTATCCCAGTGCAGAGAAGTCTTTCATGGTCATTCATAATTTAGGCTGTACAATGGAGTACTTTTGATTCATAACTTCAAAAACTATAAATAAAAATGAATTATAAGCTATTAGGTCAACACGGATGTAGCAAAGATTTCAAATATGAGGGAACGTTAAGGGGGTATGGGGTAAACCTCTGGCGAGTGCAGCGAGGTAACAGGTTTTTTTCGGGCTGGGTGTCTGGACAGCTCTTTGTGAAGCACTGCAAGGCCAAGGCAACCTCATCACCGCTGTTCCATCTGTGGCTGAAGTTACTGTTTTTGTAATTGTAAACACATCATTTGGGCAGGTAATTCACCATCAAATATGAAATATATACTGAGTATTTAACACCTTTCGGGTCAGGGTAATATGTTTATTTTGAAATGACAGAAATGGTTCTTATCAAAGTACATTTCTGGTTATCCATTTATAGTAGTATGCTGCAGGTGTGGTGTGCAAGGTATATTTGTATTTGGACTAGTTTAAGTTATAATCATATAACTCATGTAGGACTACGAATCACGTAGGACCAACCTCTATTGAAATAATCGGACTGGACACCGCTTCTAGTGAATACAAAGGAACTAAATCTAAATAAAGGAAAAAGGACAAATTAAAGGTGCAACAACTAAAGTAATACAGAAAGGAAGAATTAACTAAACAGTACAGAAAGGAAAATGTAAATGACACCCCACTCCCGATAGGTGGTTAACGATCCAAAGCAATCTATGGTAGATTCCCTTAAAGGCTACAGCCACATTCCTGACAGTTACTTAAGACGAAGGTTAGTCTTAACAGGGGTTCGTTAGTAACACAAATATTTACTTTTGTTAATCAAAGCATCGGTAAATCAGTCTCATATAGATGTTTTGGTTCAGAAGGCAATTCTCACTCTTGCGAGATGGACGCTTTTTGCGTCCAGACAACCTTATGAGAATTATCTAATATCAAGACAGCTAATTTGGATTCTAGCTTTACACGCAGAATGATAATTGACTTGTAAAACCCACATCAATGTGTATGAATCACATACAACAAAACAGTTACTATAGTGTTCATTAACTCGCGTGAATTGAAAGCAATACTACTTTTCTTACATTCTACCTCAAACAAAATGTTAATTTTACTTTAAGGTTGGCTTATTTTCGAGTTCATAAGAGGATATAAACATTACGTGTGGAATACTTAACAGACTTCTGCTGCCTCTTCCAGATTCCGGGGTCTGTCTTCCTTGTGTTGTGTCTCCACACCAGGGGATGAAAGAAAAGTTTTTGCAAAAACAAGAGTCATTTACTGTTTAGGTATTTCACTGAAACAGCAAATCCTCCACACGATGTCCGAGTACGCCTGGGGTATTCCACCGCAGACTCTGGCACTGCTAGCTTAATAACAGACTGAACATATATTTCAGTCTATGTCAAATTCAAATGATATGTCCAACTATCTTCCTCCGGTGATCAATCGGAGCTAAGTTAGAGATAAATTAGAGATGTCTTGCGCGGCGGACTTCCACGGGGCAAACACTTCCAAGGCAAACACTGGGGTTGTTATCCTGTATCAGTTTCCGAAAACGGTATCTGTTCAAGCCGATCGCAGGCTGCGGGTATTCAAGTTGTCAAAGTTCAGAGCCTTGTTCTGCGTGTCAGGGAGCCCCGATTGAAACCCCGGTGATTGGATAGTTAGTTTATTTGGGGCTGTGCCCGAATCCTCGTGGAGTGTTTTCCCATTGGCTGTTCTCATTCCCAGATGGCCCAGTGTTCTCAATTGGTCCTCTGTTTGGCCCCTGTCGGCTGGATTTATAAGATGGACTGTTCTCTGTCAGTGGTGTCAAAGCATTCAAAACAGTCTGGTTTTTACCTCATGGGAAGACACCCCTGGCACCACAGGATTTATTCAACGATGGTGAAGGTAAACCCCTTACGACTTTTTAAAAGCATTCTTTGTCAGTGAGGGAGTTTGTGACAAGAAACCAAGCAGACACAGAGAATGGCTTGGGACTCCCCTTCCCTGTATATTCCATTTCTGTTCATTTCATAAACAGAGTGATGTTATGACCCAACCTGACTCTACACAGGGATGCCAGCAGCGGCACAGTGTACTTGCAGGGCATGAAGTTAAGGTCATGAAGGGCAAGGCAATGTTGCCTTCGTTGGGTGTGAAGATTCAGGGGAAACAAGGCAGTTCTAGGGGGCAAAAAGGCAAAACATAAATCGAACCCAAGGATACCAAGGCGATTTTCATACTCATTCATAAAACAACAAAAAAGAAATACAGAGGTCCTATTGATGAGATTGTAATTCAAACAAACACAAATAAATGTTTTCTGAGTGATTCACACCTTAATTGTTACAAAAATAAAATAGGTAATTTTTCCATTCTAAAAATCAAATGGTATAAAAAAATCCAATTTAAAAACAACAAACTTTCATAAAGAAACTAGAGTTGCGAGCAACTTTACGGCTTCCAAGCAGTTAGTGTGAAATTTAAGCGCATTGGTTGTTGTAGATGAAACGTTATCACAAATCATTTTGGACACAGCTGACTGTCAGTTTTGGCCAAAATATTGGAATCACTGGTTAGATGATCAATGCTGAAATCTCATTGGCCCACAGCAGCCATGTTTTGTACTGTAGCAACTTCCCTTGAACAACCATAAAAGACAATCATACTTACATCATTTATGCTCATTTGGGCTTCAATCAGAACTCTGCATGTTATATAACAACCATCTGCAGTCAATAAGAAATTATTGGAAGTTTTACAGCCAGCTTTAAATTTGACCTTTAGCAGAACTTAACCATACTATATAAACATACTTTTTTCTATACTTTTCTACACCTTGCTATATTTTTTTCAAACCTTGCAGACTTTTCCATGTTAACAGCTGTCCCCAGTGGTGGGAATGTGTCATTTCAGGGTGAAAAATTGCTAAACTGGCAGGTCACCCATATTGATTGGCTCATGGCGGTCATGTTTGTTGATGTAGGAACTTTTCCTGACTAATTTTTTTTAGAGGACAGTACAAAGATAACGTATACCCAAGATTCATGTCTATCAGCCAAAGGGCTCATGAGCAGTTGTTGTTTAAGTGTTTTACGCAAAATCCAACATAGCTGCCACACCATGTGACTGATCCATTTTTCCTTAAGTAGAATCAATCGTGGACATGAGCGCACTATGTACAACATTTTTCACAGCTGTACTATTTACCGTTCATGAGAAGAGGACTTTTGAATATTTTCCAATATTTTCATTAAATCCAAGATGGCTGCCACACCATGTGACCAAATGCTGTCATATTGACCACGACACAACATCCCATAGTCCTCTACATCCGTGTGAAATTTTGTGCATTTTGGTGCAGCCGATAAGAAGTTATATGTAGTTTTATAGCCAGTTGCGTATGTTGATGATGTCATGCAGCGTGGACGCCATGATTTTCACAGTAGCAACTTCCCTTGAACAAGCATAACAGATGACCATACTGAGATGTTTTATTCCAATTTTTATTTCAATTGGATAAGCGGTTTCAGAGAAGATGTTTGAATTTTGATGATTTTATTTTTTTATGCTAATTTTATGTCATTAATCAATGTGGTTGCCAAACCACAGAACCAATCAGCTTCATATTAACAGCAGTTAATCATGGACTATCCCTCAACATGTATAGCAATTTTCAGAACTCTGCAGTAAGCGGTTTCCGATACATAGGCATTTTAACAAATTCCGCAAAATCCAATATGGCTGCCGAACCATGTGACTTGCGCAAATTTGCTGAATATCACCGACTATCATCCATAGGCATATACCAGTGTACCGAATTTTGTGAGTTTTTGAGCATGTTTTGGCAGAAAATAATAATAATAATAATAATAATAATAATAATAATAATAATAATAATAATAATAATAATAATAATAATCCTAACACAAACAATAGGCTTCCCAAGCCTATGGCTTGGAAGCCTAAAAATACAAATGGTAATTTGGCAAAAAATAAATATTCAGGGTATTATTACTAAACTTGTCACACACCACTGACTAAACTAATACAGAGATTAGACTGTAGTTTGCTAACCGCTGTTTCAAAACCTGTGGGGAAAAAAATTGAAATTTCGTCAGGCAAAGGTGAACAGCTGGATGTACATAATGTTAGATGTTTACATTTGAGAGACTTTATAGAGTTTCACAGTTCTTGAAATTTACAGTTGCAAAGGATTTACAGTTTTGTTATGGTGCATTGCTGGACACTCGATTTGAGGGAGAAAAAAAAACGGTATGCTGTTTTTAAGCATACTACACGTTCTAACCCCTTTCATGAAAGCACACATTTTACTAGTTAAAAAGCAGAACTACGTAAGGTGGTGAGAATGTATTACACGAAAATAAATGAAAACAGAAATCGATCCACTTCTCAAGATTGTGTTTCGTTCACTATTATTTTCTCTCTCCTACTTGTTTCATAACGTAGAGAATTTGGTGTAAGAATTTGAGCAAAACTAATAATGATCTACCTATTGTGTGTTTATTTTTAGCATTGGTGTTTTGGGAGGAATAACACCGAATTACAAAACAGCAACGGTCATGGAAATGTCTATATAAATGAGCAATTTATATACACTGAAGACATGAAAGTAGTTAGAGAGTGCAATTTTAAGCCCGTTCTGTCGCAATTCAATTTAATTCTGTCAACTCTCATCCTTTCTGCAGTACTGTACTTGACAACTGTAAGTTCATCATATTATTATTATTATTATTATTATTATTATTATTATTATTATTATTGTCAGGGATGAATTGTTGTTCACCCATTGATTGCTGAACATTAAGTAAATCCTAGAACACTTCGCTGCCGCTTTAGACAGCTCTTTCTGTTTTTAAACGTTTTTGAGTTGGCACAGGGCTCACAGACACAAAAATCACTGTGACACTGCCAGTGAACATGTGTGATTGAAAATTCCTGGAAGCGCGGTCATACTGAGCTCAGTCTAACAGCGTCCCTCCCTCTGTTTGCCTGTCATTAACCAATGATACAGTACGTCTTTCTCGTGGCTTAGTGCTGGGAGGTGCACAGTAAAAAGAATGGCAACAATAATACATTATGATAAGTCATTTTATTGCAGGATGAGGATTAAACAGAATTAAATTCAATTGTGACAGAACGGGCCTGCTGACGCTGAGCAGGGTTGTGAATGGGTTGTGATTAGATGTGCTGGTGCTGAGCAGGGTTGTGATCAAATGTGTTGGTGCTGAGCAGGGTTGAGAATGGGTTGTGATCAGATGTGCATGTGCTGAGCTGGGTTGTGAATGGGTTGTGATCAGATGTGCTGGTGCTGAGCAGAGTTGTGAATGGGTTGTGATCAGATGTGCTGGTGCTGAGCAGGGTTGTGAATGGGTTGTGATCAGATGTGCTATATATATTTTTTTCTTTCTTTCTTTCTTTGCCATGTTGATATGAAGAAAAGGAGGTCAGATTTAGAGAGGTTGAGTTTGAGGTGATGCGAGTGCATCCAGGAGGAGATAGCAGACAGACAGGTAGAGATACGGGAGGGGATGGTGGAGTCAGAGGTGGGGAAGGAGAGGAAAATCTGAGCATCATCAGTATAGAAATGGTATGGGAAACCATAGGATGCGATGAGGGGGCCCAGGGAGAGGGTGTAGAGAGAGAACAGGAGAGGACCCAAGACTGACCCTTGGGGGGACTCCTGTTGAGAGAGGGTGAGGTGTGGAGGTTGCTCCACGCCAGGTTACCTGGTAAGTGCGATTGGAGAGGTAGGAGGAGAACCTGGCCAGAGCAGTGCCAGAGATTCCCAGGTCAGCGAGAGAGGATAGTAGAATAGAGTGATCGACAGTGTCAAAGGCAGCAGAGAGGTCGAGGAGAATTAGGACAGAGGAGAGAGAGGCAGCTCGGGCAGAGTTTAGTGAGTTGGTGACAGAACGGAGGGTGGTTTCAGAGGAGTGAGCAGAGCGGAAACCAGAGTGGTGTACAGCCCGCTCGAGGGTTTTGGAGAGGAAGGGTAGGAGGGAGACAGGACGGTAGCTCTGGAGGGAGGTGGGGTCGAGGGTAGGTTTTTTGAGGAGGGAGTGAGAGGCTTGTTTGAAGGCAGAGGGAAAGAGACCAGAAAGGAGAGAGCTGTTGAGAAGGCACTGCCGCTTAGCCCTGCCCACTTCTAGTGAGGAGCTTGTTTACAACTAAGAAAAAGAAATGGTGAAAACACAGAAAATCACTCGGATCTTGTCATTTTGTCCAAATATCAATATTTTTCAACAAAACTTTCAGGAAGTATTGTAATGTCCCTCGGGTCATAGAATAACCTATTTTTGTTCCTGTATCTCTAAGCTGAATACGTAATAATAATAATAATAATAATAATGTTGAAAAAATAATAATCATGTTCCCCAGTGTTCTGAAACAAAGGACACCAATTCCTAGATGCTACTGTAAAAAATAGATTTGTAATTCATTTTTATAAGAAGAGAGCCAGCTACAGCCAAAAAGAAACCTGGTCCTGGTATGAATTCACTATGATGCCAGGGCACGCCTTTTAAGCTAGTGTGAGAAGGTCGGTCGAATATCAAAGACTAAACGTCAGTGTGAGGAATGTGGAGCAGAACTGAGATGGAGGTACAAAACATACTGAACTGAAGTGCTGTATTAAGATAGGGAACAAATTGTAAAGTGTCTGAACTTGGAAACAGTGCCATTCAAACGTGCTCCGAAGTTTAATAAGGGTCTTGAGAACAAAAGAGTTGATAATTAAACAAAAAAGCAACAGGGAATTGAAAAGGTTATCGTCTCAAGCTGATAAAAGTTTGTTTGTGAACTGTGCAGCCTCCAGTAAAGCAATGTAGACTTTGATGGTATAGTATGAAGCCCTAGTTTCGAGTCCATGTCGAAAAGAAAAATATTATTTATTTATTGTCTGCTGCATCTAGCACTAGTAGCACAGCGGAGTCTGCATTTACGGTAGATATAGACCCTGTTAGTGTTGAAAATCGAGAATTTGTTGAAGATAATTTAATAATTGTGCAGCAGCTTTCTGATTTCAGACGATGACCTTCACAGCCAAAAAAGCAAGCACGCCATTTTAAGAGTTTGTGGCCTTAAGAATTTCCTTGGTTACGTTACAATAATGGAAAACAGAAAATTGATTGTGAGTTTTGCACTAAAGCAGGGCCAGCTGTTGCAGGGAAAACAGATTTTATTTCTGGAACTGACCATTTTAAGAAAGAGCACAGTGAAAGCAGAAAGCATAAACATGCTTGGGACTGCGTTATTGCAAAGTGTACGCCAACCCAGACACTGATAGCCAGAGCAATGGTTCATGCTACTGAACTGAATGCAGAACAAACTTACAGGGAATTCAAAATGAAATTCAGTGCAGCTTGTATGATTGCAGTGGAAGAACTGCATTCACTAAACTTCACTCTCAGATTGTGCTAATGAGGAAGAATGGCTTGGAAGGATCTAAAAAGTGTAACAATGATACATCATGTGCTGCGGTCATTGCAGTCAAATTACATTTCCATCCTGACTGACTGTGGAACAGATGTAGCGGGGAGAGATGATGTATGGTGTACTGTAGGTATGTTTCTGCAGGTGTGGTTGTGAAATGTCTGGTAGGCTTAGCTGAACTTGTTCACTGTCATGCACAAGGAGTCTTAAACACAATCAAGAATTTACATGGAAATGTTGACAATGAATGTTCAGATTGGTGGCGAGGCACACTAGGTGCTTTTGGAGCTGATGGTGCCAGTGCCAATATGGGTGCTCTCTTCAAAAGTGAAATTGGACAGCATAGTATATCATTGCATTGCTTGCCCCATAGGCTTGAATTAGCAATGTTAAGTACTCAAATGATCGAGAAAGTATATGACTTTCTGCAGTTGGTGTGAATAATGTACAATTTCAGTTCAAAAAGTGTGAGTTGAAAGCAGTTGGTGCTGAGTTAGGCTGTACAATTAGGACACCTTCGGCTGTGAAGACACAGCGCTGGGTGCCTCACACTTATCGTGCATTGTCTGTTTTCTTGCAATCGAATGATGAGAATCTTGCTGCTGGACAGGGACAGTATACTGCTGGAGCACCTTGCTTCCACTTCCACAAACACAGACATTAGAGGAAGAGCAAAGCATGTTGTACAGGAAATGGAAAAACTTGCTTTTGTAAGGTTTTGTCATTTTTTACATGGTCTCTTCTCAGGTGTCAAAGTTTAGCCTTACGCTCCAAAATAATAGTCTGATTCTTCCCTAAGCTGTTGCAGCAATTGAGAATTGTGTCTTGACAATTAAAAGGTATGAGGGAAAAGCCATTAAGAAATGGCAAATTAGATAACTTTTTGCAGCAAGTAGATTCCCAACCAGAGCCAGATCCACAGCAGCAGGGTCAGTCAGTTCAGGAGAACCCTAAATTATTCAGTGTTTTTCAATGTTCTGCCATGATGCATGGCCTGATGATCTTGTAGACTTTGGTGATGAACAGTTAAGTCTTACTGGATTGGTGTAGTGACTTTTTAGCAAGGAATGGATGCAATGTTGATGCAGTTCACCCAGAATGGAGAATGCTTAAAACACCAGTCAAAGGTCAGTTTATGGATAAATCCTACATTGGTTTATGGGAGGTCATGCTAATAAGAGAACCCTTTTGCACAGATTTAAAAAATCTTCTACATTTAGTGGAATTCATGCTTGTGCTGCCCATATCAGCTGCCCAATGTGAACATGGATTTTCTGCACAAAACAGAATTAAATCCAAGCTTCGCTGTCACTTAATGTTATGTGACAGCTGTTGAAGAGTGTGAGAATCAGTGCAGAGGTCCCTTCCTTTGAAAAATTTGATCCAGAGCCTTGTGTTAAGCCCTGGATTTCCTGAGGTAAAAGGAAATGAAGACCAAATTACACATCCGGGCCAAGTGATGTAGACATTTGATTCTTGACTCAGATTGTGAATAATAAGAAAGATTTGATAGTTGTGTATAGTTCACAGGCTTAAGTTAAGGCCAAATGCCAGTTAGTTCAGAGGACACATTGCCAAAATGCAGAACTGCATGAAATTTGAAGTTCACTTTTAAAGAAACAAAGGTGTCAAATGACAGCATGAGGAAGAACGGTTACAGCATTAGCATGTGAGGACAGGGGCTGTGTCAGAACAGCAGATCACATGGAGGACAGGGGCTGTGTCAGAACAGTAGATCACATGGAGTACAGGGGCCGTGTCAGAACTGCAGATCACATGGAGGACAGGGGCCGTGTCAGAACAGCAGATCAAATGGGGGAGAGGGTCCGTGTCAGAACAGCAGATCACATGGAGTACAGGGGGCGTGTCAGAACAGCAGATCACATGGAGGACAGGGGCCGTGTCAGAACAGCAGATCACATGGAGGACGGGCAAGGCAGAGCAAGTCCGGGTCAGAAAGCAAACCAGTGAGGTCAAACATTACATTTCTGTTTTTGTATATTTTTTGTGTTTTGCTTCTATTTTAAGCAGTTGAATATTTTATTTATTTATTTATTTATTTATTAGCAGACACCCTTATCCAGGGCGACTTACAATTGTTACAACATATCACAGTACAAAGTATCACATTATAAAGTATCACATTACAGGATATCACATTACAGAATATCATATTACAGATAAGAGCAGTAGCAAATAAGATCCAATTCAAAAATATGGAAGCAACCAACTTGCTCTTAAAGTTGCGCCCAACAATTGGATTTGGCGCCCAACATTTTTTGGCCTAGGACCCATTGGCTCCAAAGGCAAAACGTTAGTCTGGCGCCCTGCTTTATTGTTAGATGAGTTGGTTAACATCTACAACAGCTCCTTGACTAGTATCTTATACTGTAGCACCAGTTCAAACTTGGAAAGTGTCTTTAAAAGAAGCTTGCTATGGTTTAATGATATGACTTGTAAATTGAAATCTGAGAATCGTAAACTGGAATGGAGATGGAAGGAGTCTAAAATGCATGTTCATTAATTTGCATGGAAAAGCCATCAGGGAAAATATAGCTAGGGCTTCTGGCTTTCGGTTTTAACCGATAAAACACCCCCGATACAAATTATTATTTTTTTAAATTAAATCGGTGTATAGCCAATAAACACCAGAAAGCACCGGAAAAACAGTGGAAATAGTTAATTAATTCACATTGACCACCCCTTTCCCATTAAAAGATACTACAAAAAAAAAAAAAAATCTATTACAAAAAAAAAAACATTTCCCAGTGCAGCTGGACAATGTAAGAACATAAGAAAGTTTACAAACGAGAGGAGGCCATTCGACCCATCTTGCTCGTTTGGTTGTTAGTAGCTTACTGATCTCAGAATCTCATCAAGCAGCTTCTTGAAGGATCCCAGGGTGTCAGCTTCAACAACATTACTGGGGAGTTGGTTCCAGACCCTCACAATTCTCTGTGTAAAAAAGTGCCTCCTATTTTCTGTTCTGAATGCCCCTTTATCTAATCTCCATTTGTGACCCCTGGTCCTTGTTTCTTTTTTCAGGTGAAAAAAATCCCCTGGCTCGACATTGTCAATACCTTTTAGAATTTTGAATGCTTGAATCGGATCACCTGTTCAAGACTGAACAGATTCAATTCTTTGAGCCTGTCTGCATACGACATGCCTTTTAAATCCGGGATAATTCTGGTCGCTCTTCTTTGCACTCTTTCTAGAGCAGCAATATGCTTTTTGTATCGAGGTGACCAGAACTGAACACAATATCCTAGATGAGGTCTTACTAATGCATTGTAAAGTTTTAACATTGCTTCCCTTGATTTAAATTCAACACTTCTCACAGTATATCTGAGCATCTCCTTGGCCTTTTTTATAGCTTCCCCACATTTGTCTAGATGTCCCTCCTTCCTGACATTGATTCATTTTAAATACTTTAAACCCACCCCAGCTACTGAGTGACAGCATATTCCAACATTTCTATTGGAGACTCTGCTTGCGATCCGGGCCTATATTCAAGTCCTCGGACTTCTCCTGTTTGAAATATGAAGATAGACAATCTTATAGTTAAGGTAGCCTTGCAAGAAACGGGTCTCCCTGATAAGGAAAAAACAAGAGAAATGAAAAACACACCTCAGAATTGTTTTCGGAACAGAAAAGAAAAAAAAAAGAATGACTGTGCAACAAATTAACTGTTTTTTGAAGATGCTCAAAACAATTACATCCCAAAAGTAGACAAATCTAAATCTAAAACAAAATGACCAAAATGGTTTAATAGATCAATTTAAAAAAATATTCAGCGAAAAAAGGCACTTTACAGAGCGTTTAATAGGGACCAAAAACAAAGTACACAGAAAGAGTACTTGGAACTGCAAACACAAGTCAAAAAGGAAGTTAGAAAGGCCAAGAGAGAGATATAAATCAATATTGCTAAGTGGGCTAAAACCAATTCCAAAATGTTTTTCCAATATTATAACAGCAAGAGAACATTCAAAGAGGAGGTTAAATGTCTAAGAGACACAAATGGCAAAATCATAGATTAAAAAAAAAATAGCAAATATATTAAATGATTACTTTTCACAGGTTTTTACAAAGGAGGACACAGACAACATGCCCCACATGACAACCTGTTCCTATCCAATTTTAAATAACTTTAGAATAATAGAGGCAGAAGTGTTAAAGGGCCAACAAGATGCTCGGATATCTTGTGAGAAGTGTTGAATTTAAATCAAGGGAAGTAATGTTAAAACTTTACAATGCATTAGTAAGACCTCACCTAGAATATTGTGTTCAGTTCTGGTCACCTCGTTGCAAAAAGGATATTGCTGCTCTAGAAAGAGTGCAAAGAAGAGCAACCAGAATTATCCCGGGTTTAAAAGGCATGTTGTATGCAGACAGGCTAAAAGAATTGAATCTATTCAGTCTTGAACAAAGAAGACTATGCGGCAATCTGATTCAAACATTCAAAATCCTAAAAGGTATGACAATGTCGACCCAGGGGACTTCTTTGACCTGAAAAAAGAAACAAGGACCAGGGGTCACAAATGGAGATTAGATAAAGGGGCATTCAGAACAGAAAATAGGAGGCACTTTTTTACACAGAGAATTGTAAGGGTCTGGAAGCAACTCCCCAGTAATGTTGTTGAAGCTGACACCCTGGGATCCTTCAAGAAGCTGCTTGATGAGATTCTGGGATCAATAAGCTACTAACAACCAAACGAGCAAGATGGGCTGAATGGCCTCTTGTTTGTAAACTTTCTTATGTTCTTATTCTTCGTTTTCATTTATCACGGTAATTGAGCCAAACATGATCAAGTGAAGTTAGATAACTGTGATTTAGTAGTGAGGATTTCCTGTGTCCTGAGCAGTGTATATTGGAGGTGTGCATGTGTATTCTCACCTGAACGTTTCCCATGCGGTGTATATTGGAGGTGTGCATGTGTATTCTCACCTGAATGTTGAAACCTGTGCTGGCTGCAGCATTTGTCTTCTGTTTTTACCTGACCACGTGCTTTTATTGAAGGGAAGCTTGACAATTCAGTGGTGAGCCAGCAAATGTTATATTGAGGGGTCTTTTTTGATTATGCAGTTTACTGTCCTTGAGATTCATTGCCTTTTCACATGTCAGTTTTAGTTTCTTTCATTTTCAAATGCGGAACCTTTGTTACCGATTACGATTCCCAGCACAGGTTTGAGCCTTTTCATTTGTTACTGATTACGATTCCCAGCACAGGTTTGAGCCTTTTCATTTGTTACCGATTACGATTCCCAGCACAGGTTTGAGCCTTTTCATTTGTTACTGATTACGATTCCCAGCACAGGTTTGATCCTTTTCATTTGTTACCGATTACGATTCCCAGCACAGGTTTGAGCCTTTTCATTTGTTACCGATTACGATTCCCAGCACAGGTTTGATCCTTTTCATTTGTTACCGATTACGATTCCCAGCACAGGTTTGAGCCTTTTCATTTGTTACCGATTACGATTCCCAGCACAGGTTTGATCCTTTTCATTTGTTACCGATTACGATTCCCAGCACAGGTTTGAGCCTTTTCATTTGTTTTTATGTTCCAGCATTCACCCGACCAAGCCGGCATGACAGTAGCTCTGCAGACCCCGGGTTCACCATGCGGAGGAAAATGGAGCATCTAAGAGAAGAGATGGAGCAGATCCGCAGCTTCAGCCATGTAATGTTTTATAGTTTTTGTTTTTGTTTATTTGGTTTTTTAAAAAGAAGAAATTAAAATGAAAAATCTCAAGGCTCAGTAGCTCAAAAACATTTCTTAAACTTGATCAGCCCCATTTAACCACCCAGCTGCTCATTTATTTAGGCAATTTCCATGTTAAAAATGCTCTCCTTTTTTTTTTGCACATTTTTCATTCTTAGCCCTCAAATAAGCAATTTGGACAGTTTTCAGAACATTATGATAAATGGAAATACAGTACTTAAGTGACAAAATAACAACAATGTAGTTACAATTGTAGTATTATAATATAGATCACAACATAACATCATTTTTTTCCAATGGCAGCATTACATAAGTATAAATAACATTATTTTTTACAATGGCAGCATTATAATAACATTATAATACCTGTGCAGGCATATCACTTTTTAGAAATTATTTTTTATGCAATAGATTTCAAAGCGAACGCCTTCAAACCCTCATCAATGCTAACGTCTTTATCTAGCACATCAGAAAACTTGCGTCCCAAATTTTCAATCACGTCATATACAGTATCTTCCCCAGTTTCAGGCACGGGTGTATAGCGCTGTTATATGAATTATTATCTGTGAAATGTAGGTACAATAAATAAAATAGGTCATTTTGACCAGTACCAAACCTGACAAGGCTTCCTTACAACCTCTAACACCAACAAATAAAGAAATCTTATTTATTCTCTGTAGATACACAGGCATCCATTTTTCACTCTCAGCTATGTGTATACAGATGACCCGGTCTGTCAAGAACATTTCTTAGGGACTGCTGCCATCTGCCAGTAAAAAACAAAACCTCATACACTTTTACAATACAATTTTCTAATTTTTTCATTGAAGCACGTTAAGAAGACTTGTTAAACTTTGCAGATGCACATATAAATGCCTGCACGGTATTCTCACGGGAGTGACAAATTTGGACTCTCATGCGCTCCATGTAGAAATCGCGAGATAAGCAGCTATGTGGTTAAAATGGCATTTTACCACAAGGCAAAGGTTTGCAAATCAAAATTCAAGGAACTGAGGTGCATGCAAAAACTCCTTCACTTTTAAAACTCATAAAAGCAGCAGCTTCACTGACATTCATCCACCTTCAACAACCAACACAGTTCAAAGGATTTGCCCGGGCTGCCTGTGCTGCTGTGCACATCTCCTCAGTGCATGTGTCTGTGCTGCTGTGCGCATCTCCTCAGTGCATGTGTGTCTGTGCTGCTGCACGCATCTCCTCAGTGCATGTGTGCTGCTGTGCGCATCTCCTCAGTGCATGTGTCTGAGCTCCTGGGCACATCTCCTCAGTGCATGTGTCTGTGCTGCTGCACGCATCTCCTCAGTGCATGTGTGTCTGTGCTGCTGTGCGCATCTCCTCAGTACATGTGTGTCTGCTGCTGTGCGCATCTCCTCAATGCATGTGTGTCTGTGCTCCTAGGCACATCTCCTCAGTGCATGTGTCTGTGCTGCTGTGCGCATCTCCTCAGTACATGTGTGTCTGTGCTGCTGTGCGCATCTCCTCAATGCATGTGTGTCTGTGCTCCTGGGCACATCTCCTCAGTGCATGTGTGTCTCTGTGCTGCTGGGCACACCTCGTCGGTGCATGTGTCTGTGTGCTGCTGGGCACATCTCCTCAGTGCATGTGTGTCTCTGTGCTGCTGGGCACATCTTCTCAGTGCATGCGTGTCTGTGTGCTGCTGGGCACATCTCCTTGCATGTGTGTCTCTGTGCTGCTGTGCGCATCTCCTCAGGGCATGTGTCTGTGTGCTGCTGGGCACATCTCCTCAGTGCATGTGTGTCTCTGTGCTGCTGGGCACATCTCCTCAGTGCATGTGTGTCTGTGCTGCTGCACACATCTGCTCAGTACATGTGTTTGTTTCTACAGAACCTTGAGTCCAGGCTGAAAGTCATGCTGCCAGATGATGTCGGTGCTGCTTTGATGGATGGCGTCGTCCTTTGTCATTTAGCTAATCACATTCGACCTCGTTCCGTGGGCAGCATTCATGTGCCCTCCCCAGCAGTGGTAAGGACTTGACGCTAAAGTTTCAGGGGGTAGACAAACAGTGTACTGTAGCTGATCCATGTTTCTCCCATGGTCAGTTCATCATGGCTGGTTTATAGATTACAGACATTTATAGTACTCTGATTTGATGAATTTACATTGTTAATCGCACTGCCTCCTGGTGACCTGACCTCTGTGCAGGTTGTGTTGTAATATTTCTGGAGGTCTGGACAGAAATAATTAGATTATCCGTTTATAATTGCTTTAGGGAACACCCCTGCCTGGTTCCAGTTTGATAATAGAGGATTTACTCTACCTAGTGCATCTGAAAGTCATTTTCAAATATTTTTATTGAATTCTTAATTCGTATACCAAACTAAAATAATGTCTCACTTTTTTGTGTTTATTTTATTTCAGCCTAAGTTAAGTATGGCGAAGTGCAGAAGAAATGTTGAAAACTTCTTGGATGCGTGTAAGAAGCTGGGTGTTCCACAGGTAATGCATCACGCTCTATATGGGATATTTCTGAGCTTCAGTTTCATTCTCAGCAGGTAGACAGTAACTCCTCTCACTGTGCAGGTACAGCAGAACCCCACTGCTGGCAAATCACCAAAAACATGACTGCTTGTAGAGGCGTGAGTTATTCCACTAATTCAAGCTCTTTTACTTCTTCCAGGAAAAACTGTGTTTGCCTCACCATATTTTAGAAGAACGAGGAATGGTAAAAGTTGGCATAACGGTCCAAGCTCTTCTAGAACTGCCCGCATCACGACCGACGCAGCTGTCTGCTGTGTAGTGCAGCTCTGTTAAATATTACTTTCAGTCTTGAGTTCATTACTGTTTGTGCACAAAACTGTCTCTGCCAGTATCTGAAAATATGATGTAAATACAATCCCAGATTTGATACCTGGAAAGGAACATACCTCATTTTCTGTCATTTTATTTTGCTTATTATTGCATGTCTGTATTAAAGACAAAATAGTTCCAAATGCAATTTTAAAGTTATGGATAAACTACCCATGGTTTTAATAATTATAAAAACTCAATGGTAACGTATACACACAAAAAAAGAATTCCAGAAAAATGTTTCAACAAAGTCTTCAGCTGTTCAGGCAGTGGTCAGTTACCAGATTTGATTTGATTAACTAATACCCTGCTGAGATATAGCACAGCTTACAGCATTCTCCACCTGTCAACAGCAAACAAGTCATTACCCCAAAAAATAGGCGATGCCATCCAGGGGTGATCTATCCTGACTGGGTAGAAGTAGACCAAATCAGCCCCTAAATATGAATTGCTCTGTAGTGTTAGCAGGAGGGCCAGGCTCAGCAGATGGCCGCTGTCCAGAATATTATTTCAGATACGTAGTTTGCATTTTTCGTGTAGCGTTCAGCAACGAATGGAGAGACGTGCCAACTGTAATGAATAGTATGCATTCATTCAGTGAGAAGTGCCAGACTAGGTGCTTTTTATGCTTACACTTCAAGTGCTTGTGAATTTGGCATTTCGCATTTGCTTAGTTATTTATTTTTGTCACATTGTCCATCACATGAGGGTAGTTTCCAAGCTGTACTTTTTTGTTTGTTTTTGTTCTCCTTTATCATGCTGCATACAGTTTTGGAGAAAAACAAACAATCTATACATTAAAGTATTTGTATTTATTTAATTTGAAAACTCTTTTAAGAACGGAACATCAGAACTGCGGATGCCCTGGTCATTGTAGATTCATTGTAAAGAGTGATTGGCATTGGTTATTGAGTTAATGTGTCCTAGCTTGTGCTGCCAGAGCCCTAGAAAACCTTTAGTTACACAAATGAATATTTTATCTGGTAAAATAAGACGTTTGAACAGAAAGCTGGTAAATATTACTGCTTTTTTAAATTTCCAAAGGAGAAATGAAAGATTTTATGCTAAGATATAAACCTTTACCTGCATTTAAGGTAGAAGAGCCTTTTACAAAGTGCTCAAAAACCAGAGCTCTTAAAAATACAGCCCAGAAACTGCACTGAGTCACTGATTCCATTAGAAATCTTTATTTTCACTCTTCTTTAGTAGTCTTTCCACTGTCATCTCCAGTCTGGATTATTTATTATACTGAAAAGATTCATGTGGGATTTAGCAAATGTATTAATAATACCATGGTAATTGATTTTATATAGCCCTAATAAGTAATCCAATACATCTTCTGGGATATCGGGTACTTACTTGTTTTGTGTTTTACTTCATCACTTTGAAAAACTGTTAAGCTGACAAACTTTTTTTGTATTAGCTGTATAGGTGGATGTAGAGAATGCACTGCAGTGGATCAATTGCTTATGATACTAGCTGTATGATGTGTAGAACGCACTGCAGTGGATTTACCTGCTTATTATACTAGCTGTATGATGTGTAGAACGCACTGCAGTGGATCACCTGCTTATGATACTAGCTATATGATGTAGAGAACACATTAGCTGTTAGGTGTTTGACCTATCTTTTTAAATGTCACTTCCATATGTTTTATTGGGTCCTCAGTGAAATGCTGTGAAACTTGGAAATGTATTTTAGTTCAAATTCATACTGTGTGTCATGTTCTGAAAAAATATCTGAGGATATTTTAAAGTCCATGTTAATTTACAACCACACACCGGAACCCTTTTTTGCGAGCACATGACACTAATTCATAGATAATCCAAATGGAAAAGTTCAGGTTTCATCTGATTAGATCCCTTCAGATCTGGGCGAGGTGAACCATCATAAATATGCTGTCACGAAGCTGTCTTTAGCATTCTACACCAAGCATTTCAATATTGATTTAATATAGTCAATTCTCATTAATATGAATTTCAAGGGAACAGCAAAGAAAATTGTCTCATCAAGAGTCTAAAGCCAAGTGTATACTGTCAGTTTTTTATTGAAGTTTCATTAACACTGAAATCAAATGTTTATTTCAGAACAATGAAAAGTATTATACATTTAAAAGTTATGTGCATTTTTTTTAAAGAATATGGCTGTAACTGAACTTTTAGAAAGTATACATTGTAAATGAACTGCACTTGAAACCTGCATGTCCCATTCTGACCACAGGCATTTTGAAACCACAGCAGCAAGGCGTCCTCAACATCAGGGTATTGAGTAAATCGGAACCGCTGAAGACTTGCATCCACAGTTTGCTGTTCATAAGCCTGTACTATTCTTGTATCCCAGTATTCATGGGAATGTTTTGAAATCTGCAGCAGCATCTTTCTTTTTCTTGTACAGTGGTGCGTTATCCACTGCTTTCAACACCTCCATTTTTGTCTGCAAGGATAGTGCATGTTTTTGCGTGAGCACTATGGCAACTCAAAATGCATCATGGGATCCGTAGTCCCTAAACAGCACTAAAATACAGTACATACATACATTTCCCAATATCCTTTCCACTCAACCTTTCGAACTAGGGCATTTAGTTGTATTCACATTTTTCTTATCTGGGAGGGCTCCAAAATATTTTGCATTATCAGGAAATCTGTGTTAAGTGAATTCATATTAAGTAGTAATTTACAATAAGCGACTGCTAAATTTGGCCGGGACTCTGTGGAAAATTCTTACTGTCAGGAAATGTGTCAAATGAGAGTTTGTTTGAAAAAGAATTGACTATAAATAACAGACATGGAGTACAAGGAGCTCGTTGCTTATGTTTCTGATGTCTTCAGACAGTTGTGATCACTCTCACATACCATAAATACATTTATAGTTTTATTATTGTGTCATTCTCAATAATATTTTCAACAAAAGACATTTACAGTTGCAGACAAAGTATTGGCACCCTACATGTATTATACTGTAATACAAGGTAACAGATTAAGGATTTAGCAAACTATAAACACTTTTTAATAAAACAAAATACAGAATTTCTAGTAATCTAACCAATTATCTTTCTAACAAATCAAACAAGCTTATTTCAATATGTTCCACTTGTTGGTGAAATCTGGGCCCATTCTGTCTTGCATAGTTCCTTCAGCTCAGACAGATTGGATACACAATAGTTGGCTACATCTTTTTTCAGATCAGTCCAAAGCATTTCTATTGGATTGTGATGTGATGATTGCAAAGGTCATTCCAGAAATGTTGTTTTTGTTTTCTTAAATTCCAGAGTTGACTTAGCCGTGTGTTTTGGGTCGTTGTCGTGTTGAAAGATAACTGTCTGCCAATCAGCCGATGAGCAGATGAAATCATTGTACTGTGTAGAATGTTTTGATACATGGCTGTATTCATTCAATCTTAAATCACATGAATGTCTCCAGTCCCTGAACTGATAAAACAAAACACCCTGTATCATGATCATACCACCTCCATGTTTATTTTAGACCAGAGGATTTTGTTGAATGTTCTTTGAAAGTGTTTTGCAGCGAGGTCTGCGTCTACAACTCTTCTGTGTTCAGGTGCCTTTGTACAGTTTCTTTCATGCACTATTATGCCTGATGATTCTAAATCTTTCTTTTAAGTCCTTGGCTGTTAACCTTGGATGTTTTTAGCAGCTCGGACGATTCTCCTACCTAGTGGGTGTTCTTGATTATTGCTCTGATTGTGGATTTTGATGGTCTATTTCTTTTGATACTGTTCTGAAGCCATTTCCTTTGTTGTAGTTTTGCTACGAGTGCTTTTCTCAAAATTGAATCCAACTCCTTTTTCTTGACCATCATCTGCTGTGTTGCCAAAGTGTTGTTTTTCAACAGATGTTGGAAATAGTGAGCTCTTTTTCCAGATAATAACTTTTATAAAGCAGCTTTGTTTGCTGTGTAATGGTTTTCAATCAATGAATATATTTTTTAATTAGTTCTATTAAATTTTTACAGACTTTTAATGTATGGTGCCAATACCTTTGTCGTAAACACATATTTGAAATTGCTTGAGTGCTTTTTATAAAGATTGTTTGTTAAACTACCAGAAATTCTGTATTTTGGTCTTTTGTCATAATAATCAGTGGCTAATGTTCACTAAATGCTTGTATTTGAATGATCTTATATTAAGTGTAGGGTGCCGATACTTTTATCTGAAACGTGTAGCATTCGAGTGAATTTCAAGTTCCAGGTTACATTTTATTTTTACTAAACTTAAAATGTAAGTGATGTTTTGTTAAGCATTTTAAAAAGTGCAGCCATGTTTATATATTTAATTGCACAATGAGGTTTCTAAGAAGGGAGCATGTGTGTGTTTCTCGTAGATCTACTCAGCTTATTGCACAATAGTGTCTGCATCTCCTATATCTCATTGTATACACTTGTATGCAGATGATGGTCAAGAAAAAGGAGTTGGATTAAAGCATCTTAAAAAGATAAAACTTCAATTAAAACATGTAAAATATACTCTACAGCCATAAAAAAACAAATGCCTGTACACAGATGGGAATCTTCTATGGCATTTTAAATAACTGCATTTATTTAACTACAGTTCAAACTACTTCGTGTCCGTTTCACTTTAATATTGTAATATTGTGTTTTTCCATTTTAGGTTTCATGATGTAAATATTAGGGGATATGGATTTCTTTTAATTTGTGGGGCGTGGATCAAAGATGGCTTCATGTTTTAGTTGTAATGTTCCATTGTGGTGACATATGTATTTATATCATGTATTTATATAGATCCTTGTAGCAGTGTTTACCAAGGGTTAAACATTCCCACTGGAGCCTTTAACCCCATTTTCTTCTGTTGAAAATCTTTTGTTTTTCTGAAGTTTATCTAAAGGGCATTTTTCAAGGAAAACAAATATTCTCAGCGCAGTGAATGTCTCGGCACTCCTTTAAGAGTCCAGGTGTCTTTCTGTTGTGCTGATGACAGCATGAAGTCAACACATTTAACTTTTAGTATTTCTACTAACATTCTGGCTTTACATCTTTGTCAGTGTCTTCGTAATATGATGAATGGATAAAGAAATGCCTTCCTTAAAACAGTTCACATTTGTTAAGGGCACTGCAGTCTGCCAAGTAGGACATGTGGAGGAGTTTCTGAACTGAACAGAATGTGGAGGTTCTTGTGTATGTGTATAGCTCTGATAGGTTGCCTTTTGTAATTCACATAAACATTCCTTATGTTGCTTGCACCTAAACATTTTGTGCTCTGTAAAATTGCCCCACATTTTCTAGAACAACCTTGTAAAATAATGTAATCTTTGCTTTGTTTCAGAGTTTTGCTGTTATTTGAGCTTCCAAATGTAAATGTCCCTTTTAAACAACAGAAAAGCCTTCTGGTGTCTGTGTGTATATAGTGTTGTTTTGTATGAAAACTGCATGCCAATAACACATTTGACCAATCCTGAGACTGTGTACATACCCTCTGTATAAAGTTCAGGATGTTTCTTAAAAGGTTTCATGGATAAGAAAAATAAAATGTTCTTTTCCAAAGTATGCCTGTTTGACTTTGTTATGCATCCCATCACCTCACTGAATCATGTTGCTTGGTTTGGGGTTTTAGTGCTGGAAAGTTATACAAGTCATGTAGAACATACAGTAAATACTAGACAAAGAATTACTCGCATGTAGCTGCTTTATATGATCTTCATTCATTATGGACACCAGACTGAACGCCTCCCCCCAAACCACAATGAATCACCTGTTTTAGAAGGTTTAGTGGATGTCCTCCAATCCCACGACCAAGCCAGCTTACTCTTTCACACCCAGGAACTCGAGTGCGGATGACGATGAGCTACCGGCCTCTGGAGGACAAAGGCCAGCCATACAGGTGTCCGCTCTGAGCTCACTGGGCGCCTGGCCAGCAGGGTCCTCTGCAGCGCGATGAGGAGAAACTGTCCCTGCTGGTTTTGCTTTCCTAACCCACGGGAGTGCCAGAGGCAATGCAGCGCTCCCTTCGGAATCCCCAGGGAGTTGTTTTCAACCCTGCTTTGAGGACCACTTCTGGTCAATCACTAAGATTTCTTTCTGGCACCTGAGAAATATGGCTAGATTGCGGACTATGGTGACACTGAAACATTTATAATTCTTTGTTTAGTGGCCTCGCTGAATAGGTTGCAGATATGCTGCCCCCTGAATACTTACTCATACCAAGTCTGTTCATCATATTTCTCCAGATTTAAGATTACTACACTGGCTTCCAGTGAAGTGTCATATTGATTGTAAAACGTTCCTCACTTACAAGGAAATCCATGGTTTGGTCCTGCCTACCAGCATGAGTAAGGTGACCAAATGGCTCAGTGTTCATCAGGACAGTTTGGGACAGTTCAGGCTTTTCAACTTTCTGGTATGTTTTACCTGTCTCAGGTACCATTCTTTCATTTAAGAGAAGCAGGACTACGCTTCCCAGAATGCATTGGTTTGTGAGTTTAAAAGCCTGAACTGTCCCAAACTCCCAGTGAACACGGAGCCATATGGTCACCTTAAGCATGAGTTACTTATTTCCTACAAACCAGCTTGTACTTTGAGATCCACTGATTTTGAACCTGATTTAAGGGCATTTAGTTCTCAAGCTCCTTTGCTTTGGAACTCACTTCCAGGTTCAGAATGCCAAATCAATCTGCATTTTTAAATCTAAGTTTAAAGCATTTCTTTAAACTTGGCCTTTATTAGTGGGCACTGTTAGAGCTGTTTTTAACCTGTTATATTTTTTGTAAAGCACCCTGGGGTGCTTCTTCATGAAGGACTCTATTTCAATAAGATTGGTATTGTAAAAAAGATGGAGTGTCTTGGTGCATGCACAGACTTGTGACCACAGTGAATGACACACACACATATGTTAGACCTGTATTTGATTTTAATGGTACGTATATATTGCTGAACAAAAAGACTGGTGAATGCTTCTTTTTATGCTGCACTCCTGTCATGAGGGGGCGCAGGTGGCACACAGTTGCATCCATGAGTTTGAGTTCATATAAACGTGTTTTATATAAGAGAGACGAGAGACAAACATGCCTTGTGATGAGCTTGCTCATGAACTACACACACTAGAACCAGTTCTCTGTTTTAGAAGTCGACATAGAGAGAACACTCCTGCTCTATTGCAAGACTGAATGCCTTCCGCTAATGACAGGATCCACTGGGTTATTCTCCAAGGATGCCAGCAGACCATGTTCTTATCTGGCTGTATTTTAAATGAAAAAACATGAACAGACTATAACTATCCCACCTTTTTAATCTTTTTTTTTTGTGTGCTTTTTTTAGCTTTTACATTTTTGAAATGTAGAATCGTTCCCTGAATCTGCTCCAGCACATGAGCTCCACTTTCTCCCAGTACAGTACTAATGCAGTTCTTGTGATTTGTCCCAAATGCCCCCAGCCCCCTACTAATGGAGCTGTGAGGATCCAGTCAAATACAGCTCCCATCTTTCACTATCTTACGAAATGTGTTTTGAATACAGGCAGGCCATTTCCATCTGATAAAAACTAATGCAAGCCAACTGATACAAACTTTTAAAAACATCATGGTTGTACCACACTTCATATGGAAAACACAAGAACCCATTTCTACCTACTGTTTAAACTGCATTGTACATGATATTGGATGTGTTTTACCTATTGATACACCTGGACAACAACCACTTTCACAGTATAGAGCGCCTTCTCTGACCCACCTATTTTAATGATGGCACTTCTATCCTTATATGCTTTTTAAAAGTACTGAATAACAAAAAAATCTTATAAAATGCTAACACTGTAAACAATAGTATCTGTATTGCAGCAGTTTGTTTAAAAGCTGCTATAAAGGACAGTGACAATATCATTTCAATTGAATCAAATGCCATGGCTGGAAAATGAGTTCCTAGAGTCGACCAGCAGGTAGAGCTGTGAGATGACATGATTGTATAAATGCTGTCCTGTTATTGTAATGACTTCCATGGAATTGGAAAGCTTGCTGTTACTGAAATACCCCTGAGCTGTGCCCTCTGAATCACTTGCCTTCTTTGAGTAGTCTGTACAAGGTAAGTTCATTCTTGGGTGATCTTGAACTACTATACAGAAAACAACACAATAAACTGCATTTAGCAAAAAAAGGGGTCTTTATTTTAAGATCAGCATAGTGTAATTATCCCCTTTCTTAAGGGTTGTATTGCTTACTATTGTAATAAGATAGTAAAAAGCTGCAGTTTACAAACTAAATACACTTCATTGTTCTGCTGAAATTGTTCTAAATACACTTCATTGTTTTGCTGAAATTTTTCTAAATACTCTTCATTGTATGCTGAAATTTTGTTGGGGGTTATTTGCTAATAATGCTTTATTTTTTAACATTTGATTGGTATTTAGCTTATGTACATAACACATGCTGTCTTTGTTGTTAAATGTTTATATATCCTAACACTGTATATCTTGTTACTGTGTGTATAAAGTAATATAAAAAAGAGACTGCTATGGGTTTGTGTCAATGCCCCTAGAGAAACAGTAGTACAATTTTTTAAGAATCCTTCTTAATAATGTCTCCTTATTCCTTATTCATTATGTATATGAAGACAGGGATTCTTATAACAAGGTGTAGGTGTGTGTGTGTAGCCTCTTGGTAATCATTAGCAGTGGTTTGCTGGCACTGCAGAGCATGGCTGTGATCATGTAGCTTGTTTAACTCTTTAAGGTGAGCACGCTCATTGCTGACTCCATGCTTTAAAACATTTCCTCTGGACACTGGAACTTGATTTTCATCTGGTGGTATCTTAAGAAACGTTGCCTGTATTGCTGTTTTAAACATGAAACTCTGAATGACACATTTTGATGATTGAAAGCTGTACTATGTGAATGTTCCCGCTAGCGGAGTTGCCCAGTGATAGCTCTGATGGTTCATGGGTATAGTGCTTCACAATTAGCTGTAGAAGGGCAGTTTCATCAATATGTAGCACATGCAGGTATTTGGGTTAGTGTGTTTCTTTAAGGGAATTTGTGTTTTACCTTTTTTTTTTTTTTTTTTTTAATTAAAATAATACCACAGTCGGGGGTATATAGTATTCTGGGACGGTCGGAAAAGCAGCTCAGCTGCTTGTATTCTTTGTGAATGCAAACCGTGTGAAGCCTGTGATGTTTATCTGTATCGGAACTTACATTCTACAATCTGCAGTACAATAATTTAAAATTTCAGATTACAGGTTAATCTGGATTATCCAGGTCCAGATTACAGGTCAATACGGAATAGTCAGGTCCAGATTACAGGTCAATCCGGAAATTTGCAAAATCCAGATTACAGGTCAATCTGGAATAGCCAGATCCAGATTACAGGTCAATCTGGAATAGCCAGGTCCAGATTACAGGTCAATCCGGAATAGCCAGGTCCAGATTACAGGTCAATCTGGAATACCCAGGTCCAGATTACAGGTCAATCTCGAATAGCAAAATCCAGATTACAGGCCAATCTGGAATAGCAAAATCCAGATTACAGGTCAATCCGGAATAGCAAAATCCCGATTACAGGTCAATCTGGAATAGCCAGGTCCAGATTATAATGGAGCTACACTATATACGGGTGTTTGTGTTGTACCTGACTCTGCATAAGAACATAAGAAAGTTTACAAACGAGAGGAGGCCATTCAGCCCATCTTGCTCGTTTGATAGTTAGTAGCTTATTGATCCCAGAATCTCATCAAGCAGCTTCTTGAAGGATCCCAAGGTGTCAGCTTCAACAACATTACTGTGGAGTTTGTTCCAGACCCTCACAATTCTCTGTGTAAAAAAGTGCCTCCTATTTTCTGTTCTGAATGCCCCTTTATCTAATCTCCATTTGTGACCCCTGGTCCTTGTTTCTTTTTTCAGGTGAAAAAAGTCCCCTGGGTCGACATTGTCTATACCTTTTAGGATTTTGAGTGCTTGAATCAGATCACTGCGTAGTCTTCTTTGTTCAAGACTGAATAGATTAAATTCTTTTAGCCTGTCTGCATACGACATGCCTTTTAAACCCGGGATAATTCTGGTTGCTCTTCTTTGCATTCTTTCTACAGCAGCAATATCCTTTTTGTAACAAGGTGACCAGAACTGAACACAATATTCTAGGTGAGGTCTTACTAATGCATTGTAAAGTTTTAACATTACTTCCCGTGATTTAAATTCAACACTTCTCACAATATAGCCGAGCATCTTGTTGGCCTTTTTATAGCTTCCCCACATTGTCTAGATGAAGACATTTTTGAGTCAACATAAACTCCTAGGTCGTTTTCACAGATTCCTTCTTCAATTTCAGTATCTCCCATATTATATTTATAATGCACATTTTTATTGCCTGCGTGCAGTACTTTACACTTTTCTCTATTAAATGTCATTTGCCATGTGTCTGCCCAGTTCTGAATGCTGTCTAGATCATTTTGAATGACCTTTGCTGCTGCAACAGTGTTTGCCACTCCTCCTATTTTTGTGTGGTCTGCAAATTTAACAAGTTTGCTTACTATACCAGAATCTAAATCATTAATGTAGATTAGGAATTGCAGAGGACCTAATACTGATCCCTGTGGTACACCACTGGTTACCTCGCTCCATTTTGAGGTTTCTCCTCTAATCAGTACTTTCTGTTTTCTACATGTTAACAATTCCCTAATCCATGTGCATGCATTTCCTTGAATCCCTACTGCGTTCAGTTTGAGAATTAATCTTTTATGCGGGACTTTGTCAAAAGCTTTCTGGAAATCTAAATAAACCGTGTCGTATGCTTTGCAATTATCCATTGTCCGAGAAAACCCAACAGAGCTCAACCAAGTGTGTGTAAAGTGCCGCAAAATCCAGGACTTGCTTACACTAGTAAGTGTGCTAGAAATGGAGATGCAGGAAATGAGACAGCAACAGGAGCTTGAGGAGCTGGCACACCCACAATTCATGGAAGTCTGCACCCCTAGCAGACTGAAAGCCACCAGGGAGATAGAAGAGGGTCGAAACAGCTGGGTTCGAAAACAGCTGGGCAGAAGCAGGGAAAAAAATTAACTTCGTCAAACACAACCACCAGAAATCCAAACATCCAACAAATTTGAGCCACTTCAAAATTTAGATGATCAAAACCAACATCAAGAGAACAAAAGGAACGATATCCAGGACCCTATAAAGAGTGCTGGCCAGGCAGCAAAAACAAGGGAGGTCATGATTGTTGGGGACTCCATATTGAGAAACACAGCAAGTCCAGGTCGCAGTTTGGACCCCCTTACTACAACAGTGTGCTACCTTCCAGGAGCCTCTGTCAAGCATATCACTGAGAACGTGGACAGGCTCCTAGAGCGAATAGGAGACGACCCGGTAGTAGTCGTCCACATCGGTACAAACAACATTGGAAGAGACAGGCCAAGATCCCTGCCAAACAAATTCAGAGAGCTGGGAAGGAAATTAAAATACAAGACCAAAACTGTGGTATTTTCTGGGATACTGCCGGCACCTTGCAAAGGATCATATGGACAGCTGGAAATACAAAATCTAAATGCATGGCTGAAATCGTGGTGCACACAGGAAGGCTTCACCTTTCTTGAACACTGGAGCACATTCTACAACAAGGACTATCTATATAGGTGGGACGGACTACACTTAAACAAAAAGGGAACCAATCTTCTCGGACAAAGGATCCTTGAGGAGGTCCAGAAGCATTTAAAATAGAAAGGAAGGGGGGAGAAAACAAAAAAACAGAAGGGAGACCACATCAAAACAAAGGCAGGAGGCTGTGTGGTCCAGTGGTTAAAGAAAAGGGCTTGTAACCAGGAGGTCCCTGGTTCAAATCCCACCTCAGCCACTGACTCAGTGTGTGACCCTGAGCAAGTCACTTAACCTCCTTGTGCTCCGTCTTTCGGGTGAGATGTAGTTGTAAGTGACTCTGCAGCTGATGCATAGCTCACAAACCCTAGTCTCTGTAAGTCGCCTTGGATAAAGGCGTCAGCTAAATAAACAAATAATAATAATAAAGGCAACAACTCAGGTAAGACAGCTATTAAATGTATTTATCTTAATGCTAGAAGTCTCAGAAACAAAATGTTAGAACTTGAAGCTACTGCACTAACAAGTAACTACGATGTGATAGGTGTTATCCATTTTTTTGGAAGTTTAGTTTTGCTTCTGCAGCTGTCAAACTGCTTCTAACTGCTCTGTACTTGTCCACTTGTACTTCTCCCACACTGTCGCATCCACACGCTGTCGCAGGAAGCAGTGCTGTATTTTTTTTAGGGATTCTGTGTGAGCGCAGTATTGTGTTTTTTCAGGGATTCGAGGCTTTGTTTTCTTGTATTAGAGTCTTCAAGTTCTGTTATCTGTGGGTTTATGACATGTAATTGTTTACAAGATCATAAGATATACTCTCAGGAACTCGACAAAACCAATTTTAAATGAAGTTTCCAGAGGTTGAAAAACAGCAGACTGCTGAATTAACGGTACAACAATTCTGCTTCACTTAAAATGCGTTTAAATATATAGTTATAAATGTAGTTACAAATAACAGTACAGATGGGAATCACAGTGCACGCTGTGCCTCTATTGCAAAATAAGAATAAGTAGTAGTTTTCAGTGTTGACAGGAGCAACACCTTATATTTTTGTTTCGAGGTGTGGAGAGCTGTGCAGACGTGCCTCGGATGTGCATCTGACTACTAAAATGAATGTGTTTTGTCTCTGAACTCAGAATCTGTGTCTGGACTCTCTATATTGCCTTCTGGCCTGGATTAACACCAAACCAGCTACATTGTTACAACAGAGTGGAATCTTCCTAGTTTAACCGGATTACAGTCTATGTGTGAGTCAAGTCAAACCCTGAAGCAATTTGTATTTTCCTGGAAAATGTTAAAGAATATGCCAAGCTGTCAAAAAGGGGGGTATCAGTGCTGATATTTTGCCATTAGATTATTTGGCTTCAGCCTCTATTCTCAGTTGCATTCCAGTGGTTCTGTCAATCAAGTGTTACTATGCTATTTAATCAGCTTCATTTAATCTTGAAATTCGAAATTCCAAGGTACAACCAAGGTCTTTCTGCAGACGACACATACAATCTGAAGATTGATTGTCAAAAGTAATACTATAAACATTTTAAGTTATTGGATGAATACAGAAATTCTTTGAGGGTTTTAAACGAATAGTTTTGGTGACTGTGTGTCTTCCCTTCTTGATCTCCAGCAGATTCGTGTGCACATAAACATTATTACAAAACATGTTCTAGTTGGGCTCTGGCACATAAAGCAGCTGATCGCAATGCCATTTTCAATAGGGAAACCATACTGTAATAATACTGATCTGATTAGACAAACGATGAGAGGCCGTTCAATTCAAAATTACAGTTGAAATGAGTATGACATACAGGGTTAGAAACTAACAATACTGTGCTACTGGTCCAAAGGACTAGTACCTTTTGAAACTTGTTAGTCCTGATGTAAACTTGCTAATCTTTATGTGAAGTGCCTAAGTTGGAATCAACAACCATTGTGTCCCTAAAAATAGGCTTAGATTTTATTTTGCTAAAAAAATGAACACCGTTATAAATTTGGATTTATTTTTTATTTTTATTTTTTTAACAAAGCACCTTTGTAAACGCTCATACTGATCGTTCAATAACCTGTTTGCACCTCGTTTCTGAGCGACTATTGTGCTGGGAAACTGACACAGACCACACCAGACGGGATGACAGAGGAAAAAAATTCTCTCAGCTGTGTCACCTTGCCAACCATGAAGCTCCGCCTGGAATTGACACTGCTGACACAACTAAAATGTTTATTTTATTGTACATTACATGTGTTGCTATTTACAAAAATGCTGGCTGGCTATGAATTACTATCTACAATAATGAATGTACTCGCGTAGACATGCGGTCTTCATTAAAGTCTCAATTTAAAGACAGTACATTTCACTGTAGCCCTCGGAATGAAATTGTTATTTATGTAGCTATTTTTTATTTTTTTTAATTAGCAGTGGGAGAAAACTGCTTCAACAAGTACAGTAGAATCTGCCAGAACTGACAGATGCTGAATCTACTATAGATACTAATGAGAGCATAACAAATACAAAAGAAAAACGAGTCAAATGCAGATATTTTCAAGAAAGCTGGGAGACTTTTGTATAAATGATTTATATTTTTTAAACACTGTTTTTTTCCTCTTTTGCACTGGCTCCCTGAATTGATATATTTAGTATAGAATTGATTTTCTGATTTTGCTGTTAACTTACAAGGCCCTGAATGGATTATCACCTAGTTATTTGCAGGAGTTACTGAACCCGTATCTTCCAAACCGCACTCTGAGATGCAAGATGCGGGGCTGCTGGTTATTCCTAGGGTCAACAAAACACGGGAGGTAGGGCTTTTTCTTGTAGAGCTCCTATATTAGGGAATGCTCTGCCTTCGTTTGTCAGGGAAGCTGGGACTGTTACACTTTTCAAGGCAAGACTAAAATCTCACTTTTATAAAACGGCTTCCTTATCTTAGTGGGTTTTAATGTAACTTTAAATGTGCTGCTTTTATATTATGTGTATACTGTTATTTAAATCTGTTATTTAAATGGTCTGATTGTGGCAGTTGTATGTGTGACATGTTATACAAATGTATTGTGGTTTGTTCTTTTTTTCTGCTATGTATAAAAAGAGCTATATAAATGCAATGAATAAATAAATGGTACAAGCATAAACACAAATATATATGAATTCAAATCTTTCATTGATTTGAAATTTATAATGGGTGTTGTCAGCATGCCTGTAGTGGATGATTACTGGGCCCTAAGCACCAGGTATCCAAAAGTTGCAGATGTAATGTCTTTGAAACGTTTCAAACTTTTGCCACGACATATACCTTTTCAAGACAACAATGGATCTGAATCTAGCCAAGACTGTTGTGTCAAAATCTGACTCGTTCTAAACCACATTATAAACGATTGTTATTTTTTTGTGCACAGAAGTTGGTCGCTAATAGGCTCTTTTTCTCAGTTTGTTTAAAAAAATGTATTATTTAAAAGCTAAATATGCTGTTCTGGCATTCGAAAAGTAATGTTTATTCTAGATTTCTTATTGAAAGATCAGTTTTTTCCAAAAATATTTGTACATAATTTGGAAATAGGTTAGGGTACATATGTGTACAATAACTTTGGCAAAAATTAACATGTTAAAAAAAACTGAAATATATTCATTTGTGATCTGTATGTACAATAAATACAATTGAAAAACATGTTTCCTTATACATAACAACTATGTGGCCTTTTAACAGTTAAGCAGGTGTCAAATTCTCAAATACTGTTAAAATGGAACACATTTATACTACTGTACCAGAAAAAAACCACTACCTATTTGCCATGACCAGGTAAGATTATAGTCTTCCAAAATCCTTTGCGACTGGTCAAAAGTCTAGTCTTTGAGTGACTGTATTACTTCAAAAAGATGCCAAATTCATTCAATGAGAAGATCTAAAAATATAGCCTTGAAAGCACGTATTCAAATTGGCATTGCTAGGCTGGAACTGGAACACATTCTTGGTCTCCCAGTTCGTGTCCTGTCATTGACGGAGTGTGTCTGGTTATACCGTCTCGCCAGGTTTGAAATTGCTGGATTTCAGCACCCAAGACAATGCTGCCTTAGTCCAGCCTCCAACATGTTGATTGCACGAAGGCGCAGCTCTCTTGACAGACATGGTATATTGGTTTTTTTTCTGTGATTTTCTTTATTGCTTTTATTCAAGCTTGCAATTTAACAGCTGAAATCACTGCATACCCAGTGTCCAAACAACTGTTTCACTAATTAGGTGATTAAGTGCATAAGCATCAGTCATAGTCACTCAAGCTTGTCATGTTCAAGGTGAAGAAAATTGGCAGACATCCAAGCCTTGATGTCTTGGATACAAGCTGAGGGCTGGACCGTGGCAGAGGGACATCCAGGGTCTAGTTTTATTTAGAGCTGGGTGTCCTCTGCATAGGAGTGAAACATGAGGCTATGTTGGTGGATGAGGTGACCCAAGTGAAGCATGTAGATGTTGAAGAGAAGAGGCCCAAGAACAGACCCTTGAGGGACACCACAAGTGACTGGGTTTGCAACACCACTGCATCCAGCGTAGAAAACAGACAGCATGCATCCAGATAGGTAAGAGGACATCCAGGAGAGACAGGTTCCAGAGATTCCTAGCATACTTCTGAAGGTGGTCAAGAAGAATGGTATGATCTATGGTGTCAAAAGCAGTTAGGTCAAGGAGGACAAGGACATAGGGAGCAGCATCAGCATTAAGCAGAAGATCATTTACAATCCGGAGCAGAGCAGTTTTGGATTGTTATCTGTGAGATGTTTCATCATCTGGTTGGCTACAGCCCTTTCAAGAGTTTTGGAGAGAAAAGGAAGATTTGATATGGGACGGAAGTTAGGTAAGACAGCCAGGCGGTCTTGAGTGTAGCAGGAACCAGGCCTGAAACCAGGGAAAGGTTGAGTGTGCATAATGGAAGGAGCAAGGTCAGAAGCAAAGAGACGGACGAGATTTGTTGGTCAGGGGTCCAAGAGGCATGTGGCAGTAGTTGATTTCAACAGTAGGCCGGAGACATCAGTAATGGAGAGAGGAGAGACGGAAGAGAGAGCAGGAGGGGCAATCGGAGGGGAGTCAAGGTGGTCAAATACTATACTGGGTTTGTGGCAGGAGAGCGTAGAATAAATGGTGTCGATTTTGTTCTGAAAGAAACAGGAGAAATCATGGCAGGTAAAAGAGGAGGATGAATGGGAGATGGATTTATCAATGGCTGGATGCAGGATTTGATCAATGGTTTTGAAGAGAATATTTGGTTTACTGTGTCCCATTGATATGATTTCAGAGAAGTAACTTCACCCTGGCAGCAGTGAGCGCGCACCTGTAGCTACTGAGGTGATCGGTTCAAATCTCTCGGTGAACTGTTAGTCCAGACGACCTCCATTTGAGCTCAGACTTAAGCAGTCGAAGTTCAAGGGTATACCATGGACAGTTGCGATGTTTCTTCACTGTTCTGGTTGTAAGCAGGGCAACTGTGTCAATGATCTGAGTAAGGGTGACATTGTAGAGGGTCACTGCATCATCGACCGAAGACGGAAGAGTACCAGTCAGAGGGGAAGAAGAGACATGTTCTGAGAGTATTGTAGGATTCAGCAGATTTTTGGGACGGAAGGAAATAACAGTATCAGTAGTGGCTGAAGGTGCGGGAACATTAATATTGGCAGTGATTAAGAAATGGTCAGAGAGAGATATATCTGACTGAGAGATTGGAGATATCAAGACCCCTGGTGATGAGCAGATCCAGGGTGTGTCTACGGGTGTGAGTGGGAATGTTGACAGATTGAGAGAGTCCAAGACAGTACAGGAGCGTGACAAAGTTGGTCACTAGAGGGGAAGAAGGCATGGATGTTGAAATTCAGCTAGTTCATTTAAGAGGAAGGAAAAGGGAAAGTCTGTAGAACGTTTCTGGATCTGATGTTGGATAGTTTGCCCATTTTTGTTTGCCTTCCCGCTAGACAAGGTATTTCAAGAGCAACGCCTGCAAATAATATATAATATGCTGAATAATCTGCTGCTGCACTCATATTTTGTTGGTGGTACTTAGAGCTTCTTTCCATTGAATTTGAGGATCTGTAACAAGTTTTCGTGCATTGTGATGCTTTCCATATCCTGCTTGTGTATTTGCAAACACAACACAAGTCTTACAAAGGGCACCCTCAAGTTCTGAACTGTAAGCAGTGTATCTTTTCAACCAGCTAAACTGAAAACGATGTGCTTGTTTCCCTTGTTGTACAGGAGGAAAATCATACGATTCTGGTGGCACCCAACAAGAATGAATAAGCTTGTAGCAAACATCATCAGGGATACTTGATTGACCTTTTGAGGGCAAATTCAGAAATCTGCCAATATTGTATCGGTCAGAGTTTCGCAGCTGTGACTGAGTCTGTGTTGATGAAGTTTCAGTCTTTTTGAAGCGAGTTTTGACACTCGGGCACCGCGACTGAAGATAACGCTCCGAGAGTTACAGAGGAAGACTCCGAATCCTGGCTAGTACAGGTTGATGGAGCAGCGGTCAAGGCTGGCTTGACTTGTCTGACAAAAAAGTTTGACAGCTTTCATCATTTTGGTTTACTTTTGCCAGTCTCATCTTTTTTATCCATATTAGCCTGTTTGAACAATCCATCTGAAAATGAAATTTGGGGGAGGGACTGCAATGCCTCATTTGCTCATAAAACCGTGCTGTCTTTCATTGGATGAATTGATCTTATGACCATCACCTTAGTCAGGTGATAATAATACAGATGTTTTTAGAGCACTCCACCGTCAATATTTATTTCTGATGACTTAATTGCCCAAGCTAAAGAGGAAAAAAATGACGCTCTTTAAAACGCTACCGCCCCTTGCCTCCTGCTTTTTCTCCTTTGTTCTGATTTTTTCTCCTTTGTTTTGGTTTAAAACAGAGAAATGTGTTAATTGTTAAATTAGTAACTGGTGTGATTCTTATTATGGATTGTTATTTTAAATGTTTCAAATGTGATTGGAGTTAGACTGCAGTTGTTCGATCAGGAATGGGGATATTTTTTAAACTAGATAAGTCAGCTATTGAAAAGAAGCGTTACACTTTTCATGGACTATAAGCACCAAAACTGGGACGGTTTGAAGAATAATTTAGCCAAAAACATTACATTAAACAAAATATACAAATAACACATGTTTGGATTATACCGTAATTAAGAGACACTAATGACTCAATAGAGATCAGTTGAATCTGTGGTGTAGTAGTAAATAAAAAAGTGGGTAAAACTCTCGTTTGGTGGTGTTGAACAGATAGATTGAACAGATAGATTGTTATTGACCCTCAGCCAATCACAGCACCCCATACAGTTCTTTCCCCTCTGAGGTGCTGTTCATGCTTCACGTGTACAGTTCTGTGAGCGTCCTTTCATGGGCTAGGATGAAGGCTACTAGCACCGCCCTGCAGGTCAGGTGCTCCTAACAACAGAACATTAACATAACATAAACAACCAATCACAGAACACTCTCACACACACACAGAACACGCAGTCCAGTGGCCATGCCCCCTGCTTGCGCTGTAGTTCTGACTGAGAGCTCTCAGCTGTCAGTCTTGTGTGCAGCAACACAACCCAGATGCTGTAGAAACATTTACCTGCCGAGAGAAGCTTTATAGCAGGGCTGAGCTGTCTTTCTGTTTGGTTGGGGGGCTACAGCCTGCTCAGCCCCCCCCCCCTCCTCGGTGTGTCACTGACATGTAGGCTCTCTGGTGCTAAACTTTTAAAACAGTTTAGCAGCAATTTCCAAACCAATTTGCACCCCTGTTTCTCCAGTGACTTGATGGGGCAGTTTGGATCATCGGGGCACTCATACATGTAATAATCATATTTTGATATACTGCAAATAAAACATTACCCTTTTTAAATGACTCCTGTGCGTTTTATTACAGTTAAGCTAATTCAATGTGCACAGTAAATCCAAGAAGCGCTTCCGGTTAAATCATAAGCTGATTTTTGCACGTTTAAAAGGCTTTTTGAATGGTTTAAATAGTTGTGAAGGACTTTTAAAATAAATGGTATTTTAATGCGGCTTATAACTTCACTCCACTGAAGACGGTCTCTAGCTTCTCAGTACAGAGCAGAGGAACCTGATGGGGATTTACAATTACCACTACAAATATTTTTTAATTACTAGTGATTGTGTAGGCTTAATAAATGATAATAATAGCAAAAAACTAGTTCAGTGATTACATTGAGTTTCCAAAATAAGGGAGCTTTTGTAAACTGAAATCTTAAGTGTCTTGAATTGAAGTGAATACCTACATAAGACACATGCATACAACTATTCAATTTTATTACATGGTCGAATGATAGACTGTGATAGGGTGCTCTTTCTAATTGCATTTAAAAAGGAAAAATATCAAACAGAAAAACATGACATGCTTCACACTAAAATTCTCTCTGGCGCCTGTGGTTCTTATTGTAGTGTAGTTGTAGGTGGCTGATTTTGGCAGCAGCCAGTACTTTGTAAACAGGCCCACTGTAGTTTATTTGGGAAAGAATACACAGTTGACATTACCTTCATCACACAACAAACCTAAACCACGAGCTATTGCACCTACTTTACAACAAGACAAAACCCCTCTAAATGCAATAAGTCCATCATTATAAGTCCATCATACACACATATGTGGCGGATCAGTAATACCACTGTCAGTAACATTGTATTGCCAACTGTCTTCTATTTTAAATGAACACACTAGTACTGTATATAAAATGCATATTATCAATCCATCTGAATTTCTAAAGCAATGTTGATGCTCAATATGTCAATGCCTTTTACTTGTTGTGTGACTTTTAGACTTTCCTGCAGAATACTTTGCAATTTGTGAGTCTGGGAACATATCTAGAGATTTTGACTGTTTATTTTGGTGTTTTTGTGATCTCTTTTTCTCACCACAAACATCATTTTTGCTCCTATGTCCCACTGTTAAAATCAGTCCTGCATAGTTTACAGAAAATATGATTTTTTTCCAACATTGTTTTTGATTATGTGTGAATATGTTGTCCAAGAAGCTTGAAATTTACATCAATTTACATCTGTGTGAGAGGAGCTGCGGCTTTCTCCAGGAGACAAGACGCTTCATCTTCACTTCAGCCCCTCTCTGGCAGCCGAATCTGGGGCGAGCCCATTCCCTCTTCCCCTCGCCTGACCTGCTCTCCTTCTTGCACTTGGTTTGCTTGTCTGTCATTTTGAACTGAGCTCCCGACCGCCGTTTAGCCAGGCTATTTATAGTTTAAAAATCGCTAATTAAAATGATCCACGAGTGGGGAATTGTGGCAATGTGCCCCGCCCCTGTGTGCATTTCTGTGTTATATGTTGCGTGTGGTGTGTTAATGTTGGTGAATAGATATGGCTGCACGGGATATAAATGGGTGTGTGTAGCACGAGTTATTTAAAATGTATAATTGGATTTAGGCACAGGGATTCACTTCACTTCACATGCATTTAAAGTAGTTAATATGTGAGCATGGGGTTGCACAGATTTAGTTCATATGCTGGGATTCAAGTGAATAATTAATTAGTAATTGAATCCCAGCACAATTGTAAATATAGATGCACGTTTCACTCACTCAGGGTTTCACTCACTCAGAGAGAGAGAGGAAACAAAAGTAAGCAAAACAACTGCTACTACGTGCTGGAGAACCAGCATGATACTTGTTTAGTGTTCGTCCACCGTTTGTTTAGTGTTAATCCGTTTTCTTTGTCTATTTATTTTGGCCTCAAGGGCCGTGTCCTGTTTTCTGTTTTCAGATTCACTCACCACTACTGTCTGTCTGTGTACTCCTTTCTGGTCTGACGTCATCACTGAAGCCAGCCTGTCACACATGGTTGTCAGAAGCTGGAAACTTGATTCGGTGCTTTTAAATTCGATCCCCCTAGTAAAGGCAAATGGTGTGCTAACAAGGGACAGCCTTTCCTCCTTCCCAAACTGTTATTATGTTCTTAATGTTCAATCGCAATGAAAATAAAAACAAAGAGTAGTGAAAAAAGAACTTATGGAAATGTAGCCTCATGAGTGGTATAAAGTAAAATGGACAATCATCGACACTTGGGATTTCCATGAAAGTATATACTGGTGGCTGATTATTTCGTCCAATATCAGTGTTCTATTTTCTAATGTTCTTTTTTTTGCTTTATTATTATTATTATTATTTGTTTATTTAGCAGACGCCTTTAGCCAAGGCGACTTACAGAGACTAGGGTGCGTGAACTATGCATCAGCTGCAAAGTCACTTACAATTACGTCTCACCCGAAAGACGGAGCACAAGGAGGTTAAGTGACTTGCTCAAGGTCACACAATGAGTCAGTGGCTGAGGTGGGATTTGAACCAGGGACCTCCTGGTTACAAGCCCTTTTCTTTAACCACTGGACTACACAGCCTCCTTGAAGGTTAAACTACAGGAGATCGCAACATTCAAGATATGGGACACCAAAAGATTTTGAGACTGTCAATGCTGGTTTTGATATATTGGAAAATATGTAAAGCAACTCATTTAACCACAGGTAAGCTCCTTGTGAAATTCCTATTTTCAGATTTTGTCTCAAAATGGAACCAAAACAGTTTCACATTCTGTGCAGTATGTATTCAACTCTATACCACAGAGGCAGGGTTGCCCTTCATAGCACAGGATGAAATCAACGTCTTACAACTCTATAGCACAGAGGCAGGGTTGCCCTTCATAGCACAGGATGAAATCAACGTCTTACAACTCCTCACCACAGAGGCAGGGTTGCCCTTCATAGCACAGGATGAAATCAACGTCTTACAACTATACACCACAGAGGCAGGGTTGCCCTTCATAGCACAGGATGAAATCAACGTCTTACAACTCTACACCACAGAGGCAGGGTTGCCCTTCATAGCACAGGATGAAATCAATGTCTTACAACTCTACACCACAGAGGCAGGGTTGCCCTTCATAGCACAGGATGAAATCAATGTCTTACAACTCTACACCACAGAGGCAGGGTTACTCTTCATAGCACAGGATGAAATCAATGTCTTACAACTCTACACCACAGAGGCAGGGTTGCCCTTCATAGCACAGGATGAAATCAACGTCTTACAACTATACACCACAGAGGCAGGGTTGCCCTTCATAGCACAGGATGAAATCAACGTCTTACAACTATACACCACAGAGGCAGGGTTGCCCTTCATAGCACAGGATGAAATCAACGTCTTACAACTATACACCACAGAGGCAGGGTTGCCCTTCATAGCACAGGATGAAATCAACGTCTTACAACTCTACACCACAGAGGCAGGGTTGCCCTTCATAGCACAGGATGAAATCAATGTCTTACAACTCTACACCACAGAGGCAGGGTTACTCTTCATAGCACAGGATGAAATCAACGTCTTACAACTCCTCACCACAGAGGCAGGGTTGCCCTTCATAGCACAGGATGAAATCAATGTCTTACAACTCTACACCACAGAGGCAGGGTTGCCCTTCATAGCACAGGATGAAATCAATGTCTTACAACTCTACACCACAGAGGCAGGGTTGCCCTTCATAGCACAGGATGAAATCAACGTCTTACAACTATACACCACAGAGGCAGGGTTGCCCTTCATAGCACAGGATGAAATCAACGTCTTACAACTATACACCACAGAGGCAGGGTTGCCCTTCATAGCACAGGATGAAAAAAACGTCTTACAACTATACACCACAGAGGCAGGGTTGCCCTTCATAGCACAGGATGAAATCAACGTCTTACAACTCTACACCACAGAGGCAGGGTTGCCCTTCATAGCACAGGATGAAATCAATGTCTTACAACTCTACACCACAGAGGCAGGGTTACTCTTCATAGCACAGGATGAAAGATGTGCCAAGTACTGCATTCACACTATGACCACAACTGAACACCGCTTTCCATAATGTCAAACATATTAATGCATTATGAAGTGCAGCAGCAACATTTGCTGAATATCATTCTTAACGTTATGTTTATGCGGGGTCTCAATTGTAGAGATCTTCAGAGATTATCTTAATATGAATAATGTGATGCCACTATTGGCTATGAAGCCATCATCCCCAGCTAATTTAGTTAAATAGATGCGTTATGCATATAATACACACATTTTCAACACACAAACAGCAATGTTGGTGAGAAACATTGTAAGCACAATCACTGTAGTTTCTCAACACGTCCACTAGGTTCTGCTTCCTGTATAAACCAGTTATCCGATTTACATTCACTTTAGCTGCTTCTAGCAGAGGATGACTGAAGAACAGCTCTGGAGAGGGGTTATGAGTCTGGAGCCCAGCCTGGACCAGGAACACTCTCTGCTCTGCTGCTCTATTCTGTAAGCTGCTTGAGAAGGAGAGCTTATCTGGAAGACTACTCCAATAACTTTTAAGCAGGAGTAAACTTGTAATAAACAGTGAATACTTCAATCAGTGTTATAAGTTTGGGAGTTTATTATAACTTGGATGGTAGAATTTTGGCCTATTTCCATGAGAATAAGGTGTGATACTGGTTACAAACACAAATAAGAAATGCTCAAGTGTGCAACACATTCCTTTTGTATACAGTATGTCTTGTGGTCATATTTGATAGCTTGCAGTGGTTGTATGAAGGCTGTATAAATGAACAAACACACACACAGATAAATCCATTATTTGGCTTTACATGCTGTTTTGCTTGCGCAGAATAAGAGATGTAAGAAAAAGGAGTTGCTACGGTTCTGAGCCCTATGTAGTAAAAGAGGTAGTGGACGAGAAAGCAATTCATCGCTCACACAAACTTTAGTACTGTAGTTAAGAGCTGGGCTGGCAAGCGCAAGGTACCTGAGCTCATGGCAGTCATTAATAGTATCATCTGTCTCTGTCTGTCCCACCTCTGCAACAGAAAACCCTGCGCCCACAATGCATCCGTGTTCCTAGCATTCTACAAACAATCCAAAATACATTTTGAGATTATTATTATTATTTATTATTATTATTTATTTTTAAATCAAATGTATTGTATTCTACATATAAATTCAATGAATGTATTGTACCTATTATTATTATTATTATTATTATTATTATTATTATTATTATTATTATTATTATTATTAGTCCTATTTAAGACTCATGAAATGGGAAAACTACACCAGCTGGAAGGACAGCTGGAAAAAAATTCTACTTAGCGCCCTTTTCAAGGGTGCTAACAGGAATGAGCCTTAACTAATGTAACAAAAATACCATTAAAAGGACTGTAAATTAAATATTAAGTACAAAAGGGGAGGTGGTACAGAGCACGCCCTCTAGAGCCCACTGGTCGACAAAAGTGGCCATGTCGCCAGCGGACTCCACGTGGGCGTGCTCTAAATTAATCCGGGACCGGACGAGGGCCCTGAACATGGCCCCACATTCAAAGAGACCCTCCCCGATTATCTTGCGCTTCCTGGTCTTGTAAATTGCCAGTTTAGCAAGAGCCAGGAGCAGATTCACGAGGAGGTCTCTCATCTTGCTGGAGCCACGGACAGGGTGCCCGAAAATGAGGAGGGTGGGGGAGAAATGCAGCCAGAACTGCAGCAGGAGGTTCTTCAGCAGCAGGAAGAATGGCTGCAGCCTGGCGCACGAAAAATAAATGTGACATACCCACTCGTACAGTCCGCAGAAAGGGCATGCGGCGTCCGAGTCGGTAAAGTGACGCAGGATCTCTCCTGACGCAAGCGCTCCATGCAGGACCCTCCACCCCAAGTCCCCGGCTGCCCTGGGGACCAGCGGGGAGTACAGAGCCTCCCACTGGGGACTCTCACCCTCCTGGGGTCGGAGGGGCTCACGTCAAGCGGTGTCTCGGCGGGAGACGAGGGTGGGGAAGTGGAGGGTGTGGAGCGTCATTGCGTACAGGGTCCTCCTCGACGCCGATCGGAGGGGGGTCGAGGAGAACTGGGACATCCTGCTCGAGGGGAGGCCGAGGGGTCTCGGCCTTGGGTTCGATCAGCAGGACCGGAGAGTCGGGTGTAGGGCGTGAAGGTGGCTCCCCGGTCCTGAGAACTCCATCGAGATACCTGACAGAGTCTGGGTGCAACGCTGCTTTGCACTCCCGGATCGCTCGGCCGGCCGTCCTGAGGGTCGCCCGAGCCGCCCTGGCGACCAGCGACTCGGGAGTCAGCCACTCCGAGAGTTGGCGATCCCAGACTCTGGTCACCTTGGCCGAGATCAGCGAGCGCCGCACCGAGGGGGACTCCAACGCCTGCGCACCCAGGCGGGGGTTGTGCAGCAGGGGCTCCAGAAGGAGTCCTTCGCCCTCGGTCGGAACGGCGTCTCGGCCGACGTTGAACATGCTCCGGGTCCTGAGCAGGTCCTGGTAAAAGACCGGCAGCTCGGGGAGACGGATTCCCCAGAGGTCGATCCAGAAGAGCTGCCGGTCGTAGCCCAGGTCGTTCAGCTGGCGCAAGAGGAGGGACGCCAGCGTGCACCACTGCGGGGCCGGGTCTGCGTACAGGTATCTCTGCAGGGTCTGGAGGCGGAAGGTGTGCACGTGGCTCCTTATGCACACCAACCCTTGCCCTCCCTCGGCCAGAGGGAAGCACAGAACCGCCGCAGAGACCCAGTACTTTCCGGCGCAGAAGTCGTCCGTCAGCTTCCTCCACTGATGAAGGCAGATGGAAGGTAATATATATATGAAATTAATTTATGGATATAACCTAGCGCAATCCTAATGAAAGTGTCCTTCGTTATGTTACCCTGTACAGTGCAGAGGTGATGGCATTACCTCCCTCACTTGTGTTATATATTCTGTTATATATATATTAGGTGTTTTAATCTTGACATTTCCTATTGGTTGATTAATCATCCATTCTACGTGATCGATTGATAGTGATATGAAATTGTATTGAAAGATAATTACAAGTGATATAAAGTATGAACATAATCCTATTTACTGCAAATTCTATAATGCCAGCCAATGTTTAATATATTTTCTTATGTAATTGGAACTTGGTCAAAGTGAGTCATTTAAAACATAAACTTGGTTTTGAATTGCTGCTTGTGGTGTTTTATAGGTTGGGAAGCTCGCATCTGGCTCTTAAATTTGAGTGGGGGAAGGAGGCATAACTGGTGCTGAGTATGGGTTCAACAGTGTATAGTGCTTTTAAAAGCAAAACTGGGGAAAGAGGAAGATGTTTGTCTGATTGTTTGGAATGTGAAGGTTGTTTTGAACATAACAAACTAAGAACAAGCAATGGCCATTCGGCCCACCAATGCTGGCTGGCTTTAGTGCCAGCGTGGTCGGTTTGCACTCCGGAGAGGAAAAACAAAAACCCTGAACCAGGTTAGGAGGGGAAATAAAACCTCTGGGAATCCATGGCTAGACGCACCGCCCTTCCTCCAGGCAGCTAGCTAAAGGTCTTATTAAGGTCACAGAGAGGGTTATATCTGATTCAACAACTCTTTTGTTGCTTATATCCTACCCCTGATTGGTGCTTTTGAACAACCTTATTCCGGATTTGCTTTGAATGTTCCTTCGTCTTCATGATGTAGTTTTTGTTAGGAAATGTACTAATCAACTGTGGGACCTCCCAGAGACAGGTGTATTTAACCTGAAATCATGTGAAACACCTTAATTGCACACAGGTGGACTCCGTTCAACTAATTATCTGACTTCTAAAGACAATTGGTTGCACCAGAGCTTATTTAGGTGTGTCATATCAAAGGGGGTGAATACTTATGCAATCAATTATTTTCTGTTTTATATTTGTAATTAATTTAGAACAATTTGTAGATTTTATTTTTCACTTTGACATTATGGACTTCTTTGTGTTGATCAGTGGCAAAAACTCCTAATTCAATCCATTTTGATTCCATGTTGTAACACAATAAAATGTGGAAAAGTCCAAGGGGGGTACAATACTTTTGAGAGCCGCTGTATTCTGCTTAAATACATATACTTACACTACCGGTCAAAAGTTTTAGAACACGTCAATTTTTCCAGTTTTTATTGAAATTTACGCAGTTTAATGTCTCAATGTACTCTGAAATTAAAGCATAGATCAAATAAACAATTGGAGATAAAAAACGAAATAATGGAATCGTTTTGTTTAATCTAAATTTTTGACTCATCAAAGTAGCCACCTTTTGCAGATAATAGCCGAACACACTCGTGGCATTCTTTCTACAATGGAAATCAAATATTGATCGGAAAGTTCTTCCCAACACTGTTGCAGAAGTTCCCACAAATGTGTTGCACTTGTAGGTTGCTTTGCTTTCACCCTTCTGTCCAGTTCATCCCAAACCAGCTCGATGGGTTTAAGTCTGGAGACTGTGCTGGCCATTCCATGATTTGAAGCCTACCGTCTTGTTCTTTTCTGCTAAGGTAGTTCTGACATTGCCTGGAGGTATGTTTTGGGTCATTATCTTGCTGTAGGATGAACCCCTGACCAACTAGGCGTATACCAGAGAGTATTGCATGGCGCTGCAAAATGCTGTGGTAGCCATTTTGGTTCAGGGTGCCACTCACTCTGTGCAAGTCGCCGACTCTGGATCCAGCAAAAGAGCCCCAGACCATCACGCTTCCTCCTCCATGTTTGACAGTTGGTGTCACACACCGAGGAACCATCCTTTCGCCTACTCGACGGCGTACAAAAACCCTGCGTGATGAACCGAAGATTTCAAATTTTGATTCATCGGTCCATAAGACCTTCTTCCAGTCTTCAGTAGTCCACTGGCGGTCCAGGCAAGCCTCTTTTTCTTATTTTGCCATCTTAGCAATGGCTTTCTTACTGCCACTCGACCTGTCAAATCTGCAGCTCGAAGTCTTCTCTTCACAGTTGAAACTGTGACTTGCTTACTTCGACCAGTGTTAAGCTGTGCTTGAAGCTGTTGTCCTGTGAGCCGCCTATCACGCAAGCTGTTGACTCTCACAAACTTGTCTTCTGATTCTGTTGTGGCTTTGGGTCTGCCAGACCTCTTCCTGTCAGAGTTTCCTCCAGTTTCCAAGTGCCTTTTGATGGTGTAGGAAACTGTACTCACTGACACCTTGGCTTTCTTTGCAATTTCTCTAAAGGAAAGACCTACACTTTTAAGGGTTATAATGGTCTGTCTGTCTTCCTTTGTTAATTGCCTTTTCTTGCCATTATGATAGCAATATACTACTTCCTGCAGTACAATACTGTCCAAATAATGCTTAAGAGGGTGTAGTAACACAGTCTGTTCCAACACTGCTTTTATACAGACAGAGGGTTTGTAAGTAATCAACAAAAGTTGGGACACCTGTAGGAATTGTCAGCATCAACTTTCAAGGCTTAATTTACTTCCATTGCTGCAGAACAGCTGGAAGTTGTTAACCCATTACCTGTTCCCTGAAAAAGGCCTTTTTGTATAACTCTGAAATGTACATTATTTTTCAGTTTTTGGTAACCTAAACTTTTTTTTAACCTCTGGCAGTTTACCGCTTACCTTTGTACCATTTCAGGTTATTCACTGGACTTGAACTGCTTAAATTTCAATAAAACTGGAAAAATGGGGTTGTTCTAAAACTTTTGACTGGTAGTGTACATATACCTGTTTACACACTAGTTTATTTTGAAATGTTTATTTTATTATAGTTTTTCATTTTTGAAGTAGTGCTTTATATATGGTAAGTTAGACAATAAACCCTTTTATGTTTAATTGTTCATTTACATACAGCGTTTCGGCTGTGCAGATGTTTGATATGATGTGCTTGAATAACACTTTTGAGTTGTATTCGATAGTTTGTCTTTCATTTTAATATTGAGGTTGTTTAAAATGTAACCGTCATACTTAATTTATTTTTTTTCAATTTAGTAAGTTAACCCATTTTCTAAGCGCAGATAGGCTTCGCCTCGTGACTTGCAACACACCCAGTAGGCTAAAGTAAAAAACAAGTGTGCTAGGTATTTATTTGATTTTACTACTGTACTGTATACTGTATCGGCTTACTGTACAGATTTATATTTTTACATAATGTAATCGTAGCCTACCCAAAACACATTCGTGTTATTTCAGCAAATCATTTATATTTATATCCATTATCTCTTCTGTCTCCAATATAGACCTTGAATATGTTCTGGCCTATCTTGACATGGCAGGCACTCAACTCCTTACCAAACTCATGGGTTTGTTGGAAAAGAACATTGCATGCACAGAAAAGTTCAGTTCTCAGCAAGAAAAAGTTAGGCAATTAACAAGATTATTAAAAGTATATAAAAATGTTACAGTCCCACCTTGAACGGGAAAGAACAGTATTCCCATTAATCACACTCCTTTGCCTTGTCCCTCTTAGCATACCTTAATTCATTTCCTGCGGCACCATTTTAATACTCTCGAGTGCATGCCAGGATTGAATGAGTGCAGTCATCGTTTGAATATCAAATTAGTCATGGAACAGATTATGTAGCAAAGTACAGAAACTGAAGGACTTGTGAATGGCAAAGTTAATTTTAAACTTTCTAATGGTTCAGTTGCTAGAAAGAGGGTTACTTGTGTCTACTGCCAAAGTGAGGTCCAGTATCACATGCTGCTAAACATCCTTTTACTTCTCAAAATATACTTTCTAGTAGTTCTTGCTATAGACAACAACAAATGAAACCTGTCAGTTTCTAGAGTACTCTTTTAGAAATTCAGGATCGCTGCAAAGCTTTGAATCAAGCAGTATGATACTATAGGAGGCTGTGTGGTCCAGTGCTTAAAGAAAAGGGCTTGTAACTAGGAGGTTCCCGGTTCAAATCCCGGCTAACTCACTGACTCACTGTGTGACCCTAAGCAAGTCACTTAACCTCCTTGTGCTCCGTCTTTTGGGTGAGACGTTGTTGTAAGTGACTCAGCAGCTGATGCAAGTTCACACACCCTAGTCTTTGTAAGTCGCCTTGGATAAAGGCGTCTGCTAAATAAACAAATAAAAATAACAAATAATAACTATAACCAGTGCTGTTGCAAAGTTGATAGCTACCGACTGCAGACCCGTTAACATTGTAGCTTTATTTTATTTCAATAACCACATTTATTTTAAACAATGTTATTTTCAATTATGGAGGATATAACCGTTACTCACTGAATGCTTTATTTTATTTAGGCAATTTCAAGTTATTAATACAAAATAATTTTAAATTATTATTATTATTTAAATGGAAATGAAAAACATCAGTTTTGGTAATTACATCTGCACTAGTAGACATCAATGGAACTGCCTCCGGGTATCGCGTTGCATAATCTACCACTACTAATATATGCGTATACCCAGAGTCAGAAGGTAGCAAATGGCCCACTATGTCCATTGCAATGCGTTCAAAGGGACTGGAAATTATTGGCAGTGGGACCAAAGGGGCGGGCACACTAGACCCGACGCTACTCACTGACAGTCTGGGCATGTGGCTACATATTTCGACACTTCCTTATGAAGTCCTACCCAATAAAATCAAGCCAATATGCATTCCCTAGTTTTATCAGCTTATCATGCGCTAGCCTCATGACCTCGGGCTGATAAGAACCATCAATCGTGTTACAGGCTGTCCTGTGCACGTGGCAGGGTTCACCCTGTATAATAATTGCCCCTTGATAATGAAGTGTAGAAATACTAGCGCCCCAGCACCTTCAACATCCTTACCTTGAATAGATTGGACCTGTCCCCAAGCGTGCACCTGTGTGGGGTCTCTTTGTTGGTCCCACACATCCGGTATATTGAGAGGGGCTGGAGTAACATCTGCCCTGGATGGCCCAGTAACCTCGCCCTCTCAGTCACACTGCATACCGACTGAAATTAAAGCATAGATCAAATAAACAATTGGAGATAAAAACGAAATAATGGAATCGTTTTGTTTAATCTAAATTTTTGACTCATCAAAGTAGCCACCTTTTGCAGATAATAGCCGAACACACTCGTGGCATTCTTTCTACAATGGAAATCAAATATTGATCGGAAAGTTCTTCCCAACACTGTTGCAGAAGTTCCCACAAATGTGTTGCACTTGTAGGTTGCTTTGCTTTCACCCTTCTGTCCAGTTCATCCCAAACCAGCTCGATGGGTTTAAGTCTGGAGACTGTGCTGGCCATTCCATGATTTGAAGCCTACCGTCTTGTTCTTTTCTGCTAAGGTAGTTCTGACATTGCCTGGAGGTATGTTTTGGGTCATTATCTTGCTGTAGGATGAACCCCTGACCAACTAGGCGTATACCAGAGAGTATTGCATGGCTGCAAAATGCTGTGGTAGCCATTTTGGTTCAGGGTGCCACTCACTCTGTGCAAGTCGCCGACTCTGGATCCAGCAAAAGAGCCCCAGACCATCACGCTTCCTCCTCCATGTTTGACAGTTGGTGTCACACACCGAGGAACCATCCTTTAAGCCTACTCGACGCGTACAAAAACCCTGCGTGATGAACCGAAGATTTCAAATTTTGATTCATCGGTCCATAAGACCTTCTTCCAGTCTTCAGTAGTCCACTGGCGGTCCAGGCAAGCCTCTTTTTCTTATTTTGCCATCTTAGCAATGGCTTTCTTACTGCCACTCGACCTGTCAAATCTGCAGCTCGAAGTCTTCTCTTCACAGTTGAAACTGTGACTTGCTTACTTCGACCAGTGTTAAGCTGTGCTTGAAGCTGTTGTCCTGTGAGCCGCCTATCACGCAAGCTGTTGACTCTCACAAACTTGTCTTCTGATTCTGTTGTGGCTTTGGGTCTGCCAGACCTCTTCCTGTCAGAGTTTCCTCCAGTTTCCAAGTGCCTTTTGATGGTGTAGGAAACTGTACTCACTGACACCTTGGCTTTCTTTGCAATTTCTCTAAAGGAAAGACCTACACTTTTAAGGGTTATAATGGTCTGTCTGTCTTCCTTTGTTAATTGCCTTTTCTTGCCATTATGATAGCAATATACTACTTCCTGCAGTACAATACTGTCCAAATAATGCTTAAGAGGGTGTAGTAACACAGTCTGTTCCAACACTGCTTTTATACAGACAGAGGGTTTGTAAGTAATCAACAAAAGTTGGGACACCTGTAGGAATTGTCAGCATCAACTTTCAAGGCTTAATTTACTTCCATTGCTGCAGAACAGCTGGAAGTTGTTAACCCATTACCTGTTCCCTGAAAAGGCCTTTTTGTATAACTCTGAAATGTACATTATTTTTCAGTTTTTGGTAACCTAAACTTTTTTTTTAACCTCTGGCAGTTTACCGCTTACCTTTGTACCATTTCAGGTTATTCACTGGACTTGAACTGCTTAAATTTCAATAAAAACTGGAAAAATGGGGTTGTTCTAAAACTTTTGACTGGTAGTGTACATATACCTGTTTACACACTAGTTTATTTTGAAATGTTTATTTTATTATAGTTTTTCATTTTTTGAAGTAGTGCTTTATATATGGTAAGTTAGACAATAAACCCTTTTATGTTTAATTGTTCATTTACATACAGCGTTTGGCTGTGCAGATGTTTGATATGATGTGCTTGAATAACACTTTTGAGTTGTATTCGATAGTTTGTCTTTCATTTTAATATTGAGGTTGTTTAAAATGTAACCGTCATACTTAATTTATTTTTTTCAATTTAGTAAGTTAACCCATTTTCTAAGCGCAGAATAGGCTTAGCCTCGTGACTTGCAACACACCCAGTAGGCTAAAGTAAAAACAAGTGTGCTAGGTATTTATTTGATTTTACTACTGTACTGTATACTGTATCGGCTTACTGTACAGATTTATATTTTTACATAATGTAATCGTAGCCTACCCAAAACACATTTGTGTTATTTCAAGCGCAATCATTTATATTTATATCCATTATCTCTTCTGTCTCCAATATAGACCTTGAATATGTTCTGGCCTATCTTGACATGGCAGGCACTCAACTCCTTACCAAACTCATGGGTTTGTTGGAAAAGAACATTGCATGCACAGAAAAGTTCAGTTCTCAGCAAGAAAAAGTTAGGCAATTAACAAGATTATTAAAAGTATATAAAAATGTTACAGTCCCACCTTGAACGGGAAAGAACAGTATTCCCATTAATCACACTCCTTTGCCTTGTCCCTCTTAGCATACCTTAATTCATTTCCTGCGGCACCATTTTAATACTCTCGAGTGCATGCCAGGATTGAATGAGTGCAGTCATCGTTTGAATATCAAATTAGTCACGGAACAGATTATGTAGCAAAGTACAGAAACTGAAGGACTTGTGAATGGCAAAGTTAATTTTAAACTTTCTAATGGTTCAGTTGCTAGAAAGAGGGTTACTTGTGTCTACTGCCAAAGTGAGGTCCAGTATCACATGCTGCTAAACATCCTTTTACTTCTCAAAATATACTTTCTAGTAGTTCTTTTGCTATAGACAACAACAAATGAAACCTGTCAGTTTCTAGAGTACTCTTTTAGAAATTCAGGATCGCTGCAAAGCTTTGAATCAAGCAGTATGATACTATAGGAGGCTGTGTGGTCCAGTGCTTAAAGAAAAGGGCTTGTAACTAGGAGGTTCCCGGTTCAAATCCCGGCTAACTCACTGACTCACTGTGTGACCCTAAGCAAGTCACTTAACCTCCTTGTGCTCCGTCTTTTGGGTGAGACGTTGTTGTAAGTGACTCAGCAGCTGATGCAAGTTCACACACCCTAGTCTTTGTAAGTCGCCTTGGATAAAGGCGTCTGCTAAATAAACAAATAAAAATAACAAATAATAACTATAACCAGTGCTGTTGCAAAGTTGATAGCTACCGACTGCAGACCCGTTAACATTGTAGCTTTATTTTATTTCAATAACCACATTTATTTTAAACAATGTTATTTTCAATTATGGAGGATATAACCGTTACTCACTGAATGCTTTATTTTATTTAGGCAATTTCAAGTTATTAATACAAAATAATTTTAAATTATTATTATTATTTAAATGGAAATGAAAAACATCAGTTTTGGTAATTACATCTGCACTAGTAGACATCAATGGAACTGCCTCCGGGTATCGCGTTGCATAATCTACCACTACTAATATATGCGTATACCCAGAGTCAGAAGGTAGCAAATGGCCCACTATGTCCATTGCAATGCGTTCAAAGGGACTGGAAATTATTGGCAGTGGGACCAAAGGGGCGGGGCACACTAGACCCGACGCTACTCACTGACAGTCTGGGCATGTGGCTACATATTTCGACACTTCCTTATGAAGTCCTACCCAATAAAATCAAGCCAATATGCATTCCCTAGTTTTATCAGCTTATCATGCGCTAGCCTCATGACCTCGGGCTGATAAGAACCATCAATCGTGTTACAGGCTGTCCTGTGCACGTGGCAGGGTTCACCCTGTATAATAATTGCCCCTTGATAATGAAGTGTAGAAATACTAGCGCCCAGCACCTTCAACATCCTTACCTTGAATAGATTGGACCTGTCCCCAAGCGTGCACCTGTGTGGGGTCTCTTTGTTGGTCCCACACATCCGGTATATTGAGAGGGGCTGGAGTAACATCTGCCCTGGATGGCCCAGTAACCTCGCCCTCTCAGTCACACTGCATACCGACTGAAATTAAAGCATAGATCAAATAAACAATTGGAGATAAAAAACGAAATAATGGAATCGTTTTGTTTAATCTAAATTTTTGACTCATCAAAGTAGCCACCTTTTGCAGATAATAGCCGAACACACTCGTGGCATTCTTTCTACAATGGAAATCAAATATTGATCGGAAAGTTCTTCCCAACACTGTTGCAGAAGTTCCCACAAATGTGTTGCACTTGTAGGTTGCTTTGCTTTCACCCTTCTGTCCAGTTCATCCCAAACCAGCTCGATGGGTTTAAGTCTGGAGACTGTGCTGGCCATTCCATGATTTGAAGCCTACCGTCTTGTTCTTTTCTGCTAAGGTAGTTCTGACATTGCCTGGAGGTATGTTTTGGGTCATTATCTTGCTGTAGGATGAACCCCTGACCAACTAGGCGTATACCAGAGAGTATTGCATGGCGCTGCAAAATGCTGTGGTAGCCATTTTGGTTCAGGGTGCCACTCACTCTGTGCAAGTCGCCGACTCTGGATCCAGCAAAAGAGCCCCAGACCATCACGCTTCCTCCTCCATGTTTGACAGTTGGTGTCACACACCGAGGAACCATCCTTTAAGCCTACTCGACGGCGTACAAAAACCCTGCGTGATGAACCGAAGATTTCAAATTTTGATTCATCGGTCCATAAGACCTTCTTCCAGTCTTCAGTAGTCCACTGGCGGTCCAGGCAAGCCTCTTTTTCTTATTTTGCCATCTTAGCAATGGCTTTCTTACTGCCACTCGACCTGTCAAATCTGCAGCTCGAAGTCTTCTCTTCACAGTTGAAACTGTGACTTGCTTACTTCGACCAGTGTTAAGCTGTGCTTGAAGCTGTTGTCCTGTGAGCCGCCTATCACGCAAGCTGTTGACTCTCACAAACTTGTCTTCTGATTCTGTTGTGGCTTTGGGTCTGCCAGACCTCTTCCTGTCAGAGTTTCCTCCAGTTTCCAAGTGCCTTTTGATGGTGTAGGAAACTGTACTCACTGACACCTTGGCTTTCTTTGCAATTTCTCTAAAGGAAAGACCTACACTTTTAAGGGTTATAATGGTCTGTCTGTCTTCCTTTGTTAATTGCCTTTTTCTTGCCATTATGATAGCAATATACTACTTCCTGCAGTACAATACTGTCCAAATAATGCTTAAGAGGGTGTAGTAACACAGTCTGTTCCAACACTGCTTTTATACAGACAGAGGGTTTGTAAGTAATCAACAAAAGTTGGGACACCTGTAGGAATTGTCAGCATCAACTTTCAAGGCTTAATTTACTTCCATTGCTGCAGAACAGCTGGAAGTTGTTAACCCATTACCTGTTCCCTGAAAAAGGCCTTTTTGTATAACTCTGAAATGTACATTATTTTTCAGTTTTGGTAACCTAAACTTTTTTTTTAACCTCTGGCAGTTTACCGCTTACCTTTGTACCATTTCAGGTTATTCACTGGACTTGAACTGCTTAAATTTCAATAAAAACTGGAAAAATGGGGTTGTTCTAAAACTTTTGACTGGTAGTGTACATATACCTGTTTACACACTAGTTTATTTTGAAATGTTTATTTTATTATAGTTTTCATTTTTTGAAGTAGTGCTTTATATATGGTAAGTTAGACAATAAACCCTTTTATGTTTAATTGTTCATTTACATACAGCGTTTGGCTGTGCAGATGTTTGATATGATGTGCTTGAATAACACTTTTGAGTTGTATTCGATAGTTTGTCTTTCATTTTAATATTGAGGTTGTTTAAAATGTAACCGTCATACTTAATTTATTTTTTCAATTTAGTAAGTTAACCCATTTTCTAAGCGCAGATAGGCTTAGCCTCGTGACTTGCAACACACCCAGTAGGCTAAAGTAAAAACAAGTGTGCTAGGTATTTATTTGATTTTACTACTGTACTGTATACTGTATCGGCTTACTGTACAGATTTATATTTTTACATAATGTAATCGTAGCCTACCCAAAACACATTAGTGTTATTTCAGCATAATCATTTATATTTATATCCATTATCTCTTCTGTCTCCAATATAGACCTTGAATATGTTCTGGCCTATCTTGACATGGCAGGCACTCAACTCCTTACCAAACTCATGGGTTTGTTGGAAAAGAACATTGCATGCACAGAAAAGTTCAGTTCTCAGCAAGAAAAAGTTAGGCAATTAACAAGATTATTAAAAGTATATAAAAATGTTACAGTCCCACCTTGAACGGGAAAGAACAGTATTCCCGTTAATCACACTCCTTTGCCTTGTCCCTCTTAGCATACCTTAATTCATTTCCTGCGGCACCATTTTAATACTCTCGAGTGCATGCCAGGATTGAATGAGTGTAGTCATCGTTTGAATATCAAATTAGTCACGGAACAGATTATGTAGCAAAGTACAGAAACTGAAGGACTTGTGAATGGCAAAGTTAATTTTAAACTTTCTAATGGTTCAGTTGCTAGAAAGAGGGTTACTTGTGTCTACTGCCAAAGTGAGGTCCAGTATCACATGCTGCTAAACATCCTTTTACTTCTCAAAATATACTTTCTAGTAGTTCTTTTGCTATAGACAACAACAAATGAAACCTGTCAGTTTCTAGAGTACTCTTTTAGAAATTCAGGATCGCTGCAAAGCTTTGAATCAAGCAGTATGATACTATAGGAGGCTGTGTGGTCCAGTGCTTAAAGAAAAGGGCTTGTAACTAGGAGGTTCCCGGTTCAAATCCCGGCTAACTCACTGACTCACTGTGTGACCCTAAGCAAGTCACTTAACCTCCTTGTGCTCCGTCTTTTGGGTGAGACGTTGTTGTAAGTGACTCAGCAGCTGATGCAAGTTCACACACCCTAGTCTTTGTAAGTCGCCTTGGATAAAGGCGTCTGCTAAATAAACAAATAAAAATAACAAATAATAACTATAACCAGTGCTGTTGCAAAGTTGATAGCTACCGACTGCAGACCCGTTAACATTGTAGCTTTATTTTATTTCAATAACCACATTTATTTTAAACAATGTTATTTTCAATTATGGAGGATATAACCGTTACTCACTGAATGCTTTATTTTATTTAGGCAATTTCAAGTTATTAATACAAAATAATTTTAAATTATTATTATTATTTAAATGGAAATGAAAAACATCAGTTTTGGTAATTACATCTGCACTAGTAGACATCAATGGAACTGCCTCCGGTATCGCGTTGCATAATCTACCACTACTAATATATCGTATACCCAGAGTCAGAAGGTAGCAAATGGCCCACTATGTCCATTGCAATGCGTTCAAAGGGACTGGAAATTATTGGCAGTGGGACCAAAGGGGCGGGCACACTAGACCCGACGCTACTCACTGACAGTCTGGGCATGTGGCTACATATTTCGACACTTCCTTATGAAGTCCTACCCAATAAAATCAAGCCAATATGCATTCCCTAGTTTTATCAGCTTATCATGCGCTAGCCTCATGACCTCGGGCTGATAAGAACCATCAATCGTGTTACAGGCTGTCCTGTGCACGTGGCAGGGTTCACCCTGTATAATAATTGCCCTTGATAATGAAGTGTAGAAATACTAGCGCCCAGCACCTTCAACATCCTTACCTTGAATAGATTGGACCTGTCCCCAAGCGTGCACCTGTGTGGGGTCTCTTTGTTGGTCCCACACATCCGGTATATTGAGAGGGGCTGGAGTAACATCTGCCCTGGATGGCCCAGTAACCTCGCCCTCTCAGTCACACTGCATACCGACTGAAATTAAAGCATAGATCAAATAAACAATTGGAGATAAAAACGAAATAATGGAATCGTTTTGTTTAATCTAAATTTTGACTCATCAAAGTAGCCACCTTTTGCAGATAATAGCCGAACACACTCGTGGCATTCTTTCTACAATGGAAATCAAATATTGATCGGAAAGTTCTTCCCAACACTGTTGCAGAAGTTCCCACAAATGTGTTGCACTTGTAGGTTGCTTTGCTTTCACCCTTCTGTCCAGTTCATCCCAAACCAGCTCGATGGGTTTAAGTCTGGAGACTGTGCTGGCCATTCCATGATTTGAAGCCTACCGTCTTGTTCTTTTCTGCTAAGGTAGTTCTGACATTGCCTGGAGGTATGTTTTGGGTCATTATCTTGCTGTAGGATGAACCCCTGACCAACTAGGCGTATACCAGAGAGTATTGCATGGCGCTGCAAAATGCTGTGGTAGCCATTTTGGTTCAGGGTGCCACTCACTCTGTGCAAGTCGCCGACTCTGGATCCAGCAAAAGAGCCCCAGACCATCACGCTTCCTCCTCCATGTTTGACAGTTGGTGTCACACACCGAGGAACCATCCTTTAAGCCTACTCGACGGCGTACAAAAACCCTGCGTGATGAACCGAAGATTTCAAATTTTGATTCATCGGTCCATAAGACCTTCTTCCAGTCTTCAGTAGTCCACTGGCGGTCCAGGCAAGCCTCTTTTTCTTATTTTGCCATCTTAGCAATGGCTTTCTTACTGCCACTCGACCTGTCAAATCTGCAGCTCGAAGTCTTCTCTTCACAGTTGAAACTGTGACTTGCTTACTTCGACCAGTGTTAAGCTGTGCTTGAAGCTGTTGTCCTGTGAGCCGCCTATCACGCAAGCTGTTGACTCTCACAAACTTGTCTTCTGATTCTGTTGTGGCTTTGGGTCTGCCAGACCTCTTCCTGTCAGAGTTTCCTCCAGTTTCCAAGTGCCTTTTGATGGTGTAGGAAACTGTACTCACTGACACCTTGGCTTTCTTTGCAATTTCTCTAAAGGAAAGACCTACACTTTTAAGGGTTATAATGGTCTGTCTGTCTTCCTTTGTTAATTGCCTTTTTCTTGCCATTATGATAGCAATATACTACTTCCTGCAGTACAATACTGTCCAAATAATGCTTAAGAGGGTGTAGTAACACAGTCTGTTCCAACACTGCTTTTATACAGACAGAGGGTTTGTAAGTAATCAACAAAAGTTGGGACACCTGTAGGAATTGTCAGCATCAACTTTCAAGGCTTAATTTACTTCCATTGCTGCAGAACAGCTGGAAGTTGTTAACCCATTACCTGTTCCCTGAAAAGGCCTTTTGTATAACTCTGAAATGTACATTATTTTTCAGTTTTTGGTAACCTAAACTTTTTTTTTTAACCTCTGGCAGTTTACCGCTTACCTTTGTACCATTTCAGGTTATTCACTGGACTTGAACTGCTTAAATTTCAATAAAAACTGGAAAAATGGGGTTGTTCTAAAACTTTTGACTGGTAGTGTACATATACCTGTTTACACACTAGTTTATTTTGAAATGTTTATTTTATTATAGTTTTTCATTTTTTGAAGTAGTGCTTTATATATGGTAAGTTAGACAATAAACCCTTTTATGTTTAATTGTTCATTTACATACAGCGTTTCGGCTGTGCAGATGTTTGATATGATGTGCTTGAATAACACTTTTGAGTTGTATTCGATAGTTTGTCTTTCATTTTAATATTGAGGTTGTTTAAAATGTAACCGTCATACTTAATTTATTTTTTTCAATTTAGTAAGTTAACCCATTTTCTAAGCGCAGATAGGCTTCGCCTCGTGACTTGCAACACACCCAGTAGGCTAAAGTAAAAAACAAGTGTGCTAGGTATTTATTTGATTTTACTACTGTACTGTATACTGTATCGGCTTACTGTACAGATTTATATTTTTACATAATGTAATGCGTAGCCTACCCAAAACACATTCGTGTTATTTCAGCGCAATCATTTATATTTATATCCATTATCTCTTCTGTCTCCAATATAGACCTTGAATATGTTCTGGCCTATCTTGACATGGCAGGCACTCAACTCCTTACCAAACTCATGGGTTTGTTGGAAAAGAACATTGCATGCACAGAAAAGTTCAGTTCTCAGCAAGAAAAAGTTAGGCAATTAACAAGATTATTAAAAGTATATAAAAATGTTACAGTCCCACCTTGAACGGGAAAGAACAGTATTCCCGTTAATCACACTCCTTTGCCTTGTCCCTCTTAGCATACCTTAATTCATTTCCTGCGGCACCATTTTAATACTCTCGAGTGCATGCCAGGATTGAATGAGTGTAGTCATCGTTTGAATATCAAATTAGTCACGGAACAGATTATGTAGCAAAGTACAGAAACTGAAGGACTTGTGAATGGCAAAGTTAATTTTAAACTTTCTAATGGTTCAGTTGCTAGAAAGAGGGTTACTTGTGTCTACTGCCAAAGTGAGGTCCAGTATCACATGCTGCTAAACATCCTTTTACTTCTCAAAATATACTTTCTAGTAGTTCTTTTGCTATAGACAACAACAAATGAAACCTGTCAGTTTCTAGAGTACTCTTTTAGAAATTCAGGATCGCTGCAAAGCTTTGAATCAAGCAGTATGATACTATAGGAGGCTGTGTGGTCCAGTGCTTAAAGAAAAGGGCTTGTAACTAGGAGGTTCCCGGTTCAAATCCTGGCTAACTCACTGACTCACTGTGTGACCCTAAGCAAGTCACTTAACCTCCTTGTGCTCCGTCTTTTGGGTGAGACGTTGTTGTAAGTGACTCAGCAGCTGATGCAAGTTCACACACCCTAGTCTTTGTAAGTCGCCTTGGATAAAGGCGTCTGCTAAATAAACAAATAAAAATAACAAATAATAACTATAACCAGTGCTGTTGCAAAGTTGATAGCTACCGACTGCAGACCCGTTAACATTGTAGCTTTATTTTATTTCAATAACCACATTTATTTTAAACAATGTTATTTTCAATTATGGAGGATATAACCGTTACTCACTGAATGCTTTATTTTATTTAGGCAATTTCAAGTTATTAATACAAAATAATTTTAAATTATTATTATTATTTAAATGGAAATGAAAAACATCAGTTTTGGTAATTACATCTGCACTAGTAGACATCAATGGAACTGCCTCCGGTATCGCGTTGCATAATCTACCACTACTAATATATCGTATACCCAGAGTCAGAAGGTAGCAAATGGCCCACTATGTCCATTGCAATGCGTTCAAAGGGACTGGAAATTATTGGCAGTGGGACCAAAGGGGCGGGGCACACTAGACCCGACGCTACTCACTGACAGTCTGGGCATGTGGCTACATATTTCGACACTTCCTTATGAAGTCCTACCCAATAAAATCAAGCCAATATGCATTCCCTAGTTTTATCAGCTTATCATGCGCTAGCCTCATGACCTCGGGCTGATAAGAACCATCAATCGTGTTACAGGCTGTCCTGTGCACGTGGCAGGGTTCACCCTGTATAATAATTGCCCCTTGATAATATAGTGTAGAAATACTAGCGCCCCAGCACCTTCAACATCCTTACCTTGAATAGATTGGACCTGTCCCCAAGCGTGCACCAGTGTGGGGTCTCTTTGTTGGTCCCACACATCCGGTATATTGAGAGGGGCTGGAGTAACATCTGCCCTGGATGGCCCAGTACCCTCGCCCTCTCAGTCACACTGCATACCGACTCCCTTTGAGTGGCGTTTGATACCATCCGAGCTTTCTCCCACCAGACCACAACCTCGTCTCATTGATGCTCCCTCCCATTTTTCAATCTGTCTCTTGTTCTTTGTTTTTCTATTATGAAAAAGGGAAGAAAACAAGTCAGCTTGTAAGGGAACAATCTCACCAATCGTTTCCCCTTGTTTTTCGCCTTTTTAAGCAATTGTTTATACTCTGGCCAGTCCCGGCCCAGAATTACTGGGTGTGGTAGCCTTTCCACCACCCCCACTACGAGGTGACGCTGCATTGGTCCTGCCAATAGATATATATTTTTAGTGTGGGCTATGCCGCCGTATCTCCATGGATACAGGAGATCGCCAACTGACCTTGTGGCTGCCATGACACACCGCCCAAGAGAGCTGTCTAAATTAAGGTCTGCCCACACCCTGAGTCCACTAATGCATGGGTACTCACTTTACCGACAGCCACATCAACGATACAAGGCTTCTCCTGGCCATTTCCCCGTCTCTGACCCGCTTCCAATGCCAGATAACATGGCGCCACGTTGCACTTTATTGCTGGGGAGCACAGCTGGGCGGTATGTCCTGTGGGATGGCACCTGGAATAGACAGGAGGGGCAGAAGGCACTGGGGTTACATATCTGTCCTGCTGCTGATAAGGCAGTGGGTCAGGGACATTGAATCTACCCCAGCTGGGGCGTCAGCCATGGTAGGGAGGTTGGGCTGCCCATTGGGGTCTGTGATCTGGGAGGTCTGGATCCCAGAGCGATGAGGGGAGATGGTAGAGGTGGAGCCAGTCCCATGCTGCTCGGTGTGGAGGGAGGGGTCAGTAGGCTGGTCGGAGAGGAGAGCAGGGAGTCCTTGAAGTCCTCCGCCAGTCGGATTGCGGCTTCCAGGGTGGCTGGATTGTGGCGCCGTATCCACGCTTAGGCCTCGGCGCCGACCACATTGCAGAAATTGCTCCAGACCGATGGTTTCACCCATTTGAACCCCCGTTTTGTCACGGGGGCAAAGCCAGTGCACCATGTGGTCTCACAACCACTGGGCAACCACCCTGGGGCAGGTATCCGGTGTCCGCAGGTACTCCCTGAAGCGCACCCGATGCGTTTCCCCCGTGATGTTCAGACGACGGAGGATGGCCTGTTTGACCAGGTCGTACTGGCTGGCCTCTTCCTCGGTCATGGCCTGGTAGACTGCTTGGGCTTCCCCGATTAAGCAGGTGCTCAGCTGGCTAGCCCAGTATTCCCGAGGCCCTGACGTGCCAGTAGCCAGCCGTTCAAAGGCAACCAGGTATCCCTCCGGGTCATCCTCTGTTGTCATTTTCTGCGCCTGTGCTTTAGGGGGCGCCATCAAGGGTCCTGCTGGTATTTGGGGTGGCGTGTACCTCTCCTCTCTCTTTCTCCCCGCAGCCACCTGTCTCTGGTCCAGCGCTTCCAGCAGCGTGGATAGTGACGTCCATGATCTGTGTTCTGACACCACGTGTGGCAAAGTGGTTTGCAGTGTGCAAGTGTAATGCTGATGCAGTGCAGTAAAATAACGACCCAACACAGTTCCACAGTTAATGAAAGCTAAAAGAGATTGTTGACTCGGATTCGTTCACACAGCCCTAGTGGTAATATATTCTGACCCATATATTATTCTCTATTTATTGTTTAAAAATACATTTAATCCATTGAAACACCCTGTTAATGTAGTAAAGTACCCCACACAACAAGAATGTAAATCAAACCTTTTTAAAGAACGTAATGGAGTAGATTATACTTACAATAAAACTAAATAATCTTAATAATTCCATTTTTAGGGGGCACCGCTGATTTGTCAAAAACACGTACTGTACTGCAGCTCTCCCACATATCTACCCCCAGGCACTGTATGGAAAAGAGTGTTGAATGATCTGAAGGGTGGGTCTCAACAAAAATCTGATAAACAACCTTTCATTTTTTCTATGTACCTCGAGCATTCCCATGTACAGAGAATACATTTAAGGTTAAAATAATTTAGTCTCTTCAGCCTAGAAAAAAGAAGGGACATTGGGGACTTGATTGAAGCTTCAAAATGATAAATGGTAGAGACAGTTAACCCAAGACACTACTTCAAATTTAGCAGAGGGAGAAGAGGGCATAAGTGGAAGTAAAAGTCTGTTTTAGAACAGAAGGTACGAAGCCCCTTTTTTACACAGAGAGTTATGAATGCATGGAATAGCCTACCAGGTGAAGTAGTAGGATCTAAAACACTGGCAACATTTAAAAAAAATGCTTATAAATGATATTATTATTATATTATTTATTTCTTAGCAGGCACCCTTACCCAGGGCGACTTACACTTGTTACAAGATATCACATTATTTTTACATACAATTACATTCTTTTCTACACATTATTTTTACATACAATTACCCATTTATACAGTTGGGTTTTCGCTGGAGCAATCTAGGTAAAGTACCATGCTCAAGGGTAGAGCAGCATTGTCCTCCACCTGGGATTGAACTCAACCCTCCGGTCAAGAGTCCAGAGCCCTAACCACTACTCCACACTGCTGCCCTTCATTCTCATTCTCAAACTTTTCTTATGCTCTTACAGCATATTGTACACTTGAAAGTGAAAATGACAAGACAGGGCTGGAATGGGGTGGAGGCAGGTAAAAAGTTCAAACTAATTTCTTATAATTGTGAGTGAAAGATTAAAATAACAAACCATTAAAATGTATGGTGGTTTCAAAGTGGGTAAGAATAAATATCATTGTCATTTCCCTATTGGCTGTAAGATGATTTTGTTTCCTTTCAGAAATAGCAATATACTGTTTTAATTCGATTTGGTCAGATAATTAACTGGATATAGTTTTTTTTATGCAGACTGTGAGAACTACACACTTAAAACACAGTGCCACATTTGACCTTGGGAAGGAAGCCAAAGTAAAAGTACAGAGCCTGCTGAAAGGTCAGTGTACAAATGGTTCTGAACTGCAAAGCGTGTGGGCTGAAAGGACATTGCAGCCATCACATGGAAGGTAAGTGATTTTGGGAGAAAATCATGTAATCATTAACACAATTCAACTTGGTTTGGATTTGATTTAGTATTCATTATTTTACCACCTGGCAGATTGATTCTTCCAGCTGTAAACAGCCGAGATCAACATGACCAATCCTTCACCTCCAGACCCAGAGCAGTTTCACTGTATATCTCACAACACAATCGCTCAAGTTAGGCCTTAAAGGGCCCACTAATTCAGCATCAACAACATAGAAATACCCACACCACTATAGGGTGAACTTTGGTTTGGTTTTTGTTCTAGTATTAATACAGGTAGTGGAAAAAAATGGAAACACCTGGGTAAATGAGGGACACCAAGTATATTGAAAGCAAGGGCTTCCACACAGGTGTGGCTCATGCGTTAATTAAGCAAATAACATCCCAGCATGCTTAGGGTCATGTATGAAAATGCTAGACAGGCCTGGTTGCCTATAATTATGGCTAGCATGGCTACAAGAGGAGACCTCAGTGACTTTGAAAGAGGGGTGATTGTTGGGGCGTGTTTGGCAGGAGCTTCAGTGACCAAGACAGCTCAACTTGCTGATGTTTCAAGAGCAACGGTGTCTAAGGTGATGTCGGCATGGAACTCCGAGGGAAAGACATCATCAGCAAAGGGCAACAGTGGGCGGAAGCGCATACTCCAGGATCATGATATCCGTGCATTAATTCGAAGTGCAAGGCAAAACAGGCGAGCAACTGCAGATCAATTGACTGCAAATTTCAACCTGGGGGTGCTTGCACCCCGTTTCATCAAAAACGGTCTGCCGAGAACTCCACAGAGCGGGATACCATAGTGGCCCAACGCCCTATTAAGTGACTTTACATTGGTGTTTCCATTTTTATGTCCACTACCTGTACATTCAGTTCCCTCAAAACCTCTGTAGCTCATTCCTTAGCCCAGTCTGGGTGTTCTCTGCTGGACTCTCCGCTGGACACACACACACATACACACACAAAGACATCATCTACAAGGGAGGAGGTTTACTTGCATTTTACACATGTGGACATTCAGTTTATCTATTGCTCAGAAAAAAGAACATAGACATTTTTTGTCCCACTTGTGTGTATCCAATGCACAGTGTTTTTGTAATAGTCGGGCTGCCATGTATTTGTTTGTTTCTGTCATTTCTTAAACTTTGCACTCATCTATTTTCCATTGCTAACCTGCAGGGATTCCAGAGTCCAGGATCAAAAACCTCGCCTGTGTTTTCTATAACTGGGAATACATGGAATGTACTTGGCAGAGGCCTCCATATTTAAACTACAACCTGTTCTACTGGTATGTGCTTTTAATTGAAATTCATGACACACAGCAGTGCAGCCTGCCCTGCAGCCACAGTGCACACACCAAAACATCTTCCATTGCGTCTTCCCCACACCCATCAGCTGATTTTCTTTCATTGTTTAAGCCCATTTACACACACAAATATGTTTTCTTCTTGTGAAAAAGTCCATACAGATGCTATTCTGTTTGATTTACATCAAGCATTGGTCATTTCCACAAAACAACTTGCCCAATGTTTGATTAGCACCAGCATGAAGGTAAATCCCATGCCCTTAGCATGTCTATAGTTTCTGCTAATCACTTCAGATACTGTCATTTTTAAATTCAGGTACTATAATGACATTAATATATGTTTTTCATTAATATTAAGCATACACAGTGCCTTGCAAAAGTATTCAGACCCTTTCTATGCTGTCCCATTTTGTGAAATTACAAAATGATGCATACACATTTTTTTAAACTTACTTCTAAGGGTAAGATAAGTTATAGTAAATGTCAGCAAAAACTAAAGAGGAAAAACAGAAATATGTTGACTGCATAAGTATTCAGACCCGTCAACTCAATATTTGGTGGAAGTATCTTTGGCAGCAATTACAGCCACAAGTCTTTTTGGGTAAGTCTCTACCAACTTTGCACACCGGCTTGGTGCAATTTTTGCCCATTCTTCTTGGCAGATTTGCTCAAGCTCTCTCAAGTTGCTTGGGGATCGCTTATGGACAGCAGTTTTCAAGTCTTTCCACAGATTCTCAATAGGATTCAAATCAGGATTTTTACTGGGCCACTCAAGGACATTCACTTTCTTATTCTTAAGCCAGTCCAGTGTAGCTTTGGCCTTGTGCTTTGGATCATTGTCCTGCTGAAAGGTGAATTTTTGCCCCAGTTTTAAGTCTTTAGCAGACTGAAACAGGTTTCCTCTAGTATTTGCCTGTAATTTGCTCCATCCATTTTTTCTTCAATCCTAACAAGCTTTCCAGTCCCTTCTGAGGCGAACCATCCCCATAGCATGATGTTGCCACCACCATGCTTGACTGTAGGGATGGTGTTGAGTGGGAGATGTGCTATGTTTGGTCTGCGCCAAACGTAACGCTTGGCATTTAAACCAAAAAGTTCCAATTTGGTCTCGTCTGACCACAACACATTTTGCCACATTTTTGCAGGATCACTCAGGTGCTTTGTTGCAAACTCCATGCAGCCTTTGAGATGGCTTATGTTTAGTAATGGCTTCCTTCTTGCCACCCTGCCATACATGCTACTTTTGTGAAGTGTTCTGGATATTGTTGACTGATGCACATTTTCTCCCATCTCAGCCATTGAACTCTGTAGCTCTTTCAAAGTTGTCGTTGGCCTCACAGTGGCATCCCTCACCAGTTTCCTCCTTCCCGGCTGCTCAGTTTGGAGGGACGGCCTGATCTAGGCAGTGTCTGGGTGGTACAATGCACCTTCCATTTCTTGATGATTGAGTAGACTGTGCTCACAGGGATATTCAGAGACTTCGGTATTTTTTTGTACCCTTCTCCTGAACTGTGCTTTTCAATGACTTTATCCCTGACTTGCTTTGAAAGCTCCTTGGTCTTCATGGTTGAGTCTTTGCTTGAAATTCACTACCTGACCAAGGAACCTGACAGAGACAGGTATTTTTAATCTGAAATCATGAGAACCACTAATACTGCACACAGACAGAGGCCATTCAACTAATTGTGTGGCTCATTAGGGTCATTTTGTGCACCTGAATTAATTTAGGTTTGCCACAGCAAAGGGTTTCAATACTTATGCAATCGTGACTTTTCCATTTTTATTTCATATTAATTATTTATTTACTTCTTTCTTGTTGTTTTTGCTTTGAATGTGTGGAGTAGGTTGTGTATATAACACATTAATTCCTATTTCAAAGTGTCATGACTGCAAGCTTTAAAGCAACAAAATGTGAAAACTGTGAGAGGGCCTGAATACTTTTGCAAGGCACTGTAAATGTGAAAACAGATTGACGTGTGATGCTGTATCATTATCTATCAATATAGATTAAGAAAGAATAAAACAACTTAGTAATTAGAGGGTACCTTTCTGAACATTCAGAGATGCATCTTGCCTGTGTACCTCTGTTTTAATAGGCACTCAAAGCTGGACCATGCAATGGACTGTGCTGACTATATCCAGTCCAATGGGGTCAACATTGGCTGCAATTTTTCCAGTGCTGATTTGGAAGACTACACCGACTTTAACATATGTGTTAAAGGCTCTTCTGCAGCAGGACCTCTGATTCCAATATACTTCAGATTTGAACTTCAAAATCTAGGTAAGGAAAAGAGTGAGATTTCAATCTGGGCTATTTCTAGACAAAAGTGGTGTACAAACAAAATCTTTCACGCTTCATCATCTCTGTTACTGACAGCATTGTTGACTTGATTGTTAACTTGAGAAAATAAGCACTGCCCTGGCATGCTAGTACACAAATGACGCTGTTGAAATGGAATTGGTGTGGTACTTTTAAAAGATAGAATAGATTTTATAAAACATAATTAATACATTATAAATAGCAGGTGCTATTACCAAGACAACAATAATTCCCTATTGATTACAGTAAGACGACCCTATAATTACTGCAGTTACTTATTAATTAGGACAGTATGTGAGCTGCAATTAAAAGTTCTACTCAGTTTCAAAGAAGCAAGCACTTTAACACCTTGACGCAGAAACAGATCAGCCATGACTGCTAACTATGCATTTCAACCCTTATACAAGCTTTCCATTGTAAAAACATAGCAAGGTTTAATAAAGCACAGTGAACGCTTGGTAAAGCTTAGGTAAGCATTGTATCGCCCAGAAAGACACGGTAAAAGAAAAAAAAAACATGGCAAACCAAGATAAATGCATAGAATAACCTTGGGAAAAAGCATGGGGGAAACCTACACAATGACTGTGCAAATATACTGGGGCAAACTTATATAAGGGAAACTCACAAATACTTTGTTTTGCTTCTAGTGAAACCAGCTGTTATTAACGAAATAAATGTAACAAAAGTGGGAAATGAAAGACTGCATCTGGAATGGAAGCCTCCTGTGGGTAAAATCAAAACCCACTGCCTGGAGTATGAGGTTCAGTACAGAGAAGATGAAAACGAATGGACGGTATGTGATATTTCACTCCGAGACTACAGACGTTACAAAGATGACTATGTAGATAGATTCCCAGGAAAGCACAGGCTGTACTCACTGAGGTGTGGTTATGTAACCCTCCTTGTAATTTCAACACTCCCTATTGTTGGGATAATAAATCAAACAGATTCATACCTGCGTTAATTCTGCAAAGTTAAATAACCGTCTAGTAAATATGAGTGGGTGGCTTGGCAGCTGCATTGTACAGTTTGCACCTCTTAGAGCATCGTACAGTATTTACTCTGAGCCGGGTCCTCCATAGAAACAGATCAGTTGTGCAGTGTGGAAGCTGCTCCCTGTGATAACATTCAGTTTCTGACCAGCCTCACTTGGTATGTTTTTCATCCAATTCAATCACTTTCCTATTATTTACAGTACTGTGCAAAAGTTTTAGGCAGGTGTGAAAAAATGCTGTAAAGTAAGAATGCTTTCAAAAATAGACATGTTAATAGATTATATTTATCAATTAACTAAATGCAAAGTGAGTGAACAGAAGAAAAATCTAAATCAAATCCATATTTGGTGTGACCACCCTTTGCCTTCAAAACAGCATCAATTCTTCTAGGTACACTTGCACAAAGTCAGGGATTTTGTAGGCATATAGTCAGGTGTATGATTAAACAATTATACCAAACAGGTGCTAATGATCATCAATTCAATATGTAGGTTGAAACACAATCATTAACTGAAACAGAAACAGCTGTGTAGGAGGAATAAAACTGGGTGAGGAACAGCCAAACTCAGCTAACAAGGTGAGGTTGCTGAAGACAGTTTACTGTCAAAAGTCATACACCATGGCAAGACTGAGCACAGCAACAAGACACAAGGTAGTTATACTGCATCAGCAAGGTCTCTCCCAGGCAGAAATTTCAAGGCAGACAGGGTTTCAGATGTGCTGTCCAAGCTCTTTTGAAGAAGCACAAAGAAACGGGCAACGTTGAGGACCGTAGACGCAGTGGTCGGCCAAGGAAACTTACTGCAGCAGATGAAAGACACATCATGCTTACTTCCCTTTGCAATCGGAAGATGTCCAGCAGTGCCATCAGCTCAGAATTGGCAGAAATGGCAGAAAACCAGGACCCTGGTACACCCATCTACTGTCCGGAGAAGTCTGGTCAGAAGTGGCCTTCATGGAAGACTTGCGGCCAAAAAGCCATACCTCACAAACACACTGCATCATTAGTACTTACACTGGGTGTGTCTTACACAAACACACGGCATTGTTAGTACTCAAAACGGCGATGGCCCTGAAGTGCAAAACACAAATACAAATTAAACACAGATACAAATCAGAAAACACAAATGCAAATTAAAAAAGACAAATACAAATCAGAAAACACAAATGCAAATTAAAAAACACAAATACAAATCAGAAAACACAAATGTAAATTAAAAAAGACAAATACAAATCAGAAAACACAAATGCAAATTAAAAAACACAGATACAAATCAGAAAACACAAATGCAAATTAAAAAAGACAAATACAAATCAGAAAACACAAATGCAAATTAAAAAAGACAAATACAAATCAGAAAACACAAAAAGCCCACAAAATGACGGAAGTCATTTCACAACGAAAATACTCCCCCAGATACCCCAGCACTGTCAAAGCTCAAGTTCAGTCTTTTCTAACTTAGTTGGCCATCATATTTCTGTGTTATAATTGGTATCACAACGGTAAGTATGTTTACCATAAATGAGTTTGTGCACAGTAATAGCAGTTAGAAACTACTATTTTAGTTAGACAACATTTTTTAAGTTTGACTTTTTGTAGCTCAAGTTTGGCTTCGATGCCTGTCAACAATGATGGCCATGCAAAAGATGAACTTTATAGTATTGTACATCTAACAACACATAGTATTTACACAAAGTTTGATATAAATATAACTGAGAAATTCACTTATATTTAAATAATCAATACGCTGTGACCCAGAAGTAAACTTTGATCTTCACGTGTTGAAATTGCAACCTCAACGTCATCATAAAACATTTTTATTTTTTTGTGATCAAATATTTTTACTAGGGATAGTGCAAAAATATGAACAAATGAACTCCTCATTTTCCTAAGGAATCTAAGTCGTTATTCCAGGTAGTGTAAGCTGTTAAAGGTTTGTACGAGGCTTTTAAAAGATAAACATATAACGAGGAAACCAACCCTTTTGTTTTCCCCCGTGTCCAATATGTCATGGAGTGGTAATGCAGTCCCCCAGGTAACCCCATAGGCACACATTGCTGATCAGAGTCGAACATAGAAAAAAAAAAGAAGAGCCTGGTAAATTGTATAAGAACTGTAAATCCTGGAATGTGCAAAGACAGCCAGTATCAGAAATATCAGTAATAGTATGTACACCTCTATGTCTCCAAGGTGGGAAAGAAAAGGGAAGACCCTGACAGGAGCGCATAGTTAAGAAAGATTGGTTTGTGGGAATGCCATTTTAATTTAAGTTTTGTGGTCTTTCAACAGAACGCCAAATAACTGTGTGACTATAGGGCCGAAGCGTAATCTACAGTGCTTGAGAGGAATGTGTGAGTGAATCAAGTCTTGTAATCTATGTGGAGAAACCAATTTTTCTTCTAGTAAATCGCCACAAGACAGGAGCATCAGGGTCAAGCCAGACTGTAAGTGAACGTAATAATAATGAACAAAAATATAGTTTAAAGTTTGGCAGTGATAAACCTCCCGAAATCTTTTAACGCTGTAGAGCAGAAAATGTAATACGTGGGTGTTTGCCTTTCCATATAAATTTAGATATCAAAGTGTGTAATTTGTCCCAGTATCCGGGAGGGGGAGAGAGAGGAAGCATCAAGCTGAAAAAATTGATAAGCGGGAGTATATTCATTTTAATAATTGAGATGCAGTATTGAAATGAGTTAGGAAGTTGTGCCCATCTATCTTAATCTGACTTCACCTGAGCAAAGATTTTGTTAAAATCAGTTGATACAGTAGACTCTAAGGATGGATGGACATCAATACCAAAATATTTGAAATGTTTAACCAGCGGTATGTTAGGAGGCAGGGACCCGAGTACCCTTGGAAATGGTGAATTGGGAAGAGCATTTATTTCCTGTTAACACCGACGCCAAGGGGTTAGCGTACAGAACTTTAACCATGTCAATAAACTCTGAGCCCAAGCCCATATAATCTAGGACTCCTTACAACTCACTTGACTCCAGTGGCCGGAATTTACAAACTCGCACTTCCGCTCCTAACCAAGGTGACGCCCCTCATAAAGATGACTTTCGTCATGGTCACGAGACTTTGGTAAGGGAAGTCCCGAGTTGGTTTGATGCCTTCTACTGTCGGGAGGCTGAATTACAGACCGAAACCCCTTTGACTCATCACAGTTACAAATAATTCAGGAGGAGAGCCACCGGATAAATTAGAAACGTCTGTAGGCCACGGGAATGGGCAAAAGTGACAGAGTCCATAGTCCAGGAAGAGCTTGAGTTATTTAGCCGCGGAACGAGAGGTGTCCTTCCTGGCTGCTTGAACTGAAGGATAGCCTGGTGGTCTGAGTATCTTAAAAGATTGAAAATAAGTGTCAGGGTAAATACGGTGAGCCCACATTATTTGAATGTCCATCCCAGTCAGGGTTGGGAATCACAATGGAAGTGATCTGGTCAAAAAGTCTACGGTGTCAGCGCCCAGCTCCCTCTTTCAAACCAATCAGGCGAAGGTTATTGCGTCGATTTCTATCTTCCAGATCCACCATCTTAGCTTGAAACCAGTCAATCTTGGTCTCATGAATCACTATAGCCCTCTTGTTGCTATCTATTTGGTTGTGAAGAGTAGCAAAATCGGATTTAAGGGATGTAAATTCCTGAGAAAAAGCTGAGAAATCAGTAACAAAGTGGCCATCGCAACAGCAGTCTCAGATGCCGTCTTTTCAATCCAAGATGCCAATATTTGGAACACGTGTTAAGTGTGCGACATGCAGGCCTCGCTAATGGTGGACAGGTCCGGATCAATCTTATTTTTTCCCCCCTTAGAGGGAGAAGATTCAGAGATGAGTCTTTTTTTTCGACAAAAAGTCGACATTCTTGGATAGTTCAGACATCAATACGTATATAAAAGAAAGATATAGCAAGGGATTACACCCTTCTCAAAGAGCAAAATATGCAAGGGGAGGCGAGGAGAAAAAATCCTAAGCTGCCATCGCTCTCCCAGGTCACGTGATCCCCTGTAAAACACTTTTATGATGCTTATGAAAACAACTACAAATTCACAGGCATCGAAGCCAAACTTGAGCTACAAAAAAACAAGTAAAAGTTAAAAAAAAATGTTGCCTAACTAAAATAGTAGTTTATAACCGCTATTACTGTTCACAAACTCATTTATGGTAAACATGATACTTACCGTAGCAATACCAATTATAACACTGACAGAAATACGATGGCCAGCTAAGTTACAAAAGACTGAACTTGAGCTTTCTAAACACCTCCAACTTGGGGGAGTGGCCTCCATCGTGACATATTTCTGCAAGGACTTCCGTTGTGTTGTTTTATTATTTGTATTTTTTTTTTCTATTTGTGTTTTTCGATTTGTATTTGTGTTTTGCAGTTCAGGGCTACCATACAAAACACACTGGGTGTGTCTTACACAGACACACTTGTTAGTAAATACATACATACATACAGATCTACATCCTTGTTTTCCTCAAAGATCAGAATAATTAAATGCCAACTCAGGCCGAGCCCATAAATATTAATGTTAGAGTACCCAATGGAAATCCATTTTAGGATCGCATCCAGAGAGGAAATGTGTTTGTACGCTGTTCCACTTTTTACTTTTAAACAAATATGTAATATTTGAAATGCATTTTTTATTCTTTTTTCCTAAAAAAAAGTACTTCAAGATTCAAATTATTTTGTTTTTACTTTAGTCTAACTTCAAAAAAGGAACCACATTTACCAGCTCCCGATTTGACCCGAGGCACAGGCATTGTTTCCGAGTAAGAAGCAAGCTAAACATGTACTGCGCTGATAATGAGCTGTGGAGCGACTGGACTGCAAACCTGTGCTTTACTGGTAAAGGGCTATAATGTATTAACATTCAAGTTATGAATGTGTTACTTCACTCTGGAGGCAGGGTACACACAATAAAACTATGGGTCACATTGCATGTATCACAGTATATCACACACTTTATAAAGGTAATTGTAGCCCTTCATACAGTATAGGGGTTTATTGTGCCGCTGTTATATGTTTTTGTAACATTATGTAGTAAATGCATGTTATTGTTTATAACATCCTTTATAACACATTTATAGATGCACATAAACTAAACTGTCCATGACCATATGCCTGATATTCATATTATCAGTATTCATATTATTCAGTTATCAAAAGCCGAACAGTTCAACAGTGGTCTCTAACTACCAGTAAGCTGCCCTGACCCCTGACCTCTTGTTTTTTGCAATCTATGTACTGTGTATCATCTGGGAAATCACTTTGAATAGAGATCTTGGTCTCAGTGACTACTGTGGTCCACTTTGAAAATTAAACAATAAAAACAATAATGACTAGTTCCACAGTCGCTGGCTAGCGCTGATCCTGGACAGCTAGTGTTACTTTAGGTAAGGGTCTGAGATCTAGCAAGTGTTTCTTTAGGTAAGGTAGTCTGAGATCTAGCTAGTGTTACTTTAGGTAAGGTAGTCTGAGATCTAGCTAGTGTTACTTTAGGTAAGGTAGTCTGAGATCTAGCTAGTGTTACTTTAGGTAAAGTAGTCTGAGATCTAGCAAGTGTTACTTAAGGTAAGGGTCTGAGATCTAGCTAGTGTTACTTCACGTAAGGGTCTGAGATCTAGCTAGTGTTACTTTAGGTAAAGTAGTCAGATCTAGCTAGTGTTACTTCACGTAAGGGTCTGAGATCTAGCTAGTGTTACTTTAGGTAAAGTAGTCAGATCTAGCTAGTGTTACTTTAGGTAAGGTAGTCTGAGATCTAGCTAGTGTTACTTTAGGTAAGGTAGTCTGAGATCTAGCTAGTGTTACTTTAGGTAAAGTAGTCTGAGATCTAGCTAGTGTTACTTTAGGTAAGGTAGTCTGAGATCTAGCAAGTGTTACTTTAGGTAAAGTAGTCTGAGATCTAGCTAGTGTTACTTTAGGTAAGGTAGTCTGAGATCTAGCTAGTGTTACTTTAGGTAAAGTAGTCTGAGATCTAGCTAGTGTTACTTTAGGTAAGGTAGTCTGAGATCTAGGTAGTGTTACTTTAGGTAAGGTAGTCTGAGAATAGTGGTCACCGTGGACTGGGAAACCACTGGTAAATGTGTAAAACAGGGCCTTTAGAGAATGACAGAGTGATTTATTTAGTTGATTTCTTGTTTTGCAGAGGAATATAGACTATCTGAAGCATCCATGTTTATAGCTCTGGGCACTTCTCTGATTATCTTGTTTGCTATTGCACTTTCCTTATGGATCTGACAAAGAGGGTGAGTGGGATTCGTTTTCACCAACATATCTGTTTGATACATGGGGGGGAAAAATACATTACAAGATAAATGATCCAGGAACCTGGCATTTAAAAAAAAAAATTCTCAAGATCACGAATCTAGACTTGCAGTCAGAGTTTGAAATTATTATTTAGCAGACGCCTTTATCCAATGCGACTTACAGAGACTAGGGTGTGTGAACTATGCATCAGCTGCAGAGTCACTTACAATTACGTCTCACTCGAAAGACGGAGCACAAGGAGGTTAAGTGACTTGCTCAGGGTCACACAATGGGTCAGTGGCTGAGGTGGGATTTGAACCGGGGACCTCCTGGTTACAAGCCCTTTTCTTTAACCATTGGACCACACAGCCTCAGATCTTTACATAACGGTTTGAAATGTCAAGATCCTGAGTTCATTTATCTTGTGATCTCGACATTTCAAGTGTATTTACTTATTGTTCTCCTGTCCTTAATGACCCACAGTAATTCCATGTTATTTAAGAAACTGACATTTTTGAAAATAGTATGTAGACCAGCATGCATATTGTGGAAGTACCCTGTATTTATAATGAAATCATGTACATTAACTATGGCAAACTCATACCATCTGTAACACTGTAGTAGTTGTTGACTAAACCAAAAACATGGTTTATCTATGTTTGTGTTCACATTTTTCATCTGATTTTTGTTTTGTTTTTTCAGATTAAAGATCAAAGGAGGAGAAGACGGTATATAGCTCTGATGTATGGAACTGCTACCTTTCTTCATCTGTGTTCTCAAATATGTGCTGAGATATCCAATAAGATGATTGTCTTGGTTGTGTTCACAATCAAAGTCACTGTGTAGTGGAATAACATTGTGTCTCATGGAGATCCATGGAATGAAAGTAATAGTTTGGTATAAAGTCTGCTTCATATCCTTAGCTGTCCTTGTATTAACATAGTATTGTACTATTGGCTTTATCTTGCCATTGCATTGTCACTGCACTGATCATTATTGAAACAGCTTACCAGCAAATTAACATTGGAGGTGACTGAACAGAACGTCCTGGAATAGATTGTCAAAAAGTTCTGCTGCTGAGTGAACATTTGCATCATAAGAAGATGCTGCTAAATAGGATTGAATCACCAGACCTGCCCCCTGTTCTGTTAAGTTGCTGTTCCAGTTGTCGTTTCACTGCCACAGTTTGTATTTTGTGTTTGCAGTTGGATTATCTTTTTAGGGCAGGGAATGATTTGTATTGTTTATGCTAACAATGTCAGATTTTAGATAATACGTTCCTCATTGTTTAATTCGTTATCTTCATGTTTAATGATTAAGTTGCTAAATCCCCAGTTGAAACAGGGTAATCAGTTATGTATTACTGGAATCTGGATCAATTAAAGCAGGGCTTCTCAACCTTTTTGTTCCTATACACACACACACACACACACACACACACACACACACACACACACACACACACACACACACACACACACACACCAGGGATGGAAATAAGACTCCTATTGCAGTGTCACCCATTCCAGGTTTTACAACGAGCTTGATTAGCCCCAGTGTGAACAAGTTCAGGTTTATCTTATTAAACTTAGACTACTAAAACCAAGAATGGATCCAACTGCTTTGCAATGGGAGTCTTATTTCCATCCCTGATTTTATATATATATATATATATATATATATATATATATATATACAGTACTGTGCAAAAGTTTTAGGCAGGTGTGAAAAAATGCTGTAAAGTAAGAATGCTTTCAAAAATAGACATGTTAATAGATTATATTTATCAATTAACTAAATGCAAAGTGAGTGAACAGAAGAAAATCTAAATCAAATCCATATTTGGTGTGACCACCCTTTGCCTTCAAAACAGCATCAAGCATCAATTCTTCTAGGTACACTTGCACACAGTTTTTGAAGGAACTCGGCAGGTAGGTTGGCCCAAACATCTTGGAGAACTAACCACAGTTCTTCTGTGGATTTAGGCAGCCTCAGTTGCTTCTCTTTCTTCATGTAATCCCAGACAGACTCGATGATGTTGAGATCAGGGCTCTGTGGGGGCCATACCATCACTTCCAGGACTCCTTGTTCTTCTTTACGCTGAAGATAGTTCTTAATGACTTTCGCTGTATGTTTGGAGTCGTTGTCATGCTGCAGAATAAATTTGGGGCCAATCAGATGCCTCCCTGATGGTATTGCATGATGGATAAGTATCTGCCTGTACTTCTCAGCATTGAGGAGACCATTACTTCTGACCAAATCCCCAACTCCATCTGCAGAAATGCAGCCCCAAACTTGCAAGAAACCTCCACCATGCTTCACTGTTGCCTGCAGACACTCATTCGGTATCGCTCTCCAGCCCTTCGCGAACAAACTGCTTTCTGCTACAGCCAAATATTTCAAATTTTGACTCATCAGTCCAGAGCACCTGCTGCCATTTTTCTGCACCCCAGTTCCTGTGTTTTCGTGCATAGTTGAGTGGCTTGGCCTTGTTTCCACGTCGGAGGTATGGCTTTTTGGCCGCAAGTCTTCCATGAAGGCCACTTCTGACCAGACTTCTCCGAACAGTAGATGGGTGTACCAGGGTCCCACTGTTTTCTGCCAGTTCTGAGCTGATGGCACTGTTGGACATCTTCCGATTGCAAAGGGAAGTAAGCATGATGTGTCTTTCATCTGCTGCAGTAAATTTCCTTGGCCGACCACTGCGTCTACGGTCCTCAACGTTGCCCGTTTCTTTGTGCTTCTTCAAAAGAGCTTGGACAGCACATCTGGAAACCCCTGTCTGCCTTGAAATTTCTGCCTGGGAGAGACCTTGCTGATGCAGTATAACTACCTTGTGTCTTGTTGCTGTGCTTAGTCTTGCCATGGTGTATGACTTTTGACAGTAAACTGTCTTTAGCAACCTCACCTTGTTAGCTGAGTTTGGCTGTTCCTCACCCAGTTTTATTCCTCCTACACAGCTGTTTCTGTTTCAGTTAATGATTGTGTTTCAACCTACATATTGAATTGATGATCATTAGCACCTGTTTGGTATAATTGTTTAATCATACACCTGATTATATGCCTACAAAATCCCTGACTTTGTGCAAGTGTACCTGGAAGAATTGATGCTGTTTTGAAGGCAAAGGGTGGTCACACCAAATATGGATTTGATTTAGATTTTTCTTCTGTTCACTCACTTTGCATTTAGTTAATTGATAAATATAATCTATTAACATGTCTATTTTTGAAAGCATTCTTACTTTACAGCATTTTTTCACACCTGCCTAAAACTTTTGCACAGTACTGTATATATATATATATATATATATATATATATATATATATATATAATGTAAGGGTGTTTTAATATAATCAGTGCGTAAATGAACAGAAGCCCTTACCCGATATCCGCTATGGTGTTGTAGAGGTTTCAGCGCCCTGGGTTTTGGTGTATCAAATTAGCTTGGGAGCACGGTGCCTCCAGGAGAATATGGGTTCCCCTCCTTTCTTATCCAGCTTTTATATAGAAAGGGTTGGTTGCAGCAACACAGTAAATAGTTCACCATTCAATATTAACTAAACTAAAATAATAAACTTTAGCAATAGTTCAATAAAAGTATGTATAAAGCTACACAGGTAAGTATTACTAGAATAATAGTATTACTAATATGATTATACGCATTGTATTACCTATGCAAATAACTTGACAGTGTTTTACTATAATAATAATGATTGGATTTATTATAGTAACATAGAACTAAGACACCAATAAATGAATCAGTTTTCACTTTCAAATGATCAATACACAATTGCTTTATATTGCTATTCAGTCCATATCCCTCCCGCTGTGCACATTTATCTATTGTGTTTAGTTATTGTTTTGTGTTTCGTTGGAGTACTCTTGTTTTCCAGGAACGTATATTGTACGTATTTCCCTTTAAACTGGCGAGTATGTATTCCAAGTAGACGTATTCTGTTAGTGCAACTTCACCACGTAGTATTGGTATAGTTTCATTAAATTGGGTTAATGATAACTCCAGACTAACCCGAGATCTGTTTTTCTACTGCGAGCTTGGACCCCGCGTCTGCAAATGCTGCATCTGATACTTCAACGTGACTGTCCTCCTGTGTCTGCGGGCAGGCAACGTGAGCAGTGTGGTTGTATTGCGCTGTACTTTTTGTTGAATCCAGCGATTTATTCAGGAATATCTACAACTTTAGGAAACCTGTTAAAGGGTATTTGGAGTGAATAACGTTCCTCCAGTGCCTGATCTGATTTCTTTCTGTTATTTGTGTTTTCTGGGAGCTCTGATACACGTGTAATTCTGTCTCGGTTCTCCGTTCTCATTTTGTGTTCAGCTCTCACTCACACAACCCCATGACGCACCTTCCCTCTGCGTGCTATGCGTCAAATCAAGTAGATGGAAACACGGATTCCGGATTGCGGTCCTAGAGAGCTCTCGTTAAATCAGCTATACTAATAACCCACTTTGTGTCAACGGGGGTTACATTATATATATATATATATATATATATATATATATATATATATATATATATATATATATATATATATATAAAAAGAAAGTGATTGTCTCTCTCAATTTATGCCAACCAGCTGGGAATGTTTTAACAAACCTTTATCCTTGTGATTCAGGAATGCAGAGAGAACTTGGTCGCACATCTTGCGGTTTTTCTCAATAATCCATACTACTCACGTTTTCGAAGCGTCAATTCATTTTATTTATTTTATTGAACAAGCTTCAAAAATATATTAAAAAAAAAAACATTTCTGATCCATGTCCACAACGCTTTTCAACTTTAAGTTTTCATTAGGTGGTAAATATTATCAATTAGAGCACACCCTATTTATACAACTCTTTATTGGTAACTTTTAATCACGTTTCAATTAGTTCAATTGTTTTCCGATTTAAATAATTAAATCATTTACTGAAATCATAATGATACAATATTATTAACTATGATTATCAAAAGAATATTCGTTATCTTAATACAAACATACATAATTAACAGTGACATACAAAAAATACATCTCATAAATGACGTGACTAACACAAAAACAGCTATAATTTCTTTTGAATCTATTACCAGTTGAAGAGTCATTTACCTCATATCACAACAAGACAAACTAGAAAACAGATATTGAATGGGCTTCATATGTTCAAACCTTGTTATTAATTGGAGCACAATCTATTGATATATCTCATCTTCATATTTAATTATATTAGAGATTTACATCGATTACTAGTATACTTATGTTCCGCTATTCGAATTTTAAGATTCCTTTTTGTTTGACCAATATATGCTAAGCCGCAAGGGCATTTTAGCATATAAATGACATGAGTTGTGTTATAATTAATCAATCCCTGAATTTTGTATTTTTTTACCTGTTTGTGGATGGTTAAAATACTTAGTGTTTTGAGTGTTAGAGCAGTGTATGCATTTGCCACAATGATAATTTCCTTGTGTGTAATTGCCAGACATTACCAAAAGATGAAGCATAGTTCAGAATCCAGTTTAAAATTTATTTGATATGTGCTCTCGCATGTCATGGTCAAATGTCTGTGGATTCATCGAGTTGTATGGCAAAATCATTGTCATGCAGCCCATCAATGCACTGCGAAACTGTCTTCTGATATAAAAGTGATCCGTCGTCTGACAGTGTCATTTGACGTTGGTATTTTTGCCAGTTCCTTGGCCTTCTGCTCTCCAAACATTTCCTTCACAATTTCAGTGGCACACGGCATTATCAACTCCTCAGCAATCGTATGCAATTTTTTTACTTTAGCAATTTTCTGCGCCACTATGTATGATGACACTACAAGCTTTTTATCCACGGTAGTTGTAGATTTCATTACAGCTTTAGTACCAAGCAGTTCCTTAGTCTTTCGCTCAAAAAATGAATGTTGCTTATTTTTATATATACTGATGCACAATGAAATGCAACAGTCTACGTTTTACATTAATAGCTCATTGGGCACTTACGGTTATTTATCATTTGTTTGAGTAGTATTGTTCCTTGGGATAACAAAATACTGAGCTCAAGTCACGTGATTTCATGAAAATGCCAGGTGTTTGGTGTTTGAGTTGAGTTAAAATTGCCAAAATGACAGCCAAAATGAATGCTGCTGTTTTTTGCCAAAAACAGCAGCATTCATATCTGATTTGTGTACTGGTTTAGTGAAGTGATTTGTATTGAAGTATGTTATGTAATTACTGTTATTATTATTGTTTAAAGTAAACTTTGCAGCCATTATTTTAAATCGTAATCAATGTTTCATCACTGTGAGTTATTTGTCTACTGCTGCCAATGCAAACAGTTTCAAGGACTAGAGCTGGTAATTGTACAGATTGCTACCGATGCATCATATCAAACTGGTGTCTTGTTATTGCTTCTCATTAAAATGTGTGTGCTCTTCTGTTTATGTGTCTTTGTATGCATATGAGTTCTGAGCAGGTTCAATCAGTTATAATTGTGTAATCACTGTGAGGACATTGAACTGAAAATCAACTGTAGGCAGGGCTAGAAGTTCACTTTTTAAGGCAGTAGTGAGGATTTGCTACCTGCCTGGAACGTACCTAGCAAAATGGTCTTATTTGGTAGCGGTTTATTTGACTTATAATTCTATATAAAAATTTAAAAAATAAATGCCTACCTACTATTTTAAATATACGGAATATCCCAAACTATATCACAAATTAGGCCTATATTTTAAATTAGAAAGTATTTCTTGAAACCACCTTGTGCTCAACTAAGTAATGGAACTAGTGCAATTCCTTGTCAAAATGTATTTTGTTTTACCCTTAAGTTCTACAAGAATGCAACCATATCTGCTATCTAAGCATTTGATATGCCATCAGTACGGTTAGCCAGGTTATGTTTCATCGGTGCAAATTAAGTGGCACAAAATTATCCTCTTGACTGAGATTTTGGTAACTAAGAGACACCTATAAAGACAGCGATTTTTAAAAAAAGAGCTGTTTTGAAAATGATATTTCAAATGAATAAAGTTTCAAAGAAAAGATTATAAGAAATGTTATTAAAAAGATATATAAAATCAAAATACGTATTGCAAATAAAAATAAAAGAGAAAAATATTGTAAGTGCTTTTATCAGCAACAGATTTGAATAGCCTCATACACGATCAAACTATTCTGATGTTTTTGCAAATTATTAATAAGTTTTACTGTTTAGATATTTAAACTAAATGAGCTTAGTGCTGTGTAATGTTTTTTTTAAAATCGGCGATTGTTTGCCCCATCCTGATGTAATGAACCATTTATAAGTTATATTATCTAGATATCGTCTATGTTATCTCACTATATGTGTGTGTGTGTGTATATACGTATATATATATATATATATATATATATATATATATATATATATATATATATATATATATATATATATATATATATATATATATTATACAGATGTCGTCTATGTTAGCTTACGGTGGATTGTATATATATATATATATATATATATATATATATATATATATATATAGAAATCGTCTGTTATCTCACTATATATATTAGCTCAAAGAGCCAGCTGCCAACGTTTCGATATGTTGTGTATATATATATATATATATATATATATATATATATATATATATATATATATATATATATATATTAGAACCTTTGGGAGAATTTTTTTTTCCGATTTTACACGTTATGAACAGAGTGGGACAATTGGGCTCTAAAAAGCAAACAGCATTTGTCAGAGGAAGTTTTATGGGCATCCGTTTTCCTGACCCGGTCCCCTGGGGTTACGACCGTCAAGACCATGAAACTATACTGTATATAAACTGTCTCTCAGGACCTGTCTGCACTTCTGAAAAAAGTCTGAATCGGTCAAGAAGGAAGCAAGCAAGCACGCTAGCAAGACAAATGGACAACTCACCGATCAAGAACACTGTTCTGTTACACGGTACGTAACTCTATGTTTAATGTTTAAATGACGTCTTAACTCAGAGTGAAAAAAGATGTTTTTAAAAATGTTTCTTTAGCCATAATTTTTTGGGGGACATATCTAATTAAAATGTATGTATTATAAATGTAACGTTTTGAAAAATCGTATGTAAAACGCTAATAGATACTCTGTAAAAAATGTTTGAAATGCGTTTTAACTCAGAGCGTAAGCTGCTATGTTTAGAAATGTATTCTGGGGAATGTAGTGTAGTTACGCCTTATGGAAAAATGGTGTTTTTTAGGTTGTGAATGAAGACCCTAGCGGTTTTGTCTGTGACGCAGAAAGGGTTATCCTAATAGGTATCATGTTTTACAGTATACATTTTTTTAAAAATGTGATTTATTTTAAAAAAGAGTTAAGATGATGCCTATAACTCAGAGATATAAACTCTATTATAAAAATACATACTTTAACATTGGGAATTTTGTAATATTTTAACATGAATAAATTTAGTTGAGTATTATTATTTTTATTTTATATTATTATTTTTATTATTTATTATTATTATTATTATTATTATTTATTTTTAATTATATATTTTTCATATTTACAGATATCGAGGAGCTTATAGAAGAACAGTTAAATTCATATGAAGAGTTAGTGACAGCCGCACAACGACCAGACAACTATTTTCCCACTTTCCCCCACATGGCTTCTAGAGGCTCGGGGCTATAACGGTATGTGTCATACATTTTTTACTGACGCTATACCTAAATATCGCAATCTTTTTTTCTCTAAGTATTCATGACGACTTTAAATTTCAGAACTTGCCCTCGGAGAGAACATTCAACAGGAGCTAACGATCCCCTTGGTTGACCCTGATGTCTTTTTAAGTAACCCCTCAGTGACGGTAGAATCGCCTAAAAGTGAGTAAAAACTTTCATGTTTTATTTAAAGTGTGGACTGTTACTAACTATATTTATGTCTGTTTTTGTTTATTAATAGTGTATACGGATATATAATTATTATATACTTGGATATTAAGTTATGTATAATTATTACGGATTATATACATTATTTTAATTATTTTAGATTATTATTTTTATTATATTTTATTATTAATTTATATTTTTATTTTTATTTATTATTATTATTATTATTATTATTATTATTATTATTATTATTATTATTATATATTTCATCTTTAAAGACGTATCTGTTTCAAACCGTTTTAGAATTGGACTACGTTGAAGACTCCTCTCAACTGGAACCGTGGTTCATTACATCTTTCAGTGACCTGTCGTCCGACTCAGAAGTGTCTAAAAGTATGATCAGTATTGTTTATAGACTAATAAAAATATGTTTGATCATTTATAATTAATGTGATTTATTTTAGGTGAATAAAACAATCATATACAACCTTTTATCTTATTATTATTTTAGAAAGCCCTGAAAAACCCTCAAGGAAAGACGTGGCCAGCACATCAGAGGGACTAGATGTAAAGGCGAGGACCCCTTAGAGCCCGACAATAAACAACCAAAATCTGAAAAAAGACCTCTCAAAAGTAAGTACCTATTTTAAAATGAAGCATTTTTTAAAAAAGAATGTTCAATATTCCATTAAGCAGCTGTTAATGTATTTTGGTCTGATTGTATATTTTGTTCTATTTTCATTTAGAACGACCCGCTAGACCTACTCTTACTGTGTCCAGCGATTCTTCAGAGGACAAAACACCAGTCATCAGGGACCCGAAGTCTAAAAGACCACATAAAATTTCCAGAAGGCTGCCCAGTTCACTGAGACCAAGAGTCACCCCACCAGTCTTAGAAGTACCTCAAAGGCCAAAACCAGCGCAAGCCTCATCTTCGACACTAGGTATCACAGCGTGGAGCTCTTGAAGCATGTAGAATTGACTATAGATCAGCTCATTTACAGACACCCCGCTATAAGGGCTCTAGTGTCTGACCCTGAGGTGGCTCAGAATATTCAGACCTTAATAACCCTGTTGAAAACTCTAGGCTTTTTGAAACAATAACTTGGTCATTGTAGAGCAATAATGACGCCCTTTCGGAAAAAAAAACTTGTAAGAGAAAACATGTTGAAATTGCTGTTGTTGATGATCCTGATAATGGTGATGAGGTTTCAATTGATCCGAGTCAAAATGTGTCAAATAATTCTGTGGTTAATTCTGCAATCATCACCCAAAGTACTTTAAATACGGCTCCCTCAACAAGATCCCCTACACATACTAAGTCTCCAGCCCTAGATGTAAGATCAAGCACTGTTCACCCCACAAATTTAGGAGCTTTTGAGAACTTTGACTATCTAGACAAACTATTAAATGATTTAAATTATAACTCATGTAATTTACCGTCAATCAGGGCTCTGATTGAGGGGAAGGCTTAAACGGGGGGCCTTGTCAGGATAACTCTTTTAGCATAAAAGTCCCGGGAGATGGTGTAGTACATGATGACCAAGTGGCTGGTCCCTCTGGTTTACAGAACCCTAACAGGGTTAGCGACGGGGCTAGAATTAGGGGTGAAGCTGTACAGCTTAGACATAGACCTATGTTTAACAATATCGAATTGAAACAACCTCTTAACTTTTACACATTTGATTTGGATTCCTAAGCTGAAGTTTTTACCATACTGCATGAAACGTTAGAGAATATGTTGAGTGAGATTTCTAGAACGTTAAGGCCGCAGACATTGTGCAGCTTGAATTAAGAGCAGGATCCTTAGATATACCAGTGTATGTAAAAATGACTGGAGACAATTTAAGTTTAGATGATTTTCTCAGTCAGATTGAAGCTCTCCTTGGCCTGTCTCTTCATTGGAAGAGACAGGCCAAGATCCCTGCAAAACAAATTCAGAGAGCTAGGAAGGAAATTAAAAGGCAAGACCAAAACTGGTATTTTCTGGGATACTGCCGGCGCCCTGCAAAGGACCATATGGACAGCTGAAAATACAAAATCAAAATGCATGGCTGAAATCGTGGTGCACCCAGGAAGGCTTCACCTTTCTTGAACATTGGAGCACATTCTACAACAAGGACTATCTATACAGGTGGGACGGACTGCACTTAAACAGAAAGGGAACCAATCTACTCGGAGAAAGGATCCTTCAGGAGGTCCGGAAGCATTTAAACTAGAAAGGAACGGGGGAGAAAACAAAAAAACAGAAGGGAGACCACATCAAAACAAGGACAACAACTCAGGTAAGACAACTATTAAATGTATCTATCTTAATGCTAGAAAGTTTCAGAAACAAAATGTTAGAACTTGAAGCTACTGCACTAACAAGTAACTACGATGTGATAGGTGTTACAGAAACTTGGTTGTCTGAGAGTGATGGAGACGAATATAATATTAGTGGATACACACTATATAGGAAAGACAGGCAGGACAGAAGAGGCGGAGGGGTAGCGCTATACATAAGAAATAGTCTTGAAGCCCAGGTGTTAAATCAGGAAAAAGAAAACAATGCAGAATCAATATGGGTCAGAATAATGGACACAAATTCAAAGGGCATAATAATAGGAGCATGCTATAGACCGCCAAACTCAGACGCTGAGCAAAATAATCTGTTGTACAATGACATTCGAAATGCGTGTAGAAAAGGAGAAGCCATACTAATGGGGGATTTCAACTTCCCCCGTATAAAATGGGAGAACCCGGTGGGGGGCACGACGGATGAAATTGAAATGGTAGAAATGACAAATGACTGCTTCCTAACACAATTTGTCAAGGCACTGACTAGAGGGGAGGCATACCTTGATTTAATCTTTTCAAATAATGAAGACAGAATAACTAAAACCGAGGTCAGAGAGCCATTGGCAAACTCAGACCACAACATGGTCTTATTTGAAATATTTTTTAAAACCCCAAAAGTAATGACTAAAGCTAAGGTTTACAATTTTAGAAAAGCAAACTATGAAGGTATGAAACAGAGACTAACAGAAGTAGATTGGAGTAAAATAGAGAAAACATCCACAGAAAAAGGATGGCTGTTTTTTTAAAAACGTAGTATTAGAGGCACAAAACGATTACATCCCAAAAGTAGACAAATCTAAATCTAAAACAAAATGGCCAAAATGGTTTAATAGATCAATTAAAAAAAATATTCAGCGAAAAAAGGCACTTTACAGAGCGTTTAAAAGGGACCAAAAACAAAGTACACAGAAAGAGTACTTGGAACTGCAAACACAAGTCAAAAAGGAAGTTAGAAAGGCCAAGAGAGAGATAGAAATCAATATTGCTAAGGGGCTAAAACCAATTCCAAAATATTTTTCCAATATTATAACAGCAAGAGAACATTCAAAGAGTAGGTCAAATGTCTAAGAGACACAAATGGCAAAATCATAGATGAAGAAAAAAAAAATAGCAAATATATTAAATGATTACTTTTCACAGGTTTTTACAAAGGAGGACACGGACAACATGCACCACATGTCGACATGTTCATATCCAATTTTAAATAACTTTAGCATAACAGAGGCAGAAGTGTTAAAGGGACTAGGAGCTCTTAAAATAAACAAATCCCCTGGGCCGGGTGAGATCCTCCCAATAGTACTCAAAGAAATGAAAGAAGTTATTTACAAACCGCTAACCAAGATCATGCAACAGTCTCTTGACACAGGGGTTGTACCGACAGACTGGAAAATAGCAAACGTAATACCGATCCACAAAAAGGGAGACAAAACCGAACCAGGTAACTACAGACCAATAAGCCTGACTTCTATTATATGTAAACTTATGGAAACTATAATAAGATCCAAAATGGAAAATTACCTATATGGTAACAATATCCTGGGAGACAGCCAGCATGGTTTTAGGAAAGGGAGATCGTGTCTAACTAACCTACTTGACTTTTTGAGGATGCAACATTGAAAATGGATAACTGCAAAGCATACGACATGGTTTATTTAGATTTCCAGAAAGCTTTTGACAAAGTCCCACATAAAAGATTAATTCTCAAACTGAACGCAGTAGGGATTCAAGGAAATGCATGCACATGGATTAGGGAGTGGTTAACAGGTAGAAAACAGAAAGTACTGATTAGAGGAGAAACCTCAAAATGGAGTGAGGTAACCAGTGGTGTACCACAGGGATCAGTATTAGGTCCTCTGCTATTCCTAATCTACATTAATGATTTAGATTCTGGTATAGTAAGCAAACTTTTTAAATTTGCAGACGACGCAAAAATAGGAGGAGTGGCAAACACTGTTGCAGCAGCAAAGGTCATTCAAAATGATCTAGATGGCATTCAGAATTGGGCAGACACATGGCAAATGACATTTAATAGAGAAAAGTGTAAAGTATTGCATGCGGGCAATAAAAATGTGCATTATAAATATCACATGGGAGATAGTGAAATTGAAGAAGGGAACTATGAAAAAGACCTAGGAGTTTATGTTGACTCAGAAATGTCTTCATCTAGACAATGTGGGGAAGCTATAAAAAAGGCTAACAAGATGCTTGGATATATTATACGTGTTGAATTGAAATCAAGGGAAGTAATGTTAAAACTCTACAATGCATTAGTAAGACTTCACCTAGAATATTCAGTTCTGGTCACCTCCTTACAAAAAGGATATTGCTGCTCTAGAAAGAGTGCAAAGAAGAGCAACCAGAATTATCCCGGGTTTAAAAGGCATGTCGTATGCGTAGACAGGCTAAAAGAATTGAATCTATTCAGTCTTGAACAAAGAAGACTATGCGGTGATCTGATTCAAACATTCAGAATCCTAAAAGGTATAGACAATGTCAATCCAGGGGACTTCTTTGACCTGAAAAAAGAAACAAGGACCAGGGGTCACAAATGGAGATTAGATAAAGGGGCATTCAGAACAGAAAATAGGAGGCACTTTTTTACACAAAGAATTGTGAGGGTCTGGAACCAACTCCCCAGTAATGTTGTTGAAGCTGACACCATGGGATCCTTCAAGAAGCTGCTTGATGAGATTCTGGGATCAATAAGCTGCTAACAACCAAACGAGCAAGATGGGCCGAATGGCCTCCTCTCGTTTGTAAACTTTCTTATGTTCTTATGTTCTTATGTCATAGTGAAATTTTGGCTGATGACTCTTTGATGTTGATTGTACAAGTTATTAGGTGTCCTGAAGGAGGGGGTCTAAGGAGAGGCTTGCAGACCTTAATGAAAAGTGAGCTTATTAGAAAAAAAGCCAAGCATCTGATTATATGTTACAACAGAGACAATCAATTATGCTTTGCTTACAGCGTTCTGAGCTTGGTATTTCCAGAATTCAGGGGTGCCTATGATGTGTGTATGGCTGAGGCTTTGAAACTTCAACAGAGTGTGGGGTTAAGTGAACATCAGAGGGTTTCGTTTGCTGACACAGATAAATTTGAACAGGCCCTAGATGTTAAAATTGTGGGTTGGTACAGATGTCCTCAAAAGAACGTGTTCCTGAAACACCAAACAGATACTCGACCAAAAAACAAAATTGTATTTCTGTTTCTTCATGAGAACCATTTCTACGGTATTGTTAACTTGAAAGGTTTTCTGGGTGCCGCCTATCTGTACAATTACTGTTACACAGCCTACAGTAACCGATCTGGACATCGTTGTGAGAGACACTGTAATGTGTGTTTTTCACCAGCCTGTAATAGCAATGCCTCTGTAAAGGTAAAATGTAATGATTGCAATCGTTATTGTTGATCACAGCTCTGTTATGATGAGCATAAGATTCTTCGAGATAAAGCCAACAGTAAAAAACAGGTCTCTATGTGTGACATCTTAAATCTGTGTACAAGTTGCTATTCTCTCTATAAATGCGACCCTACTAAACCTACTGCTCATAAATGTCCTAGTCCCTACTGTAAGATATGTAAGGCTGTGTTGTTACCTCACACTGATCACAAATGCTTCATTCAAGTGCCAAAGCCTTATGAGCCCACAGATAAATATGTGTTTTATGATTTTGAATGCCGCCAGGAAGATGGCTTGCACATTCCGAATTATTTGTACTGCATGCACATGGATGGGGAATCATGGTTTTGGGAGGGAGAGGATTGTGTGAAAAAGTTTTTTGAAAGGTATTGCAGGCCCAGTTACGCAGGCTATACTTTCTTGGCACACAACGCAAAGTCGTATGACAGTTATTTACTGATGAATTATTTAGTTACCAATGGTGTTAACCCTCATATCATAGCTCAGGGTAGCAAGTTAATGAGTTTTACAGACGAGGCTTTTAAGATGCGCTACATTGATTCTTGCTGTCTGATTACACATCTCTTCCTTATGGCTACTGAAAATGGCTTCGATATTAGACTAACTGTACCTTTTGCCGCTATAATATCGGGGCCCTCCAATTCAGGCAAAAGTTATTTTGTGAAGCAGCTTTTAGAAAACTCTCAACAGATCTTTTCCCAAACCCCTGAGAATATCATATGGTGCTATAGCTGTTGGCAGCCATTATACAATGAATTAGCACTTAAATTTAAAATTGTAAAATTTATTGAAGGCATACCGTCTTCATTAACCGATGATAATTTACTGCCTCCTAACAAAATCAATTTAATCATTATAGATGACTTGATGGAGGCTTGAATGCCAATTACATTATTCTGTTTAAAAACCCCAGAGATAAACTTCAAATCAACACGCTAGCCCGACAAATGTACCCCGGTAACTCCAAGTTTTTCTTAGAAGCGTTTGAAGATGCCACAAAAAAACCCTATGGTTATCTTTTAATAGACTTAAAAGCCCAAACCCCCGAAGCATACCGTCTAAGAACTGGTTTATTTACTCCTGATTGGCCAGTTGCTTATATCAAGAGAAATACCAAGACAAAACACTTATAAACGGTCTGTTATAGCGCTAAAACTTTTATTTATCTAGACTCTTCAACAACGCACCATGTCGGCTAGAATAAAATGTAACCTCCATCTCTTAAAGAGCATAGTTCGCGGCTCTGCTCATCAGAGAAGAGCAGTTTTACGAGACGCCTCAGACGATTTTATCAAATCTATCGTGGAAATTGCCTTAAACGCCTTAAAGGGTAACATCCCCTTGACCTCAAGTCAGTTAAACACCCTCAAAAAGCAGCGGCATGTTATAAAGAGCCTATGTAATAAGAACCATTCAATTAAAAAGAAGAAAAAAACTGTGAATCAGAGTGGTGGTTTTATTGGTGCTTTAATAAGGATTGCTCTGCCTTTTTTATTAGGACTCTTAACACCTCAAAGTTAATTTGTAAAAAATGACTCACTCCCAGAAAATGTTTCTGGTACCACAACATCAACTCGATAGACTTCGACAGCCTGAGCCACAGCACCCCGAACCTATTAAAAAAGCTGTTGAAAGCAGACTTGACACTGAAATGAAAAGCATTCTACTTAGAACCGACATCAGTGACCATGAGAAAGTTAAGCTATACACCAACTCCTTACAGAGATATCTAGCCTTGATTAAACAGAGTGAAAAAGAGCTTAATACCTTGACTTTGATTACGCCCCCCTCTGAGGAAATGGCGCAAACTGATGCAGAATCTGAATCTAAGGTTGTGACTGATGTTATGAGTAGCGTTCCATCCAGATCCAGGTCTTTGGTTACCTTATGGAATGATCAAGGGGAATTCATTCTTAGGGGTAAGAACATTAGAGGGTCACATATGGTTGATTTAACCCTTTGCGGTCCATTTATTAATTCTGCGTCAGGCTCGCCAGGTCTGATTAATTTTCACACGCGCAGTTAATTTTAGACGCAGCTGTTTAAAAGTATTTTTTTTCACAGTCAAACGGGTTTAAATGGCCCTGCATATCAACAAAGCACTCACTAGGCATCTCCAGCCCCGCCCCACCCTTTCGTTCACTATCGCTTTCACATATGCTAACAAATAAATAATAATAGTAATAATAGTCGTACATACCGATCAATCATCTCCTGATGACTCGTTTTATCACCAAACTCCTCAATAATGCAATCCAAGTCATTATTTTATTGCTATAACATCTCAAAAAAGCTCTGCAAATGTCCGTGATAGTCTCTGTGTGCTGACACAGTAACACCCAGCTTGTTTCCATACGACCGCTCCATCTGATGCCAGGGGCTAGTATGACTATTCATGAGATAAGCCTTTTTTTTTTTTTTTTTCTATCGGCTTGTCTCGGCTCCTTTCGTTCCCACTCAGCCATTGAATGGTTTTCTCGGCTTTTTCCGTTGAAAAACCGTCTTTTTTGCGTTTTTTGCGTTTTTAAAATGATGTCGGACAGGTTCCGACAAAGGACCTGATGGGAATAATTGCAATGTCGGACCCAGTCCGACAATGGACCGCAAAGGGTTAATCAGGGCCGCTACTGGGAATACCAATATCCCTGAACATAGGCTACCTGTAGGATGGGTTGAATTCATCAAAGATTTGGCTGTGATAAATGTCCCTTATTCTACAGTACCTAATTCTCAAACACGACAACTCATAGAAGCCTATAAAAAACAACCCTTAGAGACCCCTATGAACAAGAAGCAGAAAAAAAGACAACAGTTATGGGAAACTTATTAAGATGTTACTGTTTTTATTGAGTTTCACACATCTTTACATTTTGTTGTATATTCATGCAAATGTTGTATAATCAATGTCTGATACATTTGTTGTATATTCATGCAAATGTTGTATAATCTGATATATATGGCTGTATAAGTCTTTACACAATAAAAATACTTATTTATTTAACATCTACATTGTCATAAGTTTTTTTGAAGACTAACATTCGTAACATTTTTTAAAATCATGGTGGGTCTTGACACACTACGCATGAAAATATATTTATACAGTTCTGTTTTTTAGGGACACCATCATATCATTTTTGTTTTAATCAGAGCTGTAGAGAGCCATAACCTCGGGGTAAGTAAGTCCTTTGGCTCGAAGATGTAAGAAGAAAACACAGTGATGGCTGCAGGTAGTGGTCATAAGACCTTGTAGAGGTTGATTATTGTACACTGTTTGTTTAGCGTTGTATAAAAAGTTTGGGAAAATAAGTAAAATCTGGAGGGTTACCGTAAGAATCAAAAAACTCTCCATGACCCTCTTCTTTTAGATAAATTCCCAGCCAGTGTTCTCCAGGATAATTTTGGGGGTCGGTGTTGACAATAAGCATCGCCGGAAGTTTTTTTATTTTTCCTTTAGGTAGTTGATCACTAGCTAGGACCCCATAAAAATACTTTTCAGTCAAGGGGTTGCTGGATAGCAACGGTGTAAGCTGGGTGGTATTCATTTTAAAAAGGATCAAAGTTGTTTCAAACTTTTCAGTAATCAAAGAGAACTGCTCTTTGGTGGGAAACCTCAATCACGTTCTCAAAAACAGCATAAACAATCATATTCACAGTCTCTGGCAGAGCATTGGCAAAACGCATTTCAAGATGCATATTACCATTTTTTACTAAGGAAAAATGATCTCCACATTCTTGGTCAGGGGTCAAATCAAAGGCATAGAGCGCATAGCCTCTAATAAAGTCTGACCGATCAATTATCAGCGGTTTGTCTTTGAGATGTCTACCCGTGGCTTGTATTAGACTGTAATATTCCCTGACGGGGTTGTGTCTTGCTGTATAGTCGGGTTGTAAAGGTTTTGAGGGGACTTGTTCACCATCGACGTACATAGCTATAAAGATCCCGGCAAAGTGTTTAAAGTTAAAAGGGTTTTTAGCGTAGGACCCACTAAAAGCGTCATTATCTGTTAAACCAATAACCACAAACTTTTCAGAAACAAATTCTCCTGAATACATACCCTGCTCCCTCTAGGAACACTAAAAACTTTCATAGCCACTCTATCAATAGGATATTTGGCATTAGAGGTCATCAAGTGAGCGATTCTTACCTCCGGGCTATTTTTACTTTTTAATATAGAGAGGCTTCTAAAATTTTAAGTTTGTACGCCTCTGCGGCGTCAGACATTAAACAAAAAGTGTCACTGGCCCTCACTATTTTAATTTTCAGGTCAATTCCATTTAGCATGAGTTTTTCTTGAAAAAATATATCCGAGTGCAGTGGTCCTAAAAGTTCAACTGTATGGCTCATTCTTGTAAAAGCATGCTGTTTAACTAAAACTTCATTATCTCCTGCAGGATCAGCCTCATCCATGTGTCCTGGGGTATCTTTGTAAAACAAGCCGGCTGTGAATTGAGATTCTAGGGTGTCCTTACTAAAGTTTAGCATTGCTTCTATAATGCTACGGTAAGGATAAGTATTACTGCTTTGACTAATTATGCAGTCTCCTAAATTTACATCCACTTGTGAAAACATGGTAGCTACAGGGTAATTGATAATACCAGCTGTGCTGTCCACAGCTAAATCGGTGTCATCAGCCTTAGTAATTTTGCATGAAAGTCTTAAAAGAGTATTATTCAAATCAAGATAATCTTCCCCATTCCCCGCTATGTAAAATTCGAGCGGAGCCATGTCAGACAAGGCAAGGGAATTTCCACATAAAGGTTTTTTTCAATACTTGTTTGGGTATAGGGGATGGTAAACAGATCCATTTCTGATTTCACACATTCTTGAGACATATGATGTACCAGAGTCATGATTTAAAAGATGTTTCTGTTTTTCTTTGTTCCGTGAGTCTTTGGTTTCTTGCTCCTTCATCGGTTACCGCTACTAAATGACCTGAATGTATAGGGTTTTGCCTTTTTGTGATGATGATAGCGAGATCCCGGGGGTTTGCTACGTTTTCTCTTGTAGCCTCTGGACATCACCATCAATCCCTCCCCTGACTGGCTGTTGTTGTGGCTAGGAGTGTTATGACTTGTTAGGACATTTGACACTACATCACTAACAATATTTTTAGCGGCTGATTTAAAATGAGGTTTAACTATTTCAATACCCCTTCTAAGTAATGGTAATGCTTTTCTGAAAAGACTTCGAAAAATACCCCCTATACCCGCTCCATACATTACAGGAGCTCCAGAAAATCCAGGCAAACCATTACCAGCTTGATTTTTGTAATAATTAATATAAGGATTGACATCTCCACAAGGTCTCATTTTCTTTTCAATTACGTGTAAAAAAGGGGCTTCACAGGTCGGAAATGCAACTTCACTGCAACCTTCCCAAAACGGAATGGCACTAACTTGTTTTGATCCGTCTTAATTTGTATAGTTATAGTATCAAAGCTGGTCTTGCTGAGGGGTACGTAATGAGGTCTGTCGTAAGTTACCGTGACTATATCGTTGTTTTTGCCTTTAATAGGGACACACCTTAGAAGAGGCACATAACTATCTCCAACGGCTTGATGTGTAATGATATCTGTATAGACATACAGTACATGGTATAAAAACCCACTCGGATATCGGCGGGATAGAGGGTCCTCAAATGAGCGGTATACAGTTTAGCCTCAATAGGCCCCAATAGTTCAATAGTTTCACCCTTTATAGTCTCACGAAATCCCAACATTTGTCCGAGTTGTTCTTGGGCAAAAATCACAAATGGAGTAGTACTTTTTAAATAAATTCTTCTTTCTATAGGTTTATAGACTCATTTCAAATCATTTTTATATTGTTCATCGGGAGCCTTGTCGCCTTTCTGATCTAGTCCTTTTCCGAGCAGGACATCGTTCATGGTCGTTATTACATCCTGAAGGGTTTCATAATATCCTTTTGGGATAGTATAATCACGTTTTATGGCCTTTTCTACATCGAAAGTAATAAAACTGCTGTCATTAAGGTTTATATTATCCCAGGTATTGGGATATTGAATCTCTGCTAAGCAAACTTCCCATTTTCCCGGTAGATTCATTGTTTTAACCAACTTGGTAGTAAAATTGGCTATAGCATTTTAGTCTTGAGACATCTTGAATAATGTTTTAAGTGTAATTAAATACACCCAGGACTTGTTAACTCTTTAGATCCACCACCTGATGCCCTGCGACCCAACTGTTAAATTTTTCAGGCCAACCGGCCCATTTTATGAGATAAGACTTTTTACCATTTTCCTTTTTCTCAGCAACTATCTTCTCTATCCTTTAACCAAAATAACACAACTGCGACAAGTATGTAGTTCAAAAGGTTTTTATTCAAAGTTTATCATAACACCTCTGAGACACGTGTGAAGTTCAGAAGTTTTATTCACAGTTTATCAAGAAGATTAGGACATTTTAGAAGACAGATAAAGTTTTTACACAAACATTCATGGTTAGTCACTAAGTAATCCACGACATTTTGTACAACGTTTGATATATCTTCATCTCTTAAAGACCTAGCCAGGTTATAAAAACAGACATCAGTCACATAAGCATACAAAACAAAGATATGTATACATTTGCAGTCTTCTATTTCATCAAACATTTTAGGTAATATATTCATTAAAAATGCATTTAAGGGGTTACAATGTTTTACATGTGTATCTACCAACTCTTGCCATTCTTGAGCATCAACATCTTTATGGATTAAATCAATTACACTTTTTAAATTGTTGAACATTTTAACATTTACGGGGATCAGGTTTTGAAAGAGTCTCTTACAAGCCACTTTCTCGGCTATTAACTCAAACAACAGCCCCTCCGTGGTTTTCCTCAGTTTTGCTGGAGTCTGGACGTTCCCCATTTTCAAAGTCATAGGCTCCGTAATAAGCTAAAGGAGCTTGGGGGTTAGTAAAACTGCGATGGTAGAAAGCTTTGGTTATTTTGTTGACAATGTCTCGGGTCTTGTCATCCAGAGTTTCTTGTAGATGGCTCAGTTTACGTCTAATGCTGTGTTCCGGTCTTAGCTCTGTTAAAATATCTTCCACCAGTTTCTGAAGTTTTGTCAAAGATGGATGGAAATTGAAACAAGCTAGAGCTTTAGCCACCAGAAGCTTCAGCCACGGGACGTGTATTTTTTCTAGTATTTCTTCAAAATGTTGATCGAAATAATCGGGGTCCTCTTCATAAAGGCAACTGTGTCTCAGCTGGCTCAGGTGGTCAACTTCGCAGCCGCGGCAATTTTTCACCATATCACGGTCAATGATCACTTCCAATAGAGAAGCCAGGAGACCCCTAGAGATCTTTAATACTTTTTCAAAAGAGATGCCTAAAGGACCGTCGACGTCGTCAGACTCTGCAGGGTTGAGGAGGGGAACATTTTCAAAGTCTTTTATAAGCTTGGTCATTTCTTCAGTGGTCCAATCCATCTCAAGATCGTTAGGTTCAAGAACGGCATTTTCAGAGAAGTATCTAAAGTTTGCAGAAGACATGGCGTCAGACTCCTTCAATCAAAAAGGTGTGTGGGGGGCCCCTTTAGTATGTTCCCTAAGATCATGTGTCAGCCTATGAGGGGTGAGGACGCCTCTGGCCCCATGGGGGATCTTTTGAGACGGCCTATCAGAGATCCATGAATGGGGGGTCCAAGGGGCACCGCCCCTAGGGGCGTTTTCTGAGTTACCCTAAACATCCGCCCCTCTCTCTCATTTGGGTCTATTTTCAGTTCAGTCCACAGAGGAGTATGTACAGTGCACAGAGGATCCTTGGGACAGATGCTTAAAGGCCCCTTGCTTGGACTCTCTTGAACCTTTTTTGCAGTCCGTGGTTTCTTTAGCCTCTGAGGAAGGGCTAATGTGCATTTTTTTAAAGGCTTTTATAAGTTCAGACATTTGCCAATCCTCAAGATCCACTTTCTCAGAGCAGAAACTAACACCGGCATGGGACATCTTGTGTAACACTCTAATAAACTGCACAAATATTTTCCTCCTTTTATGAGGTCTGAAAACATGCCCAAGCCCTTTAAAAAAAAAAAAAACCCTTTGTAGTTTCAATCATTTCAACCTTTTGCTCAAACACCTAACCACCATGAGTCTCTGAACCCCGGTAAGCTTAATTCTTATTTTTATTTATTAATGTTTTAAGAAAAACTGTTGTGGCCGAGTGGTTAAGGCGATGGACTTAAGATCCATTTGACAAAATTGTCAGCGTGGGTTCGAATCCTACCAACAGTAATTATTTTTATTTCAAACTCTTTACATTTATAAATATTTAATGTTTATAAGCGCTTGTGAAATACATAGGGGTCTGTTTATATATATATATTAATATATATATATATATATATATATATATATATATATATATATATATATATATATATATATATATATATATAAATCCACCCCTCATTATATATTAATAAATACACGCCTTATTATATATTCATATATTCACACATATAAGGTCAAAAGGTCAAAAGGATCATAAATCAGACTTTTGACATAAGCTATAGTAATATTACTACTCAGATGGAAAAAATATATATATATATATATATATATATATATATATATATATATATATATATATATATATATATACAGTGCCTTGCATAAGTATTCACCCACCTTGGACTTTTTCACATTTTGTAGTGTTACAACCTGGAATTAAAATGGATTTAATTAGGATTTTTACCATTTGATTTACACAACATACTTAACACTTTGAAGGTGCAAAATATTTTTTATTGTGACACAATAGTTAATTAAAAAAGACATTTGTTGTTTGCATAAGTATTCACCCCCCTGAGTCAATACTTGGTAGAAGCACCTTTGGCAGCAATTACAGCTGTGAGTCTTTTTGGGTAAGTCTCTACCAGCTTAGCACATCTGGATCCTGCAATTGTTGCCCATTCTTTTTGGCAAAATTGCTCAAGCTCTGTCAAGTTGGATGGGGACCGTTGGTGAACAGCAATTTTCAAGTCTTGCCACAGATTCTCAATCGGATTGAGGTCTGGGCTTTGACTGGGCCATTCTAAGACATTCAGGTTCTTGTCTTTAAACCACTCCAGTGTAGCTTTGGCTGTGTGTTTAGGGTCATTGTCCTGCTAGAAGGTGACCCTCCGCCCCAGTCCCAGGTCTCTTGCAGACTGAAACAGGTTTTCCTCTAGAATTTCCCTGTATTTGGCTCCATCCATCTTGCCCTCAATCCTGACCAGTTTCCCAGTCTCTGCCAATGAAAAGCATCCCCATAACATGATGCTGCCACCACCATGCTTCACCGTGGGGATGGTGTTCTCAGGGTGATGAGCAGTGTTGGCTTTGCTCCACACATAGCGTTTTGCGCTAAGGCCAAAAAGTTCAATTTTGGTCTCATCAGACCAGAGAACCTTTTTCCACGTGTTTGCTGTGTCTCCTACATGCCTTTTGGCAAAATCCAAACAGGATTTTATATTTTTTTTTTCAGCAATGGCTTTCTTCTCGCCACTCTTCCATAAAGCCCAGCTTTGTGGAGCGTCCGGGTTATAGTTGTCCCATGGATGGTTTCTCCCATCTCAGCTGTGGATCTCTCCAGCTCCATCAGAGTTACCATTGGCCTCTTGGTTGCTTCTCTGACTAATGCCCTCCTTACCTGGTCACTGAGTTTTGGTGGACGGCCTTCTCTAGGCAGAGACGCGGGTGTGCCATATTCTTTCCATTTTTTAATAATGGATTTAACGGTGCTCCGGGGGATGTTCAAAGTTTGGGATATTTTTTTATAACCCAACCCTGATTGGTGCTTCTCCAGAACTTTGTCCCGGACTTGTTTTGATAGCTCCTTGGTCTTCATGACGCTGTTTGTTTAGATATGCTCTCTAACAAACTCTGGGGCTTTCCAGAAACAGGTGTATTTAATCTGAGATCATGTGACACTTTAATTGCACACAGGTGGACTCCATTCAACTAATTATGTGACTTCTGAAGGCAATTGGTTGCACCAGAGCTTATTTAGGGGTGTCACAGCAAAGGGGGTGAATACTTATGTAATCAAGACTTTTCCATTTTTTATTTGTAAATAATTTTGAAAAATATGTAGATTTTTTTCCCCAGTACGACATTATGGACTCTTTTGTGTAGATCAGTGACAAAAAATCCTAATTAAATCCATTTTAATTCCAGATTGTAACACTACAAAATGTGGAAAAGTCCAAGGGGGGTGAATACTTATGCAAGGCACTGTATATATATATATATATATATATATATATATATATATATATATATATATATATAATTTGAAACCCTTACTAGCCCAAGTAAAGCCATAATTGTCAATTAAAGCTTTACCATACCTCTTAAAGCTTTAAGAGTTTAAAGGAGCTGTGACAGGGTGTTATGCCACGTGCGTGGATAGCCACTGTTTAGCAATACAGAGAGACAACTGGGGGTGGAGTTGAAATGCCGGCACAGACGCGCAGGATTTATTAATACAAAACACAAACGAAAGTAAATAAAAGTGGTCATGTGACGTTACCAGCCATGGTAACGCACAGAGGACGCATACAGCAAGCTGTACAAAAATACAAAATAAAACAGTACAAAAACTACAAATAAAAGGTGCCCCAGAGGGCGAGCGCTAGCCTTATAAAACGAGGCGTCCCGCTCCAGGAACCGGCTACACTACGTAACCCTCGCTATACATCACATGGGATCACTATCCCCTAACTAACCTACTCACGAGCCGGTATTCATACAACGACTCCTGCTTCTTCATACGGCCTTGGCTGGGCATTGCCTTCACAAGCACCGCTTGCAGTCTCAGGGTTGCGTAGCGGTCGTTCCTGCAACGCGGACCCTCTCCTCCCGAGTATACGCCGCTCCCCTCTGGCATGGCGTTGCAGTCGCGCCGAGCCATCTCCCGCGGATGTTTTTGAACTGACGGACACTCAGTGAAGACCAGCCCACCTGCTGATTGAGGTCCAGCACAGCCAATCACTTGCTGCCCTGCCCCTCAACCAAGCCTAGCAGGCAGCAAGTCTCAATCGAGCGCCCGTCTGTAAATAATAATGTAATTAAACAAATCAACTCCAAAACACACAATAAACCCTTTCCCCATACAAATTATATCCACACTAAATACACAAGTGCAGGGCAATCGCCCTGCTACAGGAGCCAACTCTGATTTATTCCAGTTTATATTAAATCCAGATATATCAGCATATTTATTGATTAGATTCAATAGGGGGTTTATTGACTGGTGAGGGTTATTTAGGAAAAGAAGCATATCATCTGCATACATTGCAAGTTTATGATGTTGACTTCCAAATGCAGGACCTGTAATTTCAGGGTGTAACCTGATTGCTTCTGCTAAGGGTTCAAGAGCCAGGACAAATGATACAGGTGATAATGGGCATCCCTGTCTTGTACCTCTTTCTAACAGGGAGTAGGGAGAGATTTTACCATTTGTAATCACTACTGCAAATGGTCTGCTATAAATAAGAGATATCCATTTCAAAAAGGAGGGACCCAAACCAAATTGATTCAATGTGTGCATTAAATATTTCCATTCGACTCGATCAAATGCTTTCTCCACGTCAAGAGAAAGAGCAGCGAGTGGAGTATTAGCTGATTGTGCTTTATAAATAAAATTTAGAAATGTTCTGGCATTGTCAGCAGAATACCGGTTGGCTATCAAGCTTACTTAATCTGGCGATATTAATGAAGAGATAACATTTTTAAGACTACTTGTTAGTAATTTTGAAATAATCTTGAAGTCCACATTGAGTAGTGTGATAGGGCGATAATTGGAGCATAGTGTTGCATCTTTGCCCTGTTTTGGAATCAGCGTTATCAATGTTTCAAACATAGTTTCGCTCAAACATCCCTTCTCAAAGAACTCATTATATCCCTTTAATAGGAAAGGGGGAGTGTAATTTTGAATGCCTTATACATTTCAGCAGGGAAACCATCATTTCCAGGTGATTTGTGATTAGGTAACTCAGAAATGGCCTCCCCCATTTCCACCGTGGTTATTGGTTTATCTAATAGCTGTCTATTTTCCAGTGACAGTTTTGGTAGTGTTAGCTTTTCAAAAAAACTATTGATTTTGTATCGTAGGAGATGTTTCCGAAGAATATAACTGTCGGTAATAGTTTGCAAATTCTTGATTAATTTCTTTCAGATCAGTTTTTATAGTACCCTTGGTGTTTAATACCTGATATGTATGAACCAAGTGCTTTTTTAAATCAGTCTAGCCAATAGTTTCCCTGCCTTGTCCCCTTCCTCATAAGGTCAGTTTGGAGTTAGCTTTTGTCTGTAGCATGTTATGCTCATATTTTGTTTGAACTAAGGTGTAATATAATCTATTGTCTTGTGTCTCTGAAGCAGCATGTAGAGTTTCTAGTCTTTTAATTTCTTTTTCTAGTTGTTTTTCCATTTTTAGTTTTTCTTTTCTTTTCCTTGCAGCATACCAAATAATTCTGTTCTGAATGACCCTTTATCTAATCTCCATTTGTTACCCCTGGTCCTTGTTTCTTTTTTCAGATAAAAAAAGTCCCCTGGTCGACATTGTTTATACCTTTTAGGATTTTGAATGCTTGAATCAGATCACAGCGTAGTCTTCTTTGTTCAAGACTGAATAGATTCAATTCTTTGAGCCTGTCTGCATACGACATGCCTTTTAAACCTGGGATAATTCTGGTTGCTCTTCTTTGCACTCTTTCTAGAGCAGCAATATCCTTTTTGTAACGAGGTGACCAGAACTAAACACAATATTCTAGGTGAGGTTTTACTAATGCATTGTAAAGTTTTAACATTACTTCTCTTGATTTAAATTCAACACTTCTCACGATATATCCGAGCATCTTGTTGGCCTTTTATATAGCTTCCCCACATTGTCTAGATGAAGACATTTCTGAGTCAACATAAACTCCTAGGTCTTTTTCATAGATTCCTTCTTCAATTTCATTATCTCCCATATGATATTTATAATGCACATTTTTATTGCCTGCGTGCAGTACTTTACACTTTTGTCTATTAAATGTCATTTGCCATGTGTCTGCCCAGAATGCTGTCTAGATCATTTTGAATGACCTTTGCTGCTGCAACAGTGTTTGCCACTCCTCCTATTTTTGTGTTTTTGTGTCGTCTGCAAATTTAACAAGTTTGCTTACTATACCAGAATCTAAATCATTAATGTAGATTAGGAATAGCAGAGGACCTAATACTGATCACTGTGGTACACCACTGGTTACCTCGCTCCATTTTGAGTTTTCTCCTCTAATCAGTACTTTCCTTTTTCTACATGTTAACCACTCCCAAATCCATGTGCATGCATTTCCTTGAATCCCTACTGCGTTCAATTTGAGAATTAATCTTTTATGCGGGACTTTGTCAAAAGCTTTCTGGAAATCTAAATAAACCATGTCATATGCTTTGCAATTATCCATTGTCGATGTTGCATCCTCAAAAAAATTAAGCAGGTTAGTTAGACGATCTCACTTTCCTAAAACCATGCTGACTGTCTCCCAGGATACTGTTACCATATAGGTAATTTTCCATTTTAGATCTTATTATAGTTTCTATAAGTTTACATATAATAGAAGTCAGGCTTATTGGTCTGTAGTTACCTGGTTTGGTTTTGTCTCCCTTTTTGTGGATCGGTATTACGTTTGCAATTTTCCAGTCTGTCGGTACAACCCCTGTGTCAAGAGACTGTTGCATGATCTTTTCATTTCTTTGAGTACTATTGGGAGGATCTCATCCGGCCCAGGGGATTTGTTTATTTTAAGAGCTCCTAGTCCCTTTAACACTTCTGCCTCTGTTATGCTAAAGTTATTTAAAACTGGTTAGGAACAGGTCGACATGTGGGGCATGTTGTCCATGTCCTCCTTTGTAAAAACCTGTGAAAAGTAATAATTTAATATATTTGCTATTTTTTTTTCTTCATCTATGATTTTGCCATTTGTGTCTCTTAGACATTTAACCTCCTCTTTGAATGTTCTCTTGCTGTTATAATATTGGAAAATCATTTTGGAATTGGTTTTAGCCCCCTTAGTAATATTGATTTCTATATCTCTCTTGGCCTTTCTAACTTCCTTTTTGACTTGTGTTTGCAGTTCCAAGTACTCTTTCTGTGTACTTTGTTTTTGGTCCATTTTAAACGCTCTGTAAAGTGCCTTTTTTCGCTGAATATTTTTTTTAATTGATCTATTAAACCATTTTGGCCATTTTGTTTTAGATTTAGTCTACTTTTGGGATGTAATTGTTTTGCGCCTCTAGTACAGCAACCCATCCTTTTTCTGCAGATGTTTTCTCTATTTTACTCCAATCTACTTCTGTTTGTCTCTGTTTCATACCTTCATAGTTTGCTTTTCTAAAACTGTAAACCTTAGCTTTAGTCATTACTTTTGGGGTTTAAAAAAAACACTTCAAATGAGACCATGTTGTGGTCTGAGTTTGCCAATGGCTCTCTGACCTCGGTTTTAGTTATTCTGTCTTCGTTATTTGAAAAGACTAAATCAAGGCATGCCTCCCTTCTAGTTGGTGCCTTGACAAATTGCGTTAGGAAGCAGTCATTTGTCATTTCCACCATTTCAATTTCATCCATCGTGCTCCCCAACGGGTTTTCCCATTTTATATTGGGGAAGTTGAAATCCCCCATTAGTATGGTTTCTCCTTTTCTACACTCATTTCTAATGTCAATGTATAACAGATTATTTTGCTCAGTGTCTGAATTTGGTGGTCTATAGCATGCTCCTATTATTATGCCCTTTGAATTTGTGTCCATTATTCTGACCCATATTGATTCTGCATGGTTTTCTTTGTCCTGATTTAACACCTGGGCTTGAAGACTATTTCTTATGTATAGCGCTACCCCTCCGCCTCTTCTGTCCTGCCTGTCTTTCCTATACAGTTTGTACCCACTAATATAATATTCGTCTCCATCACTCTCAGACAACCAAGTTTCTGTAACACCTATCACATCGTAGTTACTTGTTAGTGCAGTAGCTTCAAGTTCTAACATTTTGTTTCTCAGACTTCTAGCATTAAGATAAATACATTTAATAGCTGTCTTACCTGAGTTGTTGCCTTTGTTTTGATGTGGTCTCCCTTCTGTTTTTTTTGTTTTCTCCCCCCTTCCTTTCTAGTTTAAATGCTTCTGGACCTCCTCAAGGATTCTTTAACCCTTTGAGGTCCATTGTCGGACTGGGTCCGACATTGCAATTATTACTATCAGGTCCATTGTCGGACCCTGTCCGACATCATCCAAAAACGCAAAAGTCGTTTTTCTCCGGAAAATGCCGAGATAACCATTCAATGGCCGAGTGGGAACGAAAGGAGCCGAGACAAGCTGATAAAAAAAAAAAAAGGCTTCTCTCATGAATAGTCATACTTGCCCCTGGCATCAGATAGGGGCGGTCATAAGGAAACAAGCTGGGTGTTACTGTATCAGCGCACAGAGACTATCACAGACATTTGCAGAGCTTTTTCGAGATGTTATAGCAATAAAATAATGACTTGGATTGCATTATTGAGGAGTTTGGTGATAAAACGAGTCATCAGGAGATGATTGATCGGTATGTACGACTATTATTATTATTATTATTATTATTTATTTGTTAGCATATGCGAAAGCGATAGCGAACGAAAGGGTGGGGCGGGGCTGGAGATGCCTAGTGAGTGCTTTGTTGATATGCAGGGCCATTTAAACCCGTTTGACTGTGGAAAAAAATACTTTTAAACAGCTGCCTAAAATTAACTGCGCGTGTGAAAATAAATTAGACCTGGCGAGCCTGACGCACAATTAATAAATGGACTGCAACGGGTTAACTTTGTCCGAGTAGATTGGTTCCCTTTGGATTTTTTCCCTTTTTGTAGTCCGTCCCACCTATATAGATAGTCCTTGTTGTAGAATGTGCTCCAATGTTCAAGAAAGGTGACGCCTTCCTGTGTGCGCCACGATTTCAGCCATGCATTTTGATTTTGTATTTCCAGCTGTCCATATGGTCCTTTGCAAGGTGTCGGCAGTATCCCAGAAAATACCACAGTTTTGGTCTTGTCTTTTAACTTCCTTCCTAGCTCTCTGAATTTGTTTTGCAGGGATCTTGGCCTGTCTCTTCAAATATTGTTTGTACCGATGTGGACAACTACTACCGTGTCGTCTCCTGTTCGTTCTAAGAGCCTGTCCACGCTCTCAGTGATGTGCTTGACAGAGGCTCCTGGAAGGCAGCACACTGTTGTTGTAAGGGGGTCCAAATTGCAAACTGAACTTGCTGTGTTTCTCAATATGGAGTGCCCAACAATGTTGTTGCAAGGCATACCACGTGACTCCAACACCACTTTATTCTATATACATCAACTGAGAACACATATGTATTTTGGATTATTATGGATTATTAAAGCATCAATTCTCTATACTATAAAAAATTAATCTGCCTCTGAGACTAAATTGATTTTCAAATATAGCGTACTTCAAGCTTAAAACGCTTGGGTGCTGCATTCTAAACTGTATGCTTCGTCACATGCATAATGGAGCAATACCAACAATAATCTGCAATGGCAGCTACTGGTTTTAATGGATGCTTGCCATGTCATACAGGTGGACCTCCTGTATTAAAACGTGTTTTAGTGAGTTGCTGCTGAGGATTACATTGGAACCAGTTTACTCTTGCACTAGAGGACAGAGCTCCAGCTTTTTGTTTTTACCCTTTAATAACATCCTAACACTATCATGCTGTTTGCAGAAAAAGATCTGAATTATACCCCCAGGTTATTTCAGTTTTAATTTGACCCTATGATTTCATCTTGTCAGAAACCCATCGAGTCAATATATAAAGACCTCTTTCAAACATTTTACAAACAACTGAAATAAAAAATAAGCTTCAAGATTCCCATTACATGAGAGTAGATGTTAAAACATCATGCTGATTTGAACTCGGCTCTCGCCAGATTAAGCGCCAACTAAGACGTAGCTTTACAGTAAACTAATGTAATCCATCTGTGTCTCCATCCATTTGTGTTTCTTTCCATCTGATGATGTAGATATCCTTTTGCCTGGTGTTGGTGGCTGAAGTGTAATGCTGGCTCCAGTGATCAGCTTATTTTCCCTCCCAAGCGCATCAGCACACACAACGGCTGTGATGCTTGCTCCAGGGATCAACCACAGTGCATCAGCATGACAACCATCTGGATTGAGCTAAGTAGGGTACATCTCTGGGGTCTTCAAGTGGGCACCTTCCGTCCTTGGTGTTTCGTCGACTAGCCCACGACACCTCAAGAGGGCTCGATGGTGATTCTGGCATCCCAGCATCACCCCCCTCTGTCCCGCACTCAACTCAGCCCAGCTTACTTACCCGTACATCAGCGTTGCTTTCTTTCTATTGTGCTTGAGATCCCCAGCCAGAATCTTTCTGTCTCAACCACAGCCAGTTGTTGCTCCTCTCTGCTGCTTCAGATAAGTTCTTCACTGTGTGACGCAACTCTTGGCCACTGCCACTGCCAATTCCTTTTTACATCCCCATTGTACAGCAGGGTTAGTCTGATTGACATTTTCCATTCAATTCATGTACCTTGACAATATCATTAAATAACAGATCTTCCACAGAGACATCATTATAAACAATTCTGTGTTTAATTAATAGCGATAGCATCAGGTCATGGATGCTTGCCATGTCGTGTTTTTCGATGCTGGAGTAAATTGGAACACACCCACATTTTTACTGGCAAAGGTGCACTCATTTAATAGGAAATTTCAATCTTCACCTATTGTACAAAGTTGTGTCAAAGTAAAAGACTATTGTTCTAACAATAACGAAAAAGATGCAACACAGAAAACAATATGAAAACAATTTCTGATAGCGTATGAAATCAATACAGTAATACCTTTAAGAAGTATTTGTCCACAGGTATTATACAAATCCATTCATTAATGTGTTGATTTCAAAACAAGAAAAGCTGTCCTTCAATGGCCTTTACAATTGATTACCAATCAATGTCAATTAACTTCCTCAATGAGGCCCAAATTTATAAAGGGGGAAAAACCCACCGCACAAAGCCACGCAATGTGCGTGCTCAGTACGGCCGCACTCAGCGTCAAAATAACGACCTATTTTATAAGACTAATGAGGTGAAGCAGGCGATTCCGCAATCAAACAATTTAAATACCCCTCACCGCAATTAGCGGTGGAGAATTACACACCTCTCACAAGAAATAGCGGTTTTGGGTCAACCCTGCGTGTGTAGGCTACACATTCCAAAAGAAAATGAATGGCACACAAAGACCCCAGCCTGGTACTAGCCATGGTGATGAGGATGCTCGGAAGCGAAAACTGAACTTTACCAATATGGAACTGGAGATTTTGGTACAAGCAGTACTTGTAAGACATGAATATGTGTTACAAGCTCGAAATACATCACCAAGACAAATGAATACAATATGGAGTGTGTGGTGGCTTCTTAATAAACAAATGTACCACTTCAGAGTTTGTAGTCAAGGTTGCTTCTACATTATGATGCATCATCCAGTTACTGTGCTTCACATATTAGTTCAACTTCTTACTTCATATAGAATAATTCCAGGCATATAGACTTTTCAAACTTCAGAAGCAATAAGTTTTATTTACTTACATCCATGGCAGTCAAACGGGTGGATAATCCTTCCATTGTTGTACAGCAATATGTTCAGCAACAATACAGCTGCATACGAACAGTCTTCAGTTTAACTATGATTTATATCTTCTTAAAGTCTTATGCAGTTACAACTCCCCTATTTGTCTGTATTTCTTACTCTGTATGATTTTAAAGCATATCTGTATGGTATATATGGTCGAAAGGTCTAGCTACAAACTAACTGCATCATCTGTCCCTCTGTCCTTTTTTTTACTGTTTTCTTTCCAACTCAAATTTAACAATACTGCCTGTACCAGTATTGTTAAGTACCAGAATGCCATATTAGAAACAAAACATTCAGTAGGCATTACTAAAATAATGGTGGAGGATGAGCCCTCATTGTATATGAGACTTTTTCTTTCGTGGGCCTCGGAATATCGTTCCATTTTTTCCACTGTTCTTTTAATAACGCCTACACTCTAGCAGTAAAGGCTCTCGTTAGAACCTTGCTTTGCCACTGTGGAGAGACCTTTTCAGGTGCTTCTAAGAACCTTTTTTTTACATGGATTCTATAGTCTCTATTTGCAGACTTTCTGTTTTGTCATGTAAGCTGTGAAACATGTATTGAAAATTGGAGTTTGCAAAACAATATGGTACCGGTATTATAAACCGTAATTTACAAACTGTCTTGATCAGAAGGGTTAAAAAATGAGCTCTTTACAAATGTTATTAAATGTTTATTTGTCCTGGAAAACAATGTCTCCTTCTTGCTGCAGACAAGTCTCCCACATCACCTTGCCTTTTATATAGTCTAATGTCTGACTGGGCAAATTAATGCCTGCTTTTCAGAGTTCTTAAAATAATCACGCAATCCCCTCCCAATTTTAACGGTTTTGTTCAGAAATGCCCCAGAATTACATATGGATATACAGAATTACATATGCATCAAGGGCTAAAGCGTACAGAGACATTGCCCCCGCAAATCATGTCTTAATTGTGTGTTTATGCCATTGCGTTTGTTTTGTAAATCCCATCCAAGAATTCAGAACCCTCAGTGCCCGTTTTACGGTGGTAAAACATGCACAATCCTTTTATAAATCTGGGCCTGAGTGTTTTAAAAGTGTTGTCGAGTTTGAAAATCAGGAAGCTCTGGAATACATCCAGTGGCTGGTGTGAATAGTGCAGCTGGCAACAAAGGAAAGACCATGTGACAGCTTGGAGAGTTAGCCGACAGGAGGAGATAGACCCCATTGGGGCTGGTCAGGGTTAGCCTCCCTAGCTAGCAGTGTCCAGCTCTGCAGTTTCAGATTGAACAAGATGCTGGAGACACCCTGTAGCAGGGCAGGGCCCTGCCTGTAAATAATGTTGTTGTGAGGTGATTTGGTGGTGGTTGGCAGGGATGGGGTTAATTTCCTATCCCTGCCAAAATACATGTGAGAATGTGGCTGGAGCTAATTGAATCATTGATAATTAGGCTCCAGCCACATGCTATAAAAAGAGAAAATCCTTTGTTTGGTGGTGGGAGTTGGTGAGTGAACAGTTTGCTGGTGTGTTGCTGTATTTTTGTTAAGAGTTCAAGTTTCAGTGAAGGCTCTGCCCAGCCTGAACAGTTTTGTTTTTGTTTAACTGTTTTATTTTTGCTCTGTGAGCAGTGTTTGGTTTGACTTTTTGATTTTCCTTTTGTTTATTAAAAAGCGCAGAAGCGCGTTAACTGCAGTTTCCTTGTCTGTGAGTCTCTTTGCCTGCCGAATACCATCTGGGCCCGCAACGCTACCCTGTCACATATGGTGTCAGAAGTGGGATAGCGCCCCTAGAGACTCAGAGCGGGACTGTAGTTTAAAAAAAAAAAAAAATGGGAAAGAAGCAGCGGCAGAAGCAGCAGCGGGGCTGGTCACAAGCCCCACCGTGCATCTGGCAAGGTGGACGTCTGCCTGACCTGCTTGAGGGGAGGAGTGGTGTTTTGAAGTTGGTGAGGTCGGGCATGTGTCGCCCGACTACTACCACTCCCCACCTCAGGAAGAAGAGGTGGAACCAGAGCCACAGCCACAGGAAGAGGATGGCTGGGAAGCCCTCCTCCACAGCATGGGCGTACAGTATTGTTGCTGCATCTGTGGGGGAGTGGGGTCATTTCCCAGCTAACTGCCCCTCCCACCAGAAGAATGCCTGCTGCCTCTGCATCCACCACTGCCACCAGCAGAGGGAGAGAGCCTGCTGGTCCCCCGCCGCAGCCAGAAGGGGAGGAGCCCCTGCCGCCTCGCAGCCAGAAGGGGAGGAGCCCCTGCCGCCGCAGCCAGAAGGGAGGAGCCCCTGCCGCCGCAGCCAGAAGGGGAGGAGCCCCTGCCGCCGCAGCCAGAAGGGAGGAGCCCTGCCGCCAGCAGCCAGAAGGGAGGAGCCCCTGCCGCCGCAGCCAGAAGGGGAGGAGCCCCTGCCGCCGCAGCCAGAAGGGGAGGAGCCCCTGCCGCCTTCGCAGCCAGAAGGGGAGGAGCCCCTGCCGCCTTTGCCATCAAGAGGAGAGGAGCAGGAGCTACCTCTGCCTCCAACACCACCATTGGGAGAAGTGGAGCTCCTGCTGCCGCCTTCATGGCCAGGGGCTCCCCTCCCGCCGTCTCCATCGCCTGGGGTCTGCTGCTCCGCATCGCCTGGGGTTGCCTGTGTCTCCATTGATTCTCCTAGGGTCACTGCTGGTCCTGCTTTGCCGCCGTCGCCTCCCGAGGGTCCGCTGCTGCCGCCGTCGCCTCCCGAGGGTCCGCTGCTGCCGCCGTCGCCTCCCGAGGGTCCGCTGCTGCCGCCGTCGCCTCCCGAGGGTCCGCTGCCACCGTTGCCTGGGGTCACTGCAGGCTTCGCTTTGCTTGGGGTCGCTACACTGTCGCCGGAGCTCCATGAAGGGGAGCTGCCGGACATGAAGAAAGGGGGAGGTGAGGAGACCACCTCCACCACAGCCCGACCACCACCCCTGTGCCATAGCCCGGCGCCTGGAGGTTGGTTCCCTCAACCTGGGCTCCCAGACACCCAGGCTGCATGTCTGGACCTCTGGTCGCTGGGCCTGACTCCCAGTTCGCAGCACCACCAGGCACAGGAGGTCGCCTGGTCTCCTGCTCCGCTCCCCCTGGTTGCCCAGACGTCGCTCCACAGTTGCCTGGGCTCGCACCTCTGCCTGGGGCTGCAGCCGACTGCTCGCCTGCCTGCGCTCCTGATGCCCCATCCACTACGCCTGGGTCCCCTGTCGCCGGGTCTCGGTCCCACCAGGAAGGCACGGGACTATGGACTAACCCTCCCTCAAGGATGGGAGAGAAAGGACAATAGAGGACTTGAGGGAGGGTGGATGGCTTTCAAAGGGGGGGGGGAGGTGGCCGTGGGGCCATGTGTGCTGCGCACAAGGGGGGGGAAATGTAGCAGGGCAGGGCCCTGCCTGTAAATAATGTTGTTGTGAGGTGATTTGGTGGTGGTTGGCAGGGATGGGGTTAATTTCCTATCCCTGCCAAAATACATGTGAGAATGTGGCTGGAGCTAATTGAATCATTGATAATTAGGCTCCAGCCACATGCTATAAAAAGAGAAAATCCTTTGTTTGGTGGTGGGAGTTGGTGAGTGAACAGTTTGCTGGTGTGTTGCTGTATTTTTGTTAAGAGTTCAAGTTTCAGTGAAGGCTCTGCCCAGCCTGAACAGTTTTGTTTTGTTTAACTGTTTTATTTTTGCTCTGTGAGCAGTGTTTGGTTTGACTTTTTGATTTTCCTTTTGTTTATTAAAAAGCGCAGAAGCGCGTTAACTGCAGTTTCCTTGTCTGTGAGTCTCTTTGCCTGCCGAATACCATCTGGGCCCGCAACGCTACCCTGTCACACACCCGCTTGAGGCTTCTAATACAGTAAGAAGGAAAATACCCCTCAAGTCAGCGAGGGCAGAAGATGACTGCAGTTTGGATCACATAATTACAACTTAGGAAAGGAAATGGACACGAGAACGAATACTACTTCATAACAGACAACCCAATTGTGCAGCTCAAGATCTGCAGTGAGAGCCCTGGGACTAGATGTGGCACTCCAGGTTTGTACCTGTGGCTGGACCAAGGGGACAACGGTCAGGGGTCTGAAGAATCTTCAAGGGAGAAAAAGATTCCTGAGGGAGAAGGGGAGGGGCCTCCCATTGATCAGTACTTCTTACGAAGCCAGTCAAGTCAGAGGAGTGAAATCCAGCGACAGGATGCACACCACAGTTCACAGGATATCAGCACCCCTGTTATAGACGATAATACTTCCAATAAGAACTAGCTTGTGATGAAACCAATGGTCCTGGTGACCCTAGTCAGAGGAACCAGCCTAGGAGAGGAAGGAACCTTAATGACTTCAACTCCAGGACACGCACAGGTACGTCAAGTCAGAGCATTTGCAGTACCATGCGTACCTGTGTAAGTCTGTGGGGTTTCTTTCAGTCTGGTCTGTCAGTATGCCTGCTCAGTATCATGCGTACCTGTGTAAGTCTATGGGGTTTCTTTCAGTCTGGTCTGTCAGTATGCCTGCTCAGTATCATGCGTTCCTGCGTAAGTCTGTGGGGTTTCTTTCAGTCTGGTCTGTCAGTATGCCTGCTCAGTATCATGCGTTCCTGCGTAAGTCTGTGGGGTTTCTTTCAGTCTGGTCTGTCAGTATGCCTGCTCAGTATCATGCGTTCCTGCGTAAGTCTGTGGGGTTTCTTTCAGTCTGGTCTGTCAGTATGCCTGCTGTATAGGCTGTGTTGGTGCTGTGGAATGTTTGTTTTGCTATTGGGGGGTTGGGGGTTCATCTGGTGACTTTTTTTATCCAATCGTATTTCGCGCAAACATACCTTTCATCTGTGAGTGCATTGAGAAGAATGGAAGGTACCGTAACAAACCATCTGCGATCTAAAGGTGTATATACAGCTATGGCCAACCGTGGTAAAGTTTGAAGTTTGATATTCACAACCATATCACCTATACTTTTCAAACCAACTTTATTGGGAAGTGGAGCCTATTATAGTTTTACACACCAATAGTATCCAGTGAAGCTGTTTTCTGTAATCTAATGAAATCCACTTTAAGGATGTAAGTATCTGACAGTGATGAGCCTGAGGATGACACCTTAATACAAATCTGGCCGCTTTATTCATCAGCTGATCCAACCTTTTTAATTGTTCAACAGAGGCATCTAAGTACAAGGTATCACCATAATCAAACAAAGAAAAATACAGCTCTTAATAACACGGTTTCTACTTTTAAGCGTGAAATGTTTTTGCTGTCGATAACTTGAAATACGTTATGTGCTCAATGCAAACAACACTATTCTCTGGCAATGCACAATATGAAAAGTCAAATAATGTAAAATAACGTACAGTATATAACAGCTGGCATAAACTTATTTTAATACAGTACAGTGAAACATAAAAGTTAAACAGGTGTGTACAGTACCTTACTAGCAAAAAAAAAATAGCAAAAAAAAAATGAATGGAGGTATGCACAGTATTTGGCTGATAACTGTAAAAAAGTGCAATAAGACTGACAACATATTTACAAATATATACTTTATATAATTCATATATGTTCTGCACCAGGTTTTATTGACACCTTTCAATCCGCAACTGGGTGAAGACCTGGGAACCCCCTTAGTGCCTTAAATCATGTCAAGCAAATGTCCATTGTATAACTTAAAGAACATTGTAACTCACATGCTTTTTACCATACAGCATTTCAGTCAGGACTACAAAATGAAAAAAAAAAAACTGTTCACAGTGGTAAAGCTGTTCCTCACTAATGCGCTGACTGGTTAAGATTGCAACACCTTCAACAAGCAGATACCAGCCTAATATTTTCTTGCAAAAGCCAATATTTACACTGGAATACTGAAGAAACCAAGTCAAGCAAACCACTCATGAGCTTTCCAGACATTGTACTTTGAGTAACTGAGCTCCGTTCCTGAAGGGCAGCAATGTCTGGTCTCAAGTCTGTTCCTAATTATGTAATTTATATTATTATTTACACAACTGTTTTCTCAAGGTATTTTATACAGTGTTCCGTTCATTCAAGACAAAAATTGTCTATAAAATATTTGGGGGTCTAGATAGATTTTAATTATCCAGCTTATTAAACAATTAAACCAATCAAGAAAAAAAACTGACCTACCCGTTAATGGCCAAAACCAACTCAGAATTTAATGTTTTTACAAGTAGAAGACAGTGGCATTTTATGAGAACTGAAAATGGTATTAACTACAGGTTTATAATTGATTAGCGGATAAGTCGAAGTTTTGATTTACTCCGGGTAAAAGTATCAAATTCTGATGTTTTACTGCATCTGCCTTCTTTGGAATAAAATCTGTTTATTTGCAGCACTCAACATTATTGGGCATTTCACAAACAAAATTAAGGCCTTCTCTAGGAAGATGCACATGTACACATTTTCTTTGAATTGCATGGCTTTCAACAGCAACAGGGTGTCCAAATTTGGAAAGGATGCGTTTTATATGTCTCAAAGTTATGTGTGACACATCATCAATACAGAAACTGTTTCGGATTACAGTCATGTACCTTCCAATTGCATAACATTTCTCTCCATTCCCAAGACTGACAACAGCAAATGTCTCTATTTTGAAAAAGTTCCCATCTCTGAGAGAAACTGTGAAACTGTTCCTTTTTCAGTTTGCCATATTGTTCAGAGTGAATTATCTCACCATTCACTATTATTCTGTCGCACTGCTTAAAATATAAACCAGACGGTACCTGTTCTGCAACACTGTGTAAAGCATGGTCGTACATCCTTTCCAGTTTTTTTCTTTTTGGCGTACCAAGCACAGTAATGTTGTCTACTTCATCAGCTCCCTGAACTGGGGTTTGTTTACAACAAAATGAAAGAAACAACTTTTCAGCTGGCGTGTTATGCAACTTTTCTTTAAACATCTTAAGCGATTGTTCCATCAGAAACTTACGACACATTTGCAGTGGAACCGCCTGAGTGCCTTTAACCATGTCAAGCAAATGTCCATTGTATGACTGTGACAGGGCGAGGTGCCCTGTATATTTTGTTTATTTATTTTTAGATCGGGGTCTCCCCCTCCGCCCCTGTGCAGTATGTTTTTGTATTTGTTATTTGTTTGTTTATTTTTATGTCGTGGCGCCGTATGTTATTTTGTATTAGGACGCGTAGCCGATTGTTTTGTTTAGCGTGGATGGGTAGCCCCATCTACAACACAATTAATAAACCCGTGCAGATTGTGGCCGAGGGGTAATAGGATTATTACCAATTAGTTAAACCCCTCTGCCATGATATAAAAAGCCTGCAGCTCTCGGCACTCGAGGTTGGGTGTGTTGAGGAGCGGAGAGAGCGAGAGAGGAGAGAAACAGTAAACGGTAAAACGGATAGGAACAGTGAAGGCGATTGCCCAGCCTGACCTATTCCGTGTGTATTCTTGTGTTCGTGATTTGTTTATGTTTAAGCCTTTTATTTCGCTCTGTGAGCACGTGTTCTTTTTGTTTAAACTTTTGGTTTATTTTTTGTGTTGTGCTGAATAAAAACGGCAGCCAGCCTTTACCTGCAGTACTTCCCTCGGTGTCAGTTTTCCTTCCTGCTTCTGCCTGACGTCAGACCACTCAGTCACCCTGTCACAATGACTCATAAAGGAAAGCAGAGTGCGCCCATAATGGGCCCCAGTCCCGTACACTTTTCACAAGATGCAATGTACAGTGAACATGCTGCTGATGATACAATCAGGTTCCTAAGAGACACCCACGCATATGCAACCTTATGCAAAAATCCTTACATAATCCCCCCTTTGAACCCTGGCTAAGCCACAAATGCCAAGGGTTCAAACACACTTACCTGGGCAGCGTGATGGGCCTGACCTTGTTGTCAGGTCCCAATCTTACCTGTCCTGGGCTCCCATCACCTACATTCTACCCAGTCTACCTAATGTAATTACCTTCGATAGCCGATATTCTTACCCTTCTGTCTAATGTGACACTTTTGGTAATAGAACATAATGAGAATGGCCATCAGTGTGAGAATGGAGATACATACTCCTTCCCTGAATATACTCAATGTCAGGTAGATGTGCCAAAATCATATTTAATGCATAATCATCCTCTCCAATTACTTCTGTTTTATGTGGGATCCAAATTATTTCCTGATCATCCAGAAACATTGTGTGTTTTATCCTTGTGCACAAATAAAACAATTAAACATAAGATGAGATTTAATTCTTATCATTAGTAATCTATTTTTTTAAAAACTATGTTAATATAAAACTTATTATATCCCATAGGTTTTATGTTACTATACCCCCCCTCCCCCCTTCGACCTTCTCCACATTCATTTTAGACATTTTCAATGCTACAGTAAATCATTCAAATTCCACATTGTTTACAAAAAATGTCCAGATTAGGTGACAATATAATCGCACTTCAGGCATTGTTTCTTGCAGAACAGTAGTCCTGTTCTATGGTCAGCTGCACGTTCCTGCCCCCAGTTGCCAGCTTGATTCCCCCCTTGTCCCGTTGGTTGAATCGCCATCAGAATCAGCCTGCAAGAAATCAAGTGCAGTAATAATTCTTTTGATAACATCTGACTTCACTTGGACCACAATGGGGTCATCCTTGACTTTTCGTTTCTCACCTAGGAATGCCTATTTTCATGTTGTGGTTTTTACCAGAAAAATAACACTCACTGCTTAACTCAATGATCTGTGTAAACCATATAGGCTATTAATTTGCAAGATCGCTGTTGAGGAAGTGTGAGTTCTTTTTTCTTAACCACAAACAGCCATCTTTGAGCACATCACCCATACTTGAAAAAGAAAACTCACTATCTTTTTATTTTCTTTACGATTAATAAGAGTCACCACCAAGTGTTGTATACCCAGTAGTTTTACCAATTCCCTATGTACCCTTGCTACAAAGTGTGTACCCTTTATCAATCTCTACTGATAAGAAATACCCCATTACCTTTGCTGTTATAGCTGTGCTGTTTTTAATTGTGAACATATTAATCCAATTTAAAAAGGCCAGTATATTAATCCAATTTAAAATTACCAGTATATTTTTGTAGCCCCCCCTTGCTGGAGGACAAAATATAAAATATTTGTTTGTAACCACTAGGTGGTACTCATAAATGTATTAAAAAATGTTTTGCATCTAAATCCAACTCACTGAAATCAAGACAGACTTTCTTTCACACAAGAGAAAAAAAAAACTTTAAACAGAAAAAACAACTCCTCATCTCAGCTGCAGTTACTACCAGTATGCAATTTAACAGATCAAAATAAGTCAGCATCTATTCTAGAAATAGTCCAGTAAGACAAAGAAAATGTGTGTGTGTGTCAAGAGTGAGGGAAACAGGTTTAGGAGCTGTAAGTTTGTGGTGTGTGTAGCTTCCACTATGTGTTACCTTGCACTGTGTGAGATACACACCTTTTCTTTTTTTATTTTTATCAGCAGCCCTGATGGCTCCCTGTGCTTAATTAATTTGCTCTTAAATAACCATTCTCCCTTCCATAACCCTTTCTAACAATTTAACATCAAACCCTCAAGAGGCTTCTTTGTTACGGCTGCCCAACACTGGCAAATCTTTGTCCTACCTTTAAACTTTCTTTCTCAATTCCTCACATTCATTTGCTTTTCTTTAATTCTCTTTTCAACATACTCTTGGCAATCAAATGTCTCAGCAATGATAACAAATCTTTTTTTTCTTCCCTATCACAGTACTGTACTTGACATTATTGCAAAGTAACTGGCAAGTGTTTTATTCATGTCAGCCTGTTTTTGTTAATAAATGTATATGTACTTTAATGGTAGCCGAATTGAACCACTAAAAGAACCCCTTTTGCAATATAAAAATGCTTTCATTACTGTTCAAATTAGTATTACCAATTTGTAATTTAAAGTGTACTACCAATTCATGCAATCAAAACAAAATAAAACCATGTCTGGCTTCCCTTATAATCATTACAGAATTATCAGTACACTTCAATAACACATTTACGTTTTCCTTAAATTGTTTTAAACAGAATTACATTTACAAAAATTATACTCTATATTTTCATGGTGTAATGTGCACTCTTCTCCTCTGAAGGAAAGCTGTAATCACTTCAATGCAGACAGGGCAACGATTAATAGTGAAAACATTTTGGCACTCAAACATGCATGTAGCATCTCTTTTTGTCTGTTCTATTTCCTTCTCTTTTGCAACACACTCTGCTCTCAACTGCAACTGTGTTGTCTCATTCAGTGTGCTTTCTTGTACATTTCTCTTAATAATTTCACAAGTCCTTGCACTAACTCTCAAGTGAAATTTTCCATTCTTTCAAATCCTTTCCATTCTTTCTGCACATTTCTAACTTGCCTTTATACACCAAAAGTAAAAGCCAATATTTCCTTCTTGTTCTTCTTTTTCATGTGTGGATCAAATTCAAACAAATCTAACAGTTTCTTTTCTGGCTCCATTTCTTTAGCCAAATCTCCAAACATGAGTTCAAAATAGTTACCATGTTTTTCTATGTATCCCTTAATAAAGTCTTCCACCTTTGCAACCCTGATTAAATGCAAAAGCGTGGCCACACTCTTGCCTCTAGTCCAAGTTACAAACATTTTCAAACAGTTATTTTATTCCTTGTTTGGTTTTGCCTTTACCAATGTACTGTGAAAAGACAGAACTTGTAATCCTTTCACTCTGTCTTATCAACTGGTCTGTGTATTTACGGCACATTTAATTTACACTTTTGAATATGCCTGAATTGGGCTTAACTGGGGCTTATCGTCTGATTATTATTATTATTATTATTATTATTATTATTATTATTATTATTATTATTATTATTATTATTATTATTTATTTATTTATTTCTTAGCAGACGCCCTTATCCAGGGTGACTTACAATCATAAGCAAATACATTTCAAGTATCAATGTACAAGTAATAATACAATAAAGAGCAAGATAAATACAATGACTTTGGTTCAAGCAAGTACAAGTGTGACAAAGTGCGATTCAATAATACAGCAGATAACAGTGTCAGTGATAGTTACATCAGGATATGATTAAATACAAAATACTACACATTAAACACTTACAGTACTCAAGTACAGGATTAAATGCAGTAAAATAGGGGGCAGATAAGAGCAAGTAAAGCGCATTTAAGGAAGGGTGATAAGTGCCCCAGGGGAAGAACAGAGGAGTTCTACAGGTGCTTTCTGAAGAGGTGAGTCTTGAGGAGGCGCTGGAATGTGGTCAGGGACTGGGCAGTCCTGACATCTGTAGGAAGGTCATTCCACCACTGCGGGGCGAGGGTGGAGAAGGAGCGGGCTCTGGAGGCAGGGGAGCGTAGAGGAGGTAGAGCCAATCTTCTAGTGCAGGCGGAGCGGAGAGGTCGAGTGGGGGTGTAGGGAGAGATGAGGGTCTGGAGGTAGCTGGGTGCAGTCTGGTCAAGGCATCTGTAGGCTAGTACACTGGATGCGAGCGGTGATCGGGAGCCAGTGGAGTGAGCGGAGTAGTGGAGTTGCGTGGGAGAAGCGAGGCAGAGAGAACACCAGGCAGGCAGCGGAGTTCTGGATGAGCTGGAGCGGACGGGTGGCAGACGCAGGGAGGCCAGCCAGGAGGGAGTTGCAGTAGTCTAGGCGGGAGAGTACCAAGGCCTGGACCAGGAGCTGGGTGGCGTAGTTGGTGAGGAAGGGTCGGATTCTTCGGATGTTGCTCAGGAAGAATCGGCAAGTGCGTGCCAGGGTGGAGATGTGCTGGGAATAAGAGAGGCAAGGGTCCAGGGTGACTCCGAGGTGCTTAGCGGAGGAAGAGGGAGAGTGGTAGTTTCCAGAGGAACAGAGATAAAGAGATCAGAGGAGGGAGAGGAGGAGGAGGGAAAGAAAAGGAGGTCAGATTTAGAGAGGTTGAGTTTAAGGTGATGCGAGTGCATCCAGGAGGAGATAGCAGACAGACAGGTAGAGATTTAGGAGGGGGCGGTGGAGTCAGAGGTGGGGAAGGAGAGGAAAATCTGAGCATCATCAGCATGGAAATGGTATGAGAAACCATAGGATGCGATGAGGGGGCCCAGGGAGCGGGTGTAGAGAGAGAACAGGAGAGGACCCAAGACTGACCCTTGGGGGACTCCTGTTGAGAGAGGGCGAGGTGTGGAGGTTGCTCCATGCCAGGTTACCTGGTAAGTGCGGTTGGAGAGGTAGGAGGAGAACCAGGCCAGAGCAGTGCCAGTGATTCCCAGGTCAGCGAGAGAGGATAGTAGGATAGAGTGATCGACAGTGTCAAAGGCAGCAGAGAGGTTGAGGAGAATTAGGACAGAGGAGAGAGAGGCAGCTCGGGCAGACTTTAATGAGTTAGTGACAGACAGGAAGGCGGTTTCAGTGGAGTGAGCAGAGCGGAAACCAGATTGGAGAGGGTCGAGCAGAGAGTGGTTGGACAGGAAAGCAGAGAGCTGGTGGTGTACAGTCTGCTCGAGGGTTTTGGAGAGGAAGGGTAGGAGGGAGACAGGATGGTAGCTCTGGAGGGAGGTGGGGTCGAGGGTAGGTTTTTTGAGGAGGGGAGTGATACAGGCTTTTTTGAAGGCAGAGGGAAAGAAACCAGAAAGGAGAGAGGTGTTGAGAAGGGAGGAGATGAAGGGAAGTAGAGCAGGAGCAGCAGCTTGAAAGAGGTGAGTGGGGAGGGGGTCCAGGGCACACATGGATTATCCCTTATCCATGCCACCTGATGTAGACAGTTACATTAGAGGCTTATCCTATTGCTCCTTATCGTGACTTACAAACCGGACAGCAAAAAACAAAGGCAAAAAAACAATGTTTTTTTTTTATTTCACATTGGTATTAAACTATGGCAAGAGTTGCACAATCTCCCATAAATTAGACAGTTACCGTAACGCTCTGCTATAATGTTTAGAGACAGTCTGCAAACATATTTATCTACAATACAAACGGTTAACTCCCTGCTGTAAAGTCTGTTTCTAATCATAAATGTAACCCATTTCCTCTTTTGGCACATACATCTAGGTTGTTTCTGCTTGATAAAATACTGTAATCTTTTGTATACTCACCAAGTCAACCTGGTCTCAGAAAAGGGATTTTCTTCAGATGTCCAGTTGTCCTGCCCAAAGGTGTTTTCTGGTCGGGGGTCAACGTTTCGTGGCTAGGCTCACCAATATAAGAGGTTTGATTTCTTCTTAAAAATAATTAATCTTCTTCAGGTAAAGTTAATCAAAAATAGTTTATTCAGGAATCAAAATGCAAGCAGGAACAAAACAAATCAAAGGTGAAGGTCATCAGTGATCTCACACACAAGTCTCAGTGGATGGTGTTCTGAGCTGGCATCAGTGTAGATGTTATTTACTTCTGAGCCAAGCTGAGCTTTCATGGCATCAGAGATTTTGTTTTTTTTCTGAGTCGGCATGTCACAGAGATGTTAGTTTCTGAGCCGCCATCAGTGTAGATGTTAGTTTCTGAGCTGAGCTGACCCGACCAAAGAAATTACTTCGTACAGCACAGATTTACAGCTAGCTTACGTAATTTCCTTGACCAAATGTGGTCTTATTTCCCAAGCATGATGCATGGTGTGAGACAAAGCACATTTGCATTTCTTCATCACTTTACCAATGTCAGCAGAAACCCAGATAACAAGAAGTAACATTTAAGAACAATGCTATGAGTTTTGCTCAATTCTCACAGGCATCAAGGCGCTATACCCACGCATCACAAGGTCGAACGACAAGGCTGGTGATTGCAAACTCCTGATGTGCACCAGCTATGTACAGCTTAATTTTAAGAGCTTATTAACCCTGCATTGATTCAGAGTTTACATTAAACACAATGTTTACAGACAGATTTCTGATTTCTCATATCCTTCATCTTTTAAATGGAAAGCATAAGTAATGGGTTGTATAATGAAGGAACAAAGGCTGATGAAACAATAGGAGCTTGTGCCATTTTAACTGGAACAATGTGGACACTACCCCACACGAGGTGTGTGGTTATCAGAAAAAGCCTTCGTGTTCCAATAGTGTGTTATTATGCATTCTGTGACACTTACCGAAAGTTATAGCATGTCACTTTTAACAAAAGTAAGTGGTTTTAGAACCAGTTTTAATTGGTTTGATTATAGTTTGTACATAGGCTCAAAACAGCTTATTAAGCAGAAACAAAGGTTTTATCATCTGTCCCGAGGTCACAGCTGCACTCTGTGTTATGAAAAGCCAGTCACTCCGACATGGGTGTATTTGGGGCCACGTGTCAAGCTGAAGAGCTACAAGGTCAGGGAAATACAAAGGCAAAAATCCTCACAACAGCAAGAAAGAAAGGGTGGTGGAAAGCCTGAGGGGGCCTGCTGCTGATACAATCAGGTTCCTAAGAGACACCCACGCATCTGCAACCTTACTGGAATACTTAGCTGCAATGGACCATGCCTGTGGCAGCACTGAGAAAAGCACTGATTTACACTCTCCAGATGGAGGGGGAAAAACTGTCAGCCTGTGTCTATAGACTGGACAAATGAACAAATAGACCGGACTATAAACAAAAAACAGTGCTACAAACAAAACAGCACAGTGGCCAAAATAAACAAACAAAACAGACACGGAACACGCAAGTATCGTGCTGGTGTACAACCTGCACAGGTAGCATTTGTTATTTGATCTCTCATTCCGCCTCGGAACACACTAACACCGAGTGAGAAATGCATGACTCTTAAATACAGCTGTGCCGGGACTCAATTGCTAATCATTTAATCTGGCCTTGGCACAGTCTGCACATGAATTAATTGTGACATCACCGTGCCCACATACCAACATACATTTTAAATCGCCCATGCCCATAACCCGCACTATATACAATAAACCAGAATACACCCAGGGGCAGGGTGACACACAGACTGATGGAGTGATAGTGTGTCCTGAGATGCAGCCTGCATCAGCAGTATCACGTGGAACATGAGATTAGACTGCATGATGAGAGAACCTTTCAAGAAAGGTCCATACCACCTGCATACTTCGAGGATGTTCACAGACACTTGCAAGAACTACAGAATGCAGGCATTATTACAGACTCAACAATCCACTGACCTATGTGCTGACATCGGCTAAACTGGATGCCACAGGACATCGGTGGTTAGCTGCTCTCTCCACTTATTCTTTCATGCTGACCTGGCCGCAGATATAGATGCTGATGCATTGTCCAGAAGGCGTCACTTGCCACAGGATGTTGAAGATAACTGGGAAGAGATTGCTGAATCGGGTGTCAAAGCCTTGTGTCAGTCTGTTATTTACAGCAGAAGAGGACGTAGCACCCTCCCTAACCACTGTATTGATCTATTGGGAACACCTGAGGCTGCTATTCCTGAAGCCTATTGTTGGCTGACCGGGTTGGTTGTAAGCAAATTATCTTGGCTCAGCCAGCAAGATATTCTGCAGGCACAACAAGAGGATCCTAGCATTGGAACAGTTCTGAGATGCAGTATAGGAGCTTGTCAGCAGAGCCAAGAACTTCTCAGGGAAACATTTTAACAAACTTTCTTTAATAAATTAATAGCAGCACAACAAAACATAGTGCAGATGACTGTAAACAAACCATGACACTGTTGCAGTGTTTAAATGTTCACAAAAAACGTGATGCTTTGAAATAGTGAGAAAGCTACAGTGTCAGACAGCTGTGCTTACGACTTAAAGACACAGATAACATTAATAACATATCAATGCCTCAATAATATTTACATGAAAAGTATAAACACTTCTAGCTCTTGTATATACACACTCCCCTGGTACTGCAATGTGCATGTGATGGAAGAAATAACCAGCTAATTAGTACAGTAATACCTACATTATTTGAAAGTGGGGCTTGTAGAATCATGTTTTTACTGCATCGTTGATTGATCATTCAGTATTAAAAATAATGTTCTAATAAAGACCTGTTGCACTTTACCATCACTTGACCATAAAACTCAACTGTCTACAATGTAATCAAAGTATCCCATACTCTAATTGTTGAAATTGAATCCTGGAGGGCATGCACCTGCAGCTTCAGAGCAGCCCAGGTTAACGCTGCTTGAATTGAATCCTGGAGGGCAGTGCACACACAGCTTCACAGCAGCCCAGGTTAACACTGCTTGAATTGAATCCTGGAGGGCATTGCACACACAGCTTCAGAGCAGCCCAGGTTAATGCTGCATGATTTGAATCCTGGAGGGCATTGCACACACAGCTTCAGAGCAGCCCAGGTTAACACTGCTTGACACATTTCCCCTGTTGGGGTCCTTTGTTAGTTATTATTAGTTTTTAGATTAGTTTTTTCTTCTTCTGCTACTGTTAGTGTCTTGTCACAACATGGAATAGATACAGAAGGAGTTTCTAAATTGACACTGCTGGTGTTCTTTTGAGCTTTCTTTCTTTTGATTCCCCTCCACTAGAAATGTTCAGTTCTCAATTCAATTGTTCAGTTGTATCATTACATGTGGTGCCTTAAAGCATCCACGTTTATCTTTGACAACAGTGATGCTGTCCTGCGTTGAAGGATGGGGCCAAAAGCAAAAAAAACAAAACAGGAGTTTATTCCGGCAGTATTTGAGACAGGTGAGAACTACAATAATCTATAACACCACAAGGGGGCACTGCGTTCCTAGAAACATCTGTAGGAATGTGGGAAGTACTGTAGGAATGTGAAAGACAGGATTTGATCTGCAAGGGGCTGGAGGGAGGGCCTAGGAGGACGGGGTTACCAATGCAGCCTGGTAGCTACCCAGTGAGGATATTGCTAATGCCTTTAAAACACGCACACCTCAGCACAATCCCTGTGTGCTATCTGGATAACGTACCCTGACCATCACATACAGATCAAAGTTTTCCTCACTATTTTCCCATTAAGACATTACTATAACAATCAATACTATTCATTATTTATCTGCTCAAAATAATGGTATTAAAAAAAAAATACAGTCTGTGATGATCATATTATGCATTGTACCCAACACACTGTCCAGCGCTTGGTAGCAGTTACTGAAATGTTGTCTATTACAATGGGAAGTTATTCCACAGTGAATAAGACTACACACAGCTGATTCTGTCACTGATGACGGTGCCGCTGTTAATAGATACTTCCGAGGTACCTGGTTGCATTTCCAGCGCCTCGTCAGTGTCGTCCGGGTCCATGCTGTTCAGCTCATTCCCGTTTCTGTAGCTGAGGTTGATGCTTTTCTCGTAGATGGCGGCAGTGAGGCTGTGCGGCTGCTGCATGCCATGCAAGGGTGTTTTACTGTTCTTGTACTGGCAGCGGATATAACTGGAAAACGCCCGGCGGTAGGTTTTATTGAAGAGGGTGTAAACCAAGGGGTTGACCCCCGAAGAAATGTAGCCCACCCAGGCAAACACATTGAGCAGCTCCCCAAGGAGCTCTCCATCACAGGCCCCTTTGCAGAGGACAGACATGACGTTAGTGATGAAGAACGGGCACCACATGAGCAAGAATAGAAAGAAGACCACTCCCAGAACCTTGGAGGCCCTGCGCTCGTTCCTAATGGCCTGCATCATGCCTTTGCGGCCCGTCCTCTGCTCTCTGCTGAGGGGAGAGTTTAACTGGGAAGGCCCTTCTGGACTGTGTATTATGGATATGTTATCAGAGGGAGTCTGGTTGGCAACCTTCTTTAGACAGCTCAGGCTGCTTCTCCTTTGCTGTTTAGGGTTCTCCTCGTGTAAAAACACAGTGGCCTGTCTCTGCAGAACCTTAACTGTCAGGCAGTATGTGAACACCATGATGATGAGGGGGATGAAGAAAGCCACAAAGGACCCGATGAGAACAAAGTTTTCTTCATTTAGGACGCAGCTTCCGTTAACAAAAACTTTGGATTCGTCGTGGAGGCCTATGACAGGAATGGGCATTGAAATACCTGTTGCAAAAACAAGAGGAAAAGGCAAATTAGTCATTTTGAATAAGTGCTTGTTTCCTGGCTGTTTGTGTATTCAGCAGTTCAGAACATGCTATGTATTTATTTGAAGACAAATCATTTTGCCTCAAACCCACTTGGTTTGGGGGTCCGTTGCCTGGCCGTTCGGACACAGCAGCAGACCCTCTTGGTTGACGATGGGGTAACTGAAGGAAGGTGGAGACTCAGAGAGGTAGAGGGATGGTGAAATGAATGAACTTAAATAGGGGTAAAGTGACACAATGTGTGTAACTGAAGTTAAAAACATTTAAACACTGTTTGTCATGTAAAGATAGCTTGGATCTCAATGTGTAGCTGTGCTGAACAAGTTGTCAATAAGCACAAATCAAAGCACTGCATCTCAAAGCACTGTACACTACAAAGCAAATAAATCACAATTTCTATCAGGATCCCATGGTGTGTCGCATACACAAACTGCCAACAATTAGTCCAGTGAATTACAAAGCAGCAATTAAAAAAAGAGATTATAAAAGTGTTTTTAATTGTAAAAAATACACAACCCCCCCCCCCAAAAAACTCATTTGTATCAATATAACAACGAGTTAAAACAAAACCAAAAAATTTAAAAAAGGACAAAAGAAAATGTCAGTTTAGGTTGTAAAATAGGAACACTAAAATAGAAAAGCTATTTTATAAAAATAAGTTTTCAGTCTTGACTTATAACCAATAAGAGTCCTGTCTTACATGAAAAAACACATCAACATGCTATTGAATGTTCCAACAGAACTGAGTTTTTTTTAAAAATTTTATTGAATCCAACCTTCTGTGTATTATAGCACAGGGATGTCAATCAATCCCAGTCCTTTATGAATATGGCCAGTGGAACACCAGTGTAAGCAGAGAATTAAATATAAGGCTGGAAAATTCCATGGACATTCATTTTTTACAAACTAACTATGTGTGAATCTGTCAGAAGTGGAGCTTAATTTTTAAAAGAATAGAAAGCAACAAAGAGCTGTCCAAGCGTGGTGCCTACAGGTAACTAATTGCCAGTAACCGCTACTGAAAAAGCCTTAGAAGTCTGACAGTGTTTTACAGACACGGTTGAAATAATGTTTCTGATGTCCTTGTCTATTAAAGCTCATGCTTTGTGAACTGTCACAAGCCATCGAAGGGAAGTGTGACGGAACAGGTTTTTTAAAAGGCCTGTGACTGTTCCTATTACATAAAGCACTTACTCATCTTCCGTGTAAGAGGGAGTGGCACTGTCCAGTGAGCGTGGACTGGCAGGTACACACACATACACATATACATACATTACTGTTCCCTTAGTGTTCTTATAGCAACTACTCACATATTGTCTTTAAGTCTGTGTTACTCAAATATGCGGTTTGTAAATCACTGTTAATGTGCGTTGCCTATTAGTTCAGGAGCTGCTCTTCGGTTCTGGTTGCCTTCCATAGACAAATATAATAAAGACTAGATGAGCGTCTTTATATCAGTAACCATCCAGAGAGCAGTACAGATCACTAGCTGGCGCTGGTCCTTATAAGAAAGACACATTTGGCTTGTCCGTGGTTTGAGATGACATGCGCCATTAATTCATACTCCCAATGTGCCCATAAACCAGGGGTGTCAAACTCAGCTCCTGGAGGGCCGCAGTGTCTTCTGGCTTTCGTTCCAACCGAACTCGCAATTACTTAATTGGTCTAATTATTTGATTAACTGGACACATTTAACACTTCTCTTCAGGCCTAAAAATGTTTTATAGGTTCAGTACCTTGAATCAAGAGCATTTTTTAAATCATCAGCTGTAAAAGACTCTGAACAAATAATGAACATGTCCATTTGAACAAATAATTAGATCAATGAAGTGAATTGAGAGCTTAAGTTGGAATAAAAACCAGAAGACCCTGCGACCCTCGAGGACTGGACACCCTGCCATGAAGGTTTCATTCTTCACCCTGTGGATCGAGCTTGTGCATATAAAACAAAAAGCAATCCTTTTAAGAATGAGGTATTTACCAATGGAGATGGTCCAGACCGCAGCGATCTTCATCATAGCCTTGGTGCGTGAGTTGAAGCGACTGTGCTCGATGGGGTTGCGTATCGCCACATAGCGATCCAGAGAGATGGCGCACAGATGCATGATGGACGCAGTGGAGCACAGCACATCCAGATAGATCCAGATGGGACACAATGCGCTGGGCAGAGGCCAAGCATAGTCTGCAACACAAAACAGAGCTCCGGAGTTAGACATTGTTTACAGAACACTCATCAATATCAGATCCCTTTTGTCATGGAATGTATTGGCTGCAGCATGTCTGCTTGTTAGCTGTATAAGGAAACATCTCCCCTAAAAGTGAAAGTGATGTAGTAGGGGCTGAACTGTTTAACTCTTTAAGCTCCAATTGAACAGTTTCAGTGATCTTAAGGTTGTATATGTTAGTTTACTGGTCTGCTGTTGAGTGGAATTACCTGTGCTAGAAAAGAGTTATGTAAAAATCCATCTTCCACAAGCCCCTTCTAATAATCATAACAGCGTCCTTCACCCTACATGAAAATAACAATAACAATACATACTGTAGTAACCAACACCATTATCATAAACTGCAGTCCATCTTCCACAAGCCCCTTCTAATAATCATAACAGCGTCCTTCACCCTACATGAAAATAACAATAACAATACATACTGCAGTAACCAACACCATTATCATAAACTGCAGTCTTTTTCAATCTAGTCAGGATTGCTAGGACTAGAAAGTGAATTGCATGATTTGGTCAGTTCTGTTTCTATGATGAGCAGGTATTTTGAAATATGTTTAGCGCTCTGTTTTTTAAGTTTCCTCTTTTCTAGATGCATTGGTGCTTGAGAAACTGTCCAAAACATTCTAGGAACTGTTCTTTCTAGTGTTTTCCAAAAGCAGTTTGTACAACGTGTGTGCACTGAGGCTTCAGTAGCCGGTGTATCAATAACCGCGACACTCTCAAATTACATATACTGTCTGGGATCTGGATTTCCCTTTTTTAAAACTTTACCACAGTATTTTTGGAGTTTTCCAATGCTTTCCAATGCATAGTAGCTCTCTGGGCTTTACAATGCTTGCCTATACTTCAATATTCAAAACAGTGACCAGAATTATCCTGGGGTTTAAAAGGCATGTCGTATGCAGACAGGCTCAAAGAATTTAATCTGTTCAGTCTTGAACAAAGAAGACTACGAGACAATCTGATTCAAGCATTCAAAATTCTAAAAGGTATTGACAATGTCAACCCAGGGGACTTTTTCGACCTGAAAAAAGAAACAAGGACCAGGGGTCACAAATGGAGGTTAGATAAAGGGGCATTCAGAACAGAAAATAGGAGATGCTTTTTTACACAGAGAATTGTGGGAGTCTGGAACCAACTCCCCAGTAATGTTGCTGAAGCTGACACTCTGGGATCCTTCAAGAAGCTGCTTGATGAGATTCTGGGATCTATAAGCTACTAACAATCAAATGAACAAGATGGGCCGAATGGCCTCCTCTCGTTTGTAACCTTTTTTTATGTTCTTATGTAAAATTATAGTTGTTGCTCTATTTAAACTAGAAAGGGGGGAGAAAAAAAACAGAAGGGAGACCACATCAAAACAAGGGTAACAACTCAGGTAAGACAACTATTAAATGTATTTATCTAAATGCTAGAAGTCTCAGAAACAAAATGTTAGAACTTGAAGCTACTGCACTAACAAGTAACTACGATGTGATTGGTGTTACAGAAACTTGGTTGTCTGAGAGTGATGGAGACGAATATAATATTAGTGGGTACACACTCTATAGGAAAGACAGGCAGGACAGAAGAGGCGGAGGGGTAGCGCTATACATAAGAAATAGTCTTGAAGCCCAGGTGTTAAATCAGGACAAAGAAAACAATGCAGAATCAATATGGGTCAGAATAATGGACAAAAATTCAAAGGGCATGTAGCAGGGCGATTGCCCTGCACTTGTGTATTTAGTGTGGATATAATTTGTATGGGGAAATGGGTTTATTGTGTGTCGCTTTGGAGTTGATTTGCTTAATTACTTTATTGTTTACAGACGGGCGCTCGATTGAGACTTGCTGCCTGCTAGGCTTGGTTGAGGGAAAGGGCAGCAAGGGATTGGCTGTGCTGGACCTCAATCAGCAGGTGGGCGGGTCTTGACCGAGTGTCCGTCAGTTCAAAAGCATCCGCGGGAGATGGGTCGAGGCGACTGCAACGCCATGCCAGAGGGGAGCGGCGTATACTCGGGAGGAGAGGGTCCGCTCTGCAGGAACGACGGCTACGCAGCCCTGAGACTGCAAGCGTTGCTTGTGAAGGCAATGCCCAGCCAAGGCCGTATGAAGCAGCACGAGTCGTTGTATGAATACCGGCTCATGAGTAGGTTAGTTAGGGGATAGTGATCCCATGTGATGTATAGCGAGGGTTACGTTGTGTAGCTGGTTCCTGGAGCGGGACGCCTCGTTTTAAGGCTAGCGCTCGCCCTCTGGGGCACCTTTTATTTGTAGTTTTTCTACTGTGTTTTATTTTGCCTTTTGTACAGCTTGCTGTATGTGTCCTCTGTGCGTTACCATGGCTGGTAACGTCACATGACCACCTTTACTTTCATTTCTGTTTGTGTTAATAAATCCTGCGCGCCTATGCCGGCGTTTCAACTCCACCCCCCAATGTCTCTCTGTGTTGCTTGAACAGCGGTGATCCACGCACGTGACGTAACACTGTGTCACATATGGCCAGTACCACCCAGTGGAGTACATAAGCAATGAAAATCAACATACCGACACTGTGAATTATTCATTGAATTAAAGACACTGGCATTCTCTCCATTAGCGTGTGTCACATGTTCCTTAGCTTATAGAAAGATACAAATCTGATACTGTAAAAGATCTACCAATGTCAGCGGCATGGAATCTGGAAACATTATATTAAAACATAATATTTGATCTACATAATTGAGCATCAGCATGTTTTCTTTTAAATTATTTGACAAAATATGAAATCATATTCATGACATTTGTCTTACAGAGTGTTTGCATGACTCACCGCTGTCTCAAGTTGTGATCTTTATATTGATTGACTATACAGGCTAGAAGAAAAAGGGTCTCCTTGACTGTGCTTACTTTTCAAAGCTCATCAAGGACATCAAGGACTTGCCACCAGTTTCAACGGAGAAAACAAGAATAGAAATCAAGCCAGGCAATGCTGCTCTTTAATGCTGCCTTAAGTCTCTTCAGGGCATGGCATAATTGGGCCCTTCCAGTTGCTGCTGCCACTGATGTTGTTAAAATACCACCAGAAATGAGACACATTAAAAACAAAGCTTAAATTCCAAAATAATGGCTGCCACCAGTAATGACAACAAAATGAACACTTTTGTGCAGCGATAAAAAACTGACTTTGGCGCAACATGACAGGAGTTGTGACAGAATGCACAGCACACCCAACACCTATTATACCTTATTGCAGAATGTGACTATACAGTGGCTCTCAAAAGTATTCACCCCCCTTGGACTTTTCCACATTTTATTGTGTTACAACATGGAATCAAAATGGATTTAATTATTATTATTGTTATTTGTTTATTTAGCAGACGCCTTTAGCCAAGGTGACTTACAGAGACTAGGGTGTGTGAACTATACATCAGCTGGACCACACAGCCTCCTAGGAGTTTTTGCCACTGATCAACACAAAAAAGTCCATAATGTCAAAGTGAAAAATAAAATCTACAAATTGTTCTAAATTAATTACAAATATAAAACAGAAAATAATTGATTGCATAAGTATTCACCCCCTTTGCTATGACACACCTAAATAAGCTCAAGTGCAACCAATTGTTGTTAGAAGTCACATCATTAGTTGAATGGAGTCCACCTGGGTGCAATTAAGGTGTTTCACATGATTTCAGGTTAAATACACCTGTCTCTGGGAGGTCCCAGTTGGTTAGTACATTTCCTAACAAAAACTACATCACGAAGATGAAGGAACATTCTAAACAAATCCAGAATAAGGTTCTTCAAAAGCACCAATCAGGGGTAGGATATAAGAACATTTCCAAGGCATTGAATATTATTAAGAAATGGAGAGAATATGGCACAACTGTGAATCTGTCTAGAATCTGTCTAGAACAGGCCGTCCTCAAAAACTGAGTATCTGGGCGAGAAGGGCACAAGTCAGGGAGGCCACCAGGAGGCCTATGGCAACTCTAAAGGAGTTACAGTCTTCCACAGCTGAGCTGGGAGACACTGTGTATACAGCAACAATAGCCTGGGTGCTTCGCAAAACTGGCCTTTATGGGAGAGTGGCAAAAAGAAAGCCATTGTTGAAAAAAACTCACATCAAATCTTGGCTAGAGTTTGCCAGAAGGCATGTGGGAGACTCTGAGATCAAGTGGAAGAAGATTCTATGGTCTGATGAGACCAAAATAGAGCTTTTTGGCCTCAACGATAAGCGCTATGTTTAGCGTGAGTGTAGCTCAACAATAAGCGCTATGTTAGTGTGTGAGTGTAGCTCACGCTGACATACTTTTTCACACCACTGACACCTGATTGACTGAACTACTGAAGGCTGTATTTTGGGAGCCGCTTGCCCCAATTTAATTAATCTTTGCATTGACTTTTAGTGAAGCAATTTATTGCACATGTAGCTCACAGTAATATACTTTTTCACAGTTTTTACACCTGATAGGCTGAGCTATTGACGGCTATGTCTTGGTTTGCCAGAGTTTGAATAGGCATTTATTATGATATCATCTACATGCTGTGGATGTAGGTCATTAATTAAAACAATACGTGTAATGTGTTATTTACATCCTTGATAGGGATACCTGGTCATTATTGCTCAGTTACACTTTTAAGATTTTCAATGCTCCCCTTATCATTGAATGCTATCCTGCCCATCTCAGTATCTATGCTAAAAGTCTAACCTGGATGCAGCTGAGTCATGGGTGGTATGGCATTTCGTGACTTTTGTGGCTTCAGCTGCACCATTGAAGAGAATTTAATTGTCATTTTATGTAAGAGACTTCCTGACTTTTGTGGCTTCAAACTTAAACTAGAACCATTTTTTTGTAATGAATTGAATATATCTAATGCAACATATCTAATGTGCATAAGTGGCTGACTCTAGGGAAAGCAAATTGTGTAAAACGTTGAGTTTGCAAATCTGTCATTTTGTCATTGATTTTTTTTTTCTTCCTTTGAGTCAAAGTCGACCACTATGTTCTGCATTTTTATTACAGTCTTTGACTTCATTTTGTGGCCTCAGCTTTTGTGTTTAAAAGCAGGACTTGTAGTAAAAGCCCATTTTCAGGATGCATTTGTGTCCAGAGCTACAGCAAATGGTTTCGTTGAAATCTTTTTTTTAAGTCCTGGAGATTCATGCTGACATTAACCTGCCCCAGGCCAGCTTCTCTATACAAATCTGACACCTTAGCTCTCTTTCTACCTAGTTAAACAAATAGTCCTGAAGCGTGCAGGGCAGAGGGGTATCCTTGAGTGTTGACTCTACAATGAGCAGAGAGGATCCCACTAAGCGTCCACTGCCTGCAATTTACTCAAAAGACTGATATTGTAGGGAGAACTGGTGTTTAGATACTCAATTTAAGAGAATTAATTAATTAATGTGTGTAAAGGTTTAATTAATTTAGCCCTCATAGTTACAAACTTCTCCCAAATGAGTTCAAGATCGCAAATGAAACAATTGCACAATAAAACATGCAACAGAATTTTATCTTTTATACTTTTTTTTTTTTTTAAATCAAAATACAGTATACAAGAAGAATATGGTTCATATCAAAATAGCATAAATCAGCACATTAAGCTCAGTAAGTAATAATAGTCAGGTATTATCGCAGTTCCAGTGTAAATATTAATTACATGTGAAAGCAAGCATTCGTTAATTTTCTATATTTTGTCTTTTCTATGAAAAACTAATAATACTCTTAAGTCAGCAAATATAATAATATGAATATGCAAGCAGAATAACTGAGTAAATATGAGTCAGTAAATATTTCAATAAAATCCGGATGAATTCTAATGAACAGGGTATTATTCTAGTTGTTTAGCTGCTAAATTATTTTCATGAAATATTAAAACTAACTCTTTTGTTATAAAGCAAAGTATGACACAACCCTTTTACATTTCACAAACATCAACCTTTCTGTAAATATACATTTATTACATTCCCCAAGTATTCTGTAAGTTTCTGTAATTCTCTATGCTTTAGTTCAATTGGAGAACATACTTCATTCAGATTGTAGTGTTGATAAAGTGTGTGATGACTCGGTGGGGCATGTCCTTTCTGGCTTTGTTTAATGAGAGCAGACATTCTTCCGAATTGACCAATTCCAGGCAGGCCATTCAGTCCATTTATGAATTCTTTAATTGTTCACGTTCCTGTTTTTCAAGGGCAATCCCAGTCAATGGAGCTCTTTTTAAGTCCTTTAACAATATTTAAGTTTTCCTCCAGGTTTATTGAATCATTCAGGGTGTTTTCTAGATGTTATTTGCAGCTGGTAGTTCAAGTTGAAAAGCTGCTCTTCATTTTTCTGACTGACTAGTCAAACTCAGAACAATTAAAAGTCTTTTTCCTTGTAACCATGACTTCAGACTTACAAACATATCTTATTACTTACAATAGCTCGACTGACCAGCTCTGGAATTCTAGCGAGTCAATCTTGGATGAGCATGGGCCTCAAACTTTATCAATGTTGCTATGGCAACTTCATTTGTATCACACATTGCAGGTGCTAACGTTCGAATTATAAAGCTGTTTGACCCTTTGTCTATTTGTATGATCCTACATTATGATGAGACTGTGGATTCAATAGATCAAGTCATGCTAAGATAATGCCTCAAGGATGTGGCACATTTACTGCCTATTCGCACATGGCTATGGTTTAGTTGTCGCTCATCTCAGCATTGTGTGATATGAGCGTTATCTGATATAATGCTTTGCGTGTATTTTAACCTTTTCATGCATGGTGACCTCATATGGGGATGGATACAAAAAAAACTCTCTTCTAGTCTTTTTATGGGGAAGAGGAAAATGCATAATAGCCTCACATACAGTAAGGATGCAATTTTTCCCCATATAAAGCAATGGAAAGAAATTGAAAATATTTTCAATGTGTCAGATTATTCCCCCTAATTTGAATGTGACCACACCATTGTAACCCAACACCTCCATTCCTGCTGTCTGCTCTTTCTGGTGAAACTAAGCCACAGATAAACCCTGGAGTTGAGGGTTCAGCTTGACTGGTTTCAGCCTGGCCTCTTCTGGCCGGAACTGAATCAATAATATCTAAATCTAATATCTTAACTGCAAGACACAGTATGCAACCTTTGCATAGTTAGATGTTGAAATGATCTGCCTGGCAATGATATATTATACATTATCCACTACACATTCCACAATGTCACTTTATTCTGAGCCAAGGGAGAATAGCGCCCGGTTAAATTTTTAAATCTGGTGACTTTGGATGTACACAGTTTAAAAGTGCAATCCAGGGGCTCCCAAGTGGTGCATCCAGTAAAGGCGCTCCGTGTGGAGGGCAGGATGTGCCCTATAGTCTGGCGTCGCGAGCTCGATTCCAGGCTATTCCTTTGCCGACTGTGGACGGGAGCTTCCAGGGGGCGTTGCTCAATTGGCCGAGCACCGCCTGGGGGGAGGGAGGGCTAGGTTGGCCAGGGTGTCCTCGCGCACCAGTGACCCCTGTAGTCTGGCTAGGCGCCTGCGGGCTTGCTTGTAAGCTACCAGAGAGCTGCGTTGTCCTCCGACGCTGTAGCTCTTGGATGGCTCTGCACGGTGAGTCCGCAGTGTGAAAAAAAGCGGTCGGCTGATGGCACATGCTTCAGAGGACTGCGCAGGGGTGGTAGCGGTGAGCTGAGCATAATAAAATAATTGGCGATTCCAAATTGGGAGAAAATAATGAAAATAATTGGCAACGACTAAATTTATAAAGGAAAAAAAAGTGCAATCCAGTGTCTAGGTCGACATATATGTTGCAAATGATCAAAGTGAATCTGGCTGGTAGCGTTGATCCACAGCGTGTCCAGTGAGCCATGAGCGCTGCTTTCAGGTGGATTTAACAGGAGATGATACAGACGGAATCGTTTTCCAGAATACTTGCACACTGTAGGTCCATAAAGATACAAGAGAACAGGTTGCAGCTCTGCCCCAGCAGGTATAAAGTAAAAAACAGATGTGAACAGTGTACCTTGCAGCAACCTTCTGAAAAGTGAAGTAGTGGAAACAGGAGCCTACTACTGTACGTTTCTTACTGTAACAAGCACCCTTTTACACATTTCATTTCACAGATTTCATGCATGCTATATACATGTGTAGTATTGTATGTAGTCTACTGTGATTTTTCTGATATGACAGTATACAAGAGAACCACATCATGTTGCTGTTACCCAAGCTCTATCATGAAGAGGGAGCATTGTAAATTTGTCAAAAAAAAGACGTGACTCAGGAAACAGCTGGAAAAACATAACTCAAAACCATTTAAATGTCTACAGATATTTCCTCTGAAAAAATATGAAAAATACTGTATCTTCATTCATGTGCAGTACTGTACCAGACTGTGTTTCTTTTGCAGAAAATATTAGTGATTCAATTCCCCAAGATATACAATTTAAATTTGAATGCACTATAGACACATTAAGAGCTGGAGATGGGTTTGCAAATCCCTCCAGCAGTCTCGTTGTGCTGAGGGACACGCTGATATAGGACCTGAGAGCTAACATCAGTAATATAAATCCCTCCAGGAGTCTCGTTGTGCTGAGGGACACGCTGATATAGGACCTGAGAGCTAACATCAGTATTCATACAAATCCCTCCAGCAGTCTCAGTGTGCTGAGGGACACGCTGATATAGGACCTGAGAGCTAACATCAGTATTCATACAAATCCCTCCAGCAGTCTCGTTGTGCTGAGGGACATGCTGATATAGGACCTGAGAGCTAATATCAGTAATACAAATCCCTCCAGCAGTCTCAGTGTGCTGAGGGACACGCTGATATAGGACCTGAGAACTAACATCAGTATTCATACAAATGCTTTCAAACAGGTAGACTGGTAAATAACTTGTTCAAAGAATACTTGATTGATTCTAGCGTCTGGTGGAAAACATACCAGGTAGTTGTGTCTATGCTTCATCAGGCTACACTGCCATGCGTAGCTCCATAATTCTTATCACTGCTTATCTTGAAGCATGCCTCCACAGCCAAGATACAGGAGCATGTGTGGTGCGTTACAAGCACAAAACAACTACAATATACAGCAGCGCACTATGTGGGAAACCCAGGGTGTTGCAATGACAATCTCATAGTACACAGTGAAACCCACTTCATATTATCCTCCGCTTATTATCACCACATTGAAATGTCCCATACAAAATAAAATAGGAGTCAATGGGGACACGCGCCTGATAATATCACTTTGGTTTTTATCAAGTAAATATCACTTACATTTAAAGGCATACAACTGATTTTCATGTTAGCTTGCGTGGTTCAGGGGGCGTGGAGCTGGGTGGCTCCTAATCATCTAATCTTCTAATTTTCTAATTTCCTGCTAATTAGCATCTATTTTCTATTTAAGCCTTGATCACCTGCAACTTTTCTGTCGAGTGTTTCGTTTTCCTCCTCCTCCCCTCCTCCACCTTCTTACATGCCTTCGCATCGGTCATCTCTGGGGGGCAAGTGAGTATCACTTCCCCGACCTCAGGGCTAGGCATCCGCCTCCCTTACCTTCAGGGGGGTTCTCACCATGTGAGTCAGAGCGGACCCCCGGCCAAACTCTGTCCTGTCGCAGCTCCTGCGCTTATCTTACCTCACTCGAGGCTCTGTTCTATTCTGCCTCTCTTTTAGGACGTGGTCACTCGTGCTGAGTCCTATACTAACCTCTATGCTTTGTCCTTATTTTCAGGTCCCAGGCAGCGTGACGTCTCAGCCAATCAGGGGTTTTACGCGCCCTTACAGAAGTCTCAGATGCTGGGTACCTCTCTCATCTCCTCTCGAGGGGCGGCTCTCCGAGTCATAACCCTCATATGTGTTTTCGGTTGCTGGGTCCTCTGCCCCTGGGATGTGTCGGCATCGTCGCCCTCAGTCAGCGACCTCTTTTCTATCTTGTCTTCGGTTGCTGGGTCCTTCGCCCCTGAGATGTGTCGGCATCGTCGCCCTCAGTCAGCGACCATCTTTTCTATCCCGTTTCGGTTGCTGGGTCCTCTGCCCCTGGGTTGTGTCGGCATCGTCGCCCTCAGTCAGTGACCACCTTCTGTCCTACTAACTCTCCTTGCTGCTTCTTCTGCCTTATCCTTCACCCAGCTCACGCCCCGTGAATTCCCACTTAAAATCTCTTTGAGAAAAATGCAGAACATTTATGCATGCAGGTAAATTGCTGTACAGAAAGCACTGTGTATGTGTACAGCTTTCTTATGTTTTCCATTATTACAATGTTTTGTAATTGACTTAAAATACTTGTTACGCATGTATTTATAAAGTTCTATATATTAATGTTTTACTTTATTTGTCATCTCTTGATCTACCCCTCCTACTGTGCACTGTACTTGCCTGACCTCAGCACCACGTTACTGGATCCTCAGCTGATGCACTATCCTTGCACTATTGCACTACTATTATATAAATGTATATACAGTGTTGTCATCCTAACTTGTTGCATTTTAGTAGTATAATTTGCACTTACTGTAAACCATACTGTATTTAAATATTGATTTTGCATTATAACTCTGTATTGCCCTGTAACACCTGTAAGTCGCCTTGGATAAGCAGGCGTCTGCCAAATAAATCAATAATAATAATTGGAAGTTTAGGCTGATATTTTGGGGGAAGGATTATTGAATAATTGCCGTCGCAATCCCAGTTGTAATCCTATCCTCCACCTCCCCAACTTCCACCTTAATGCAGGCAGGTGGAGGGGGGCGGGGGGGCGTGGCTTCGTCACGGTCCACCCTGCTGACCTGGCATCGTCAGATCAGTTCCTCTTTCAGAGGGTGGTGGCTTCGTCACGGTCCACCCTGCTGACCTGGCATCGTCAGATCAGTTCCTCTTTCAGAGGGTGGTGGCTTCGTCACGGTCCACCCTGCTGACCTGGCATCGTCAGATCAGTTCCTCTTTCAGAGGGTGGTGGCTTCGTCACGGTCCACCCTGCTGACCTGGCATCGTCAGATCAGTTCCTCTTTCAGAGGGTGGTGGCTTCGTCACGGTCCACCCTGCTGACCTGGCATCGTCAGATCAGTTCCTCTTTCAGAGGGTGGTGGCTTCGTCACGGTCCACCTGCTGACCTGGCATCGTCAGATCAGTTCCTCTTTCAGAGGGTGGTGGCTTCGTCATGGTCCACCTGCTGACCTGGCATCGTCAGATCAGTTCCTCTTTCAGAGGGTGGTGGCTTCGTCACGGTCCACCCTGCTGACCTGGCATCGTCAGATCAGAGAGGGTGGTGGCTTCTTCTTCTCCCCTTAACAGACGGGACCAGCGGCCAAATAGTCCACCATACCCATACAAGCAGTCATGATCCTGACATTAAAGAATAATCTAATCAATAATCAGTCAATAAAGCAATTGATTTAGATTTGTTTCATCTACTTAGTGACTGGGCTGCCTATTGTCATGGGGACCCTGGCAGCTGCACACTTCTGTTAAGCTCTCTGCTTTATTGATCACAAATTTATATAAAAAAATGCAAGCTACAATGTATTGGACTTCATGCAGGGCACATTGATTTTCAGATTAAGTGCTCTTAGCATCAGCACCAGGGTTCCAATGATACAGTATATACTGAGGCAAAAGGTTCACTGTTGTGTAACTCAGATTACAATCAATTTCTATTTGATCTCTTTTCACTTTGAAAACGTAAATGCACCCTAAGTGCCAGTCTAATGCTCTGAACGTGGGTTTCGCCTCAGCAGCCCTTCAGCCGGTCTGAAATGCAGATTTCACTTGGTTTTCATGAGGCTGATTTCTTAAAATGGACAGGCTCTTGTGTCCTATTTTGCTAAAGAGGCACATTAATTACATTATTTGTATAACAGGCTAGAATGTCTGCGTATGTTACCTAACAGGACAAATCTTTAATGCAATGGAAAGTTCAATACAAATATTCAGCCCCAGTTGTACAGTATCTGGAGATCACAGCATATTCATTTACGATACAATGCAGTGTACTGTCCTGTACTTTCAGACTCCCACTTACAATGATACGATTTTTGATTGCCATTTAATAATACAAATGCAAAGCAAATATATTTATCACTGTAAAGCTATTAAAACTGTATGCTATTCATCTTAATTTTATTAAAACTATTACATTAAAATGGATATCTAATTTCGTTTATTTTTGTAAAAATGTTGATACTCGCTTGAAAAATGACTGTGCAACAAGCATGCAAGTTAAGTAATGAAAGCACTCAATCAGTGGCATGGCAAATTTGCCTCCAACATGGGAGCTGCTTGGAAGCAGTTTGCTGTTTTATTCAAGGCAGAATGTGGAGCAGCTCTGTTAATATGTTCCATTGTGTTTGCATGTCTTATTGAGACTCGGCAGTTTTTGCAGAAGCCATTGACTGTGTCTCCTGGATCAGCAATTAGCCATCCTAAAAAAAGAAGTCTACTTAGCTATTTACTTTCATTGTTTAAGATGCACACTATTAAATTATGTATTTTCAAATACAATGGAAACTGAAAAATATCAGCATAAATAAAAATCTATTTTTTATTTGAAAATAAGCCATTTATAAGGGAGTTACTTGTAATCATGTTACATTTTAAGGGCTAATTTTTTTATTAACAAGTAGCTTTCTAATATATTAAATATTTCCTGTTTTTTCCCCGAAGTTTTCTTCCCCTTTAAGAATTCGATTGACCCCTGCTAGCCATTTAGAAGTAAAATTAGCTTAATGTACGTGTTTTTGTGCACGCAGAATGAAGAAACTGCATGCAAATGAGGGTGCAACATTTTAATAAGCGATTAATCTATAATTTAGAATAAATGCAGGACATAAATGCGTGTGCTGCTCTTACAGGACATAAATGCGTGTGCTGCTCTTACAGGACATAAATGCGTGTGCTGCTCTTACAGGACATAAATGCGTGTGCTGCTCTTACAGGACATAAATGCGTGTGCTGCTCTTATAGGACATAAATGCGTGTGCTGCTCTTACAGGACATAAATGCGTGTGCTGCTCTTACAGGACATAAATGCGTGTGCTACTCTTACTGCAACCCGCCTAGTATCATTTACTCCTGCAAAACGGAATGAAAAACAGCACAATTTTGAGGAAAAAACAGTTGTCCACACTGCAGCTGACATCCCACGGGTCAAATCCGCCAGCGGGCCACCAATTGAAGAACGCTGGTATAGGCCATCTCTTAAAAATCAGTATTGTATTATGTATATATTAATTGTATAGGTTGCTATATTTATATATAACATATACAATAGATACACAATATATAAATATTCTGTTTGCTTGGATTTCAAATGTTGGCCAAAAATATCCTTTTTAATACATATATATCCTGCATATATTGTCTTTTTGTCTTTAAACCAGCAGTACTCAGCAAGATTTTTCCTACTGCTCAGACTGTCCAAGACAAATCTACAAATGATGCAAGACCTCAGACCTCTCCCCTGGCTGCCCAATCCCAACTGAAATAACTAATCGTTAAAATGTAGTGGCAAACCCATCAGAGGCCACAACAGGAACACAATGTTGCAGAAACAGCAGAGCTGAAGGGGAATATTTCAAAATTTACATTGTTGCATATACTTCAAAATATTACACTGTAGCAACACCGAATGCACACTTTTGTTATATTATATACAGTCTGTTAAATACATGTTGTTAATGTATCCAATCTCTCAAGGATGGCATATTGTGTGGAGTGCATGTTGTACATTTTAATAATTGTCAGTAGAGTGGAACTATAATGTGCTTGTGTTTTGAAGTGAATGCATAATTTTCTGAGAAATCAACTGGGAATGTCATTTCCATGGATGTTTATGCAATTTAAAAAATGTAAAAGGAGGCAAATTTCTCACTCATTCTTTCATTGAAAATAAAGCGTGAACAAATATAGTGCACTGTTACAAATAGCTTTGTTACTTAAACTGAAACAGTTGCTTTTGTTATTGTATTAATACACTACCTCTGCTAACGTGCCATAAAATATTTCTTAAAATAATATTTCTTAAAATAATCTTTTAACCCACAATGCAGTTGCAGTTCAGTGAAGTGGAGCTGAGACAGGGATCACTCTGCTAATCTCATTGGTCAGTTCTGAATCCATGCCACTGGGGCTGGGATTCAAAGAGCTCCCCGCTGCACCGCATTGTGTCAGAGTTCATGCAGCGTCCTGATAGCATAAACACCAGGCTGTGCTGAGACACAATACAGGTGAAGTACAGTACACACACCTGATTTCCTCTTCTACTCCTATTCGCTGTTATCACTTTCTTGAATTCCAACTTTATTGGATTCTACCTTTGTGTGTCCATGTTTTACATTAATTCACTCACTGAGATATTGACCTACTTTTCCACCTTTCCTAAGCTGCATTGCACATTACCTTCCTACGTACAGCTATGGCCAAACGTTTTGCATCACCTAGAATTGTAGGATTGAGACATCATTTAAAAAAAATAATAATATGAACATAATTTTGTTATTTTATTTAACATCATTTAATCAAAGAAACTACAAAATGATATTGCAAAAGTCTACCGGAAGCCATAATAGTAGTACAGTATTTGATGTTTTTCTATTTTTGGCAGTTTTTTTATGAATATGGAAAATTCATAGGATAACGTTAACATTATTCAGCAGGTTTCATTCACAAAATGTGTTAATTATATAGGGAGATGCAACACCTTTGGCAATAGCCGTATGTGACGAACAGTACCTAGTGATAATTGATCTATTTAATTGTAACCATTGGGTGTTGTTCGGGGAGCAGAAGCAGGGGCTCCTCCCTAGTTAATCCAGCCATTCTATCAATTAACCTCCCTATTTAAGCCCTGGGTCGAACACTTATTCCCTGTCATGTTTTTTGTGTTTGTGTATTGTCACGCAGCACTGCAGACTCCACTTGTCATTTTCATTTCTGCTGTCTGTGCTTCCTTATGCGACGCCAGGCTTTTGCTTACATTTGTTACATTTTTCAGTGATTTGGTTGTGAGAAATTTTTATAGGAGCGGTTCTCCCGTTTTTTTTAAGTTGCATGCGCTTTCACAGTGCCCGCTTATGCTCTGCCGTGCTGTGTGTTTGTCAGCCCTACTCCGTGTTCTCAGCTCTGTTCTGTGTTTGTCAGCCCTACTCCGTGTTCTCAGCTCTGTTCTGTGTTTGTCTGCTCTGCTCTGTGTTTGTCAGCCCTGCTCTGTGTTTGTCAGCTCTGCTCTGTGTTTGTCTGCAGTGCTCTGTGTTTGTCAGCCCTGGTTTGTGTTTGTCAGCTCTGCTCTGTGTTTGTCTGCAGTGCTCTGTGTTTGTCAGCTCTGCTCTGTGTTTGTCAGCTCTGCTCTGTGTTTGTCAGCTCTGCTCTGTGTTTTGTCGGCTCTGCTCTGTGTTTGTCGGCTCTGCTCTGTGTTTCTCGGCTCTGCTCTGTGTTTCTCAGCTCTGCTCTGTGTTTCTCAGCTCTGCTCTGTGTTTCTCAGCTCTGCTCTGTGTTTCTCAGCTCTGCTCTGTGTTTCTCAGCTCTGCTCTGTGTTTCTCAGCTCTGCTCTGTGTTTCTCAGCTCTGCTCTGTGTTTCTCAGCTCTGCTCTGTGTTTCTCAGCTCTGCTCTGTGTTTCTCAGCTCTGCTCTGTGTTTGTCTGCAGTGCTCTGTGTTTGTCGGCTCTGCTCTGTGTTTGTCGGCTCTGCTCTGTGTTTGTCGGCTCTGCTCTGTGTTTGTCGGCTCTGCTCTGTGTTTGTCGGCTCTGCTCTGTGTTTGTCGGCTCTGCTCTGTGTTTGTCGGCTCTGCTCTGTGTTTGTCAGCTCTGCTTTGTGTTTGTCAGCTCTGCTCTGTGTTTGTCTGCTCTGAGTTTTGTCATCTCTGCTCTGTGTTTGTCAGCTCTGCTCTGTTTGTCAGCTCTGCTTTGTGTTTGTCAGCTCTGCTCTGTGTTTGTCAGCTCTGCTCTGTGTTTGTCAGCTCTGCTTTGTGTTTGTCAGCTCTGCTCTGTGTTTCTCAGCTCTGCTCTGTTTATCAGCCCTGCCCTGTGTTCTCAGCTCTGCTCTGTGTTTGTCAGCTCTGCTCTGTGTTTGTCAGCCCTGGTTTGTGTTTGTCAGCTCTGCTCTGTGTTTGTCAGCTCTGCTCTGTGTTTTGTCAGCTCTGCTCTGTGTTCTCAGCTCTGCTCTGTGTTTGTCAGAAGAAGGAGGTGAGGAGACCTCCTCCACAACAGCCCTGATCACCAACCCAGCGCCAACAACGGACATGATGGGAGGGGTGTTGTGTTTTAGGGGAGGTGCTGCACACATAGGTGTACAAATAAGGTGATCACGGGTGGTGAAATATTTTGTAATGGTGAGAATTAATGTTGGTGAAGGTGTGTGTTCTGTGCTGTGCTGTGCTGTGCTGTATTTACATCTCTGTCCATGTTTGTTTACATTCCGGAGTGTTTTGAATAACCTTTTGTTTTGGCGCTTGTGTCTTTTGATTTGTTAAATGTGTTTTGTTTATAGTTTCTGTCTGTGTTATTTTTGTTTGTTTATAATTAAACGTGCGCACCAGCGCTTACAAACCTGCATTCTCTGCCTCTGATAGCCTGGTCAGTGACGTCTTATTGACATAAGAAACTCTGTATAGCAAAAGACCTGCATATCAACACAGCTAGAAGTGCACATTGAATCTAAATGGAAAGGGGCTAAATGGAAATCAATTAAAATGAACAACACAAAGAATAGGTGACATAAATGATTTAAAGCAGCACTGCAAAGCTGTTCACATTTTAACCCAAGCCCACACACCCACACAATAACCAATACTGCCAACGCCGTTGCACAGGCTGGCATGAAATGTCACTTGAAAACAGTTGAACAGAAAGGCTGGTAGAACTTCCATTGCACAGCATTCAAAGAGTAGCTATGAAATCACAGTGTAGGAATGTCTCCCAGACTTCAGCTAATTCTCTTTGTCTCTTACTTCAATTAAAGTGTCAGCCCTGATTAGCTTCGTGGATCAGAATACACATTACCTCCATAACTATCAAACACTCATACATAGAAACACTAAAAGAAACTTCAATGACAAACAATTTGACTGAAAGTCATTTTCAGTTGAATAATTGTCATTTAATTGTGGTACTGTGGTACAATTTTGTATTCCAATTGAGATACATTGCTAGCAGTTCATATCACATTTGCTATTACATGTATAGAAAAAAGTAATATGAAGCTTTATACCCAAACACCATTGTGCACAGTCAGATGTTTTTATGTAGATCAGGCCATGAGCAAATAAACGAGTGATCAAAGTCTGTGAAATCTTGGAAATGGATGTAAAACACATTTAATTAGGTGCTTCCATTATCTTTAAAAAATGCAGCATGTCATGCACTGAAAAACAACAAATCTGCGAGTATGGGTAAATGGTTTGTGTATGTAGGTCAGCCAGTAAGATCTGAAGAAATGTGACAGCAAGTATGAGCAAAGTGTCAAATATCACTGCTAAGCAGAGAAGTGAAAAATATCCAAAGAGGACATTTCATGAAAGTGGTGGCATGATGTTTTATACAGAATGTTATGTTCCTGTGGCTTACAAACAAAAAGCAAGCTGCGACAAACATATTGAAAGTGCTTTACAAAAACGGAAACTGTTGAGTTTGCAAGCCATTAAGTCTGCAGTACAAAGACAGCTAAAATACAAACAACATGAGTGAGCTGTTAGACAGAAGAACAAATGCATCAGAGAACAGAAGTTTACACAGAGGCTTTCTTTACAACATGCTGTTTCAGAATCGTGGAAAACTCTAACTCCATGTGTTGTACTCTAAAGTAGCTTTTAAACTTGTCTGTAGTCAAAAGCAATAGTCGTTATATTATTGGTTTTGGTGTACTATTTAAAAGTTGATGTAGCTAAAACTGCATTATTTGGTGACCTTTCTGTGAATTCTTTTTTTTTTTTTTTCGCACTTGGTCCATGAAATTTACTAAAAATGGTTGTGCCAAAATCGTAGCCTTACTTATAAGCCATGGTTATCTGTGGGTGGATTTGACCTTTAAAAAATGTGTAAATAAGTAGTAATTAATTTTAAATCCTGGTTTTCACTCTTTTCACATACCTAAAGCTCATTTTTCTGATGCAATTCCCTTACGAACTTGACCTTTACAGAAAACCAGGAAGAGAGTTCAGCAGCACTCACCGTAAAGGATGTTAATGAGGGACACCGGCATGACCAGAATCCCCACCAGCATGTCCGCGACAGCCAGGGACATTAAGAAGAAGTTTGTAGCGTTCTGGAGTTTCTTCTCGAAGGACACAGCCATAATCACCAATATGTTTCCACCAATGGTGAGAATAATGATGATCAAAATCATCAAAGCTGGCCAGTTCTTCTCCTTCATAGACGACCGCGAGATGCTCTCGGAGTCAGAGAGGTTCAGGGTGTCCGCTGTGGACAAAGAGCTGTTCACATGCCAAGCCATCAGGCCCCCATGCAGCCCCACATTCAAGCTCACCGTGGTCAAGCTGATTGATATGCCTGTGCCGCTAGGACTGCTCATCATCTAGAGCTCTTCTTGAACATGCTATTCCTGCGGACTGGGGGTGGCCTTATTCTTCACAGTGACATGGATGGTCTTATAGCTGCAAAACTACAAAGAGCAGAGAGGGGGTCTATTTCTTCAAACAACTTGGATGAAAAGTACACGGGAATCCGCTTCTCCATAATTTCCAAGTTTATGTTTATGGATTGAAGGGTTTTCTGTTTTATTCCTTCGACTTCAACCAAACCTAGAAGGAAAACAGTGTATTTCTCAATATTTGCATTTTAATATTTCTGATATATATATATATTAAACACAAAAAACTAAATTTTACTTGACAGTAAGAGCTGACAATTACAAAGACACTGCTTAACAGGTACAGTAGGTGGGTTCACTTCACACAACATGTGTAGTCATCACTGGGCAGGTGAGGTGAGGTCTAAAACCAGAACAACCATGACTGTTTTCAATGTTGTCACAGAATTATATGTGAATTGGAAAAGCTAATTAGAATAGTTGGAATATTAATACATATGGAGTGAGACAAGTGCTTGATTGTGTAGTTTTTCAAGTATACAAATATTTACAACTGTCATAACCATTTCAGCTTTTTTCTTTCTTTTTTTTGAATTTTGTTTTCGTTTATATATATATTGTATATATACTGTATATATATATATATATATATATATATATATATATATATATGTATACTGTATATATATATATATATATGTATGTATATATATATATATATATATATATATATATATATATATATATATATATATATATATATATATATAGTAAATATGGACTGGAGAGGAGGGTTATAGTGGACAATTATTGCCCTGAGGGAAGACTATTGTTACCGACAGGGGGCTATAATACCCTAAGCCACAGGCTGAGGGCATTGCGCCCTGGAGGTAACAGTAGTCTTCCAGAGGAGCATTTAATTTTCCACTGTGGGCTGAGTCTGCAGTACTTATTTAATATATGAATCAGTCAAGAAAATCAGTGAGGCAAGGATGAATAGTAAATATGACTGTATATATTTTGTTTAAATACAGTATAGTTGATACAGCATAAGAAAATACATATTGACATATATTTTGTTTATATATAACTGCTACAGCATAAGTAAATAAATAACAGAAAATGTTTTTGAAGTTCATACCGCATAGTTATCAACGTTTTTTTGGCGTACAGCTCTCCGTCTGTCTTGCTGAATGCTGCATAATACAGTTTATATCCCAGCTGTCATATTTGTTTACATTGTCAAATTAATTTTGTCTGAATTTCAGAAAGTCAGAAAACAGTGACACTAACATTTTAATCACTATTTTCATGTATAGAGCATCTTTCTTTTGTAATATGTTTTGTAATTAATTTTCTGTAAGTCACAGAATCGCTATTCAGCAGTTTTTTCTTGTTGGGAGGAGTGCAGGGGAGAAGGGCATTCCTTTGAAAAGGGACGGGACTGACAGTGATGTGAACCAATCACATGACAGAGAGAGACTATTGCCTGGTGGTGTAAGGATGTTCGGGCAATAGGTCTCATATATATACACACATGCTGGTTACACTTCTCAGTGAGACCATTGTCCTCTGAAAGGTCAGTGGGGTAGAGGTAAGTTGCAACTAGGATTGCGTCAGGAACAGATAGGTGAGTTTCTTTAAAGTTTAAATAAGTGGAGGGACTAAGAGAAGAGGCAAGCCCCCATGATCCTTCCCCCAAAACTCAACCTAGGCTTTAGTCCAAAGGCCTTTCCTATTAAAAGACATGTATATATACATATATATATACATAATTTTGTATTAATTATATATATATATATATATATATATATATATATATATATATATATATATATATATATATATATATATATATATATATTAGGGCTGTCTATTAATCACAGTTAACTTCTGCGATTAATGCGTTCATTTATTTGGAGATTCATTTTTTTTACATGCGTTAATCGTGCGTTTGTCTTTATTATTTTTTTACGTTTCCTTTTTTTTAATTTAATAGTCACCAATTGATTTTACCCCGTTTTTCTCCCAATTTGAAATGGCCAATTGTTTTTAGGCTCAGCTCACCGCTACCACCCCAGTGCTGACTTGGGAATGGCGAAGATGAACACACGCTGTCCTCTGAAATGTGTGCGGTTAGCTGACAGCTTCTTTTCATTCTGCAGGCCCGCCATGCAGTCAACCCAGAGCTACAGCGTCGGAGGACAACGCAGCTCTGGGCAGCTTACAGGCAAGGCCACAGGCGCCCAGCCAGTCTACAGGGGACGCTGGTGCGTGGTGAGCCGAGGACACCCTGTCCGACCTAAGCTCTCCTCCCGGCGGCGCCGACCAATTGTGCGCAGCCCCTGGGAGCTCCCGTCCACGGTTGGCAGTGGAATAGCCTGGACTCGAGCCAGCGACCTCCAGGCTAAAGGACGCATCCTGCACTCCACGTGGAGCGCCTTTACCGGATGCGCCACTCGGGAGCCCCAAGACATTTACTTTTTTAAAAACTTATTTTTGTATTAATACACTGGGCTTTTATCAGCATCTAGTTTGTGCGCTGTGCCAATTGCTTCCTGATCTCCCCTGGTAACAGAGGGGTGGGGAAGTGTGTTAAAAAAAAAAAAAAAACTCCAACAGCTGTCTCTTTCTGTCAGCTGATGTGAGGCAGTGATATGGGATGTAACAAAAGAATCATACCGAGTGTAGCATCGCCTGTTTTACAGAATGTTCTTCTCATTAGTGAAATTCCACTCCTACTGCAGGTAGTTTTTTTTTTTAAAATACATATACATGAATAAAAACGTTTTTGTTATATTAATGGTGACAGTCTATACAGTCTATACCGTCTATACATTACCAGGACCTGCAAACTTATAAAATGTGTCTCAACCTGATAAATACTTACTGTGTCACCAAAACAAATAATATAGTCATATATAATTTACATGTGTGTGTTTATATATACCGTTTTTAACATGGTTTAAACAATGATACATATACTGCATACAGTGGCTCTCAAAAGTATTCACCCCCCCTTGGACTTTTCCACATTTTATTGTGTTACAACATGGAATCAAAATGGATTGAATTAGGAGTTTTTGCCACTGATCAACACAAAAAAAGTCCATAATGTCAAAGTGAAAAATAAAATCTACAAATTGTTCTAAATTAATTAGAAATACAAAACAGAAAATAATTGATTGCAGTATTCACCCCCTTGAGTCAATATTTGGTAGAGGCACCTTTGGCAGCAATTACAGCCATGAGTCTATTTGGATAAGTCTCTACCAGCTTTGCACATCTGGACAATGCAATTTTTGCCCAATTTTTGCCCAATATTAAAGGAAACTGATAAGAAAATATACAGTACAGTTTGAAATGCATTAAGGTAAGTAATAAACTGTGATTTAGCACTTGGTTCAAACAATTTAACAGCAAATGCTGGAATTTTTCTGTATAATTCTGTGTAAATAAATATAAAACTATAAAGGGGCAACAACAGGAATTAATGCTGGGCTGTTTTTTGGATAATAATAATAATAATAATAATAATAATAATAATAATAATAATAATAATAATAATAATAATAATAATAATAAAACAAACGAATGAGATAGATGCAGTAAATGTAATCGCGATTCACTTTTTTAATTGCTTGACAGCCCTAATATATATATATATATATATATATATATATATATATAATATATATAACATGCCAAAAAAGAATGTCGATTTATTTTGATATGTGTAACATCTCTCGGTTGTCAAGGATTGTTATGACTCACATCTCCATGTAACCTTGAGTGTCCTCCAGTTCTTCAGCTTCTTCACTTTGCTTGGCTCCGATCTTATACGCCAGTCACAGTTCAAATGAAAACCGAAGAAGACCATCTGTCTGAACAGGGGAATTGAAACACATAAGAAAAGACATTAAAGCTCACAGTGAAATTGAATGGTGTCTAAAAGGAATGTTTTGTACTTTCTGAATAACATTTATTCTGTTTACTAATCAAGGCTGCAAGAGGCCAGTATGAGCCAAACTACTGTATTAAACACTCGATAGTGTACTGTGGCGGAGTGTCCCGCCCCTATTTATTATTATTTGTGTTTTGTTTGCGGCGCAGTTAAAAGCGCCGCGTCTTTTTGTTATTTATAATTTAAAAACCCCGTGAGGATGCATGACTGATCAGCTACTGATTATTTAACTAGCTGACAGTCATGCATCCTTACCAAACGTGCAGACTGTGGCGAGGGTAATAAGATAATTAACAGCTAGTTAACCCCTCGGCCAGAGTATAAGAACCTGCAGCTGTCCGTTCTGTTTTGGTTGAGGATTGGAGTGTACAGAGTACGGGGAGCGGAGAGAGAGAGCGAGTCGAAATAACGACATAAAAACAATTGCTAAAACGTGCTGGATTAGCCAGCACGACACTTACTTGTTTGTCTGTTTATTAGTTTGGCCCTCGTGCCCTTTGGTTTGTGTTTTGTTTGTTTAAATCTTTTGTTTTATTTATTAATAAATACGCTGAGTGCCGTTGCACTCAGCTTCACCCGCCCATCCATTGTTTTGGTTTCAGTTACTTCCTGGTCCGTGACGTCATCAACCTCACCACTGCGAGCCAGACTGTCACATGTACATTGAAAATACTAAAATAAATGTAATCAATTCAGTGATAAAGGTTCTCATTTTGAGACACTGAATTGTCTGTCATTGAATCTGTTAACTTTCTTTTAGTAATTCTAAATGAGGCAAGTATAAAACGAATGGCTAGGAGAGAAGAAATGAAAGCATTCCTTTAACAGTGGCATGCATTTACAGTATAAGGCAATAGTATAACATAGCTTACCACAGTAATTTTGCAGTTTTCTCATGCCTTTCTCTTGGTTATACTATGCATCTACCATGCATCAAACTATAGTTTGCCATGTTTTTAAATTTGCTTTTACCATACCTTAATGGGCTTTTACCTATGCTTTACCATGCTTTTAGTATGGGGAACTTTTAAAATGGAGGGGCAGATTTAATACATTTTTAGCTGTGTTCTATGAAGATACAAATTCCTCCCATTAACTCAGCACATGTGCAACCATTTAATGGAATGGGGCCCAGTAGACAAATGTCTGGCTGAGGCGTGATAATCATTTATAACATCATATTATCAGAAAATCTGGTTATAAACACAGATAATGATCAGGTAAAACAAGACAATCAGCCTTATTCATTATTTTGTTTGAACTGATTGGGTTACTTGGAATGAAAAAAAGAATAGTCTATACAGCTTTCTTTATGTTGCTACTGTGACATTCAGTCCTTGATTACATTTTCAAATCATTATTAAAAAAAGATTTTTGGAAAAGTTCAAACTAACTTTGTTAGTCATTATTAAAAAGTCCAGTACATTTTCCCCCACAAAAAAATTAAATATACTGATGTTACCACACCTGTTCAATTCTCCCTTCAATTCTAACTGCAGGGCTCATTCAGTGTATGAGGAGGTACAGCAACAGTCTTCCAAGTGGATACCATCCCAGGTGAAGTCTATTGTCTCCAAGTACACTCTGTGTCCTGTTATTATAGCTTGTATATTACAAGAGTTTTGGTCTTTCCTTGTTTGGAGGTCCTGGGTCTGTATTTATCATTCGTGCATGCACACATTCCGACAGAAAGCATGTGATTTCTCAACACAGTGAGAATGTTCATAGAATCACACACACTCTGGACCATGCGTACGATCGTTTCCTTGTTACTGCAAATTTACGCCAAGATAAGATCAAACTCCTACTAAATCAGCTAAGATCTGCATTCAGTGCAATATGTAAAATAATAACAATCTCATGAGGTTTATGTTATTGATGCTGAAGTATTGCTGAAATTGCTTTGTGTCACATATCATTCTTTAATAAATGATTGCCATTGTATATCAAATATTCTATTATTAATATCATTATTAATATTTAGGCTGTAGTATGATATACATTTTGGTTGATTATTCCTTAATAAGCAGAAGGTATGTTTCGTGACTCCCTTGTTCCACTTGTGCTCTGGTAATTACAGAAGACATTCATATGAGAAGTTGTAGCAGGTATGTAGGCTATTCAGAATGACACATTTTTTCTAGAAATTCACATACAGTAATACGTCAAAACATCATTTGAAAATGGCTGATCTCGCACTTCTGGAAGACCCAGCTAATGCTGCTTTTTGGCGAGAGACAGTATTTCAGAATCGATAAGACATTCACAGCATGTACAGAATAACTTTCCAAAGGCAGTCCTAATGGAATTGAGCGAGACGTTGAGTCCTAGGCTGCACAGACCAACCAAGAGCACACATCCTATTCCTACTCAAGTTCTGTCTACTGTTGGCTTTTTGGCCACTAAAATAGTAGCTTTCAAAAGCAAATTGGAGACATAACTGGCATTTCACCTGCTTCTTTTAGTGCATTGATGCCTGGGGTTTTGGATGTTCACTCTGTCCTTGGTACATTCAATTTCCCTGCAGGTAAGAACAGCAGATTGGAGTAAAAAGGCATTTTCATTCAATTGCTGGGTTCCCAAATATGATTGGTGCTACAGACTGCACTCATGTAGCAATTACAGCACCAAGAGTGAATTCATTTAATTTTGTGAACAGAAAACAGGACCATTGGATTAATGTGCAGGTTATAACTGATGCCCGTCTCCATCTTTTAAATGTGGTTAAATTGCCAGGCAAACCCACGATTCCCTTATTCTTCAAAACAGCAGTGTGGGCACACCTAGAAGATGGCTACATTTACCATATATGGCTATATAGGGGCATTTTAAATGCAAATTTCCACATGCACAAGATTGAATTATGCATTCGGCAATTCTAATCTTTATGTATATGAACAAATCTATTAATTTATTCACACACGAATGATAAATACAGGCCCTGGTTTTTATTAGAGTCTGATTTCAACCAAAACATTCACCTCAGCTATAGGCTGCTGATGCTGTGATCTCAATTGACTCTTTATGACCTTCTTTTCTGATTGCAGGATAGCAGGATTTGGAATCCCTGTGTGTGTCAATGCAAAAGCCCTGCAGATGTAAATAGTGAGTGGCGGAATGTAAGGTTGGCAGGGGTGGAGTTAAATCCGCCCCTGACAACTATCACAGGTGGAATGTGGCCATTCCCTAATTAGATAATGAAGTGCTAATTGGGGAATGGCCACATGTATATAAAGGAAGAACAATTCGTTGTTTGGTGTAGGTGTTTGGAAGACAGTGAATGCGAAGCCTGACCAGAAGTGGTGTGAGTACATGTCTGTTGTGTTTGAACTTTTATTTTGACCCCTGTGTCTGTTTTGTTTGTTCCTGTTCTTTGCTTTGTGTTAATAAACGTATACAAACCGTGCTTTCACTGTAGCTTCCTGTCTCTGAGTCTCATTCCTGACGCTATCCTGCCACACTATGAAGGTGAAGATTCCACTTCATTATAATAGCAATCATGTCTACAATTTCTTTATATCTATTAAACAACATAATCCAAAACAATTTTATAGACGGTTCTAGTACCGCTAAAAAAGCTAAAACAAAACTTAAGTTCTGCTCTCATGGTTTATAATGACACCAGAACCCCACAATGAAATGACAGTCTTAGTATGTAGTCGGGTGTATAGTATTATAGCTATTATTCAATAAATATTTTCAATACGTGCCATGTACAACTCAAGGGATTCTGAAATCAAGGGATGCATATAAAGTGGTAGATCAGCTCACAGAATGTACAATGGATTGCTGTAACAAGCTAATCAAATAGTAAAACAAGTGCACGTTAATTAGGCTAGTCTCTTAATGACAGCCTTGAAGGCTTGTTAATAAATGTTTTTAGTGAAGTACGTTGTTTTGGGGGTTGGGGGATAAGTGGATTTATGACCTGTGTTATTTTCATGATTATCTTTTATTTAAATGTGAACTTTCTCATAAAGTAATTAGCATGTTTTTACAATATCAATACTCACTCCACTACTGACTCTAGTATTGCAATTTCCCTTTTTTTCAACAAGCAACACAAAGGAAGTTGATATTGAAAATATTTCAAATTTAGAAACAGTACGGAACAGTACATTCACCTTTGCTGAACCTTAAACCCTTGACTAACCTCAAAAGAAAGTTGTTTGTTTATTTCCATAACATTAGATTTGTCTGCACTGTGCCTGATAGTGAAAATGTGAATTAGCTCACACAAGTGCCTCACCTAAAGCCACATGGGAATATGTAATTTACCATGGTACAAAGATGGCAGCAGGAAAGTACATTTTTTGTTTGCAGTATTTCCCTTATCAGATTGATGTTGCAGATAACCCACTGTTTTCTCCGTCTTCCCTAAAACTTTGCATAATACAAATCATGCATGGAAAGTATCATACAGATTGTATTTACTATGTTTCTGTTTAACACTATTACTAAAAACTTTATTGTAAAGTACTACTAAGAACTATGTTTAAATGTGTATAACTATACTCCCATGCAATTTCTTTGAGTTATGTGTCCACCCTCCACTTATGTCCGTTGCAGCGATGAAGAGACTCGGGGGTTAATATCCATAAGGGAAGAGGATATGATGAGGCAGCTTGATACAATGCACAACACGAACACTCAAAATAAAATGTGGTGTGGAATTTTCACGACTTATTTCTTGGGAATTAACAATACTACTCAATATACCAATACTTTATTTAGCAGAAGCAGTCATACAAGTACAGCGCAAATGAGGATGCTATATTTGGTATAAAGAGATACAAAATAAGCTATTGAAACCCAAATGTGATAGAAAATAAAAGTACACCATCGAGTTACAGAAATATAGCCGTGCATCTCTAATACCAGGACCCTCTTCATATCGCTGTTGTGCAATTCTTGCTGGCTGGTTGAGGTAGCTGTTCCTCCGCTTCGCTCACCGTCAGCAGCCACTGATGCCTGAACACCTCTTTACGGTCCTGGCACAGATTGTGAAGGATACAGCAGGCAGTAATAATTTGGGGAGCAAACTTGTGGTTCACTTTAGTACGCTTCAGTAGTATCCACCACCTCGCTTTCAATAGCCCAAACGCCTGCTCAACCGCCTCTCGGATTTGGTTCAGTTTATTATTAATAAAGATAAACCCCCACCCCACAGATGATGTGTGAAAAGCAGTTTGGGCGACAACACTAAAACAAGCTATTAAAAAAACAGGCAGATCTTTAATAACCATGTTCGTCAAACACGATGACACGTGGATTCTCTCTCGTGAAACTGTTCTCTCTCATGTAGCTCACAACATAGCTCGTAAATCTTATTGCTGAGCACTTCTATTTGTTATATACTTCTATTTGTTATAGACTGCTGAGGTGATATGACACAGGAAGTGCAATTGTAACAATTGTAACATATTTCCTGAGAGTGACTCATAGAGTTATGGACTTTCTTTAACCTAAAGTAGTACCGGATACTTGTCTTCAGATATTGGTGGAATTATTATGTTAGCTACAATTACTTTAGAGAATGATCCTTCAAAGTCTTTTATCTTTATTGTATTCATAAAAACCTGCTACAGTATAAATAACTTAGAAAGAACTCCAAAACACTATTTAATTTATTCGAAATGTAACTTCCAGTGATATAGGAATTCCTTGAGTAGCCATATGAATATTGAGCTTTATACAATGGAAAGAAAAGAGGGAGCAATCTCATTGGCTAACAGGTGTTCCAACCTGTGCAGATATGTCACGACACCAGCAGGGCTTGGAACTTTTTGGACTACTCTTCCTGATTCCCTTGACAACATATTCACTCTGGGACGGGGGAGATGAGGGTGTCATTTTATTTGTGCAGTTCAGAGTGTTCACATATGGTCCAATATCCACACGCCTTGGCTGTTTAACATCACCCCCAGGCATGCGGATATTGGGCAATATTGGAACACCTCTTCGTGTGTTATTACTTTCGTGTCCAGGTCATTATGGAATAGGACCGCTCACCTTTTATGCATATGACTAATGATAAATTCCTAGCCAATCAAGTACAGTAGCTCAATTCTTGAATACTGAGACCGCATAAATGTAGAGGGTTTCTCAATCACTGTAATGCTGCAAAACACTCACATACTCAAACTCAACACTAACACTTACTGTCACAATCACTAACTTTCTCAGCCCCAACTTTAATCTTTATTTAAAATGTGTAACACCATAGCTCACAGGTTCTGACACAACAAATAGCAGGAACACATAAAAAGATTGTTTCCAGTCAATCCAAATTCATCTACAAGTGCGGTCAGGCATTCTGTAAATGTGCAAATCGTGATCCAATATACACCACATTGAATGTGCACCTATGATAGAAACATGGCATGTGTGACACGGTGTTCAGCAGTCCTTTCCCAGCGTGTCCTGGAAGCCTGACATTTAATTGATATTAATGCTTAATCAGTTCTCATTGTCCCTACTTCTGAGACTTCAAAAATAGACTTAAATACTGGCACTTACGTGCTACATTGAGAATGAGCTGCAGTGAAATGCCAGCAGTACTTTTAATTGAAGTGCCCGCACTGAGCACACAAATCGGTCCCTCATTCATTTAGCATCTTTTGCAATTACTCAGGGAAGCTTCTGCACAGAGTGAGACACTGAGACTGAATACACAATGGCAGCCCACTGACAAAACACCACAGATGGTTTCAGATAGCCCTGGAGAAAGCAACTGATGTCTTTGGGGTAACATTAGATCAGTTCCAGTTTGTAATGTTGTCACCTGGGCCTGAATTAAGTCAAAATGATGGTGCCGCCATATCCATTATAAAGTATAGCAATGGCAGCTCCATTCTTTTAATTTAATCCAGCCCTGGCCTGTATAACTTTATTCATTCCACATCTTTGCTGTCTTCTCAAGCTACAGCTGGATATATTGCCTTCCTCGGCTGTGCTTACAGGATGTTCCAACCCAGCTGGGAAATGCAGAGGGCCCTTTCTGAATGTGCAACATTGTCTGAATGTTTACAAACTCACAACATAGCGTTCTAGTTTTATAGTATTGGCGTTGTAAAACTAGGAAGACTTACGGAAAGAGAAGAAGAATGGCAAACATGTCTGTAATCAGTACTAACTGTGTTAGTTTCAAATTGCTCATCATAAGGTTGAGTCGTAATTTAACTATTCATAACAGCACAATGTTTAAAACATAATGGTGGTAGTAACTTGTCTCCCTTCACAACTAGTGACTTACAGAGGTGCATTCAGCCAGCAATGTCTGAATCAAATAGCCTTCAGGTATCAATACAAGGTCACCATGTCCACCCACAGTATGGGGAATAACGTTTTGTAACAAATGCTGATGTGTAGTTGCACCAAATATAGATGCTATTAACCAATCAGAGACCTGGATTTGTATACAATCAAGACCTTGTGCAAATATGCATTCGATTATGGGAAGTGCATACATCCAGTTATCAAGTAAAGTGGTCCTTGTGAAAAAGAACCCAAATGTGATGTGATGAAAGGCTATCGTCTCCTATTGTGATAGACCTTCTTAAATTACACAAATGTGCATATCAGTGAGACATGCAAGTACACTCAGTTTGAAGATTAGAGAGAGGCAGTACAGCACTGGGAGAGTGCCAGGTACCAGCACTGCTGCACAATGAAGATTTATGTCTCTCTTTCTCCCCACCGCAAGTACAAAGGTTTGTCTTCTGTCACTGTTAATCAACACCTTTAATATTCACACTTCTCTAAAGCAAGAGCTCCCAATACATTAGACACCAGGGTCATGCAAATCTCTGTGCTAATATTGGATCTTTTGATAATACATGCTTCTTGGAAACGTATAGCTTCTAGACAGAAAGGATGCGCTTCACAGGAGGCTGTACGTTAATAACATAACTGGATTTAGACACTCCTGCAGATCTCAGGCACCACATGCAAAACTCTTCAGCTTTCAGGATTTCAGTGTCAAACTTTGTTCAATCATTCCATTTATTTACATCATCTGGAAACTAATCTTGTATTCATGCTGTACACCAGACTCTTCTGAAAATGCTGTCTGGGTGGCAAATAAATCGATGTAAAACTGTTTCTGTATCACAACAAAGTGTTTTGTGAAGATCTTCAGCAGGTAAAGTCATTATTTATTGATGTATGAAGGATACAGTATAAGTTAAACAAAACAGCACCGTAATATTCAAATTCAGTAGTTCAGGACAAACCCCACAATGCTATTGATTAGGTAAAAAAGTATTTATTGATGCAGTATGTGAGGAATGAAACAAAACAAATTTGGCATTTCACCTATCTGGATTGAGGCAGGAGACCCCCCCATAGCTTTGAGAATAAGAGTAATGGAAGAGGGTGACAGGGGGCGGGAGGTGGGTTTGCAAAAACAAAACAAAAGCAGAGTGCGGGGTGAGTACACGGGGTGTTTATAATAGTGAAGATTAATCAGTAGGGAATGAATACGGGATCATTGAATGACATGGAGAATGAGGGTTTGTCCATCCCCCCAATCCTAAGTTATAAACTTCATTTAAAGCTCAAATACACAATTTATTTTGCGAAAATAAGTATCTGTAATTAAAATAAAATGATGTATTAACTGACATATTTCCCACTCTTTAAATTAGATGTAAGCATTCATTCAGAATACAGTCATTACTTAGTTATATTGGTGATATTTTAAAATATGTGCTAAGACTTCTAGTTGACACGCTTGCCATTGAATTTATTACATTTCTGTTAGTGTTACTAAGTTCCACACTCTTGAATGTGTAGTGGTTATGGGTTATAAATGATGTTCTTAATCATGATTAATTAATGTTAGTGTTATGGTAATCATTCAGTTTAATAGTAAATCATATGCTTGTTTCTGTATGGCAGGCATTTGGAACAATAGGGTTATTAGGTTGTCGTGGGAACTGGTCCCACTGCTTCACCTCCTGCACACGGGGGAGACTAAAGGAAGACACTATTCATTCACAGACAAAACAGAGCAAACAGTAAAAGTAACCATGCGCTCCACTGTCCAGTGGCCAAGGCCTCCTCTCCACCTCAGGAGCGGGACTGCCTGCTTTTATACACAGCCTCCTCCTGGAGTGCCCAGACTGGAAAAAAGTTTTTTTAAATCTTCAAAGTATTTTTTTAATTTCTAGAGACAATACTCTTTCTTTGTACAACAAAGCAAATAATGCATATTTAAATAATAATTGAATCAGAACCAAAACAAACTGGACCCCCATATACCATATCCCTTTTACTGTAACAAAAACAAACAAACAAAAAATAGGGATTAAAGGAAATGTACATTTAAACTGAAATGTTTACAAAGCTATTTATGCATACATAATAGACACAACAAATAAATGTAAAACATGCTGTTATTTTATGTCGTTGGACAAGTATGCACACTATAGACTGCAGGATGTGAATGTGAATGAAAAACAGGTACCGGTACACAAATGGGAAAAATACCAACCAAATAACACAGTGATTTGTACATTTATAATGCCAACCACAACAACACACATTCATTTGGACAGCTCTCACACATAGGTGCATGTCAGGCAGAGCAGTCACCCTGTCACACTGTGCGGTTACACAGGAATTACACTAGATTCCTATAAAATGTTACCTCTATTTCTTCCAATTTGCTAACCAGCCTAGTCATCTCTATTGTATTCAAAGTGGACAACACTGAGCATTTATTCACTTACAAGCACGCATATACAGTACAGGCCCTGAGAAGGTGTTCAGGGTTAGTTATGAGGAAGTAACATAGTTTAATCAGTAGTGATGTTGGGAATACAATAAGGGGGTTACAATGCCTTTATCTTTTCCCATAATTTATTCACAATGGGTAATCTGTAACACCTGTTTCTTCACATTTGCACTTACTGTACACCTGAAGAAGAGATTCTGAGGTCCTGAAAGACAGTGTTTGTATTTCACTGTTAATCTAATATTAGTCTTATGTTATGGCAAGCCTCTTCTGTGCCAAATGTAAAGGTTCATTCTGCTTAAAACTACCCCCTGCAGCTAGAAACCCTCAGCCTGCTGTGCGGAGAAGTGCTTCATTAGCAGTACAGCCCTCGGCTACATTTCAAGGGGTTTTAATTGTCTGTCTATGCCAATGCACTTGTTAATATGCCAATGCACTTATTAATATGCCAATGCACTTATTAATATGCCAATGCACTTATTAATATGCCAATGCACTTGTTAATATTCCCTTGCATCTTGTCTCAGATTTTTTGTTTTCTCTTTGGATAATTTTTGAAATTTTTTTAATCACATTTTACCACTAAACAAAAAGAAAAAAAAACACATAAAAAAGTGAAATATATAAACAAATACACATGAAATAAAGATCTACATAACAAATCAGACTGCGTTACATAATACAGGTTGACCTGCTGTAGATGCATTGTGTATGCTTTTTATTTTATTCATTATGAATCTATTTTCATTTATTTTTGCACACTGTAACTGCTGCTTTCCCTTATAAACACTATGTGAGCCACAATGGGTTACACTTCCCTGATAAACAAGCTGTTGAGGGTTATAAATATTGATCACATATTTTACCCACTGGTTTGCACAATCAATTTTGAACAGCTAGGTAATAACAACTACTACCCCTTAGCAAATTCTGTATCTTCATTGACGAACAAACACAATAATACCTTCCATATTGTGGATTAGAGAGGCTCATTGCTACTGAAAAACAGCACGGAATCTGTGGGAAAAGTGTCATTTATTTATTTTATTACATAGATGCTGCTGAATCATCTCCAATCTGACAGCCATTGTTGTTGAATCACAATGCATTCATTGCTACAGTGCATGATAAGGAATCTGCCTTTATTGGAGTTGCAAGGCAAAAAAATGTCCTTTTGTGCTCAATGTCATCTTTACTGGGTCCCTGTTTTGGTTTGGTAACATGTGAATTTAATGCACTTCACTTAGCATTGAAATATATCACTGTAACACCATTGCTATGTCAAGCATGTGAATACTGGCAGTCCCATTCCATTCTTTATGCACATTTACCATAGTAAAAGCATGCACAATATAGTAAAAGCATGGTAAAGCAAAGTTAAGCAACGTTAAACCCAGAGAGGTATAGTTTAGCCAAACCAAGGTAAGCTCTGGTAAATGCATAGCATAACCAAGGTACAGGTTTGGAAAACTTACTTTACCATGCAAATTTACTGTGGTAAACTTTCATAAGGGATTGCCATAGTCCTGTTATTGAGGATCTACTGCTGTATTCAGATGTGGATGACTGGCGAGTAAAAGTGGTTAACTTTATAGATTGATGAGAAACTCTGTGATGTGTACTCATGCAGAATCCAGACAAATGAAGGCCAGTGAAGGTGAATCCCAAGTGCACTTCTGCACCCAGCACCCGGCCTGGCTCTGGGCTGTTCATATACTGAGATCTGCTATTAATGCATGCATTCAGAAACGACAGAGAAATAATAAAGAAGATTCCACAAGGACCTTCTCAGTTCAGTGGTTTAAGTCTGAGGAGATCAACAGCAGCAACAGAATGTAAAAAACCTGAGAGATGTGAGTGGAGCGCTTTAGACGTGCCTGTGGTTAATATTGCCAGCATCACCTCCAGAATAAATCATGTCATCCAGGTTTTCTAAAGACATTTGATTTTACAGAGCAGGCTGAATGGAAGCTGTGAAGAACACATTCCATCTGCTCTACCCTCATATGTCTATTCATTCACAATTTTTATTTCCTCCAATGAAGAGATGATGTTCTAGTGCAGCATACTGGTGAAACCTTAGCAAGAACATTTACAAATTATTTTTAAAAAGTGGGGTCATTTATGGGTAATCCAGATATACAGTATGTATCGGGTTTAAACCATGAACTAATAGTCATGGTCAACACTGATTTCCCATGGTGAACCATTGCCAGCCCATGCTTGGTATATGGATCCATTGCCCAAGTTCCCATACATATTTTCATTGTCAGAACATGAATTTTCAGAGCATGGTCGTAAATCAACCAGTCTGTGTTGTACTGTGATTTGTAATTTTGTGAATCTCTCCCTAAAAACTGGAACTGTTCCATCTAGCTTAAAGTTGGCAATTGTAAAGCCAGTTCTTAAAAAATCTACACTGGACCATGATGTCTTGTCTAATTATCGTCCCATTTCTAGTTTACCTTTCCTTGCAAAGCTCTTGGAAAAGCTTGTTGTTACTCAGTTGTCTGCGTATCTCTCTGCTAATAATCTCTTTGAAAAATGTCAATCTGGCTTTCAGAAATAACATAGTACAGAGTCTACACTCATAAAAGTTGTTAATGACATCCTGCTGAATGCAGATGAGGGGCTGTTATCACGGATTGTCTGTTAGGATATATCTGCTGCATTTGACACGACTGATCACACAATTCTTCTTGATCGTCTTGAGAGTACTGGCACAGTACTCTCCTGGCTGCGGTCCTATTTAACCTCCCCACATCAATGTGTGTCCTTTAATAAAACACAGCTCTTGTGGTGGAAGAGCCTTTAGTCATTATGCTCCTGTATTATGGAATAATCTTCCAATTGAAATCCGTAAAGCTGACTCAATAAATGCATTTAAATCAAATCTTAAGATTGGGATGGCCTACTTTAGAATTTTGCTAATATGTATTTTTTTTTTTTTTTCCTAATTTGTTTTTGGATGCTTTTTGATATATTATATTATATTGTATTATATTATATTGTATTATTGTATAGTATATTTATTTGTCATGTGAAGCGCTTTGGGATGCCTTGGCATGAAAGGCACTATATGAAATAAGTTTGATTGATTGATTGATTGATTGATTGAAACGTCACGTAAATGCTTAACATCCCGTGCAGGCCTGACAGCAAAGAGTGCGCTTGAGAAATACACTGTCAACTTGATTAGAGCCCCCCAGCACTTAGAGACATGGTTTGATCTACACTAGATGTAAATCAAACCATTTCCAGCTGCTGATCACTGAAACTGCCCATCTTAAGAAGCACTACCTTATTTTCTACCATATTGTCCTTATATTACTCCAGAGAGTGTTACTGTTGATTCATAACTTCAAAAGTACAAAGAATTGTGAGTGTCACCATATTATTTATAAGCTACAGAGACATGTTGTTATACCACTTGCCTGCAGGTGGGATTCTGTTAAACAGTTTTGAAGACGTCTTACACAATTGCCCACTTCAAAACTGGGAAACACATAAACAAAAACAGCAAAGCTAAACAATGGTATGGTACAGTTCACACTCGGTCATGAGGTCTTCATGTCTTCAGACATTGAAAGACACTTTGTCGACAAGCTTGTCTTCCTAAACTAAATTACTTAGAATTAGTGTCATTGGAGATCCTACATTATTGTTACCTAGATACCTGTACAATGCTTAAGCCATGAACTATGGTCATTGTTATTTACCATGGTTGACCACTGCCAGACCATGCTTGGAAGTTCAACTCATACAACTTCTCTGAATCAAAACTAGGAGCTTCAGAAGATGGTCATACATCACAGCCAGTCACTGCTATGCCTTGAGTGACTATGAAACATGTGATTTTAGATTGTTTAGTAGTGGTAATATGATTCAATGTGTGAGTAAACAGTCACTAGAAGATTACACGAGGACTCAACAGAAAAACCAGGTCTCAGGTGACAACAATAACACCACTGTGTACTGTAACCTGTGTTAAGCCTGAATATCGGCTCTCAATTCAAATCCCTGTAGCCTGTAGTTGATGCCCGTCATACTCTCACACAGTGCCCATTGTGTCGTGAGCTCTCCTGAATAGCGCAATACGACTATTTTTAAATGTTAGCCATTTGTTCAAGCTCAAGACAGTGTGAAGTTTGCATTGACAGTAACTAGCATTTCATTAGAGTGTTAATGAGCCCCTGCTCACTCTTCACTATAAACTGGGCACGCCTGGTAGTTTGAGATATTGAATGCACTGCTATTCAAAATACATGACGACAAAGAAACAGTAAGGAGGATGACTACATGTACTCTCCAGCAAGGCATCTGTACAGCAAGGGGATGCAGAAACAAAGAATATGACGCATGGAAGACAGTCTTTTCAACTTAGTGTTCATTCATTTGAATAGATCAATACAACACAGAGGGTGATTTGAAATTATAGTGCTGCTATTTTTGCTTTAAGAAATAAATATAAAAAAAACTAAATTCCAGTGTTGCTGTCATGCATAACTTCCTGCTGTCTGTCTGGCTTGTCTTGTTGCAGACATGTTTCAGGCCGGTACGGGTGCTTCAGAGGTAAAACTAGTTTGGGAAAAGAAAACAAGGTCTTTCTGAGGAGACAGTGAAGGCTAAACTAAAACAAAAAGTCAAATCCATCAGATTTAAAGCACTGTGAACCACAAACCACATGATGTCGGTTTACTGGATTTTTCCATTATTTACAACTATCATAGCCCAGGAAGCTACATGGTGTTATACTGATACCATTGCAGGGAATGCCTATAGAGCTGGTATTTTCTATGTCATCATTCTTCAATATGTAGTGTAAATGTATAATATAGATGGACGTGATAGGGGGATGCTGTAGCATAAATGTAAGGGATCATGCCTTTGTCCAACCTATAAATGCAGTGGAACATACTGCATATAATGTGATATAACTGACCCAGAGAAGATTTACTTCAAACTACACTCATCCACTGAAATCCAGTTGGTTTGTTAAGGGCAAAACTACATTATAGGCAGGGGTGTGCAATTTTTGAAAAAAACTTGTTGTCCAAGGGACAAAATGCTAGAAAAATCTACTTGTCCTTAAAAAAAATCTACTTCCCGCCTCCACGCCATGAAAAACACACACAAAAAAAGTACATAATATAACTTGTAGGATTTTGGTTTTGTTTAACAGTGAACACAATCAATCAATCATTATTATTTGTTACATGATAAAATAATAAAAATGGCATGAGGGAGGGGGTGCTGGAACAAACAACAAAAGAATGTAGGGTCAGTGGTTCCTCAGTCCTCTTCAAGGTATCCCGATCATAAAAAGGGATAAAAAGAAGATAGCCGTTATTTTATAATCCAAACACCGTGACAAAACCATAACAAATTGTACTGCGTCTCCCTCAAGCCCAATAACCCAGTCTACGTTTTCAAGGACCAACCTAGAATACAGTAGCTTGTTTCCTTTAGTATGCAAAGCCCCGCCCCTGTAGTCAGTGGAACACCAATCCCAAACTGACAAGTGTCCTTACAACTCACTTGACTCAAGTGGCAGGGATTTACATACTCGCACTTCCGCCCCTCACCAAGGTGCCGCCCCTCATAAAGATGACTTTCGTCATGGTCACGAGACCTTGGTAAGGGAAGTCCCGAGTTAGCTTGGTGCCTTCTACTGTCAGGAGGCTGAATTACAGACCAAAACCCCTTTGACTCATCACACATGATCATCCACTTTTTTTTGTTTTGTTTTTGTTTATTTTTAGGCTTAGCTCACCACTACCACCCCGGAGGGGCGAAGACGAACACACGCTGTCCTCCGAAGCGTGTGCTGTCAGCCTGCTTTTCAATGTGTTTAGATTGCTGCTACCTACTAGCCTGAACTAAATCGAGGGATTTGCAGGTGCTAATAACTTTACTGAATTGATATGAATGACCCTTTCTAGTGGAGTCTTTTTCAATTACCTGAACCGCCTTTCCATTTCCAAATGCCATTCAGACGCCCCCTTCCCTTTCTGTTTTAGAGTCTGATACGCTTTTTGTTTATCTAATATTATTATACTGTATATAGATAACAGCTTCTCTGCCTCTTCTTGTTTTTTTACCAGACCCTTATGAAAGTGTACGGTAAATTTGCATGGTAATGTTGCAGTTTCCTCATGCTTATCATAGTTTACAATGGTCAGCCATGTTTTTAATATGCTTTATCATACCTCTCTGGGCTTTACCTCGCTTTCACTATGCTCTATTACATTTTGCTATGTTTTTACTATTATAAACTTTTATAAAGGCAAATTAACGTTGTTGTTTGAACGTCAACTTTATTGATATGTTTTTATGTAGCTCACATGTCTAGGCTGATCACATTTCTCTGTCTACTCTTTCTCCTTCCATATCCGTTCCTCTAACACACCCATTTCCTGTACATCATCTATTAATGCCCAATGCATTCTACTTCTTAAAGGGCTAGGTAAATGACTGAACATTACAACCATGATCAACCATCAAAACCTCAGCAGAGCTAGGGTGCCAAATGACAGCCAGTGCAGATAAAAATGTACCTCTCAAACTGCACTAATCAACCATTCCAATGCAAAATGTCACGCCCAGATGCAACAGATGTGTATTAATAGGATATGTTAACCTAAAATCGGATTTTTCAAATATAAACTGTCATTTTAAAACTACAAATTAACCTTACAAGCCTAAATGTTACATCAGCTAGGGGTTATGATTAGTACATTTCTAGTTTGAAAAATCAGTTTTCATTTGAGAAATTGAATTTTAGGTTTGAGTATGTGAGTCAGGTGTTCCATTGAGGTGGTACACTGAGATTATTATATAAGCAACATTCTAAATAGGGAACATTCTATACATCACATGGGAATGGTTTCCACTCTGCAGAATCAACAATTCAGAACTAATGTACTTTTTTAGTGGGTGAGTGTGGCAGGGTGAAAGCCCTACAATGTAAATAGTGTCTGTGTCGGAAATGGTTGGCAGGGATGGGTTAAATCTGTCCCTGCCAACAATTACAGGTGTAGCCATTCCCCAATTAGCTAATTCAGTGCTAATTGCGGAGTGGCCACATGTTTGTTAGAGGAGTGTGCGCTGTGTGCTGGTTTGTTTAGGGTAGTGAAGGCGAATGCCCAGCTTACTGATTAGTCTTTTGTTAAACTTTTTATTTTGGCCCTTGTGCCCTGTTTATTTGGTTTCTGTTTGTGTAATAAATGTGTATAACAGCGCTTCACTGCAACTTCTTGACTCTGTGGGGTAGATGTACTAAAGTGTTTCACCTGCCGCAATAGTCAAAAAACGAGTCAGAAGTCTTGGGTGAAATGTACTAAAGAAGCGCAATGCTATTAGCGAATTTTTAGGGAATGCTTTGCGGCAGCAGTTTCTGTTTGCGGTTCAGCCTTAAATGAATATGTAATTATGGGCGTTCCAGCATAAATTTACAAAAATGGGGTGGAGATGAGGGTTCTCAGATATTATATTGAGATGTAGTAAAGCTGCATCTATTTTTAAAGAACTTTTGAAAGCAACTTTTAAACAATTGCTGCTGGCATTTTTGAGGCGAACACCCAAGTACCTAATTTTCACTAAAGGCAAGGGTGTACTTACAAGCCTTGTTGAAAACAAATTTGTATGACATTTATAGTTTCCCCAATGTGTTGGGAACAATAATTTAGAGGAAACTGTAAAACGCAGCATAATGGCAAGTGCTTTGCGTTTGAGCTGGACTGCGCAGTCCCCTTCATGTTGTGATTTTGAAGGGTTTGAGCTGGACTGCACAGTCCCCTTCATGTTGTGATTTTTGAAGGGTTTGAGCTGGACTGTGTCATCCCCTTCATGTTGTGATTTTGAAGGGTTTGAGCTGGGCACTGTTGGAATTCCCTTTAAGAAAACAATAGCCCTAGCATCTGCCAATGCTATGATTTTGATGAACAAAAAGCTGTTTAATTGCCATAGCACCATTTGTTAATGCAGTAATTAGAAATATTTCCATTCAATATTGGCATATGTGACTGCAGGGTTTCGTTATATTCATAAACATTATTTTTATACTTCCAGCCTTTGTATAATAGAGCATATTTAAGGTATGTATATGGGACCTGTGATTTGGAATGTGGCTTCATTATCTTTAGTGCTGTTGTGAATTTATTTTTGTTTGAAACATTTTTTAAATACATATGACTACACTGTAGAGCATAATTATAAAGACATACTATTTAGCATGAATACCTCAATATCCTTGGCAACACCCCACTATGTTAGTAGTACAACAAGCATATTAGTTAATATTAATTTCTTAATATACAGGACGACACCACCATTATGTGATTAATATTTAAATATAAATATAGGGTTTTAGTCCTTAACACATTTCATATGTGATATAAAATTATATTTACAATTCTATGTTCAATTATTCAAATCTATCAAAAGAACTATAAACAAAATAGAAAAGAAATACAAGGGTAAGTTATAACAATATGCTTTTCAGTTTCAATATCACAAGACGTTAACCAGTCAAATAACTAAGTCAATAAACCAACATTAAAAGTTCAAATATATATATATAGTTTTAAGGGTCTGTGGCGGGGGTATTTTGTGTTTTATGTTGTATGTTGGATGTTTATATGTATATATGTATGTATGTAGCGGTGCACGGAGTGTGGGTTATGTAGCATGAGTGATTTAAAATGTATATTTTTATTTAGGCACTGGGATTGCACAATCACTTCACAAGTAGAATAAAGTGTGTATTTGTATGGGGGCACGGGGAGTGCACAATTAGTTCACGTGCAGACTGTGATTCATTAGCAATAGAGTCCCGGCACAGTTGTAGATAAAAGCAGCACAAATTTTGGGTGTTGGGTGTTCAGAGTGGAGAACGGGAGAAAGAACAATAATAATAATAATAATAATAATAACAATTGCTACTCATGTGAGAAGTACCTGCACAATACTTGTTTAGGTCAGTGTTTTGTTTGTCTTTTATTTATTTTGGCCATTGTGCCATTTGTTTTGTCACAGTGCATGTGTTTTGTCACAGTGCTTTTGTTTTGTCACAGTGCATGTGTTTTGTCACATGTTTTTGTTTTGTCACAGTGCTTTTGTTTTGTCACAGTGCTTTTGTTTTGTCACAGTGCATGTGTTTTGTCACAGTGCATGTGTTCTGTCACAGTGTTTTTGTTTTGTCACAGTGCATGTGTTCTGTCACAGTGTTTTTGTTTTGTCACAGTGCTTTTGTTTTGTCACAGTGCATGTGTTTTGTCACAGTGCATGTGTTTTGTCACAGTGTTTTTGTTTTGTCACAGTGCATGTGTTCTGTCACAGTGTTTTTGTTTTGTCACAGTGCTTTTGTTTTGTCTCAGTGCATGTGTTTTGTCACAGTGCATGAGTTTTGTCACAGTGCTTTTGTTTTGTCACAGTGCATGTGTTTTGTCACAGTGCATGTGTTTTGTCACAGTGCATGTGTTTTGTCACAGTGCTTTTGTTTTGTCACAGTGCATGTGTTTTGTCACAGTGCATGTGTTTTGTCACAGTGTTTTTGTTTTGTCACAGTGCATGTGTTTTGTCACCGTGTTTTTGTTTTGTCACAGTGCATTTGATTTGTTTAATAAATCTGCGCAGCAGCGCTTCATCACTCACCACGCTGTGTCCGCTACTTCCTGGTCTGACGTCACCACGCAAGCCATCATGTGACAGGGTCTCAAATCTATCATAAATGCTTAGTTCAGTACTAATAACAAGCTAAAAGAAACTCAACATACAAAAATTATTAAGTTCTGCACAAGGTTCTTTATCAGCTCGGCAGCACATTTTTTTTTAATGTTAACCTATAGGTGGGGTTCAGGGGGAGGAGCTAGGCACCAACAACCTATCATCTGCTGTCATCAATTAAATCTACCTTATTTAAACATTAGTCACCTCTACCTAGCTGTCTTGTGTTTTTTCGTTTTGGCAAAAAACCTAAGCGATTTCAAGACCCATCAACTTTTGTATACTTCAACAATGGAGTACTTACAGCAGTTGTCATCGGATTCAGAGGATTCCCAGGATTTTCTGTCATTACCAGATCATTCTTCTCCAGCTTCAATCCAGGGCCCATCCAGTCTCCGTTTTTCTCCCCTTCTGGCATTTCAGTTACATCTGATCAGGCTCCCGATCAGGTTCCAGTTCAAATATTGCCTACCGTTCCTGCCACCCAAACATCGAATCTGCGCCGATCCAAGCGACTTGACCTCAGGGCGCCCTCCGGATCGATTGTTTTGGAAGGACTGGCCCATGAATAAATTGCTAAAACCCTCCTTAAAAGCGGTAATGCGATTCCGGCAGGGAGTGATAGAGAGTCTCTTTTCATTCTCTATTGCAATTCAGTATCAGCAGAACCAGTTTTTCCTCGAAAAAACATAATCAGCCGCGCCCAGCCATTCAGCATCCTAAAACAGACAGCAGGCAGTCTATTCGGATCTAACCACCCCCACAACTAGCACCGCTAATCAGCAGCCAGCCATTGAAATCCAACATTCGCAAATATTTAGAGAGATAAAATCATTTATGCAGCCATTTTCCGATACTCTATCTTCGGTCAGTTCTCAACTATCGGATCTAAATAAAAGGGTGTCTATTATGGAACAGGGAAAACAATCTTCAGCTGTCATTAATTCCAGCATCAAACACTGCAGCGCCACCTACAGCTTCTTCTGGTCCAGCCCCAATTTCAGCCAGCGAAGCAGATCCTCCACAATTCAACCTCGCTACTGCATCTACATACGGATCCTCCTCTCCAACTGCAGCTAGGCGTCACACTATATCTCCACGAATCAGGCGTAACATTCTCGAAGATTTCCAAATTCCACAGTTTACTGCCTACAGCTCTGCAATATCCAGCAGCAACGCCACAGTTCAATCAGCTGATTTTCAACTAAATCCAACTATTAATAAACTTCTTATTTCAGCTCAAGATTACATGGCATCAGCACTTGCCCCATCTACCAGATCCTCGTACTCTACAGGTTGGGCATGTTATGTAACTTTCTGTTTACAAAGCAGGATTAATCCTACTCCATTCAACCAGGACTGGATCATGGCGTTCATAGTGCATGCAAAGGACTCTCTACATCTGGCACCAGCTACAATCAGACTATATTTGTCAGGAATTCAGCATCAATTTCGCTTGATGTCCATCAATTCCCCAACTCTATTATCAATTCCAGAGGTTCGTCTCCTTTTACGAGGAATTTCCAAGTGCTCTCCGGCTCCTTCTTCTGCTCGCCTGCCTATTTCTATAGACATTCTCAGTAACTTGATTTCAATTCTCCGCCATGGCTGTTTTCTCCATTTGATGACTTAACTATGGAAGTCATATGTCTATCTGCATTTTTGGGTTTTGAGATGTTCTGAATATACAGTTCCTTCCATTGCCAGCTTTCCTACTCTCGGTATCCGCTGCAGTGACCTCAAGCTCATCCCAGATTCTCATTTCATCTTATTTCTTCGCATTTCAAAACAGATCAACTGCGGCAAGGACAATGTATTCAGCTTTCTAAGATCAACTCTCCTCTGTGTCCCTTCACGTCCATGTTGAAGTACATTGCAGAACGCAAGGCCATTTCATCCTCCGACCCTTTGTTTATCAATTCAAGCGGTCCATTGTATCAAGGCATTGGTTTTCAACACACCTTTCCACCGTGGTGTCCAGAGCAGGTCTTCCTTCGCAATTCTACACTCCTCATTCATTTAGAATAGGGGCAGCTACTTCAGCTGCAAAGCCAACATTAACCAGCATTTAATTAAAAATATGGGGCTGGACTTCATCAGCAGTTGAAACTTATATTCGTTCTTCATCATCTGAAATATCCTCCGCACATCAGTCCATTGCTAGTATGTCGGAGTGGGGACGACCTTTCTGCCTGGGCCTCCAAAGATTTCCCCTAAGAAATTAAATTAAAAGAAAGGGGTTTTTCTTTCCACTGTGCAGAGGGTCTTCACATAGTCATTAGGGTACAGTCTACTAACCCCTTGGTCACGTTAAGTGTTTGTTTTCTTTCGTCTAAATGTTTTCTCTTTTCTCTTTTCTTATGCATTGGCGGTTCTCTTTTTCTTCTTCACGTTGCGTCAGCGAGGGCGGGGTCCATCTTTTGGGGGTTAGTGATTCCACTTTCTCCAACCCTTTGTTAAGCTCCGCTTCATTTACCTCATAGAGGAGGGTTCTCCATGAGTCAGAGGGACCCCGGCCAAACCCTTCCATCTGCATGTATGTTTCTTTTGGGATTCTTCTTTTGGGATTCTTCTTTCAGGTCTGATGCCTCTATGCGAGGGTCCCCAAGCGGTGGCATCCTCATGTTTGTCGGGTCTCCTCAAAGGCGGTGGCCCCTCTCCTGTTTATCGGGTCTCCTCAGCCACGGAACCCCCTTCTATTATGTTGGGCTTGAAGAGGCGGGCATACGCATTACATGTTTTAACAGATACTAACTTTATGTTTTCTTTCCGGTTCGCGAGCCTCTTCGTATGTCGGGTAACCTCGAGGCGGTGCCCTCTCGTATGTCGGGTCACCTCAAAGACGGTGGCCCCCCTCCTGTTTATCGTGTCTATCGATCAAGTAAATGTTGGGCCTTGAAGAGGCGGAGCCCTCTCTCCTTGTGTATATGTTCACTAACTCTGTCAATAAACACTACCAGGTGGCATAGCTCCGCCCGTGAAATGTTAACCTATAGGTGGGGTTCAGGGGAGGAGCTAGGCACCAACAACCTATCATCTGCTGTCATCAATTAAATCTACCTTATTTAAACATTAGTCACCTCTACCTAGCTGTCTTGTGTTTTTCGTTTCCTCCTCCTCCCTCCTCCTCCTCTAGCATCTCAACCGCCTTTGCATCGGTCTCCTCTGGGGGTTAGTGATTCCACTTTCTCCAACCCTTTGTTAAGCTCCGCTTCATTTACCTCATAGAGGAGGGTTCTCCATGAGTCAGAGGGGACCCCGGCCAAACCCTTCCATCTGCATGTATGTTTCTTTTGGGATTCTTCTTTTGGGATTCTTCTTTCAGGTCTGATGCCTCTATGCGAGGGTCCCCAGCGGTGGCATCCCTCATGTTTGTCGGGTCTCCTCAAAGGCGGTGGCCCCTCTCCTGTTTGTCGGGTCTCCTCAGCCACGGAACCCCCTTCTATTATGTTGGGCTTGAAGAGGCGGAACGCCACGCATTACATGTTTTAACAGATACTAACTTTATGTTTTCTTTCGGTTCGCGAGCCTCTTAAGTATGTCGGGTAACCTCGGAGACGGTGCCCTCTCGTATGTCGGGTCACCTCAAAGACGGTGGCCCCCCTCCTGTTTATCGTGTCTATCGATCAAGTAAATGTTGGGCCTTGAAGAGGCGGAGCCCCTCTCTCCTTGTGTATATGTTCACTAACTCTGTCAATAAACACTACCAGGTGGCATAGCTCCGCCCCGTGAATTGAGGTTTGACACCGACTCTGGAAATAATTACATTACTGTATTTAACATGAAATTCTTCATCTCAGTTAAGTTGTTAAAATATACCCTGGAATACCTTACAAGCTCACAACACAGTGAAATACAATAAGGAAATACATACATAAGAAAATCCATATGTTATAAAACAGTTTAGTTTAATAGTATAGGCACCTTTCTTACTGCAGCTGGTACGTCGTGGGTCCAGTTTCGTTTGATTCTCATGCGAGTGTTCGCACTTCAACCAAATGCTGTCAGCACTCAGCACAGACAATGACTCTGAGTAGCTTTCACATTTTCTTAATTACTACTCTGATTGGCTGTAAAGGTAACAAGGATAACCATAGATTGGATAATGCTTTGTTGGGTGGATTTGTCTTGTGTACTATTGCCTAGTAAATGAAGACATGGTATTCTGGGAGATGTAGTTTATAGTGGATATTTTACCATATGGAACGAAAATATATTTTAATATATTGAGAAATATAATATAATATATTGATTACTATATTTCAATATATTGAATATTACAAAATGTATTATAGAATATATGCCAATATTAGCATGGCAAATATATTATACAATATAAAGTGTGTCAATATACTGCAAAATATTTGTTTTATAAAACTTCAGTCTCAGCATATAATTGTAGACAATATGTTAATTGTCTACAATTATAGGAAAATTACCAATATGGTAACAGTATCCTGGGAGACTGTCAGCATGGTTTTAGGAAAGGGAGATTGTGTCTAACTAACCTGCTTGATTGTTTTGAGGTTGCAACATCGACAATGGATAATTGCAAAGCATATGACATGGTTTATTTAGATTTCCAGAAAGCTTTTGATAAAGTCCCACATAAAAGATGAATTCTCAAACTTGAAGACTCTTGGAAGAACAACAGAGAATCAATATGGGTCAGAATAATGGACAAAAATTCAAAGTGCATAATAATAGGGGCATCCAAGATTTCCAGAAAGCTTTTGACAAAGTCCTGCATAAAAGATTGATCCTCAAACTGAATGCAGCAGGGATTCAAGGAAATGCATGCAAACGGATTAGGGAGTGGTTAACATGTAGAAAACAGAAAGTACTGATTAGAGGAGAAACCTCAAAATGGAGCGAGGTAACCAGTGGTGTACCACAGGGATCAGTATTAGGTCCTCTGCTATTCCTAATCTACATTAATGATTTAGATTCTGGTATAGTAAGCAAACTTGTTAAATTTGCAGACGACACAAAAACACAAAAATTCACCATTCAGAACTGGGCAGACACATGGCAAATTACATTTACTAGAGAAAAGTCTGAAGTACTGCACGCGGGCAATAAAAATGTGCATTATAAATATCATATGGGAGATACTGAAATTGAAGAAGGAATCTATGAAAAGACCTAGGAGTTTATGTTGACTCAGAAAAGTCTTGATCTAGACAATGTGGGGAAGCTATACAAAAGGCCAACAAGATGCTCGGATATATTGTGAGAAGTGTTGAATTTAAATCAAGGGAAGTAATGTTAAAACTTTACAATGCATTAGTAAGACCTCAACCAGAATATTGTGTTCAGTTCGTATGCAGACAGGCTAAAAGAATTGAATCTATTCAGTCTTGAACAAAGAAGACTACGCGGTGATCTGATTCAAGCTTTCAAAATCCTAAAAGGCATAGACAATGTTGACCCAGGGGACTTTTTTGACATGAAAAAAGAAATAAGGACCAGGGGTCACAAATGGAGATTAGATAAAGGGGCATTCAGAACAGAAAATAGGAGACACTTTTTTACACAGAGAATTGTGAGGGTCTGGAACCAACTCCCCAGTAATGTTGTTGAAGCTGACACCCTGGGATCCTTCAAGAAGCTGCTTGATGAGATTCTGGGATCAATAAGCTACTAACAACCAAACAAGCAAGATGGGCCAAATGTCATCTTCTCGTTTGCAATCTTTCTTATTGTTTTTGACATAGCATGCGTTATAAATTCGATTATGTTTGAAAGGATGAACTTTTCACAGTATCACTAAATTTCCATCTACATTTCCAAAAAGTGACACAACCGGCCTCATACATTTTAATGCTGCTCTGAAAAATTCTGACAAACAAAAGTTCTTTCTTTAAATAAAGAAAAGCCCATATTTCATACTTGTGTGAAATAATGTATTCCAGAGAATTTTTTATTCTTGTATGGAGATTGTAACATGAAACATACAATTCTTCTGGCCATAATGAAGTATGGCATTGTGGTCAGCAGCTGTTGTTGAGTGGCGTGTGTGGTGACGTCACGGACCAGGAAGTACCAGAAACAAAACAATGGATGGGTGGGTGAAGCTGAACGCTTCACGGCTCAGCGTATTTATTAAATAATATACAAAAGGTTTAAACAAACAACAAAACAACAAACAAAAAGGCGTGTTGGCCAAACAAATAAACAAATATTTTTAAGTTCAGTTTTCGCTCTCTCCTTGCTCTCTCGTACACTCCTCTGTACACGCTCTCACACCTAATACACCTCTCCGAGGGTAGAGAGCTGCAGGTTTATATACAGTGACCATCTCCCGATTAGCAACAATTAATCAATGTGTGACTGTCAGCCAGCTAAATAAATCACTAGCTGATTAGTCACGCATCCTCACGAGATTTTTAAAATATAAAAACAATAACAAATACGCGGCGCTCTTATCCGCACCGCAAACAATAATACAAATAATGAAAGAGTGCACAAATATATATATACAGATATATATACAGTACTGTGCAAAAGTTTTAGGCAGGTGTGAAAAAATGCTGTAAAGTAAGAATGCTTTCAAAAATGGACATGTTAATAGATTATATTTATCAATTAACTAAATGCAAAGTGAGTGAACAGAAGAAAAATCTAAATCAAATCCATATTTGGTGTGACCACCCTTTGCCTTCAAAACAGCATCAAGCATCAATTCTTCTAGGTACACTTGCACACAGTTTTTGAAGGAACTCGGCAGGTAGGTTGGCCCAAACACCTTGGAGAACTAACCACAGTTCTTCTGTGGATTTAGGCAGCCTCAGTTGCTTCTCTCTCTTCATGTAATCCCAGACAGACTCGATGATGTTGAGATCAGGGCTCTGTGGGGGCCATACCATCACTTCCAGGACTCCTTGTTCTTCTTTACGCTGAAGATAGTTCTTAATGACTTTCACTGTATGTTTGGGGTTGTTGTCATGCTGCAGAATAAATTTGGGGGCAATCAGATGCCTCCCTGATGGTATTGCATGATGGATAAGTATCTGCCTGTACTTCTCAGCATTGAGGAGACCATTAATTCTGACCAAATCCCCAACTCCATTTGTAGAAATGCAGCCCCAAACTTGCAAGGAATCTCCACCATGCTTCACTGTTGCCTGCAGACACTCATTCGGTATGCGCTCTCCAGCCCTTCGTGAACAAACTGCCTTCTGCTACAGCCAAATATTTCAAATTTTGACTCATCAGTCCAGAGCACCTGCTGCCATTTTTCTGCACCCCAGTTCCTGTGATTTCGTGCATAGTTGAGTCGCTTGGCCTTGTTTCCACGTCGGAGGTATGGCTTTTTGGCGCAAGTCTTCCATGAAGGCCACTTCTGACCAGACTTCTCCGGACAGTAGATGGGTGTACCAGGGTCCCACTGTTTTCTGCCAGTTCTGAGCTGATGGCACTGCTGGACATCTTCCGATTGCGAAGGGAAGTAAGCATGATGTGTCTTTCATCTGCTGCAGTAAGTTTCCTTGGCCGACCACTGCGTCTCACGGTCCTCAACATTGCCCGTTTCTTTGTGCTTCTTCAAAAGAGCTTGGACAGCACATCTGGAAACCCCTGTCTGCCTTGAAATTTCTGCCTGGGAGAGACCTTGCTGATGCAGTATAACTACCTTGTGTCTTGTTGCTGTGCTCAGTCTTGCCATGGTGTATGACTTTTGACAGTAAACTGTCTTCAGCAACCTCACCTTGTTAGCTGAGTTTGGCTGTTCCTCACCCAGTTTTATTCCTCCTACACAGCTGTTTCTGTTTCAGTTAATGATTGTGTTTCAACCTACATATTGAATTGATGATCATTAGCACCTGTTTGGTATAATTGTTTAATCATACACCTGACTATATGCCTACAAAATCCCTGACTTTGTGCAAGTGTACCAAGAAGAATTGATGCTGTTTTGAAGGCAAAGGGTTGTCACACCAAATATGGATTTGATTTAGATTTTTCTTCTGTTCACTCACTTTGCATTTAGTTAATTGATAAATATAATCTATTAACATGTCTATTTTTGAAAGCATTCTTACTTTACAGCATTTTTTCACACCTGCCTAAAACTTTTGCACAGTACTGTATATATATATATATATATATATATATATATAGGGGCGGGACACTCCGCCACAGGAATATATTTTAATTAATTTACTTTTTTTCCATATAACGTAGATGCCGGTTATTAGCAACCCTGATAAAGATAACTTTCGGTTATTAACAACATTTTCCCAGGAACCAATCCCGTCCCATAGACTTTAACGTTAATGGAATTCTGATATTAGCAACTGCATGCCGGTTACTGACAACTTTATTACTAGTTGCCAGTGCTACAGAGCGCACTTGCATGATTTATGCGCATACTTCATGCAGCTTTTGTAACACACTGACTTCGCAACTGCGTATTTCTGGCCGACTGAGGCAGAATCGTGGCTTTGAAACTGGCTATGAAGCTGCACGCAAAATTGAGATAGATTTACAGCGGGAGGTGGTACATTGTAAAAAGCAGACAACGTTGCACAGTTTCTTAGTTTAAAATTGTGTTCTTTAGAATTAATTATAAGTACAATTTATGTTTGCTTTACTCATTGTAAGGGCAGTTGTCGTACACATCGCTGTGTAGTACTATTTAAGCCTACTACTTTTTTTAGTTTCACACGTGTGAAGTAAACAGTTCTGTGTTTGGGTATTTCACGTTCATTTTTTAACACTGTAACATTTAAAACACATGTATTTCAGTGCCATATTTGTACAACTACAGTACATATCGTTCCCTATAAATACACTTGAAAACGGGGGCTTTAAACACAGTATATAAAAAAACATGAATAAAATTGAAAAAGGGATGGGATCGACAGCACCTGCGTTTCAGATAACCTCCCCTCACCTGGTTAGTCTGAGACACAGTCCTCCCGACTGCGCCAGCATCAAATCCATTCAAATCCTGAAAGTTATGCCAACCTCTGGCATTAACTCAGTTGGCAAAGTATATCACCAAAATCACATTACAGAGCAAAGGCAGTTTTCTCCCATTTGCCCCATGTTTTTTCATCAAAATCAGGGGCAAACATGTTTTATCCTTGTGTTAGAGTTTTGCCCCAAGTGGTATATTATTGAAAGGTAATACAGGACCATATACCTATACAAGCTTGTGGCCCGATAGATAGTGTGTGCCATGGTACTCCAATCCTAGTGTGAGCTGAGGTTAGGAATACTATGTGTACAACAACAATCAAGGAGTTACATGACAGGGTGTGCTGATGGAATCCACATATTTTTTATACGATATACAATGAGAAGACATCATTTGTCATGCCATTTGTGTATATTAGCATATTTTAAAACACTGGGAAGCACAGCCCAGATTTTTTATTTTTTAACCCATTTTAAGCCATGTAAATTTCAGATGGTAAATATTTTATTTGGGTCATACTGCTTTTCTGGTATATTTTCATAACTGGAAGAGATTTACAACTTTCTAGTTCCAAGCCAACCCTCTTCCAGGTGAGCAGAGAGCCCCTTCATTAGCGAGGCAATCACATGCCAGCACCTGAGCACAGGGAAAATACAACACTCATCTCTACAACTTACCCAATATCAGAGTTTATTACACCTACTGTATTGGGATGTGACCACTGAGAGACGAGACAGACGTCTTTTTGAAATAGCACTGTGGTTTTCTTTAGCAATCAGATACTTTTTTATTATTATTTTTTTAAAGCCAATTTATTTTTCAAACTGATTTTTTACTGTTGAATTGAGTGTTAAAAAACCTGACAAAGTTGTCAAGTTTTCGTTGTAATTCAGCTACCAATGTGGCATCTGTAGGGAGCACTGTGAGTTGCAGTAAACAGAAACATTAATTTCATTTTCTTTGAACAAATGATATTTTAAACCCTACAACATCCATAAGGAACACACATTTCTCATTTTTCAATTAGTTTCCATTATATGATCAAATCTCATGTCTTCAGATTCTATCGGAACACCAAAGGAATATCCCCTGCTCTATTCCTTCCTGTGCTTTTATGCAACAGTGTAATGCCACGCTCCCTCACTCCAGATATCCTGTCAAACTAGACTGCTGCAAAATATAAATAATTCACGGCCGCGAGCAAGGCCCTCGAGGTGATGTTTAGGTATGTGGATTTTGTAAAAGATGAAACATGTAAACAGAGAGGCTCCTCCTCTTTGAATGCCCAACATATAGAAGGGGGGTTCCGTCATTGAGGAGACCCGACAAACAGGAGGGGGGTCATCGTCTCTGAGATGACCCGACATACGAAGAGGGGTCACTGTCTCTGAGATGACCCAACATACGAAGAGGCTCGCTAACCAGAAAGAAAAACATTGATTAGTAATATTAACACATAAGAATGGACCCTCGGCTTCCCGCTGAAGACATTTATGAGAAGAAAAAGGAGAACCGCCAATGCATATAGAAAACAAGAAAAAGAGAGACAACATTTAACATGAGAAGGAAAGAAAACCCTTAACGTGACAAAGGGGTTAGTAAACTGTACCCTATTGACTATGTGAAGACCATCCGCATAGTGGAAAGGAAAAAAAAAAATTATTTTTATTTTCTTTTTTAGGAAGAAACCTTTGGTGGCCCAGGTGGATAGGTCGACCCCACTCTGGACATACTAGCAATGGACTGATGGGCAGATGCTATTTAGGATGGTGAAGAACAAATGTAAGCTTTGACTGCTGATGAGGTCCAGCGTCCAGTATTTTTGATTAGATGCTGGTTAATTTTTGCTCTTGCTGCAAGTGGCTGCCCCGATTCTGAATGAATGAGGAGTGTAGAATTGCGGGGGAAGTCTTGCTCTGGAAACCAAAGTGGAGAACTGTGAAGAAAACAAATGTCTTGATACAACAGACCCCTTTACATTGATGAACAGGGGGTCAGAAGGAGATTTGACTTTACGTTCAGTGATATATTTCAGCATGGAAGCACATGGGCATAGAGGAGAGTCAATTTTGAAAGCGGATCTATTTTTTGAAATACATAGGAAGAGAATAAAATGTGAATCTAGAATATGCGTGAAATCACTGCAGCGAATACCCAGAGTTGGAAAGCTGGCAATAGAAGGAACTGATATTCTGAACATCTTGAAAACCCGAATAATGCAGATAGACATATGGTTTCCATTGTTAAGTCATCAAATGGAGAGAAGCAGCCTTGACGGAGGATTGAAATCAAATTGCTAAGAATGACTATAGAGATAGGCAGGCGAAAAGGAGAAGCGGCCAGACAGCTCTTAGAGATTCCATGCAGGTGGGGACGGACAGCTGAAATTGATAGTAGAGTTGGAAAAGCAATAGACATAAAGCGAAATTGGTGTTGTATTACTGACAGATGGGATTTGATTGTAGCTGGTGCTGGATGTAAACAATCCTTTGCGTGTACTATGAAAACCATGATCCAGTCCTGGTTGAATGGATTCGGATTAATCCTGCTTTGGGAACAGAAAAATCAATAGGTGGTCCAGCCGGTGGGGTGATGGAAGTAGGCGTGCTACAGCCATGATGCTTGCTCTGTATCGAGTAGTCCGCTGATAGTTAGGTTCAGTTGAAAATTAGCTGGTTGAACTGGGGTGTCACTGCTGGCGTTGGCAGAGCTGTAGGGACCAGACTGAAATCTGGAAATCTGGAAACTAGAAAGAACGTCAGCTGTATTATTATAAATGCCAGGTAAATGGCGCACTTGGATTAGAAAGCTATTTGCTAGTGAAATCCATATTAGAACTATTGGTTTCTTTGACCAAAGACGTATATGTGCTGCTGTGACTATTGGGTATCTTTCAATGAGCTGTGGATTTTAAGTGTGTTGATAGGTTTTCGATTTCTAGTGGCCATGCACTAGAAAACCACTGATTGTTTAAAGACCTCCAAATCCCTTAAATGAAGCATCCATAAATAAAGCCAGGTCGTGAGTGCTGAAATTAAATCACCATAGAATATAGACAGGCCATGAGAGCTGACCACATTTTAATGGATTTTCCAGCTTCTAATGAAATATTAATGTAGGAATCCAAGTTTTTGCTGTTAATGAAAGAGTGAGTAATCGAGACATAAATGTCCGACCTTGGGGAAAATGCGAATTGCAAAATTAAAATGGTCCAGCAAAGAGAGTGGTGCGCGTTTCTTAATCACATTACTGATCTGAAAGTTCTAAATAAAGGAACGAATATGGTCGAGTTTAGATACAGGGGGCTTGCTGAAAACATTCAGTGCCAGTATGATTCCTAGAAATTGCAGTGGCTAAACAGATAGTTTCCAACACTAGATCTTGAGATATTAAAGTATTTAAAAACAGCAAAATAGCAAACAAAAGGAGAGGTAGATGAGTCGATAGGGCAGATCGATACAAAGTGTGCGGTGGATCGTATCCCTGCAGGTGTTTGCTCTGAGGTTACTGCAAGACATAGATTTGCTGCAAAACCTGTTAAATTGATCTGGAACAGTCTATGAATGCATTATCCATCGTGAGGTAAGATGCTGCTTTTAATTGTAGAAATAGTTCTTCCATATCTGCTGGCAGTTCCGCACATTAATTATTAGCTTCTTAACCCTTTGCGGCCCATTTAGTCAGCGCGTCTCAGGCAGTATTTTTTTTCACAGTAAAACAGGTTTAAAAGGCACTGCATCTCCAGTCCCGCCCCACCCCTTGTTCACTGTATTTTTCACATACCTCTTCATAGTATTGCATACCGATAAATCATCTCCTGATCACTCGTTTTATCACCAAACTCCTCAATAATACGATCCAAGTCATTATTTTATTACTATAACATCTCAAAAGGCTCTGCACATGTCTGTGATATTCTTTGCGCACTGAATGCAGAAGCAGCAATCTTGTTTGTTTATGTCCGTGTTATCTCTGTGGGACAGGGTCCGACATTGGACCGGAAAGGGAAAATTGCAATGTCGGACCAGGTCCAAAATAGGGCCGCAAAGGGTTAAAGTAAAAATTTAAAACCAAACTCCAGGTAATAAAATGATTAATTAGAAAATACAGGGCTTTTTTACGCAATGATATAGCTAGCTTAAAAATACACACAACTTGTGGTGTCATACTACCATCTAGTGGTTACAATCAAACATGCATGAGACCACTTCATGAAGCGAGAGGATAGACTACACGAATGCGTTGCAAAACACAAAACCAAGACAATTTCAACATGAGTTAAGTTCAAAACAAGCTGGGGATCCCGTGACGAATGAGAATTGAACCAGATTAATATCCTACCCATTATGATTTTGTGTCTCAGTTACTGAAAGAAAGTAGCAACGAATCGCTGCAGCCAGGAGATTGTATGGAAACACTGCAACGTGATGATTGACAGATCTACTGTCGATATGGGCATGGAGAGACGAGGCTGTAATAGAGTCTGCAATGGCGAGAATGTAAACAGAATTGAGTGATTCCAGGCGATTGTGCACCGAAGGGCATCGTTGAGACCTGAATAAAAGCTTGCTGTCTTTATAAAAGGTCAGAAAGATAATCTGTGCTACTGGATCTTGTAACGCAGTCTGAGAGTAAAATGTTGGCGGCCTAAACAGCTGGGGAAGAGGTGCTGCTGCTGCTGCTTAAGCACTGGATTGCAACAGAAAAGAAATACCTTTACGAACAGAGCTTTCAGGATTCTGTGAATGTGCCAATCTTTAAAAAGACACACTGGAAATGTGAGCCAAGGAAGATTTTGTTAAGCTCTAGAGGTCAGAATACTGGATACAGTAGCAGCACGATCGATTACTGTACCATGGCAGCGGCTGATGTGGAAGGTCAGCATTGCGTGGAGTCGAAGGGTCGCTATGTTGGTAGGATAAAGCAGGATACTGGGTGGATTTCATTTGCCATTTCATCTGCTGGATTTCAATAGATGGATAATGCCATCATCACAGATTTCCTGATTCTAGAAAGAAAATTGCTGCAGGTGAGTGTTCTTCTGTATTCTAAATAATCAATTTAGATGTGGGTCTGTAGTGATACATGAAACAAAAACTAAACACAAGACTACTACATAGGGATATCTAATGGTTTAAATAGAGTAGACTTAATTGATGAAAGGAGATGATAGGATAGAGGGGCTCTTGCTAACACCGCCCCACCCCCTCCCCTGAACCACACTTAATAGGTTATTGTTTCGATATTGTGTCCCCATAATCCTGCTGAGCCCCATAAACTGGCTGTCTGTACACTGCTGTCCATGAGTTAGTGGATTGCCTGGCATTTCTTTAGGTTTTCTGATCCCCGTTGCTTCAGCTTGTCTACATGAGTGTTTGTTGGCAACAGCATGTGATTTTAGCAAGGTGCTTCTATGCTGTTTAATATATTCATTGTGAGGAAGCATTTCAGGCTTGTCAGTCCCTAGACCCAGAAACAAATCTATTGGCAATGGCAGGTACCTGTTTTCCCTGCCATTGATTAGCGGTCCTTTAATCAAACTGAGCGTTTGCTGGCAATTACTGTGCTAATAAATGGCCCCCTGTTATTCTTTTACAACCTGTTTCCTTTGTTCCCAGGATCTCCAGCTGTGTCTATGGAGAGGAGTTGTTATCGAAGGAGTCTTTGCTAACCCTTCAGTAATCCCCTGCAAATCCCTGCTGCAGTAATTGGTTGTGAGTTTCAGGTCTGCCTCTGAATCTGTAGTGCTAACATTGTTTCCCTCTGCCACTGGGACTGACTTGAAAGCGATTGGAAATCAGACTCGCTCCTTTCCATCGGCAGCAGATCGAGATCAAATCCTTTGCAACTGAGATTCTGTCTGGCAGCCCCAGAAAGAATTGCAGGGCTGTAAGAACTCAATCTTACTTACTAAATCGCACTAAAGTGGAAGCTACCTAATTAGCCACCAAAACACAAATAATACTGTCAGGTGAAATATAAGAGATTGGTGAATTAATTTCTAAATAGCAATTAAACAAAAGCATTCTACACACAGGTGTGCTTTGACTTTTGTATACTGGGTGAGCGGAAAACACATTACTGGTACTCTTTCTCACAATAGAAAACCCATTACTGGTACTCCTGCTCAGAAACCAGTACTCGTACAGATACTTGTACTCAGATTGATTTGGATTATATCACATTCATAAATGCGGTTAACTTATAATTTAAAGCAAAAGAACAACACAAAACTGGTTTATATTTTTAAGCAGTTCTGTATTGAATAAACATTGTTTTGAGGCGGTAAGCATTTTTTTAAACATTTAATTTATTTATTTATTTATTTATTTATTTGAAGAAGAAAAAACTATGCTATCAAATGCCTTTAAAACACCACAAACACAAATATAAACTACAAAAACTTAACATGTACAAAATCTAGTTAAAAAAGCAGCTTCAGTCTTTTCATCGAAAAAAAATTGGGTACATAACATAAAAAGAAAGATAGGCTCCATTCCATGATAAATAAAAATGAGAATGCAATCCTCTTTGAAGAAGAGTTCCTCCCGTTTCCCAAGTCATACAAGGACGTTCCTGGTATCCAAATAAAGAACAGCGACTGAAGTGTAATCACATGTAAGGGTACCCTGTGATCTTCAAAGACTGTGAGATCTGTTCATTTAAACCCCTGTCCGCTGACAAAGGGTTAACCACGTGTCATTTTAATTGTGTTGCGCAATCATTTATTTATTATCAAATTATACAGGACGTCTGTGACGGGGTGGGGAATAACGTCCGCATTGAAGTGGGGACCACTTTGACCAGACTGCAAATAACTAGTAAATAAATATTTTTTTTAATAATATTTTATAGTTATTTTGGGGATTATTGTGTGGAGAGGTGCCTGTGTACATTAAAAAATACTATTTTTCAATAGTAGGCTAATGTCTGTTTCTTGAATCTGTAGCCTCAAAAATGCAAAAACACATACTTTTCCAAAAACTTCGGAAAGTGATATTCGATGTATCTTGGATGAAAAAATAGCCCATTAAACAACGTACATGAAAAAAAGCATACATCGTGGAAAATATCTTTGCCACGAAAAATACATGCTTGAAAAGGATTAGATTAGTTTGGTTTAACTAAAACAAAGACAGGAAGACTGGATTTAAAGACACTGCAACACAAGAAAACACACACACACAAAAAAAACACAAAAAAGGCTGAACTCCAACACACACACAAAATGAAGGACTAGCCTTGAAAAGGCCAGTTACCCAATATCATCTCAAAACTTTTTTTTAAAAGTATATTTTAATAAATGAGGTTCTTGTAGAAAAGCTGTTAGTAAATCCCCTGTTCAAAGTGGAAGTAACATATATCTGAGAAGAGTTCGATTCTGAGCCGAACACTCTGTCTGCTTTTCTTCCCGTCTTATAAAACACAGAATGATGCTGAGCTCCACCATATCAGAGAATGTATCACACTGGTTCCTCCTCCTTCCCCTCGGACTGGCTCTCTATCTCTAGACTTGAGATTGACAATTATCACTGTCCTATTGGAGCTAGGAACTGATTCAATTCAAATATTTTTCTCAGAAGAACAATTTATAGCCAAATTACTCATGTGAATTGATACTCAGAAAAAATGGCCATACTTATTACGAGTACTCGTTTTTGCTCAGACTCTGGCACACCCCTGCTGTCCAGATTAAATTCAAACTGCAGATTGTACTGGTAGCAGCCTCAGTTTGATATTAGAAGATGATATTGTGTTTTTATTATAGACTGGTTACGTGGTGCAGATAGAAATATAAACAGCTTAAATAACTCACAGCATTTCTGGGTCTCAACCTATAGTCTGAACCGACTGCCGACTGAATATTGCTATACAAGAGTGCTGGAGAATACTAATGATACAAAAGAGCAATGTGGGGATTGCATCATTGCCTGGTTATCTAAAACAGGTCCTAATAACTTTTATATGCATCAGACTTAATAAATACATATATCTTTTCTATCATTCTAGATGCACTCTATTACTTTAGCTGGAATTTAACCACCAACAAGCAGACAATTGGTTTGAAAGTTGGCATTTACAGGACTGCTAAGTCTAATGTAAAACATACCATCACTAATGGTTCTTTATGGAAATATATCTTTGTTACCTGGGTAGTTGAAGCTGCTATCCACTACAAAGTACAGTGTTAATAAGTTTGGGTATAATTTTCAAAGATATCAAAATACAGTAGTCTTCAACTGAGAGAACACCCCTCGGGAAGCAACAATATGAATCAATAAATACATATATATTTATTACTTGTCATGATGCACGTGCATCAACATATGCAATGAACAGAATAAGTAAGAGAAAAGCAATAGGCAAGTGTATGTTAATAAACTATAATGATAAAGTAACAGACCAACTGATGTTGATAAACTAACTGTTAAACTAAATTAACACAGCACCCCTACACATGTTAAAAAATGCAGCAGATTAATTATGAATATCTGTACAGGAGCAATATTCAAGACATGCACAAAATTATTTAACAGAATGGTTAAGCGACTCACCAGAACAGGAAACACCATATTTCTCTGCGACTTGATTCAGGTTTTATTCAGGAGCTCAAACAATTTCCAACTTTTTGTAAGATGAGAAACAGCGGCACTGTTTGTTTACATGCCATTTTGTAGCAATGAGGTGCACTCATGGAAACCAGAATACAAAACGAGGCAATGATATGATGGTTGACAAACCATTTGAATTGAAGTTTGATGATGATGAGTTATCAGGTTACAAAACAGTACTGTATCAGTTGTGAACGATTCCCCAGTGGTGCCAAAAAGAGAAGTGGTTCTTTTAAGAGAAGTTCCTGTTCCTTTAGGCGGAGCGTTTACGATGGGAAAAAGCAGTTTCACCACAAGGGTGTTCTCTTAGGCAAAGTGTTCTCTTTGCCTAAGAGTTGTTCCTATACGCAGATTACTGTTGTGGACCTCAGCAAAGATTAATAGATCTAGTCCTGAGAGCTGTGCCTCAGATAAAGCTGTAGTGATAATAGAAGAACCTGACTGTGTGACATGTATGTTATAGAATGGAACTGTAGAACTTATGTATGGTCTGAAGGAACTGACTACTAAAGCAAATGTGCTCTGTGTTTGTACCTGCAATTCCTGCCAGAGCTCTATATATTGCCCTCTGGCCAGGACTAACAGCAAACCAGCCTGCCCAGTGTACTGGTTCAATGTGCTGGTTGTTTATTGTATGTTTGGTTTTATCTATTTATTTAAAAAAAAATGGTAGAAAAATAGTTATTATTATGTATTAACAAATGCCCAGACAGTTTAATATTTTCAAAAACATGTGCATGTCTTTATGCAGCCTCCGAGACTCACTTAAAGATGTCTTTCAGGATTATATCAATGTACAGTGTGCATTGATAACACAGTATGCAGTACAGACTTTTGGCGGCTTATGCTATAGCCCATTGTATACATTTATTCTTTAAAAGCTAGTATCCTGTGCGTAGCACCATGACGTATAATAGCACTATAAATCCTTCTGATTGATTTACTAACATGGGAGGAATTCAAAAGGAATTTATTCCAAAGTATCATTAGAAACACATTCTTCTGAAAGAAGGAAAAAACTAAACTTTTCCTGGAAAGAAACAAACTAAGAATACATAAGAGCCCTTGCTTTCAGTTTCTAAGAATACATAAGAGCCCTTGCTTTCAGTTTCTAAGAATACGTAAGAGCCCTTGCATTCAGTTTCTAAGAATACATAAGAGCCCTTGCATTCAGTTTCTAAGTTGTTTATTTCAAGCTGTATATAAAATAGTCATGGGGAAAAATGAGTCATGAACATATTGGGCTCTATGTACTAATATTACTTACGCGTTTGTAAATACTGTGAATGCGTCGCCTCCTTCCTTTGTAGGATTTTTGCGTGCAATCTACTAAACAGCTCTATTTCGTGAACAACTACCGTAATATCAACGCAAGTTTACAAACAGCATAAATTATTGCTCATTATACAGGAGTAATTGGAATTTGCATCTCATTATAAATAGATTTGCAATGCAGAAAGTCAAGATTTAGAACTTCCTTCTGGCAAAGATAAATGAGTAGTATAGTGAACAGGAAGAAGTAGTAGCAAATAAAATAGGATGGAGTTATGGCTTCTGCAGACTCCGACCTTGATGCAGCTATGGCAACGGTCAAAAAGAAAAGGAAAACAACATTTCCACAAAGACGACATTTACCTGTTAGTTAGTGAAATGGAAAAACAATCAGGAAATATTATTTAACACTTCGCAGGGCCAAAAAACATTAAGAAACAAAACATGGAAAGAAATAACTAACAAAATAAATTCACTGAGACCAGTGCCGGCGTTAGGATTAGGAAGTGACCCCCCCAAAAAAAGAAACAGACACAGAGCGCTGCTGCAGCACAACCTAAAGAAAACCTTTTGAAAATAAATACATCAGCAGCAAAATCTGAATCGGTCAAAAACGTATATATTAGTAATCTCCAGATCCAACATGCCAGATCACTCAATGACGCTAGCTCTTACTTATACTGTGACACTTTGGATGATCTAGCCTGTATAATGTCGATGCCCGGCTCCTGAACGCAGGTGAAAGCACAGTAACATGGACAGTCTTTGAGTAATAAGAACCATTAAGAATGATTGCAAACATAATGGGTACAAAGTCATTCTCGATACAAAGACAATGCGTCCGTCAGTAACGTCATGTAGAGAAATGTCATGAAAGGGTTTCTCAACGTAAACGAATGCAGTAATCTTGGACTGACATTTGAAGTTTCCTTAGCTAGTACATTCTGGATTTATAATGTCAAAGGGTAATAAAGCGAGATGATGTTTAATTAATATCCTTTGAGATAAAAGGGGACTGGGTTCAGCTGGCTGAATTCCAGTACAATGAATGCATATTCAGATATTATTCACACACATGGTCCCTCATCACTACACTGCGATGGGACATGCATGCCCATAAGACACTAACTAACCAAACAACAACACTAACAAACCACACAGTTTACCTCAATGTATTGGCTCCCAATTACGATAATGTAAGCATCTGTTTACTTACCACATGTCTTCATCTACATTTGGATGCGGAATGTCAATCTGCTGTAAGTGCTGAAGTGTTTTCTTTCCACAGACAGTCCTGAAACACAACAAATAAGAACAGCTCAATAAAGGCACACTGTATGATGTTCATCATGCGTGTCCACTGGGGACTGCAATATGATCCAATGCATACACAGCAGTCTAGCTGAAAAAATAAACATTAATATTGTGGACTTACAAATTAGACCCGCTGCTGCTGTAGCAGTGTAAACAGTCATGGTCAACAATGATACCATGGTTTACTGACTGCCTTACTGACTTACTGAGTGCATGACTGCAAGTGGTATGGTTCAGATTTATAATGTATTACTGCACAGTAACAAACACAGTGAAATGTGATTACAGAAAAAAAGGAAATGAGACTGGATGAGCCTGCCAACTAAGATGTACAATAAAGATTATTTTGTTTTGTTAAGCAGGAAAAATATATATAAAGATACAGTACTGGATGAATCGACTCTGTTAATACCCATACAAGGAGAAGCTTCATAGGAACACAATATTCTATTGATAGCATTTGAATAGTACAGTATTGCTTCTTGACAATGCAGAGCCATGTTTTGAAACCTGAAGATAAATTAATCTTCCCAGATCCATCTTACAATGTTACAGAGTACAGGCAGGATGGCCCACTCTCCTATTGGTTTACATTGCTTGTTGATTTAATATGCTGCTCATGTCATGTGTCTGGGTTTAATAAAATGTATACTATAGTTCTCTGTGTTTTATTTTGTGACTACTATGCAAATACAGTATGTTTTTAGTAAGGGAAGTTAAATACTGCGACTGTAATCATGTTTCAAAGATAATGCACTGATTGCACTGTCATGACTGGGTAGAGATGGTACAGTGGGTTCCTTGGAGAATGTCCCTGGTACCGCGGTAGGCACGGTAACTGATATCCCTCTGCACCGTAGTTGCTGCGGAAACTCTCTTTTTTTTGTGTCAACTACATTTGTGAAAAAATCCCCTAAAGAACCACCAGGTGGTTTCTTTCTAACTTTAAAAAAAACCCTGTCTGTACACCAGATGGTGTCGTTTCAAATCGTGTGGCACTGTATCATGTTTTAAACAGTAACTGAAGCCAACAATATACATTGATGGGAGAAAGAAATGGTGACAATTACATAAAACCTAAATGCAACATAAAACCAACATAAGACTGAGTCTTACTTTGACTAGAAAACAGAATTGATACTATCATGGCCAAAATTTATACACTTATTATTTTGCCTGTCAGGGTCTATGTAAAAATAATCAATAATTATTTATTTTCTTGAGTAATTAATAATGATTCGCGGGTAAACTAAGGGTCATTAAACGGGGACAAGAACTGGAAAGTGTGTATTTTTGCAAGATGGTTTGATTAAACAAAATTAATATGTATTATAGTAATACTGTACTGTACAGTATTTTACATTGCTACAAATTAATTATCAAGTACTCACATGATACCCCTATATAGAGGGAGGGATTAAATACATCTAAAGCACAAATCATCTTGTTGAGGAACAATGGTATCCAGTTCATTCAATTCCCCAAAGCTCGCTGGCGCTCTCTGCTGGAAAATTAAGTAGTGGTTTTACACTTCAAGCTGCACTGCACAATTACCATGGTGTACTCTGACCTGCCTCAAGGTACCATGAGTTTGAATGGTACAGAGGACATTCTCCATGGAACCCACTGTACTGAGGACATCTTCCATGGAACCCACTATACCGAGGACATCTTCCATGAAAACACTGAACCGGGACATCTTCCATGAAAACACTGCACCGGGACATCTTCCATGGAAACACTGTAATCTGTCATCTGAGATCTCCAACACCAACTTCATATGCCAGCTAGGTGGCAACTGGTCTGTATTTCTCACTGTGACAGAGATCGACAATTTATTCTGTAGGGTAGGTTGTTATAACGGTCTGTTTGTTTTAAACTAGACTACCTATAACACGATCCGGAGCTGAAGCAGAAGCCAGCATAAACACGGACATCACTTTCACCCCTGCATTTCACGGAGAACTGTAATACACCACTTGCACTTATTCACTATCACTACGGATTGTGTTTGTGTTTTGTGTTTAGTGTTGGTGTGTAAAACTGGACTTTTGGTTGCGGGTCAAACCCAGGGATTTACAAACACAGAGTGATACACACCACTGTATCATTCCAACATTATTATTTACAGGTGTTTGCCATAAGGATCTGGACATTGTTAATTAAATCAATAAACACCCTTGCACCTGGAAATTGTCTGTTTTGTATCCACTCTGCACTACACGCACCTGTATTCGCTCACCACTTTGCCACACTCACTAATAATATTGCATGTGCAAGCTTTTTTCTTACTTCTTGTTGGTGGGATTTTTAATTACAAAGAGTTGTACATTGTTTCTTTTGATTTTTTTTGTAAGTTTAAGAGACAGACCATCTTTATCTAATTATTTATTTTTTGTCACGGGACTCCAATAAATTGAGCAAAACCACTAAAAAAAGTTGTATTTTATTGGATTCATGTCTAAAGTTCACATGACACGGCACACAAGCTTCCAATGTTGTTACAAATGATTAGTACACATCTAGAGTCTGAAAAGTGGAAATAACTTTGAAACAGAATCACAGTCAGAATAAGAAAAGTAGGCTATCCAGATGCAGTAGCTTGACTCTGCTAATAAATTGAGACATCAAAACTTGTACTCTGTCTCGCTGATAGTTTCCTCCAAAATCAGTATAATCAGTTCAAAGTAAATTAAAATAAACAGACTATTACATATATAAGAGCAAGAAATAGGCAATAAACGTTGTATTCCTGTAGCTTTTAGAAGGCAGCATTATAATTACATCATAATAAAGCTATCTGACGTTTAAATAGAAATACAAATGATCCTTCAATGACAGCCACTATAATGGCCTTAATACAAGTTATGCTGCTCAGCTTTGGTACCTTTTCCACACTTTTCTTCATAGTGATTTTTCTACAGTATTTTTTTTTTGTATGTGTCTGGCGAATTGTATTAAGTTTATGGGTTTTAATCTTGAAATTTTCTATTGATCGACTAATCATCCGATCTATTAATTGATTAATCGATTAATCACAACTAGTCATATGAAATTGTATTGAAAGACAATTACAAGTAGTAACAGTAGTACCAGTGGTGTAACTTTGGACAGTGTCTGTAGCTGGGGCATGCATGGACATGATTCTATCTAGTGTAAGATACATATAGTAATACAATTAAAAATAAACATTCATTTCAATTGGTACCTTTGCGGTCATGATTGAACAGTAGGGGGTTGTACAAACCACAAATGTAATATTATTTATTTATTAGCAGACGCCCTTATCCAGTCAAGAGTCCGGTCAAGAGTCCAGAGCCCTAACCACTACTCCACACTGCTGCCCACAAATGTAATATCTGCCCACAAATGTAATAACCATATATAATGTTCACATATATAATGTTTCCCGCAAATGTTGCATCCGTTATAATGCTTGTGAATTACTTAACACATGTTTATTTATGTATTTAAATAACAGTTTAACTTATAATTAATAATCTTCATTAGTGCCGGTTTTGGATATAAAAATCCATTTGCATTCCCCCAATAATGACTGCCCAATGATTAAAGCTTCATGTTGAGAGAGATTGGGGTACAGTGTGGTGTCTCTGATATCCATATAGAGACAGTCCAAGCTTCACGTTGAGAGAGACCGGGGTACAGTGCTCCTCTGGGGTACAATGTTGCCCTAGGGTATAGTGTGGTGTCTCTTATACCCATATAGAGACAGCCTAAGCTTCACGTTGAGAGAGACACGGGTACAGCGCGCCCCTGGGGTACAGTGTGGGATCTGATACCCATACAGAGACAGTCCAAGCTTCACGTTGAGACAGAAATATTAACATATGACATATTGTGTAACCAGATAGTTTATTTGAAAAACTGTTTCAATTTGACTTATTTATATTGTTTATATTGTGTTTCATGGTTCATCAACATAGTTGTACCAGTCTGTACCATTTCAGACTTTACAGTCATTAACTGTCAGCTGATGCAACTCCCAAATTAAAGTCTTTGGGATGAGAGTTTTAACTTTATTTATCAATGGCCACATAAACACAATTTCCAGGACTAGCTCAGTAATACCATATTTTAAAAGCATTCATGGTTACTGATGCATTGAGAATACATCTGAACATGTTCATAAATATTTTGACGAACCCTTTTACATTATGTACAATTTGAGAAGAGTCTGCCAACATAGGGAAATTAGCTTTATGCAAATCCATCCAAAGTCAACTCCACTTGAATACTGCCTGTTATGGCAACCAAAATAGTATGTACAAATACTTCCTTCTGATAACATAACACAGGGAGATACCTTTCCACTGTACTGCACTGCCAACAAAAAGACCATAACACAGGGAGACACCTTTCCACTGTACTGCACTGCCAACAAGAAGACCATAACACAGGGAGACACCTTTCCACTGTACTGCACTGCCAACAAGAAGACCATAACACAGGGAGACACCTTTCCACTGTACTGCACTGTCAACAAGAAGACCATAACACAGGGAGACACCTTTCCACTGTACTGCACTGCAAACAAAAAGACCATAACACAGGGAGACACCTTTCCACTGCACTGCACTGTCAACAAGAAGACCATAACACAGGGAGACACCTTTCCACTGTACTGCACTGCCAACAAGAAGACCATAACACAGGGAGACACCTTTCCACTGTACTGCACTGTCAACAAGAAGACCATAACACAGGGAGACACCTTTCCACTGTACTGCACTGTCAACAAGAAGACCATAACACAGGGAGACACCTTTCCACTGTACTGCACTGCCAACAAGAAGACCATAACACAGGGAGACACCTTTCCACTGTACTGCACTGCCAACAAGAAGACCATAACACAGGGAGACACCTTTTCACTGTACTGCACTGCCAACAAGAAGACCATAACACAGGGAGACACCTTTCCACTGTACTGCACTGCCAATAAGAAGACCATAACACAGGGAGACATCTTTCCACTGTACTGCACTGCCAACAAGAAGACTATAACACAGGGAGACACCTTTCCACTGTACTGCACTGCCAACAAGAAGACCATAACACAGGGAGACACCTTTCCACTGTACTGCACTGCCAATAAGAAGACCATAACACAGGGAGACATCTTTCCACTGTACTGCACTGCCAACAAGAAGACTATAACACAGGGAGACACCTTTCCACTGTACTGCACTGCCAACAAGACGACCATAACACAGGGAGACACCTTTCCACTGTACTGCATAATTAAACCATGTTTGCATCATGTTTCAACTAGAAACATGATCATTACAGTATTTCTAAAGTTGAAGCAGTAAAACCAAAACAAGTAAACACATTCATGTTTATTATTTTCTTAGTGTTATATGTTTTTTGTTAAATAAAACATGGGACTATGGAAAATCTATTCCTATTCCTAGGGTTGAGCACAAACCTGAATTGTAATTTGGATTCATAACAAACATTAGTTTATCTATGTCATACTTATTTTAAAGTTAAACCAAGTAAGAAATGAGTGCCAAATGAGTTTTAAATGACTTTTCTTTTTAATATAGATTATCGATACCTAAAAGTTTAAGCGGTATTAACCAAGGATTCATAATAAAAAATATTAATAATAATTCTTTCATTTTCACAAGTCCCTTTTTGCTCTGCTGTTAATAGCTTTGTTTTCCAGACTTTATTCCAGGTGGTATCCTTACAGAGTCTGCAGTACACATTGAGATACACTAGTATAGTTCTTAGACTGGGGAAAATACAGTATATGGTTTCGCAAACAGCAGACATTTCACTTTAAGTATATTAACAGGACAGTTAATATACTTAAAGGAGATTCTAAAGTGGCTGACACTTTGGGAATTGTGAATCGTGTGAGTGTTATCATTATTTCAGTCAACAAACTACTTCAGCAAACACATGTAAACTGCTCATTTTTATGGTCAAGCAAGCCAGATTTCCACCTGTGATGATAGTCATGAAGTTGATTAATCTAAGTAAACTCTCTGTGCTAATTATTTGATAGCTGGCAGTCCCTAGATACGTACATTGCCTTTATAAACACAGCTGAAGCATTGTGCTGAATTACCTGTAATGTCATTGTGTAGTTGTGATGGTAAATGATCATTAAGAACATGTGTTGTGTGATAATAAAGAGATACAACAATTAAATATAATGCAAATGCGTAGGTATGAAATCTTCCTTTAAAATATGAATATTGCTGTGTAGTACTAAGTGAACTCTTGTCCCCATACACTTTCATGTAGCTGCTGCCACATGCTTTCACGAGTTTTCTTGTCTTGCAAGTGCTTTACTGAAGCTGGAGAAGTAGGGTACTGAATGTAATAAAAGGCAGGAAAATTGATTTTAAAACCTTAAGAACTAATACTTTACCTTCAGAGGCTGCTTTTATCTCTTCTCCACATTTGTATGCAGATATTAGATCCCAGCAGAGCTCTCATGCTGGACCGTATGTGCTTTTTACAAGAAATGCTTTACTCGCTCATTCCCCTACCTACACTTTCAGTGAGGCTGGGTGGCACAGCATGTGTTTTATTGAGTACCCGCTTAATGATAACATTATCCGTTGCTGCAATGGGCTCTAGCTTTTGTCTGCTCTCCCCAGAAAACAATCCTGAATATAAAATCCCTAAGTTCAATAATTCTCTGCACTGTGCACTACAGAATGTTAGGTCACGGATGTAACCCTGGTTCCCTGAAAAGAAAAGACGACCACCAAACTATACTTTTGGGATATGCCTGCCACATCAGGTATTTACTGTGCATTTTATGTCAGAGTTTCCGATAGGCCTCTCCGGGGAGTGATGTCCTCGGTCTTGCCTACCGAGGGAATAAGTAGTCACTCCGCAGAGCTCACACCAGGGCTGCGATGGCAGAATCCACCGGTGGGAATTCCACTAAGCCCAACGCCTCCGCACCTTCCAAGGAAGCGAGCGGGGCTGCATGTCTTGAGACACTTGATGCTGAGGCTGGTCTGTGCCAAAAGGACCGTACTTCTTCCAGAAAGTCTGGGAAAACTGGGAAGGGCTGAAAACGGAGCAGCACTGTTCAGACACTGCCGTCCAGGGAACCTGGAGGAATTTGGAGGCTCGCTCCATAAGTGCCCGAATTGAGATTGAGGGAGGGGTAACATCAGCCTCTGAGGTAACCTCTGAGCTGGGGCCCGTCTCATGAGTCAGTTCTTGGACCTCTCTCTCTTCCTGTGGGAAGGAATCACCATCCCAGGATGCTGCGAAATCACATCCTGTTCCTCCTCGCTCATCACCACGTCTTGCTCGGAGACGTCCGGGGCAACCACCGATGGGGACGGGGTCGGTTCCGGGGCAGATGCCGGGGGTGGAGCTGGGGTTGGAGCAGGGAGAAGAGCCTGCTGCCCTACCAGGTACTCCAGAACCTGAGCCTTCAGTTCGCAAATGTCCCTTGTCTGCCACGAGTGTCTCACCAGCTTAGTGCTCCTTGAAGGAGACTTGAGCGGCTGCGAGACTGACTGGTTGAAGCCTGCGCACAGGGAATGCTCTGCGAAGGGCTTGAAGCAGATGGAGGAGGGGGGAAGCCAGGCCTCCCAACACCACAGAGGGCTCAGTTGAGCTGGGTGACAGTCGCACCTGTGTACTCTGCCAGCCTTCTACGCAGGGTCCGAGGGCACTGATGCAGGGAGTGTCTAAGTACCACAGGCGTCAAGCACCGAGGCTGTGAGGCATCGAGGGCACCGCGGGCAATGAGGGCACTGATGCAGGGAGCGTCTAAGTACCGTGGGCATCCATCTGTAAGCAGTAATACAAAAAACACAGGTACACACACACAGTAGTACAATTAAAGAGAAAAACAGTCAACAAGCCAGGCGGGCAGAGACAAGCAGAGCTGAGTCCCATTGGAGGAATCACAGGTCTCCTTTTCCTTTTCTTTTTTTTTTTTAAATGGCAAAGCAGTACAAGAAAAAATATCACACACAACAAGGAGCTGTGGGGGTAGAAAAGTCACCGCGCTAAGTAGCGGGGAAATCAGATAATTTTTTTTAAGCTACAAATAACAGAGAAAAAAACACAAGGCAGCAAGCGCTGTAATGTTAGAAAAGCAGACTACAACCGCATAGCGATGCAGCTGTTGAAAAAAGAAATAAGAAATAAAACGTGGTGCAGTTGTGCGCCGACAAGCACAAGCCGACTTCCAGCAATAATTGCAGGCAATAAATTGCAGGGGAACTCCAGAAAACTCGAGTGAGAGCTCTTTTAACAGACTCAATCACAGCAACTGTACAGGTTAGTTATACCTACCTTCACTTACCTGTTGTGAGGAGCAAAACAGGAAGTGATCTCCGCAGAGTGACTACTTATTCCCTCGGTAGGCGGGACTGAGGACGTCACTCCCCGGAGGGACCTATCGGCAGCTCTGCCATAAAATGCTCAGTAAATACCTCACCTGTGGCAGGCATATCCCAAAAATATTGGTTGGTGGTCGTCTTCGAATTGAAAGGGAACTGTGCCAGGTACACTACCCACTGATTTGACAATCCTACCCAGTTTGTGAAATGCAGAAATGTGGGAAACGGGTCACAAGTATACGAAAATGTTACAACTCTGTAGCCATATTACCAGCATTAATATAAACTGTAGCCATATTACCAGTATTAATATAGGCAAATAGTAATGACAGACCACCTATAAATTCTGATAAAACTGTAATTCCATTTTCAAATGCTTAGTGATTTAATAATTATTTTATGGATTGCATTCTGGTAGAGAGGAGATAAGAGTACAGTACATATAACAAAGGCATAAGAAACAATTATTTTTAAAATATATTGCAACATTTTAAACAATTCATTTTTAAATATATTGCAACATTTTAAACAACTATTTTTAAATGTAGTGCAACACAGCTAACCTCTGCACTAAACAAACTGACTTGCAATGTGAGAGACATAAAACTTTATGAATGGCTATGAATGGTTTCAGAGGTGGTGGTATAAGACCCAGCACTGTTTAGATCAATTGAAAATAACTCAAGTAATCTTTTTTAAATTAAACCAAACTTACATTTTTGTTTAATTCTCAAAATAAATCTGTGCAGGACCATTTGGGATTTGCTGGACCTCTGCTTGAAGAAATACTATACATTTCTGCACAGCAAATCCTGTTATATGCAGGGCTGCCACCTGTCCTTGTTTTCACTGGATCGTGGAAAGTGTCCTGATATATGCAGTACTGTACGCTAGCACGACTTACATAAGATACAATATCACTGCAATAGCTGCACAATGTTAGATGGTTGTCAATACTGTAGTCGTAATATTATCAATGTTACTAACTGGATGACTAGATGATCTCCAGAGTTTAAACTTTCCAGAACCCCCTTTCCATTCACAAGTTCTGGTTTTTGTACCATGAGAGGGACATGTACTGTATTGTACCTTTACTTTCTAATCAATGAAATATTCATTATTGCATAATTAAATTAGCAAATCAATACGGGGAAAATACATGGATAGCATATCAATGTATGCTTTATGAATAATTATTGAAAAGAATTTGATCCGAAAAGCTTGTGGAGAAGATGTTCTTATGTGTGTGTGTGTTTGAGGCATAGGGAAATGAATGACAAATCCCAGTACGTTTCCCAAATTCAAGCTGAACTGATGCAGGCGACAGCTGCAGATTAAATGTGCGTATGCTCATGTTGGGAGCCCCCTTGGGTTTGACTTCATAAACCACCACTCACAGTTGGTGGCTATAGTCTTGTATTCATTTTCTGTCTCTGTGAAATTCTATTTCCATGTAAGCTGAAAGAAACACTTGGCAGACTTTTCACTCGTATTCTTCAAAGCTGTCATCACAAGGCCTGTGTTGTGAATCAGTTGCACCCTCTGTATAAAATTCAAGAGGATGTGCAGTAGCTTCATATGTTATGTGAATTGCTTGTCCTTACTTCCCTCTGTGTTTGCAGTCACTCTGAGTGCTTCTGGGTTCTGTTGCTCCAATATCGAGTTCTTATCCTTTACTCCAAATCTGCCTTTATCTGGATTTCAGCTGCTTTGAGATGGAGATTTGAGTATCCCAGGCACAGTGACTGAACAGCCTTTCTTATTCCATTCAATTCATGTGACAAGGGCCCTTTGAACCCTACCAGCCATACCTCTTCCCTGTATAGAGTAAGTTAGGTGGCTGAAAGGTCTGAATGGAATGAGGAGGTCCATTGAGTCTCACGATTCTCCAGACATGTTCAAAGCCAGATAAAGATTTAGAGAAAAACTATAATACCTCAATATCTGAGCAACCCAGAAGCTCTCCGAATGATTACAAACCTCATACAGTAATAAGTGAAGCAATCTGAATGTCATTTGAAGCTCCTTGCTCTTTAACCTCATTGATCAGCTCAGCCAGTCAACTTCTGAGCAGAGCGGTCATTATCATTCTAGAGATGCCCTTTAAAAGCTGGCAGGACTTTACAACCTTCAAAATCACTTGAAACATACATGCATTTCAAGCAGCCTGAGCAATCCTGTCCAAATACACAGCATATCCACTCTGTTTATAATGGCACAGATATCCTCTTTACCTGGAGATGATGGACCTTGTCTTTCTTGAGGTGCTCTTGACTCCAGACACTTAAATGATGCTGCAGTCAATTATCTAGCAGGAATGTACTGCTGCGTTGGAAACGAATGCTTAATCCGAGAACTTAAAATAATAACTAGGGGGTTCACAACGATACAATATATACCTTGATATATGGGTTATCTATTAACAAAATGTTACTGTTAATCTTCATTAACAGTAAATATATTAATGAATGTGACACATAAATGCAAATAATTGTTTACATTTGAAAAAGGATTCAACATGCTGATTCTAAACCAAGAGTGATACACCCTCAAAATCTTTCAATGTTTCTAATAAGGGAATCAAAGTAAAAAGTATACAATTTAAAGCTGCAGTGAACAATTACTTTGATTTTATTTTTAAAAAGTCAAGTTTGACTTCTGTGTACTCTATCCTAACTGTTGGGGGTTTGTTTACATTCTTCAGTGTTATCTGTAGGGGCATCACATAAGACCCTTTAAATTCTAAGACATGCATTGTTCACTTTTCTTTAAAAACACTAACTGGTCAACGGGTTTCCCAATCCTGATCCTGGGGGACCCCTGTGTATGCTGGTTTTCATTCCAACTGGGTTTTCAATTACTTAATCAAAACCTTAATTGAAGTTACAATGTGCTTAATTAGACCTTTTTCATTTTTCTCAGCTCTTAAAAAGTTGCCGATTTTCAAGTTAAAATTGTATAGTTAACTTGAACTCTCCAACTGTTCAAAAGCTGAAAACAATTTTAAAAAGTCTAACTAAGCTAATGAATAGTTCAGTTAAGGGTTCAATTAAGTAATTAAGAACTCAGTTGGAACTCAATTGTGTTTTTTTCTTTTTTTCTTTGACCTCACACATTATTACTTAAATACCAGCTGTGTTCCAGAACTGTTAATTATGAATTAGAGTAATGGAATACTTAATTACTCTCTAAATGCCATTCATTAGCCGGAGTGTTGTTTACTGGAGCTCACAGGAACAGAGGTAAAGTGTAGATTGAATACATATCCAAACTGCAGATCATATACAGTATAGGAAGCAGTGGTGTGCCGTGACAAAATGGACTGGGGTAGCAGAGTGGTCACAACCCCCTGCTACTTGTAAGCCACAGATACCTTTCATAATCTGAATTCTGAAAGTGCCGAGTATATCCTTTCCCTTCCTGTGTCAGCTCAGTGATCTGTGGTGTATATCTCCCTTTTTTAACAATCTCCAATTTTTCAGAGAAAGTTCTCCTGAAAAAGTAACCAAATAGACTATGACGTCTCAGTTTTCTCACTTTTTTTATTTTAGTGTAAAATAAAATTCGAAATAATTAGATGTTGTAAAGGTATTTGTATTTATCAATGTATATTTATAAGCAATATCCTGTGAAATCCAGCTATCCTCCTAACTGCAGTGTTAACCAAGGAATATTCATGTTTTGGGGTTGCTCACTAATGATTGGTCAGCTGTCAGAGCTTTGACTTTCCCATTGGTTGCTAAAGCAGGGCCTTCAAGTGAGGCAGAGAATACCCTGGGAGATTTATGGCCCGCCTCTGCTCACTCCGGATTGATCGCCTGTCTAAAAAAAAAGGACATTCTTCGACTCGCCTATTGGTTAAACTCACTCAAGACCTTCAACTGAAACGGAGAATACCCTCAAGTGTCTGGTCGTTATTTTAGACTTATGCGGGGGAAATGCAGATCTCTTATTGGCTGATCACATCCCCTTCAGGAAACCCCTAGACTCTTAAAAAACCTCCAGTAAACCCTATAAGTCATCTTGGGTAAAGGCGTCAGACAAATGAACACATAATAATTAGAGTAGTATGTTTCATAGTATAAGCAAGCACACAGTACACAAGTAAGTGAGGCAACGTAATGTAATTTGACTGATGGTTTACTTGGCACTGTCTGGTCAGCAGAGAATACCTTCAAGGTCCTGACTGCACACCACTGATAGGAAGGAGCTCAATGAAACGGAACCAGCTTTCAGCAATTCTGAGAAACAGTAGGGCTGGCGTTGAAAGGGTTCTTCAAAAAAGACAATCCGAGCACTTTTTTACAGCTCCTGTAACCACCAAATGGAGGCAGCAACACGATTAAAGGTAGCATACTGTAAATAGGATGTAGAAAAAGAAACAATTCTCTCATCTACGTGTCATTAATATTATTTGGTTTCCAAATCTTGTATTGTTTCCGTTTTTTATTAAATGCTTGAGCTCAGCAAGTTGCTTCCAGTTGAGAAGAAAGGTCATGTGATTATTGGCCTCACCTTCTACCCGTTGTGATTCGCTGGTTGAGGTTAATGCTGCTGCTAATAAGATGCAATGAATGTTTAAAATCATGTTGAGAGGATGCAATAATAAATGCATGAAGATTACCTTTACTGAGGACTGAAGAGACCTTGTTCAGTGACTGTTAACAGATTCGGAAGCCAGTTACATAATTCCACCTACGTCTTCCGCAGAAAATATAGCTCCTAGTGACCGAGTCAACTTAAAGAAACTGTCTCTCCAATAGAGTGTTCAGTTTATTTTTACCTTTTCATGGTATTCTTTGTGACAGACTTTAAAAAAAAAAAAAAACCTTTTTAGGAAAACCGTCTTTGGAACCAAAATGGAGCAGACATAATATTAATAATAATAGTCAGAGTTGGGGTAACTCGTCACTTAAATAACATGTTACATGTCAATAATGAGGTAATATAGCGCGTTCATTTTTTGATGGGAGTAATAATATTACAGTTTGAAAAAAATAAACGAGCGTGTCTTGTTACCTTTTCTCTGTTATACACCTACATTGGTGATGTCACAAGTGACCCTCAAACCCCTTCTCTCTGTATAAGGTATTGGTTCCTTTTGAATGGAAGACCTATGCAGTGTGACAAAGTGCTTGTTTGTCAACTTGAAATACACCAGACTGTATGCAGTTTCACTGTTAGCCACCAGGCGTGTTTATTATATTTAGAGGTGAGTCTTGTTCAAATTCTGTCACACACACACACACACACACACACACACACACACACACACACAATCTTTCCACCAGGTGTTTTCCGATTTCAGTCTCACTGGTTATCAAAGTCCTCTTTATAGTGACCTCTAGAGGTGAGTGGTGGAACAGTGGGATCCTCCTGAAGGTCCCAGTGAAGCTATTGCAGAGTGCCACAAGGTGGCAGTGAAGGCCCCTAGTAACAACCAAAGGTAAGTAATTTGATTCCGTTTGTTGTCCAGTGGCCCCTTGGTTTCCCTGGTAACTGTCTTGTTGTTTCCTTCCACAGATACCACTCCTCGGTTCCAGTGAGAATAAAATAGTCACTGACTTGTCCTTGTGTTTTGTCTCTCTTTGCCCAAAACTTCAACACCCGAAGAAACACACCCCTTGGTTCCCTGTAGACCATCACTTGGACTCTTCTTTTAGTTATTTCTCTTCTTTTAGTTATTTTTAGTTAGCTCGACGGACTCGCTAACTGCACACACAAAATACAAACACCTCGACAAACTTGTTGTTTAAATCTGGCTAAAGAAACACATTCAAAAGCTTTTCAAAAATAACAAACCGATTCAGTAATTCCTTTTAGTTTTGTTTGGTCTCTCAGAGAAGTCTCCAGCTCTCTCAGCACATGCTCGCCACAGATGATCCTTCCTGGTTATTTCCCCCTTCCTGTGTCATGACAGCTTCCTTTAGACTCTCTAAGAGGTGGAACTTCCTGTTCCCCAAACCAATAATGAGAGACTGTCTCAGAAGCTTTTAGAAGCCATCAATGCCTGTCTCTCCAAGACTAACCACCACTAGTGGTGGGTAGACCAAATTAACAACAAAAAACTTTAAAATCCCAAATATCATGCCCATGCCTATATAAATGTTTCTGGACCAGAGGTTTCAGCCCCAACCTCCTATAATTTATATAGCAGAGGTATGTGTTGTAACCATATTGCTTTATATATTATTATTTATTTCTTAGCAGACACCCTTATCCAGGGCAACTTACAATTGTTACAAGATATCACATTATTTGTTTTACATACAATTACCCATTTATACAGTTGGGTTTTTACTGGAGCAATCTAGGTAAAGTACCTTGCTCAAAGGTAAGACCCCAGACTGCCTGGACTGTCTGAACTAGGATTCCAAGTAGATATGTGATCACTCAAAACATTTAAGTGTTAATAAACTGAAGGAGTACATATCTAATATATAACTTTGAATACCTGAGTCTGTGTGCTTATTCTTGATTAACTGTTGTCTGGGCATGTGAAAATTTGTAAGCCAGTACACATACAATGCACTATAGGAGTTTATTCTTTCTTATTTGCCCTCCTGTTTGCCTCCGCTTATTCTCCTAGAGAATTAAAGAAGTGCACGAATGTGATTGTGGTATTTATTTATTTTTAAGCCAAAGCATATTTCAGTTCAGTTGTAACCGTAAATGTGAACTGTTCTGTATTGTATTTTCAGTCAGCACGACACGCTGTTGAACCAGAAACAATAACAACACGTCTTACGGCAGTCCTTAAAGACGTAACTGCCTTGAACACATAGAAACCCTGAACACAACAGCTTTCATTGTGTGCGTGCACACAGTCAGGATTAACTGGCTTGAGTACAGAGCTTAATAAAGTCATAACAGAGATCCCAACAGGTACATAAACAGCTTTTTCTTCAGTAACCTAAGCTCCTTTGATGCAATACAACATGCACTATTGAAATCAAAACGTATAAAATAGTCTGACTGAATGTACGCTTTAAAGAACTTAAATTTCATGCATATGAAAAAAATATACAGTATAATTGATGCATAGATGTATAATATGTATCTATAAAATAGTGTCTATTAGGTGACGTTAATTTATGTATAGAATGTTTTATATGCATTGTCATTTTTTTCCAACTGGTTAAGATGATGGATTCAAGCACTGTTTTATTTTTACTTTCAAAGTCTAGTAAAAACATTTAAAGAGCAAGTAGCTTGAAATGTCATTCTAACAGATTTTTATTGTATTTTATGTTTGCCTTACTTTTTTATAGTGGTTCTGGGTTCTGTTGCTCCAATATACATATGTTAGGGTTCTTAATCAATTAATATTTTTGATCGGTTAATTTATGGGCATTAGTTGATTAATCTGTAGATGAATCTGTGCACATTTATAATAGTATCAATCTTATAGCGGCTGTCCTGCACAGTAATACTACAAAATCAATAGAATCTAAAATAAATAAATAAATAAATAAGCCCAATAGGAATTTGGTCATTTTAAAAGCATGTTTATTATTAATTTATTATTATTTTTATTGTAACACATTTTCACAGAACAACCGTTCTTTCGGGCCACTGTCAGTCACATACCTGAAAACACAAGACAGCTGAGCTGCATTTCCATCGTCGGTTGTTTAATCTACCATTAGAGCTTCGTACTTGGCTTCCTGTACTTCTGCATTTAGCAGAACCTGAGGCTCTGAAGAGATTAAGCCATTCTGAATCTTGTTAGAGGTACCCGAGAATACTGTGTTTATTGACAAGTGATTGCTTAACATGTTGTCGTAGTCAGAAATCAGAGAAAGTAATTCCACATAATTACCTCTGTTTGATGAATTGGTGCCTTCATCATGCCCTCTGAATGCCAGTTCTTGCTTGTCAAGGTAAACAACAGAATGAATCAAGCGTTTAAGAACCTCACGATTTTTTCTTGCTTGCTTATTGTGATGTATTGTATCCCTACGCTTCTGCTCATCCAGTTGGTCATCAATCTGGGTTTGTCCAAAAGTTTTGAGTGTAACAGCGGCTTGCAAGTGACTCATGTTGTGCTGACTTCGACAGACATCCTAGATTGCTGTAGCCAGAGCAGTTCCATATCGCCTTTTTCTGTACTGAACAAAAGACAGTTCCAGCAGTATACTTTTTAAATTGACAGCTACCGGTAAGCCATGGATACCTTTCATAATTTGAATTTTGGAAGTGGTGAGTATGTAGCAATGGCTTTCTGCATAAGGTATTAATCATGTAACAGATTATTGATGAATATGTTTTTTCATTATGTTTAGATAGTTCTTTAATATGCTTTTATATTAAGTTTCTATATAGTATTGTGTAAGTTTCGAGTTCATTCATTTCCCATCGGCAAAACCAGCTACGTGCAGTTTTGCACAGCCTAACACAACTCAAAGACACAGATAGGTGTCTGAATTAAATGCCAAAAGGCAGGAGATTATCAGAGATAGTGTGAGATGGGGAGGGGAACTGAAAGACAAGATGGATGCGCCCTGCTAGGTACAACGTGGTATGCAACGTCATGGACAGAGCACAACCCCCCTGCCTTTCCCCCGCAGAGGGAGTGTGCAATGATAGAGTGGAAACCCCTATCATTGGAGAGAAGTAAGACAAATGGTAGAGGAATTACCAGTTGCTTACGAAGGTATAAATATCAAATCTTGTAAAATTGTGTTAGTCTTTTCATCTCTTTTGAACTGACTCTGCAGATATCTGTGTTTTCTGATACAAACATATGCACAGCTGTACTGAGGCCTGATCCAAAGTCAGTTTGTAACTTGTGCTTATATGATTGTATTGGCGGTTTTTCGACCTGAAAAAAAAAGCCAAGGGTCACAAATGGAGATTAGATAAAAGGGCATTCAGAACAGAAAAAAGGAGGCACTTTTTAAATTTGAGTTCTGTCTGGTTTCACAAACGATAATTTAAAAGAATTTGAATAACATGTTTAACATATGTTATAAGCTACGGCAAAATACAAAGAAAAAAAGGAGTCATTGTCTGTTATAGGTGTGATTCTTAGCTGAATACTGTTTTACAGACAGAAAAGGGTGGCACCAGCAGCAAGCGCTGGCTGCAGGAAAAATAAAATAAAATGAGTGAGTGTGGTTTTAAAACTGCTAATGCTAATGGATAACTTATAGAGGAAACCAATTCTTGGAGATTGTTAAATCTGTTACAAACTAAGTTACCGGGAGTATTTTTATTAAATATTCTCGTGATTACACGTAGTTGTTAAACTCTACGTACAAGTATTATTGTGTTGTGGCAATATTGTAAACCAGACATGGTTTAATGTATTGCAAATACCATAAATAAGACTTTATATTCAAGTGTTATTGTGCTGTTGCTATGGTGCAAACCAGACGTGGTTTGGATTATGGCAAATAACATTAATAAGGTTTTGGAGTACTGTTCGTAAAATCAGTTAAACCTTTTATTTTATGAATTTTATTATTTTGACAGTTAAATTCGTCCGTGGTTCAAGTAAAATTAAAATTTAAACCCGAAACTATCTTTCTTTTATTTGTATGAAATAAACAGAGCAGTACTGATTATGGAAAGTTTTAGAAACGTTTTATTTTTCAATAAATTAACAGATTAATTTGTAAACTTTTGAAAATGCATGGAGTGGTATTAAGCATACTAACACGTTTTTAAAAAGGGTTTTTGAACTTGATTTAAAAAACAGAAAACTTTATATTTACTACATGCAGATAATGGATAGACTGAAAAGTGGATTTAAATGGGCAGTGATAGGGTAATTACTGTAACAATTGGTGGATATGTGCTTAAATTAACCTCTGTCCTGTGAAACACAAAGCAAAACTGTGAGGGGTCTGTTTTACAGAGGGCCCTGGATTAATATTCAGATTGATTATGTAAGGTTACTGCCAGTGTGCTCAAGGGAGGTTATAGGTGTGTGTTGATGGTGCTAGATATGTTTTGTTTTTCTGATAATAATGTATCAGAAATTAATTATTGTAAATCCAACACCAACTGCACATAAGCCTGTCATTTTCAGAGCTTAGGAGTGACAGAACAAGCTACATAAACTTTTAAGATTGCATTAAAAAGAGGTAGAATGCTTTAAAAAAAGGAAATAATTGGCCTCAAACCATTCCAATAATGTTGGCCTAATCCAATTGACCTGGTAGACGCTCAAATAAAACAAAACAAACTGAGTACTTGACATAGGTACAGAACAGATTAGCACAGCTCAAAATCAAAGCTAGTATTAATAATACAAGCTGAAAATGACTGCAAATATGCAACAATTAAAGAATCTGAAATTAACGCAGGAAATAGCATAATGACCAGGATAGTTATACCAAAGAGACCCCTCACCCCAAAACGGCATGGTCCATACACGGTAAACGACAAGGTCAATGTGTATGTGGTAGTAATTATCAGGAAAAAATTAATAAAATGGTATCACATTTCACAAGTGAAAGTTATAAAAACTGCTAACTGTATATACTACACTCTATCTCTTTCCACAGAATAACGGAAGCCAGATGGGACCCTCCTACGACCATACTGGGCAGCAGTGTGGAGTAGTGGTTAGGGCTCTGGACTCTTGACTGGAGGGTCGTGGGTTCAATCCCAGGTAGGGGACACTGCTGCTGTACCCTTGAGCAAGGTACTTTACCTCGATTGCTCCAGTAAAAATCCAACTGTATAAATGGGTAATTGTATGTAAAAATAATGTAATTGTATGTAAAAATAATGTGATATCTTGTAACAATTGTAAGTCGCCCTGGATAAGGGCGTCGGCTAAGAAATAAATAAATACTGGCAAAAGGACGGTAAAGTGTTTGACTCTGATAAGATGTGGAAACTTCCCAATCAAAATAGAAGGCTCAAAATTCGGAACATTTAACTTTACGGTGCCCTCGGCCAAAAGGCTTTGAACTTCCATCCTGCGGCTGGAGTCGTGGAGACCCACATGAAAACCTGAGCACATCTTTCAATGGAAAAAAGGCGAACAAGAGAATAATAACAGTCACCATACTAGATGAATCAAGCAGGAACTTTGACCATAGAGACTGTGCCTCCACAATTGTAAACAATGACACTAAACAGTATACCCAACAATGTTTGGAGATAGAGGTAGGGCTATGGTCCAATAATGATGCTCTAAACATTACAGTATGGTCAGAACAGTATGAAGGAACATATGAGGAGAACAATGCCAGCCACCAAAAGAATGGTTGGATAAAAAATGCACCCACTACCAAAGGAAGACATCATTATTGGTCCAGAATGTAAAACTGTTTTGAATAATGTAAATATGGTATTAACACGTGTTATGTTTAATCTTACTAATCTTACTGTTATGTTTGATCAGCATTGCAAGCCCCATACCAGTATCAGACAATGGTTACAAAGAAAGGACACTGGTATGGTGCACAAAGCATGCTGTTATGAAACCAATACACATGTGGTATGCCAATGTCTTCCAGTCACCCCAATTAATACAAACATAACCACTCACCTGGTATCTGAAATGTTTGATATTGGTAAAGGGAATTGCATAGCATAGACCCCACGTTTAGCAAAGAAGTTTGTATAAATGATATTGCAAGCATCTGAAATGTTTGCAGGTAATTATTAACTGTCGATATTTGATGGACTTAATCCAATGCCATAGTGATCAAACAGTGCTGTGGTCACGACATTAAAGAGCGTCACTTAAGCTATGATTGGCAGACAAAATAGAAATATTGAACATCATTTTGAAAATCCTGATTGTAGATGGAAAGCATCACACCCCAATATCTATATATATATATATATATATATATATATATATTAAGTGAAAAAAGAAGTGATATCTGAAACAAAAATCTACATTGGAAATGTGGAAAAATGCTAAGTTATCAAAAGTGCCCAGCTATTTAAAGTGGAGCTATCAAAAACACAAGCCAAGTTTCAAGAAACAATTGGGGCAACCTTGGCCAGCACCAAGCAAATACACCCTGCACCATTCAGAATCATTGCAAACACCCTAACATACACCCTGCGCCATTCAAAATCATTGCAAACACCCTAACATACACCCTGCGCCATTCAAAATCATTGCAAACACCCTAACATACACCCTGCACCATTCAAAATCATTGCAAACACCCTAACATACACCCTGCACCATTCAAAATCATTGCAAACACCCTAACATACACCCCGCACCATTCAGAATCATTGCAAACACCCTAACATACACCCCGCGCCATTCAAAATCATTACAAACACCCTAACATACACCCTGCACCATTCGAAATCATTGCAAACACCCTAACATACACCCTGCGCCATTCAGAATCATTGCAAACACCCTAACATACACCCTGCGCCATTCAGAATCATTGCAAACACCCTAACATACACCCTGCGCCATTCAGAATCATTGCAAACACCCTAACATACACCCTGCGCCATTCAAAATCATTGCAAACACCCTAACATACACCCTGCGCCATTCAAAATCATTGCAAACACCCTAACATACACCCTGCACCATTCAAAATCATTGCAAACACCCTAACATACACCCTGCACCATTCAAAATCATTGCAAACACCCTAACATACACCCTGCGCCATTCAAAATCATTGCAAACACCCTAACATACACCCTGCACCATTCAAAATCATTGCAAACACCCTAACATACACCCTGCACCATTCAAAATCATTGCAAATACCCTAACATACACCCTGCACCATTCAAAATCATTGCAAACACCCTAACATACACCCTGCACCATTCAAAATCATTGCAAACACCCTAACATACACCCTGCACCATTCAAAATCATTGCAAACACCCTAACATACACCCTGCACCATTCAGAATCATTGCAAACACCCTAACATACACCCTGCGCCATTCAAAATCATTGCAAACACTCTAACATACACCCTGCACCATTCAAAATCATTGCAAACACCCTAACATACACCCTGCGCCATTCAGAATCATTGCAAACACCCTAACATACACCCCGCGCCATTCAAAATCATTGCAAACACCCTAACATACACCCTGCGCCATTCAGAATCATTGCAAACACCCTAACATACACCCTGCGCCATTCAGAATCATTGCAAACACCCTAACATACACCCTGCGCCATTCAAAATCATTGCAAACACCCTAACATACACCCCACACTATTCAAAATCATTGCAAACACCCTAACATACACCCTGCGCCATTCAAAATCATTGCAAACACCCTAACATACACCCTGCACCATTCAAAATCATTGCAAACACCCTAACATACACCCTGCACCATTCAAAATCATTGCAAACACCCTAACATACACCCTGCGCCATTCAAAATCATTGCAAACACCCTAACATACACCCTGCGCCATTCAAAATCATTGCAAACACCCTAACATACACCCTGCGCCATTCAAAATCATTGCAAACACCCTAACATACACCCTGCGCCATTCAGAATCATTGCAAACACCCTAACATACACCCTGCGCCATTCAGAATCATTGCAAACACCCTAACATACACCCTGCGCCATTCAAAATCATTGCAAACACCCTAACATACACCCCACACTATTCAAAATCATTGCAAACACCCTAACATACACCCCGCACCATTCAGAATCATTGCAAACACCCTAACATACACCCTGCGCCATTCAAAATCATTGCAAACACCCTAACATACACCCTGCACCATTCAAAATCATTGCAAACACCCTAACATACACCCTGCACCATTCAAAATCATTGCAAACACCCTAACATACACCCTGCACCATTCAAAATCATTGCAAACACCCTAACATACACCCTGCACCATTCAAAATCATTGCAAACACCCTAACATACACCCTGCACCATTCAAAATCATTGCAAACACCCTAACATACACCCTGCACCATTCAAAATCATTGCAAACACCCTAACATACACCCTGCACCATTCAAAATCATTGCAAACACCCTAACATACACCCTGCACCATTCAAAATCATTGCAAACACCCTAACATACACCCTGCACCATTCAAAATCATTGCAAACACCCTAACATACACCCTGCACCATTCAAAATCATTGCAAACACCCTAACATACACCCTGCGCCATTCAAAATCATTGCAAACATCCTAACATACACCCTGCGCCATTCAAAATCATTGCAAACACCCTAACATACACCCTGCGCCATTCAAAATCATTGCAAACACCCTAACATACACCCTGCGCCATTCAAAATCATTGCAAACACCCTAACATACACCCTGCACCATTCAAAATCACTGCAAACACCCTAACATACACCCCACACTATTCAAAATCATTGCAAACACCCTAACATACACCCGCACCATTCAGAATCATTGCAAACACCCTAACATACACCCTGCGCCATTCAAAATCATTGCAAACACCCTAACATACACCCTGCACCATTCAAAATCATTGCAAACACCCTAGCATACACCCCGCACCATTCAAAATCATTGCAAACACCCTAACATACACCCCGCACCATTCAGAATCATTGCAAACACCCTAACATACACATCTATTACATTTGTATTTTAAGCTACTTGCTATGTAAGCTTTGTTCAAAAAGCCCTTCCATACATTGTGTTTAATTTTGTAGCTCTACAGGATACTCTGCATGCCTCATCAATACAGACTGTCATGCTTGTGACAAGTGATCACATTACAGAATGTACCGCTGTCCTGTTTTCAGATAATGTTGGCTGTTTGATTCTAATTTAATTAGTTTCAGTTCCTGAATCTGCTTGTCAAGCCAGATGAAGAGTATTCTTTTAAATATCCCTTGTGTATCATTTTGAGGTGATTTGAATCTGTTGATATGTCTACCATCTTTATATGGTATTACTGATTACAGCTTCAAAACATTAATTGATAGTTAAATACGAATGCAGCCCCCCCCTCCACCCCCGTGTATATTAAATGACATTTTCATCTTTTATCTGACATTGTGAACAGGATGGCTTCTGTGATGACGTCAGACCAGAAACACAGACTCAGGAAGTAGCGGGTGAGAGCTGAAACGCTACGGCGTTCAGCTTCTTTTATTAAATAATAAACAAAAACAAAAGGTTTAAACAAAACAAACACCAAACAAACAAAAGGGCACGTTGGCCAAACAAATAAACAAATAAGTATCGTGCTGGTGAAAACCAGCACGCTTAGCACTTGTTTTTAACAGTTGTTTTTTAGCTTTTCTTGCTTGCTCTCCTGTACTCTCCTCTGCACACTCTCCGAGGGTAGAGAGCTGCAGGTTTATATACAGTGACCATCTCCCGATTAGCAACAATTAATCAATGAATTAACTTGGGAGATGGTCACCATCTGCACGAGTTTAATAAGGATGCGTGACTGTCAGCTAGTTAAATAAATCACTAGCTGATCAGTCACGCATCCTCACAAGGTTTTTAAAAACACAAAAACAATAACAAATAACAAATCGGCTTTCGGCGTAATAAACATAAATCATAATATAAAATAAATAATAAACAAGGGGCGGACACTCCACCACATGCCCCTTGTGTGCAGCACACATGGCGTTAAAAGGCCGCCTCCCCCCTTAGTCCGCAAAGTCCCGGTTCACAATCCCGGCCCAGGAACAGGGGCAGCAACGGGCCAAAGGTGGCGGCCATGGTGGGATGTCCTCCTCCCACCCAAACAGCTGTAGCGTCCCGGTGGACTGTGCACAGGCCGGTTCCTCCGGCCAAGGAAATTTTGGGGGTGGTCTCCAGACGTCCCCCCTTCTTCATGGCCGGCAGTTCCCCTCCGTGGGGCTCCGACCACAGTTTCTACTGCCGCGAAAGTGTGGCTGGGGAGCTGGTCTCCTGACCTCCCCTTCTTGTGGCCGGCAGCTCCTTTCATGGGGCTCCAGCCACAGTATTTCCTGCATGGCAGGACTGGTAGCGACCCCAGGTGAAGCAGAGCCCCCGGCGACCCCAGGCGAAGCAGGACCCTCGACGACCCCAGGCGAAGCAGGACCCTTGATGACCCCAGGTGAAGCAGGACCCTCGGGAGGCGAACTTGGGAGGGGAGCCCCTGGCCATGGAGGCGGCAGCGGGAGCTCTACTTCTCCATTGTACACTATAACTGGTGGCTTCACAGGCGATGCGGAGCAACAGGCAGCCCCAGGTGATGCAGAGCAACAGGCAGCCCCAGGCAATGCGGAGCAGCAGGCAACCCCAGGCGATGCGGAGCAGCAGGCAACCCCAGGCGATGTGGAGCAGCAGGCAACCCCAGGCGATGCGGAGCAGCAGGCATCCTTGGGCGGTACATGGCAGGCATCCTTGGGCGGTGCGAGGCAGGCATCCTTGGGCGGTGCGAGGCAGGCATCCTTGGGCGGAGCGAGGCAGGGCAGGAGCCGTCCTTCCCATCGCGGTGGAGGTGGAACCAGCAGGTATTCACCCTCTGCTGGTGGAGGTGGGAGGGGGAAGCAGTCCTCCCACGGCAGTGGAGTTCGGAACCAGCAGGTATTCACCCTCTGCTGTTGGAGGTGGGAGGGATAAGCAGTCCTCCCACGGCGGTTGAGGTGGAACCTCTCCTGCCGCACTGTCCTCTCTCTACGTCCTGTCCCATACCCTATGTCTCACTGGACGGGGAGGTGGAACTGGTCTTCTCCTCTCTCCCTCCTTACTCTTTTCTGTCCCCTCCGACCTCTCCTCACTCTCTGTTAATACCTTTGAATTTCATGCAGTCCAACTAACCTCTCCCTGTCAACTCCTGCTAATTGTACTGTACCGTCCCCCTGGGCCTCTCGCTCACTTTCTAGATGAACTCGACTATCTACTCTCCTCCCTCCCCTCTCAGTCTACCCCAACTGTCCTGTTAGGTGACTTCAATATCCATCTCTCCAACCCCAGCCACTCTGCCGGATTCCTCCCTCTCCTTCACTCCTTCGACTTCTGTCTCTCTCCATCCCCTCCTACCCACAAAGCTGGCCGTAAACTGGACCTCACCTTCTCCAGGGCCTGCTGCCCCTCCACCCTCTCTGCCACCTCCCTGGACCTCTCTGATCACTATTTCATCTCTTTTTCTCTGTCTCTCCCCTCTCTCCCTGCTCCTCCTACCCCCACTGTCACCTCTCGCCGTAACCTCCGCTCTCTCTCCCCTTGTCCTTGCCTTCACTGCTCTCTCTCACCTCCCTCCTATCGAATCCTTCTCACAACTCTCCGTAGACTCTGCTACCTCCACCCTCTTCTCCTCCATCACCTCCTCCCTCGACTCCCTCTGTCCACTCACCTCCCGACCTGCTCGCCCCTCCCCTCCCCAACCCTGGCTCTCCTCTGTGCTCCGCTCAGCAAGAACCACACTGCGATCTGCTGAAAAGAAATGGAAGAGAACCAAACTCCCTGCTGCCCTAGCCCTTTACCGCACTCTCCTCTCCTCCTTCTCCTCTACTCTCTCCTCTGCTAAATGTACTTATTTCCAATCTGTAATCCAAGCCTCCACTAACAACCCACGTAAACTATTATCTACCTTCTCCTCCCTCCTAAATCCACCCCCCTCCTCCTCCCTCCTCTATCTCCTCTGATGACTTTGCCTCCTTCTTCTCTTCTAAAATCTCAGATATCCGCAAACTCTTTAACACCTCTCCCTCCCCTGCACCCCCTCCTGCTCCAACCCCTACACCCACTGCATCCCCTACAAACTCACCTTCCTTCTCCACCTTCTCACCCCTTTCAGACTCTGACCGCTCCTCCCTGCTCCAGGGTCACAAACCCACCACGTGTGCCCTGGACCCCCTCCCCACTCCCCTCTTTCAAGCTGCTGCTCCTGCTCTACTTCCCTTCATCTCCTCCCTTCTCAACACCTCTCTCCTTTCTGGTCTCTTTCCCTCTGCCTTCAAACAAGCCTCTATCACACCCCTCCTCAAAAAACCTACCCTCGACCCCACCTCCCTCCAGAACTACCATCCTGTCTCCCTCCTACCCTTCCTCTCCAAAACCCTCGAGCGGACTGTACACCGCCAGCTCTCTGCTTTCCTGTCCAACCACTCTGCTCGACCCTCTCCAATCTGGCTTCTGCTCTGCTCACTCCACTGAAACCGTCCCCTGTCTGTCACCAACTCACTAAATTCTGCCCGAGCTACCTCTCTCTCCTCTGTCCTAATTCTCCTCGACCTCTCTGCTGCCTTTGACACTGTCAATCACTCTATTCTACTATCCTCTCTTGCTGACCTGGGAATCTCTGGCACTGCTCTGGCCTGGTTCTCCTCCTACCTCTCCAACCGCACTTACCAGGTAACCTGGCATGGAGCAACCTCCACACCTCGCCCTCTCTCAACAGGAGTCCACCAAGGGTCAGTCTTGGGTCCTCTCCTGTTCTCTCTCTACACCCACTCCCTGGGCCCCCTCATCGCATCCTATGGTTTCTCATACCATTTCTATGCTGATGATGCTCAGATTTTCCTCTCCTTCCCCACCTCTGACTCCACCATCCCCTCCTGTATCTCTACCTGTCTGTCTATCTCCTCCTGGATGCACTCGCATCACCTCAAACTCAGCCTCTCTAAATCTGACCTCCTTTTCTTTCCCTCCTCCTCCCCCTCCTCTGATCTCTCTATCTCTGTTCCTCTGGAATTTACCACACTCTCTCCCTCTTCCTCCGCTAAGAACCTCGGAGTCACCCTGGACCCCTCTCTCTCTTATTCCCAGCACATCTCCACTCTGGCACGCACTTGCCGATTCTTCCTGAGCAACATCCGAAGAATCCGACCCTTCCTCACCAACTACGCCACCCAGCTCCTGGTCCAGGCCTTGGTACTCTCCCGCCTAGACTACTGCAACTCCCTCCTGGCTGGCCTCCCTGCGTCCGCCACCCGTCCGCTCCAGCTCATCCAGAACTCCACTGCTCGCCTGGTGTTCTCTCTGCCTCGCTTCTCCCACGCAACTCCACTACTCCGCTCACTCCACTGGCTCCCGATCACCGCTCGCATCCAGTGTACTAGCCTACAGATGCCTTGACCAGACTGCACCCAGCTACCTCCAGACCCTCATCTCTCCCTACACCCCCACCTCACCTCTCCGCTCCGCCTGCACTAGAAGACTGGCTCTACCTCCTTTATGCTCCAGAGCCTCCAGAGCACGCTCCTTCTCCACCGTCGCCCTGCAGTGGTGGAATGACCTTCCTACAGATGTCAGGACTGCCCAGTCCCTGACCACATTCCGGCGCCTCCTCAAGACTCACCTCTTCAGAAAGCACCTGTAGAACTCCTGTTTTTCCCCTTGGACACCTATCACCCTTCCTTAAATGTGCTTTACTTGCTCTTATCTGCCCCCTATTTTTCTGCGTTTAATCCTGTACTTTAGAATACTGTAATCTGCCTAGTGTTATTTAATCTGTAGTGTTTTGTATTTAATTATATCCTGATGTAACTATCACTGACACTGTTATCTGCTGTATTATTGAATCGCATTTTGTCACACTTGTACTTGCTTGAACCAAAGTCATTGTATTTAGCTTGCTTTTAATTGTATTATTACTTGTACTGTGATTTCTTGAAATGTATTTGTTTACGACTGTAAGTCGCCCTGGATATGGGCGTCTGCTAAGAAATAAATAATAATAATAATAATAACCAGCAGGTATTCACCCTCTGCTGGTGGAGATGGGAGCGGTAACCTGTCCTCCCACGGCGGTTGAGACGGAACCAGCAGGTATTCACCCTCTGCTGCTGGAGGTGACGGAGGCAGAGGTAGCTCCTGATGCTCTGCTCCTAGCGGTGGAGGTGTCAGAGACAGATGCAGCTCCTGCTGCTCTGCTCCTGGCGCTGGAGACGGCAGCAAAGGCTCCTCTCCCTCTGGCGCTAGAAACAATGGCGAGGGCTCCTCTCCTTCTGCCACTGGAAACAGTGGCGAGGGCTCCTCTCCCTCTGGCGCTGGAGATGGCAGTGATGGCTCCTCTCCCTCTGGTGCTGGAGATGACAACAATGGCTCCTCTCCCTCTGGCACTGGAAACAGTGGCAAGGGCTCCTCTCTCTCTGGCGCTGGAGATGGCAGCGATGGCTCCTCTCCTTCTGGCGTTGGAGACAGCAGCGGGGCCCCTCCCATATCTGCAGCCAGGTAGTTCAGCACCATGGCTGCGATGTCTGGGAGGGATGCTGGGTGGTGTTGCTGTTCCCAGGCCTCCCAGCGCTCCCCATCTCTCTCCCACAGGAGGTTGATCACAGCAGGGAGGGCCTCAACGATATCCCTCTCAGGCTCCGCCAGCCAGCCCCAGATCCCCTCTGAGGAGAGTGGACCAGTCTGCCTCGGAGGATGCAGAGGCAGCTCCTGCTCCTTTCCATCGGATGGTGCTGGTGGAGGTGAAACCAGCAGGTATTCTTCCCCTGCTAGTGGAGCCTTGGGCTGTGGATGCTCAGCCTCCTCATCCTCCGGTTCCCGCCCTGGGCAATCCTCCTCTTCCGTTGCCCGGTGGGTTTTGGACAAGGGGAAGGTACCTGACCTCACCACAAAGGAAGCACCACCCTTCCTCGTCTAGAAAGGCGAGCCAGACATCCGGCGTGGTAGAGATGCGACGGGACCTGCGACCATCCCCGCGCTGCTGTTGATGCGCCTCCTGCTGCTGTTGCTGCTTTCTCCTGCCACGTCTTCCCATTTTTTTTTCTGTTCCCAAACAAAAAACAAAAAAAACACTCCTTTTGAAAAAAAACCTGCAGTATTTCTGGCCTGATGCTTGGCGGCGCTGTCCTCCCGCTTTTGGACACCAACTGTGAACAGGATGGCTTCAGTGATGACGTCAGACCAGAAACACAGAAGTAGTGGGTGAGAGCTGAAATGCTACGGCGTTCAGCTTCCTTTATTAAATAATAAACAAAAACAAAAGGTTTAAACAAAACAAACACCAAACAAACAAAAGGGCACGTTGGCCAAACAAATAAACAAATAAGTATCGTGCTGGTGAAAACCAGCACGCTTAGCACTTGTTTTTAACAGTTGTTTTTTAGCTTTTCTTGCTCGCTCTCCTGTACTCTCCTCTGTACACTCTCCGAGGGTAGAGAGCTGCAGGTTTATATACAATGACCATCTCCCGATTAGCAACAATTAATCAATGAATTAACTTGGGAGATGGTCACCATCTGCACAAGTTTAATAAGGATGCGTGACTGTCAGCTAGTTAAATAAATCACTAGCTGATCGGTCATGTATCCTCACGAGGTTTTTAAAAACACAAAAACAATAACAAATAACAAATCGGCTTTCGCCGTAATAAACATAAATCATAATATAAAATAAAAAATAAACAAAGGGGCGGGACACTCCGCCACAGACATACAAAGAGACATTTTAAACTGTCAAAGCTTAATCCTTTCGATATGTGAAAAATATCTATATGACCAGGTGAAACAAATTGCAAATATGAAGTCACTATCTCACACTGTGGCAGTGGCAGCTTTATAATCTAACTGTCATGAAAGGGTTCATTTTTTCTTGTACAAGAGAATCACAGAATACTGTTATGTACCGTGTATGAAGGCAATATCTTGAAGCTTTAGGTCTTTATCACTCAGAAATCAAAAAGACACATGTCCCTAATATGCCGGCCCTCTTTGTCACAGGTCAAAGTGAGGGTGCCGTTAGATTCTGTACAAGGCGTTTCCATATTACTGAAAATATGAAGTTGCCGGCTGAAATGGGTTATGAGATATTTGCAGTGGTGGATTTGGGATGCTTATTACTCGTTATATTTGTTTCTCTTGTCTTGTTCTGCTAAACACTTGTTGTGACTGTTGTTTACTTTTGAACTATGTAAGAAATAACCCACGACGGGGTGTGCAGTAAGACAATTCATACCGCACGCTCTGGGAGAATGGTCTTACCCCTGGAGTGGGTCATTTCGCTTATAAAATGGCTACATTTTTTTTTTAAATAATTACACAAACTAGCTTTTTTAAAGAAAAAATTAGAAAAAAGTCCCTGTATTTTGTACTTTTTTATTTGCCATAAACATTACATTGAACATTCCCATTTATAGTAACATTTTCGAGTTAAAATGGCATTTGTGAATTGAAAGCAGACTGATTCACGGAACCGCCAAACGCTGCACTGGCACTTGACATGAAGGGAGGAGCTTCCGAGTGTTTTTTTTTTTTTTCTGTATAGGAAATGATCCTACTCAGGTTTTGTGGTGTTCAAGAGAAGCTGACCAATAATTTCAGAGGCTGTTTTCACATCTATTGCTGGTAACCAGCATAATGTACAAGCCTCCTCTCAAGCTTGTCCTATTAAACTTCAAACTACCCAGTGGGAGACGTGTTTCCTGTAGGATGTTTTTGAAGTGTATCATCAAAATTGGCATGTAGGGGTACCATTTTTTGTTCCTAGTACCTAGCTCAAGACTCAGAAAGACTGATTTGATTACCCCACAGCTGCTTGTTGCTGTGAGACATCCTGGAAGAGCGCTTGCTTCATTGGTGCTGAGGCACTGACATTAGAGCAGTCTGGTGCGTCTGGGTTAAAAAAGAAAAGACCGCTAATGTAAGCGTACAACAGAGAAACGGTAACAAGACGAACGCGTTTCTTTTTTGCAGAAAGTATCTGTAATTTTACTACTCTCATTAAAAATCTAACTCGTTATATTACCTCGTTATTGACAAAAGTAATATTATTACAGTAACACGTTACTTAAGTAGCAAGTTACCCCCACTCTGTGAGTCATATACTTGTGCATACCTCTACCTGCAGAGATTCCATAGGACACAGTATTTATAGCAGGCTGGACAAAACCTTTAAAACATATTATTGATGGCATTTTTGTTACAAGCAATCCCCTATGCTGAATCATTGCACAATAAGGTGCTCTTCAAGATAGGGGTGGATGACACTTCTGAATTTGCCATTTTGTGGTCAAAATATTGAGTCAAAAAGGCCATATTTAGCCAAAATTATTATTTTTGTATGTAATAATTATTTACAACACCTAGGGTAGGGTTTAATACAGTATATATACAGTATATATACAGGCAGTCCTCGCACTTATGACCCAATTGGTTCCTGAAAGTCACGTTGAAGGTTGAAGCGTTGTAAGTCAAAGCACATGTTCCCATAGGAACAATGTTATAAATTGGGGTTACGTTCCTGACTCTTTGGCCAGATAATATATTTTTACAAAAATGACCCGTTATATTGTACTCATGCAAATATTTATTTAACTCTTTACACTCTTTACACTGATTTCGGGGCGCCGGCTTCCCAGTGGTTACGCGCATATTAATCAGGCACCTACCTGACTTGTTTAAAAGTCCAATGACGTATTCAGTGTGTGTATGCGGTACTCCTAGCCAGAAATACGACTACATGAAGTTAAGCCTCTCATCGTTTTGAGTCCATTGCTCTTATCAGACATTGTTAAGGGCAAATACAGGGCAAAAACAGTTACATTCATAAAAAAAACAATTGCTGCATGACGCATGGCTCGTGTCTCGCCATTTCGATATCGTAAAGTCTAAGCAGAGTTCCGTGCGTCGTAAGTCGAAGCGTTGTAAGTCAAGGAGCGTCTGTATAAATATATATATATATATATATACAGTATATATACTGTATGTGATGGTAGTCTTGTTACAATTTCATTTCCACCTCGGCACACTGTGGTGCAAAGCTGAACTTACACTTGAATGTGCTTGTGCATGTATGCATTAATTTATTGCAGTTTAAGCGTGTATGTGCATGTTTATGTAACAAAACAAACACAAAAACAGGACCAACAAAACACGACACGAGGGCCAAAATAAAAGGTTCAAACAAAAAAGAATAAGCATTCGTAGGCTGGGCATTCACCCTCACCTCCACCCTCATCCTTACCCCTACCCCTCACCCTCACCCTCACCCTCACCTCCACCTTCACCCTTAACCTCACCCCTACCCCTCACACTTACCTCCACCCTCACCCTCACCCTAAACCTCACCCTCATCCTCAGCCCTACCCCTCAACTTTACCTCCGCCCTCACCCTCGACCTCACCTCCACCGTCACCTCCACCCTCACCCTCATCCTCACCCCTACCCTCACCCTCACCCTAATCCTCACCCCTACTCCTCACCCTCACCTCCACCTCCACCATCATCCTCACCACTACCTCTCACCCTCACCCTTACCTCCGCCCTCACCCTCGACCTCACCTCCACCTTCACCTCCACCCTCACCCTCACTCTCACCCCTACCCCTCACCTTCATCCTCATCCTCACCCCTACCTCACCTCCACCCTCACCCCTACCCCTCACCCTCGAGCTCACCTCCACCGTCACCTCCACCCTCACCCCTATCCCTCACCCTCACCGCCGCCCTCACCCTCGACCTCACCTCCACCGTCACCTCCACCCTCACTCACCTCCACCCTCACCCCTACCTCTCACCCCTACCCCTCACCCTCACCCACAGTCACCTTCACCCTCACCCTCACCCTCACCCACACACACCTTCACCCTCACCCTCACCCTCACCCACACTCACCTTCACCCTCACCCTCACCCTCACCCACACTCACCTTCACCCTCACCCTCACCCACACTCACCTTCACCTTCACCCTCACCCTCACCCTCACCCACACTCACCTTCACCCTCACCCACACTCACCTTCACCCTCACCCTCACCCACACTCACCTTCACCCTCACCCTCACCCTCACCCACACTCACCTTCACCCTCACCCTCACCCTCACCCTCACCCACACTCACCTTCACCCTCACCCTCACCCTCACCTTCACCAACACTGGTCCACACTTTATCCAGGCTGTTGGCAGCCTACAGATACAGATGGCCTGGAGCCATATTTTTCAAATGCTGATAAATAAATAAATGTCTGTCTTGAACAAACCTAGTCAAATGAGGAGGTTGTATCACAACCAGTAAGTGCATGAAATCCAAGTAAACGATCAATTAGTGGTTCTGTAATGCTATCCTATGCCGTGTAATGCTATCCTATGCTGTGTAATGCTGTCCTATGACTTGTAATGCTATCCTATGCCGAGTAATGCTATCCTATGCAGTGTAATGCTATCTTATGACTTGTAATGCTATCCAATGCCGTGTAATGCTATCCTATGTCGTGTAATGCTATCCTATGCCGTGTAATGCTATCCTATGACTTGTAATGCTGTCCTATGCCGTGTAATGCTATCCTATGCCGTGTAATGCTAGCCTATGACTTGTAATGCTATCCTATGCCATGTAATGCTATCCTATGCCGTGTAATGCTATCCTATGCCGTGTAATGCTATCCTATGCCGTGTAATGCTAGCCTATGACTTGTAATGCTATCCAATGCCGTGTAATGCTATCCTATGCCGTGTAATGTTATCCTATGCCGTGTAATGCTATCCTATGCCGTGTATTGCTATCCTATGACTTGTAATGCTGTCCTATGCCGTGTAATGCTGTCCTATGCCGTGTAGTGCTATCCTATGCTGTGGCGTGTAATGCTATCCATGCTGTGTAATGCTATCCTATGCCGTGTAATGCTATCCTATGCCATTTAATGCTATCCTATGCTGTGTAATGCTATCCCATGCCGTGTAATGCTATCCTGTGCCGTGTAATGCTGTCCTGTGCCGTGTAATGCTATCCTATGCTGTGTAATGCTGTCCTATGCTGTGTAATGCTGTCCTATGCTGTGTAATGCTATCCTATGCCGTGTAATGCTATCCTATGCCGTGTAATGCTATCCTATGCCGAGTAATGCTATCCTATGCCGTGTAATGCTGTCCTATGCCGTGTAATGCTATCCTATGCTGTGTAATGCTATCCCATGCCGTGTAATGCTATCCTGTGCCGTGTAATGCTGTCCTGTGCCGTGTAATGCTATCCTATGCTGTGTAATGCTGTCCTATGCTGTGTAATGCTGTCCTATGCTGTGTAATGCTATCCTATGCCGTGTAATGCTATCCTATGCCGTGTAATGCTATCCTATGCCGAGTAATGCTATCCTATGCCGTGTAATGCTATCCTATGCCGTGTAATGCTATCCTATGCCGAGTAATGCTATCCTATGCCGAGTAATGCTATCCTATGCCGAGCAATGCTATCCTATGCCGTGTAATGCTGTCCTATGCCGTGTAATGCTAGTCAGGCTGGTGGTACCTTCTAACCAGGCTGCAGATACCAATGAGGATTGAATTTCATCTGTGGCACATTGCGGGTCTGGAACATTAATAAGCGACCAACACATTCTTCTGCCTGGCTAAATGATCCAGCACATCCACTCCTTTAAGGAGACCTGGATTGTCAACATAGCACACAGTAGCTTCTCTGGCAAAACAGTGAAAATGCTCTCCTGTCCGCCTTCTCTGCAGAAATATGTCACAATCACTAATTGATCGTTTACTTGGATTTCATGCACTTACTGGTTGTGACACAAACTCCTCATGCACCTGGTTTTGTTCAAGGCAGACATGAGCTATTTGAAAAGGACAATGCTATGGAAACGCTACCCCAACCAATGTGCCAAAGATGAAAACTCAATCACCATCAGCATCTAGAGGCTGGTCAGAAGGTAAGTCCAGCCTGGATATATTATACACCAGAATACCATCAGTCCTTGATTCACGCATTGTTGTAAGACAAAGTACAAAAGGGCTAACTACAAATGCAGTTTCTAAGGACAGGTGTGTACGCTTGCCTGTGGTTATAATGCCAAACAATACTGCCATCCTGGTGCACAGACTGCAGATGATTGTGTTGATTACATTGCTCAAGGCAAACAAACTTGTTTATTTACTGTTTCCTGAACTTTTAAAAACATGTGTATGTCTTGTTAAAATAGTGCTGTAAGATATAGAATCTGTCATCTCTTATGTTTGAATGTTCTGCTATCTCTGAATTCTGTATCTCTAAATCGTTTGTTACAGTTTATCTTTGCACTACCACATGCTGCTGAGGAGCAAGAGAAAGTGAAACAAGAATTCCATTATATTTAGTTATGAAATATCTGCATAATAAATGTTTTGCTTATTTTTAGAAAAACACAATTTTATTTCATACATTTTAATGTTATTGTCATATTATGTACATCAATGTGACTGTAATAGACCTAGCATAACTATGCATGTAAATTTTCATTAAACCTTAGGTGTTGTAGATAATTATTATAGAAAAAAAAAATAATTGTGAAATTGTTGCCATTTTGACCCAATAGTAAGTGTCATCCACCCCTACCTTGATGAGTGCCCTATAGTGCAATGATTCAGCATGGGTGATTGCTTGTAACAAGAAATTGGCATCAAACATTTTTCTAAGCTTATTTTCATTGTTTGGTCAGCCTGCTATTAACTATCTCATGAACCCCCAGGCAAAACCCTACATTCAAATACTGTATGTACAGTAGAACCTGGGCTAGTCGACGAAACACTGAAGACGGGCAGTGCCCACCTGATGACTCCTGCGAAGTGCCCCACCCAGCCCATTCCAGACGGTTGCCATGCTGAGGAGCTAGGGAGGCCGCACTTTGATTGATCCCTGGGGCACCATCGACACTGTTGTGTGTGCTGATGCACCGGGGAGGCTGCAAATAGGCTGATCCCTGGAGCCAGCATTACACTGCAGCCATCAACACCAGGCCAATAGGAAATCCACATTGCCTGGAGGAAAAGCACTGCAGACTCATATATTACAATAGGAAATCCACATTGCCTGGAGGAAAAGCACTGCAGGCTCAGTGAAGCTACGTTTGAGTTGATCCCCACCACTACTATCTCATTTTATCTGGTGAAAGTCCGCTATCAGTATGCAGTAAATGACAGCTACTCTCATGTAATGAAAATCTGCATTGTGTTTCTTTGGAAAACATGTTTAGTCATCAATAGAATGTTATATAACACAGTATGAGCCACTTTTACATTGGATTTCACATCACCTCTACACACTCTGTGATTGCTTGGTGTAGATGATTCGTGACAGGGTGGTCACCTTATTTATTACAGTATATTGCATCTACCTCTGCTCATTTCTGGATTATAAGAAATGTCTGTGAACTGTCAGGTTTCCAGATGTTTTTTGACATTTTTTTTTTTTCCTTTTCTGTTGACTAGCTGTAGCTGCTGTATATTTTATTCAGTTGACTGGCATGTCTACTTTGGGAATTGAATTGACAGTTCACTTTGATGGTTGCTTTGCGCATAGCACTGGTCTTCAGGCCAGGCATAGCCAGATTTCTGTAAAATACATCCATTTAGAAATTATAAACCACATTTATTACCCAACAGATGCCCTCGAAGTATATTCAACTTTTTGTAATACTCTTGTTTACTCCGAACATGATTTTTTTCATACCACACTGCCACCAGCTGGTCAGAGTTGTAATTACAAGAAAGATCTTAAAAGGTGAAGTCAAATAACAACTGTCTTAAGCATACACAGAAGTGACCAGAGGCACTGGAATCTGTGTGTGTCTGTCGGTACACGACAAAGCATTGATAATGTTTCCAATGCTAACAAGCAGTAAGAAAACTGATTTGAAAGCCATGCTAACCAATTAAAGAAAAGTCGAGAAGCACATAACATCATAGAAATGATTATGTAGTGATTTTGAAGTGCATATGCGGTATATATAGTAATAGTGTGGTACTCTAGTGCACCTGAACTAAACCATAGACCACACATAGTAATTTGACACGATTCTGAGCATTTTCACAGCACAACTCCAATTGTTTATCATACAGGCTTGCAAAGCATGCCCCCAGACTCCAAACTGCCAATACAGTCACACGCTCCATTGCACCTGCCTTATAATTACCCTCAAAAGGGATGCCCATTACAAAAGTCCTTTAGAATTAAAGCAGAATTATTGTAATATGCACAGAGAAAAACAATTCAATCCCTGCTCTCTAATCAAATAAAGCAGCATATTTCGTAACCCTGCTAAAGCTAAACCACCTGTAGAAATGCCTTGGATTCCCCCTTCACGCTGGACTGCCTTTTGTTAGGTCTGCTAATCTGTAAGCTACCTACTGTATAGTATGATATGGAAATGGATTGTGTGTGTGGTGCAACTCAAAAGACTAATGCGAGCTGATGCATGCATGAATATAAAAGCCGTTTTAAGATGTCGTACAACAAGCACACTTACATGAGCAGTACGCTAAACAAAATTACCACCTGTCAAATGCCTGCAAGTCCTTTCATCCTAAATGATCACTTTCAGAGTGCTTTGATGCGTATTCCCCTTGTTACCCGCCCTTTCCTGTAGATTTCTTTCTCTAGGGTCAGGGATTATCACAGGCTTTGAATTTTTCAAAGAAAGATGACACTATTGCTTGTTTATGTCGCTTGTGAAGCCATCATGAAACAGGAACAATGCAGCAGGAATAAAGCTGCTCTTCTCAAAGTCTGTGGATCGTGACCGTCTGTTCGCTCACAAGCACAGAAATGAAGCTTCACATTTTGTAGGTCCTCATTCAAAGTGGGTATACAGTATATAGTATGTATAATCTGTTTATACAAATATTTATCATATATATGTAGTCCAGGACTTCCTCCATATACATTCTTTGGTCACTTTATTAGGACATGTCTATCCGATTTGATTTGTCATTGCCCAGAATTAGACATGTTAGCAAACTAGCTTGCTCATATGATGTGACATGTGATCCCTACAGCTGTGGGAGCAGCACCACCACATCTAAAAGCACTGGAAAGGCAGGATAATGGGTGCATGTCAAGCATGTGCCACAGCGAAGGAAACATGTTAAGAACATGAGAACATAAGAAAAGTTACAAACGAGAGGAGGCCATTCCGCCCATCTTGCTCGTTTGGTTGTTAGTAGCTTATTGATCCCAGAATCTCATCAAGCAGCTTCTTGAAGGGTCCCAGGGTGTCGGCTTCAACAACATTACTGGGGAGTTGGTTCCAGACCCTCACAATTCTCTTTGTAAAAAACTGCGTCCTATTTTCTGTTCTGAATGTCCCTTTATCTAATGTCCATTTGTGACCCCTGGTCCTTGTTTCTTTTTTCAGGTCAAAAAAGTCCCCTGGGTCGACATTTTTGTAGCAAGGTGACCAGAACACAATATTCTAGATGAGATCTTACTAACGCATTGTAAAGTTTTAACATTACTTCCTTAATTTAAATTCAACACTTTTCACAATATATCTGAGCATCTTGTTGGCCTTTTTAATAGCTTCCCCACATTGTCTAGATGAAGACATTTCTGAGTCAACATAAACTCCTAGGTATTTTTCATAGATCCCTTCTTCAATTTCAGTATCTCCCATATGGTATTTATAATGCACATTTTTACTGCCAGCGTGCAGTAACTTACACTTTTCTCTATTAAATGTCATTTGTCATGTGTCTGCCCAGTTCTGAATGCTGTCTAGATCATTTTGAATGACCTTCGCTGCTGCAACAGTGTTTGCCACTCCACCTATTTTTTGTCGTCTGCAAATTTAACATGTTTGTTTACTATACCAGAATCTAAATCATTTATGTAGATTAGGAATAGCAGAGGACCTAATACTGATCCCTGTGGTACTCCACTGGTTACCTCGCTCCATTTTGAGATTTCTCCTCTAATCAGCACTTTCTGTTTTCTATATGTTAACCACTCTCTAATCCATGTGCATGCATTTCCTTGAATCCCTGCTGCATTCAGTTTGAGAATTAGTCTTTTTTGCAGGACTTTGTCAAAAGCTTTCTGGAAATCTTGGATGCCCCTATTTTTATGCACTTTGAATTTTTGTCCATTACTCTGACCCATATTGATTCTCTGTTGTTCTTCCAAGAGTCATCAAGAGTATTTTTGATGTATAGCGCTACCCCTCCGTCTCTTCTGTCCTGCCTGTCTTTCCTATACAGTGTATAACCACTAATATTATATTTGTCTCCATCACTCTCAGATAACCAAGTTTCTGTAACACTTATCACATCGTAGTTACTTGTTAGTGCAGTAGCTTCAAATTCTAATATTTTGTTTTTGAGACTTCTAGTATTTAGATAAATACATTTAATAGCTATCTTACCTGAGTTGTTGCCCTTGTTTTTATGTAATCTCCATTTTTTGTTGATTTCTTCCCCCTTCCTTTCTAGTTTAAATGCTCCTGAACCTCCTTGAGGATCCTTTCTCAGAGTAGATTGGTTCCCTTTTTATTTAAGGGCAGTCCATCCTGCCTATATAGATAGTCATTGTTATAGAATGTGGTAATGTTCAAGGAAGGTGAAGCCACCTTTATATGTGCAGCACGATTTCATGCATTCCGATTATTATTTCCAGCTGTCCGTATGGTCCTTTGCAAGGTGCCGGCAGTATCCCAGAAAATACCACAGTTTTGGTCTTGTCTTTAAATTTCCTTCCTAGCTCTCTGAATTTGTTTTGCAGGGATCTTGGTCTGTCTCTTCCAATGTTGTTTGTACCGATGTGGACGACTACTACCGGGTTGTCTCCCGTTCTTTCTAGGAGCCTGTCCACATTCTCAGTGATGTGCATACAAAGGTTCCTGGAAGGCAGCACACTGTGAGGGAATCCAAACTGTGCACTGCTGTGTTGCTGTGTTGCTGTGTTTCTCAATATGGAGTCCCAAGACAATCATGACCTCCCTTGTTTTTGCTGCCTGGCCAACACTGTTTATGAGGTCCTGGATGTTGTTCCTTTCATTCTCTTGATGCTGGTTTTGATCATCTAAATTATGAAGTGGGTTGATTATGTTTATTTTTTTCCATGTCTCTGCCTATCTGAAGCCAGCTGTTTCGACCTGCTTCTATCGCACTGGTGGCTTTCTGTCTGTTAGGGGTGCAAACTTCCAAGAATTTCGGGTGTGCCAGTTCCTCAAACTCCTGTTGCTCTGTCATTTCATGCAGCTCCATTTCTAGCATATTTACTAGTTTAAGCAAGTCCTGGATCGTGCGGCACTTTACACACACTTGGTTTAGCTGTTGGGTTTTCTCAGATTTCCCACATCATGCAGGTGTCACAGATTACTGGCTTGAAGGCCATGTAGAGAGTGCTGTGGCTGTGAACAGTTAGTGATGGACATGGCGAAAAGAAGGTTAGAGAGAGTTGTCAAGTATTCAATATTATTTACTGAATGAATTAACATCCATCGATACACCTTCCAGCACCTTATGGAGTCCACACCAAACGTTGCATCAAGACTGAGTCTTATCCAGTACAGCTCCAATCCTGCATCCTCGACCCAAACGCACGCCAGGCAGCATCTCCCGAAAGCATTACCAGTCAATTGATTACAAGATTAATAATAATAGCACATTTTGTTTGCAGTTAATTGAATTAGAAGAGGTTAAACAGCATCCTGGATGAGGTAGTTGTCAGATCCAATAATGGAAATTAGTCCAGATGTATTAAGGTTTTAACAACAAAGTAATAGGATTTTTCATGGAAAATAAAACTGGCAATGTTATAAAACTACTAACAAAAAGCTAAAAAGGTTACTGTAAGGATTTGGTCTGTTTCCCACTCTTGGTTTAACAGTGACTGGTGGGAGTGTCTGTAAGGACTGAACATGGTCTGGCTGTGGTGCCCTATATTCCAGGTATGGTCTGGCACTGGTCATGGGAGATGACTGGGAAATTAGGGTCGACTATTTTAATAACTCATGGTGTAACACGGTTTATCCAAAACATCAAACACAAGATAAATGTTGAGGTAACACTTGAGGAAACAGACCCTTGATGCAATAGATTTCCAGCAGTGTATTGGTTCATGACATTGTGCTTCTATTGGTATGTCAAAATATGACGTTGTTACTACCTTGGTACCATTCTAACAAATGATGTTTAAATACTAAAGTTCAGGGGCTCCCGAGTGTCACATCTGGTAAAAGCACTCCGCGTGGAGTGCAGGATGCGCTCTATAGCCTGGACGTCGACGGTTCGAGTCCACGTTATTCCATTGCCGAATGTGGACGGGAGCTCCCAGGGGGTGGCGCACAATTGGCCGGGGGTGGGGAGGGCTGAGGTGAGCCAGGGTGTCCTCGGATCACCACGCACCAGTGACCCCTGTGGTCTGGCCGGGTGCCTGCGAGCTTGTCTGTAAGCTGCCCAGAGCTGCGATGTTCTCCGACGCTGTAGCTCTGAGGCGGCTGCATGGTGAGTCTGCAGTGTGTGAAAAAGCGGGTGGCTAACAGCACATGCTTCGGAGGACAGCGTGTATTCGTCTTCGCCCCTCCCGAGTCAGCGGAGGGTGGTAGCTGAGCCTAAAAATAATTGGACATTCTAAATTGGAAGAAAATAATAAAAATAATTGGCGACGACTACATTTTTAATATAAATAAATAAATAAAAACTAAAGTTCGGGAGGAGAGACGTCCCCTTCACATTTCGTTATCTCAATGTAGCCTATTAAAACATATAAATACCCATATATTTTCGCATCATCCAGACGGCCAGGTGCTGGACCCTCAAACCAAGCAGGTTTGATGCTAAATTGTTTCTTCCATACATTGCATAATCATCAATAAAACATTTTCTTAAACTGAAATTGCTGTGCTGTGGGGTTTGAACTACTGAATTGCGTGTAATACTGTGATCTGCTAATCCCACGAGTGGGGTTAATGTGCAGGTTTATAAGTGTATACCAATTAGATTTTTCTGAACATTTGTGTAAAGGAATTGACTTAAATGTATTTAGTGCCTAACCTAGCTGTGTCTGCTATGCAATTTTTTATTCCATTGTCTACTGGAAATTTTCATAAATCGACGGAAATTGAAACACTTCATGTTACAGTTTGTCAATTTTATTAATTCTTATTATAGGAATGTCAGAATAATCTTTGGGGCTTTAATACTGTATTTAATACTGTATTTAATAATGTAGTTTCACGTTGATAAGATTAAAATAAAATGTTTAATATTACATGCACAAAAGTAATATACAGTATCCTCCAAATAATTCTTACTATGCAATGCATTTAATCCTATATCACAGTAAACTGATTGTCCCAAGAGCCAGGGTTTAAATGAGACAAATAAACAAATAAATAAATGACAAATAAATCTGTATGCTAACACAAAGGCCAGGCAGACTCATGTAGACATGCTTCACCCAGGCTATTGCTTTGAATTCCTGAATACTCTACCACTTTAAACAATGCCCTTACACACGCTTGCTTCCTGATTCTGGATTTGAACAAGAAAGTAACACGTCATTAACACTGATTACAGAGGAAACATTCACAACAGAGATGGATCCTGATCAGAAAAATGGGCTTACTCACAAGCAACAACAAAACAGAAAAGTGAATTCATATCAGCGTTTTCTTTTTCTCTCGCTTTTCAGACAATCAGACTGTTTGGTCATCTGTGCAACATGGAGCTATGAATTCACAAAGGTAGTCGATTGTAAATAATTGAAGCAATCATGCTTTCCTCTGAGGATTAATCCCTGTTAATCTTTCTTAATGCTATTGTGCAAACAATCAATGCTAGACAGGAGCTATGGCTGTGTGCATTTCTAGATGGAATATTTTTAGCCCAGTTCCCCCCAGTCTCCCAGCACGGAGCTGTCCTCTGAAAGCTGAGGCTCAACAATGGGTGAGCATCACCGCCCCCCAGGAGGGACACACTGCAGAGCCAGTGGAAGGCGGGTGAAGGGGGGCAGGTAAGGCACATCCCAGGGTAATTGATTTTGACACACTACATCATTACATCATTTATTATCATCAAATCACATATTGTTTCAAAAATAGGGATAAAAAACATTTGTTTTATCTGTTATGACGTATAAATGTATTTGCTGAAAATAAGTTGACCCACCTTGAGGAGAAACCTGCTCCGAGGTGAAGAGAAAGGGTGTGGTGAGAGAAACAAAATGAGACATCATAGACAGGAGTGTCAGGTAAGCATAAAGAGCTTGTGTTGCTCTCTGACTGGCTGTAAGAAATATCACATTTCTTTATTTATTATTTTATATGTTTTCTTGTATATTGTTTCTCTGAAAGTTTGGAATGAATGAGATGTTTGATCAGACTGAACAGTAGCATTGAGAGGTGAATGAGATGTTTGATCAGAGACTGAAGAAACAGTAGCATTGAGAGGTGAATGAGATGTTTGATCAGGGACTGAACAGTAGCATTGAGAGGTGAATGAGATGTTTGATCAGACTGAACAGTAGCATTGAGAGGTGAATGAGATGTTTGATCAGAGACCAGAGGAAAAAAAAAAATCCATCATAACGGTAGGAAAAATAAAAATAAACTTTACAGAAAGTTAAATACGAAGCCAGAATGTTGTTGAAATGCCTGGATGACGACAGTTGTCGTTTTTCTCTGCATTTCTGCTGATTGGAAACACATTTCAGCGTGTACCAGATAAACTACTGTTGCCAGAAGACACTGTGTGCCCGTGTGCCTAATGTATTGTGACACCAGTAAAGAGAAATATATTTTCAAATATTATGATTAAGGCACTACCTATTTCACGGCCGTGAAAAACGTGACATGGACCGTGAAATTCATTCTTCACCGTGAAAGCCGGTCTTCACCGTGAAATCTGGTTTTGTGTACTTTAACCCTGCACTAAAATCCAATTAAGTTATATGTACCGTTACAGGTTCCTGATGTGATTATTAGCTTGTTTCAAATTAAAAAAGAAAGCTCACCATGAACTGGACAGGATTTATTGATTGACACTTGACAGCAACCAATAACCACTCATACTACTGTATTTTTGTAATGTCAAATTACAAATCGCTTTTTTTTAGTTTAGCATCTTGAGGTGCGAGTCATATTTCTCAAGTTATAAATAGTCCATGTTTCCTTTTCTAAGACAATAATCACTTAAAAAAAAAAAAACAATAAACAGTTTTAAAAAGCCAAAAATGACAACAAAAATATCATGTGTGTTGGTCATACAAATGCATATCTGAAAAAATCCATTGGTGCCACCGCACTGATAATGCAGATCGGCCATTTTGAACCTCGAGTGAGGCAGCGCTGCGGTTGACTTGCTGCTGTTAGGAAGCGCTCACGGTGTGCGCATAGTTCAATAGGAAAAGTCACGTAATGCCCTGGGCGCTCTGCTCATTGAACGCACTCCTGGTACCGTTAGGCGAGTGAACATTTTGTAAAATGTCCAAAATAAATCCAAATATTCTATAATAATTACTGCAGTGGATCGTGTAAAATAATTACGAAGCCAAATTCTACGTGGTGATGGTGACAAACTATTTTGTACCACCTGCAATGTTTAGGTGGATCACATACATCGAGCAACGATCCCGGGCCATTCAGACTCAGACTAGAGCCTTCGATATATATATATACAGTACTGTGCAAAAGTTTTAGGCAGGTGTGAAAAAATGCTGTAAAGTAAGAATGCTTTCAAAAATAGACATGTTAATAGATTATATTTATCAATTAACTAAATGCAAAGTGAGTGAACAGAAGAAAAATCTAAATCAAATCCATATTTGGTGTGACAACCCTTTGCATTCAAAACAGCATCAATTCTTCTAGGTACACTTGCACAAAGTCAGGGATTTTGTAGGCATATAGTCAGGTGTATGATTAAACAATTATACCAAACAGGTGCTAATGATCATCAATTCAATATGTAGGTTGAAACACAATCATTAACTGAAACAGAAACAGCTGTGTAGGAGGAATAAAACTGGGTGAGGAACAGCCAAACTCAGCTGACAAGGTGAGGTTGCTGAAGACAGTTTACTGTCAAAAGTCATACACCATGGCAAGACTGAGCACAGCAACAAGACACAAGGTAGTTATACTGCATCAGCAAGGTCTCTCCCAGGCAGAAATGTCAAGGCAGACAGGGGTTTCCAGATGTGCTGTCCAAGCTCTTTTGAAGAAGCACAAAGAAACGGGCAACGTTGAGGACCGTGAGACGCAGTGGTCGGCCAAGGAAACTTACTGCAGCAGATGAAAGACACATCATGCTTACTTCCCTTCGCAATCGGAAGATGTCCAGCAGTGCCATCAGCTCAGAACTGGCAGAAAACAGTGGGACCCTGGTACACCCATGTGCTGTCAGGAGAAGTCTGGTCAGAAGTGGCCTTCATGGAAGACTTGCGGCCAAAAGCCATACCTCCGACGTGAAAACAAGGCCAAGCCACTCAACTATGCACGAAAACACAGGAACTGGGGTGCAGAAAAATGGCAGCAGGTGCTCTGGACTGATGAGTCAAAATTTGAAATATTTGGCTGTAGCAGAAGGCAGTTTGTTCGCCGAAGGGCTGGAGAGCGCATACGAATGAGTGTCTGCAGGCAACAGTGAAGCATGGTGGAGGTTCCTTGCAAGTTTGGGGCTGCATTTCTGCAAATGAAGTTGGGGATTTGGTCAGAATTAATGGTCTCCTCAATGCTGAGAAGTACAGGCAGATACTTATCCATCATGCAATACCATCAGGGAGGCATCTGATTGCCCCAAATTTATTCTACAGCATGACAACGACCCCAAACATACAGCAAAAGTCATTAAGAACTATCTTCAGCGTAAAGAAGAACAAGGAGTCCTGGAAGTGATGGTATGGCCCCACAGAGCCCTGATCTCAACATCATCGAGTCTGTCTGGGATTACATGAAGAGAAAGAAGCAACTGAGGCTGCCTAAATCCACAGAAGAACTGTGGTTAGTTCTCCAAGATGTTTGGGCCAACCTACCTGCCGAGTTCCTTCAAAACTGTGTGCAAGTGTACCTAGAAGAATTGATGCTTGATGCTGTTTTGAAGGCAAAGGGTGGTCACACCAAATATGGATTTGATTTAGATTTTTCTTCTGTTCACTCACTTTGCATTTAGTTAATTGATAAATATAATCTATTAACATGTCTATTTTTGAAAGCATTCTTACTTTACAGCATTTTTTCACACCTGCCTAAAACTTTTGCACAGTACTGTATATATAGTAGCTTATTGATCCCAGAATCTCATCAAGCAGCTTCTTGAAGGATCCCAGGGTGTCGGCTTCAATAACATTACTAGGGAGTTGGTTCCAGACCCTTCCAGACAATTCTCTGTGTAAAAAAGTGCCTCCTATTCTCTGTTCTGAATGCCCCTTTATCTAATCTCCATTTGTGACCCCTTGTCCTTGTTTCTTTATCTGGTTGAAAAAGTCCCCTGGGTCAACATTGTCAATACCTTTTAGAATTTTTAATGCTTGAATCAGATCACCGCGTAGTCTTCTTTGTTCAAGACTGAATAGATTCAATTCTTTGATCCTGTCTGCATATGACATATATATATATATATATATATATATATATATATATATATATATATATATAGTAAAGATTGTAACCACTCAGGACCGTTGCCCCTTTAAAAATACGACCCAACACGATTGCGCTATTTTTTAAATTAACAAAAACAAAAGCAAACAAAACAGAAACAAATACCTAACTCCGTTTTTGGAGCACTGACTACACATGCAAGTCCCTGACTAACTCGCAGTACGGCTAAGCCGTTTACCTGCCAAACAAACACACAAAACCCCACACCGGTTTGACACAGCACTTACTCTCAGTACGACTGCTCGGAGACAGAGCACACTATCTGCCTCCTTCTACTCAGCAGCCCCGTACAGACAGGCTGCACGTCTTAAATACCCTGCACTCGGTTCTAATTTTTAATCACCAGGGGATAACAAACAATAAAACAATTACAATTTTGTGCATACGCACGTGTTTTTCTTGCAGGGAGGCTATTAACCCCCTCCCTGCTGTTAACCATCCTCACTGCTGTTACACATCCTCCCCCCCAAGTGTGCAACACTGATGGCCATTCCAAGGCCACCCCCTCCCCTAAAACACAACCACCCACCCTCGAGTCCACAAATGTCAATTTTCGCCCTCTTCCACGGGCGGGCTTCAGGGTGGGTCGGTCCTTCTGGCGCTTCCAGGAAGGGACCACGAACCGGCGACACGGGACCCCACCGGGCTGACAGGGGCGACCGAAGCATAGGCCGGGGCACTGGAGGATGCAGCAGTGGACAGAGCTCTCCCCCTGGGGACCAGAGCAGTGATGTCCGATCACCCAGGAGGAGTGAAGCAGCTAACAGGGGGAGCAACAGCGACGTTTGGTAGCAGCCCAGCGACGTCTGGGTGCTCGGGAAGAGCGGAGCAGGGAAACAGGGGCAGAGCTGTGGCCAGTGTTGCAGACTCCTGGGCTCCAGGTCCAGTGCAGGGAGGTCTAGGAAGACCGGCAGGGTGTCCAGGAGCAAGGGGCAAGGGACCGCCCTGACCAGCGCCGAATCCTCTTCCGGGGTTGTGGGCTGGAGCTGAGGTGGAGGTGCGGTCCTCACCTCCTCTGGCTCCGGGACGGTCTCTTCCTCCTGTTCTTCCTGGTGCAGGCGACTCCGGGGTTTCTCTCGCCGAGACTGCCAACAACAACGTCTCTTCTGCCTGCTCCCACTTTTGGAGCAGCAGCTCCAATTCTGTTGGCTCCCGCTCCCTTCTTTCCAGCAGGGCCCACCCCGACTCTCAGCTCTCTCTCCAATCTCGTTGTCTGCTCTTTTTGAGCAGCAATATTGCGGTTGATCCTCTTAATCAACTCTTCTATGCTCTCCATTTCTAGGGTCGTAAGGGCGCCCACAACCGCTGCCACCATATGTCTCCACGTCGCCTATCTGCACAGGGTACAGCTCTTCGAAGTTTTATTTTTATTGCACTTGCAACCTGGCATTGACATCTCTTGCGGCTCTCAGTGGGGTTGCCAGCTTAAGCTGTGGGTACAGGCTTGGCAGTTTCTCTCTGTTCCAAATGCTTCTTGCGAAGTTCCTGTGCTAACTGTAAAATATATTCTCTCCTTGGTAAATTCTGCCCCGTGCATTCTTTGTAAAGTACCCAGGAGTTGATGGCTGCTAGGTCCAATACATTGTAAAACACCTGAACAGGCCACAGTCGGGAGCCAGCTTTCACTGAATACTTCCATGCTATCTGATCCAAACATCAATTTCATATTTTGTTGCGTTGTAAAACTCCACGGTCTCTGGTATTTATTTTCACTAGTCCCGATGCTAATTATGCAAAGTATGTTAGTGATGTGGTCTTCAAATCTAAATACTATATTCATGTTGTATACAGTGCATTTTAAAACATACACTGGCAGTGTGTAACAAGTATATTAGGATAAACTATGATGGGCTACTGTTTTCTTTTCTCTTTTAACTTGTTGTGAAAATGTGTTTAACAGCCAAATTGGGGTACACCTGTTCAGACTGCACTTGTAGATCTCTTGATCTACCCCTCCTACTACACACTGGACTCCCCAGACCTCAGCACCACATTACTGGACCCTCAGCTGATGCACTATCCTTGTACTATTGCACTACTAATATGTCATTGTAGATATAACTTGTAATCCTAACTTCTTGTATCCACTTTTGTATTTCAGTAGTATTTTTTGCACTTAATGTAAACTATACTGTATTTAAATATAAATTTTGCATTGCAATCCTGTTCTGCCTTGGATGAAGTTGTCTGCCAAATAATAATAATAATAATAATAATAATAATAATAATAATAATAATAATAATAATAATAATAATAATAATATGAAAAGTGTTGTCAGTCCGAATACAATAATAAGATTTGACTGCTGCTAACCGATATTATCTATAATAGTAATGCAGGGTTAGAAACTAAATGGAATGTATGTGTGTGACAGGATGAATGGTGCAGTGCAAAGGATGTGGATTGTCCAGACGGTTGTCTCCCAAAGAATAATCCTTTTAATAATTAACAAAAAGATCACAAAATAATCCAAATGAAAAATAATAATATACCCCGCTATCAGCAATGATATTGGGGTAAAACAACAACAAGTCCCGACTCAAAAAATAAACAAAAAGGCACTCCTTAAACCACAATCCTCCGTGCACGAAACTGTGCTCTTCTCCTTGGTGGATCGTGGTGCGTGCGCTGTGCTGTGTTGTGCTCTGTGGTGAGGGCGTGCTCTGGGGTAAGTGCTGGCTCCGCGGCTACAGCCTCCCGTCCTCCCGCTCCTCTAACAATAAACACAAACAAACACGTAATACAAAATACAAACACCAGCTCCGGCCGGTTGCTCTAGTTTCCCAGCACAAGAGGAGGTTTTGACGTAGCTGCTTCCCCTTTGAACCCAGCAAACTCCTCCCTGCAGTCAGCACGTCGCCATGGTTTCTCCAATAGAGGGCTGCCCCGCAGCTGACTGCAATGGAATCGTCCTGAGTACTTGCAGCTACGCGCCCCTCCTAATATGGTCACCTTCCGGTTTCCACCTACCACCGAGGTGGCAGATCTGGGAGGCAGCATACCTTCCCCCTTACACAGCGCCCTTTCTAATCGGGAGGGAGATTTACAGCATCGATCCTTTCTCTCTCTATCACAATGTGTAATACATGTATCATCTATAACAGTAATGCAGTGCAGTCATGGTATTTGCTAAATTAATGCATTTTGCATAATAATTGCTTTAGATTCTAAAATGAATGAAAACAGAAGTGGCAAATCACTGGGATGAATGCATTATTAATGCAAATACTGGGGTATCATGAAAGCTGACTACCCCTTCTAAAGGTCTACCATCGTATTCTGCATAGTAATGTTCCAGTTAACCTTAAATGTTTAATAACCAGGGAGGTTTTACAGATGCTACTATTAAACATTATGGGTAATGGAAAATACTGCTTGTATGAAATGAGAATTCAGTGAGTAATTGAAGGAATACACAGTAAGAAGTGCCTCTGGAGGACGAGATATTCATGCGAATTATCAGCTGCTCTGTTCATTGCTAATTTCAATCTACAGTCATTATTGGAACATATTTGATACAGGTTTGGCAGGGTAATGATCCCAGAGGCACTTAGAGGGATCAGTGCTTTCACCAACATTACCAGAGGCTATGCTGTCATTTAAATTGAAAATCTCTAACACAACCAAATGAAATGTCACACATGACAAAATGGCTAAGGAACTGGAATTACATCCCACTTGCTCCCCATTATCAAAAGCTCTTTAATTGTAATGCAGTAGCTGCACCACAATGGCAATCAGATGGCTCTGTATTAGGGGGCAATGACTGCACAAGGGTAGCTGCTGTACCTTTGGTACAATGGTATCAGAGTGGTAACATTTTGACATGGTGTGACCCAAATCCACACTGGTTATCCATTGCAGTACCATGGTACCAGATCATTGTCTGTATGCTGAAGAATCAGGACTATAGTGTGTTGCAAAGAGGACTGTGCGTATTACCCAGGACACAACAGGAATCCAGCAACAGAAGACTCTGAAGAAGGCTTCTAGTCAAAACTTTGTCATTGAATGTATTGTTTCTTTTTAAACATATTAAAGACTTCTTAACCCACGTATGGAGAAACAGAGGACTGAGATTCAGACAGTTTGGGGAAGTTGTTAGTAAAAGCCATTTTCAAGTTAGCTGGCTACCATGTGCATTCACTGAGAGAGCCAGCTACTCACATTGCAATAATGTTTGTTCCATTATGTTGCCATTGCTGCAGTCTGCTCCTACTTCTGCTGTGGTGATCTGGGAAATACAGTGGGATTATAAAAATATCTGACAGTATTTTTCATGCATTTCTGTAAGAACTTGCAGAAAATGTCCGACATTCCCAGACACAGGATATTTGTTATGTCCACCAGCAGCAGTTGCGCTGCTGGAAATTCTGTGGCCGGAGCCCAAGAAAGGGAGCCACCGGCTACAGAGAAGGGTGTGGGAGGTGAGGAGACCACCTCCACCAGCAGCAGTATCACTGCCAGAGTACGCAACGGCGCTGCCACTGCCGGAGTGTCCCGCGCTCAACACTAACCCTGTTCAGCCAAAGCTGCAGGTTTTTATATTGTGGCCCAGGGATTAACTGGCTATCAATTACCTAGTTTATCCCTCAGCTACATTCGGCCTACGCATGGTCAACAGCCAGTTTATCAATAATCACTTGCTGCTGGTATTTTAACCCCATCCAGGCTGTAGAAAAATAATAATAAAACATTGTGTTTTCACCCCACCACCATATATATTTAAATAATAATAACACAAAATAAACAAAATACACACAGGGGCAATATTTTGTTTCCGGTTGCCATTCTTTCTTGTATTACGTTTCATTTAATAATTACTAATTATTAAACGAAACGTTATACAAGAAATAGCAAATTGAAACATTTTTGTTTATTATTAAAAAAAGTGTAATTCCTTAACCTGCCTCGCTGACTAAACTAAACAGAGTCAACAATAACAGATACATAGAAGTGAAAGTCCCAGTAAAACAATACAATAACTTCGGGTAGCTCGCTTATAAATACATATTTATAAAAAATCCATGACCCTTTGGTTTCGAGGGTGATTGATCTGACATGGACTGACCGTATATTTATATAATTTAATATCCTCTGCTTTTCTCTTGCGGAACGAAACATCAATAATAAGGTTATTGATAAATGTGTAAAGAAAATAAAAATAGAAAGAAGGTGAGCGACTGTGTAAATAAATTTTTCCCATTTCATAAAGAAGGGAAGCAGCTTCTAACACCACAATATGACCTTTCAGAATTTAATATCATCTTTTTACCCCATTGTAAGAAAAAACAGGGGTAGCAATTTCTGACGGGGAGGCAAACTGTGACAGTATACCAGCAACATTTCACCCTGTATATAAGAATGGAAGTATTTTAAGATAATTAAAAAGGAGATGCAGCATCTTATTCACAGTGAAGACCTGGTAATTATTAACCCCGCAGGGCAGCAGGATTTAGCCAGAACAGATTGAACTGTTTTGGAATGTGGCCAGCTCAATACTCAGGCTCCTGTTGGAAATAATACCTCAATGTCTTTCTTAAAACATCTCATCTGAAGGATGGTCCCATACTCCGCGTCTCACTGGATGGGGAGGTGGGACTGGTCTTCTCCTCTCTCCCTCTTTACTGTTTTCTGTCCCATCTGACCTCTCCTCACTGATAACACCTTTGAATTTCATGCTGTCCAACTAACCTCTCCCTGTCAACTCCTGCTAATTGTACCGTACCATCCCCCTGGACCTCTCGCTCACTTTCTTGTCTACCCCAACCATCCTGTTGGGTAATTTCAATATATATATATATATATATATATATATATATATATATATATATATATTATTTAGCAGACGCCTTTATTCAAGGCGACTTACAGAGACTAGGGTGTGTGAACTATGCATCAGCTGCAGAGTCACTTACAATTACGTCTCACCCGAAAGACAGAGCACAAGGAGGTTAAGTGACTTGCTCAGGGTCACACAATGAGTCAGTGGCTGAGGTGGGATTTGAACCGGGGACCTCCTGGTTACAAGCCCTTTTCTTTAACCACTGGACCACACATCCACCTCTGGACCTCTCTGATCACTATTTAATCTCTGTCTCTCCCCTCTCTCCCTACTCCACCTACCCCCACTGTCACCTCCCGCCGTAACTTACGCTCTCTCTCCCCGTCTGTCCTTGCCTCCACCGCTCCCTCTCACCGCCCTCCTATCGACTTCTTCTCCCAACTATCTGTAGACTCTGCTACCTCCATCCTCTTCTCCTCCCTCGACTCCCTCTGTCCCCTCTCCTCCCAACCGGCCCGCCCCTTCCCTCCCCAACCCTGGCTCTCCTCTTCAGGTCTCAGTGTGGATAATAATTAGTAATGCACTGTGCTGTTCCAGTGACTCACCACCCTTCCCTCTGCAAGCAGGTTCATTCAGGTCTCAATGTGGAGAATAATTAGTAATGCACTGTGCTGTTCCAGTGACTGACCACCCCTCCCTCTGCAAGCAGGTTCATTCAGGTTTCAGTGTGGAGAATGGGTAGTAAAGCACTGTGCAAAAGAAACACATCTCATCATCAACCTGAGAACAGAAACATTGCCGAGGAAACACATCTCAGCATCAACCTGAGAACAGAAACACTGTGCAGAGGAAACACATCTCAGCATCAACCTGAGAACAGAAACACTGTGCAGAGGAAACACATCTCAGCATCAACCTGAGAACAGAAACACTGTGCAGAGGAAACACATCTCAGCATCAACCTGAGAACAGAAACACTGTTCAGAGGAAACGCATCTGAGCATCAACCTGAGAACAGAAACACTGCAGAGGAAATGCATCTCAGCATCAACCTGAGAACAGAAACACTGTGCAGAGGAAACAGAACTCTAGAGGCTTCCCATCCAAGAACACACCAGACTAGAGCGTCTGAGATCAAATTTTATTATAAAAACTATATTCAGCAATACTGTAAAGTATCTATAACTTGGTAACAGCATCAGTCACTTAGGCCCTTTCCACACTACATAACCGATCTCGAGAACCGTACTTGAAACCATTCTAATTAATCCAGCTCAAAGCGTCTACACTGAAGTACCGTTTCATGTTTAGTCAGTTTTAGTTTAGTTGTTTTTACCTTCATATCTTGCCTGAGCCTAATTCTGGTCCTCTTAATTTTATTTCAAACAGAGCTGACAAATTACGTGATTTGTTCATCCCCGATCCTACTTTTAACTCGCATTTCATTTTTGCAGTCGCCTAATTTAACGCTGTGTTTTTGTTATTTTCCCCACTAGTTTAACAGAGATGTCCTGACAGATTTTTTGAAGCATAAAAATGAATACCTAGTGCGGAGTGTACACTGATAGGAAGTCCATCAGGCGCCTGCTCTGAGTATTTCGCCAAACATACCACAAAGCATTTTGGGATATTGGAGGATACACAAAAAAATGTAGTTTGGTAGCATCCACACTTCTGATAAACCGCACTACCTGATGCGATCTAATTAGAACCGGACTTGAGACTTCCTCCTGAGGTGGTCTCCAGTCCGGTTCTCAAGTACGGTATTAAATGCTGCGTAGTGTGGACGCAAACCGTATTTAGCACTTTTAAGCTGGCTTAAATGCAACTAACACTGTTTAAAGGCATAGTGTGGACAGGGCCTTAATCCCTGCCGCGTGATCCTGACTAGAATTCAATTCATGGTCTCAGGGATATTGACAAGGGTAGATAATGAACACTATGTTATTGATCTGATAACTCAATCGAAGGAAAGTTGATAAGTTTATATGTGTAAAGACAAGTGTGCTCTGAATAATTAATCCTTGAGAGAAATTGCATTTTTTTTGTTCAGATACAGGGATTGAATAAAGAACAAAATAGAATAGCATAACGTTGTTCATGGGGAGCAGGGCCACTGTGGGCAGCAAGACGGCAATGATTGAATGAAACGAGCCTGCACGGTGTCATTGTCCTGGGGAGACTGTTCTTGTAGGGTTAACCCCTTGAATTCTGTCAGGAAAGCTGAACTCGGCATCTGAAAGAAAGGCTGTTCTCCAGATTGACTCCGAGAGATCACTCATGTGAATGTCCCTATTGTGCAGACTTGAACGCTGTATATTTCCATTTTTCTCTGCTCCGAAGCCGACAACTGTACAGAACGTCATTCTGACAGTGCTAATTTACTACCTCGCTGTGATGTGCACAATTCTCAGATTTAATGAAGTCTAGTACAAAAAGATTCAACAATCAATTTGTCCTCTGGATGTGTAACAACTGAAGCCACAACTCTGCTCTTTCCAGTGTATCGTTCATGTTAGATGTCTGTTTAGTTACAATTAGGGGTTAATTTGTACCGGATCGCACAGGATCAAATATGTTTAAATTTAACTGCTCTTAGTCATAATCACGCTCAAACGTAGTTATTTACTGTATTTGTTATTTTCTCTCATTTGAATTTGCTTACTTACTAATGATTTTATTGTATTTATAACTGCTATTATCTGTAATATGATACTTTACAATGTGATACTTTGTAGCAACTGTAAGTCACCCTGGATAAGGGTGTCTGTTCATAAATAATAATAATAATAATAATAATAATAATAATAATAATAATAATAATAATAATAATAATAATAATAATTTAACCACGAGGAGAGGATACTGCTGATAAGAGGATAATATAATATAAGATAAGATAATTTCTTTTACCTGCCGCTCGCACCTACACTGCCTGGGGTTGCCTGTCCCGCACCACCTGGGGTTGCCTGTCCCATTCCACCTATGGCTGCCGAGCTTGCAAAACCTAGGGCTGTCGAGCCTGCACCACCTGGGGAGGCTAGTTCACCATTGCCTGAGGAGGCCTGCTCGCCATCGCCTGAGGAGGCCTGCTCGCTGTTCCCTGGGGAGGCCAACTCATCATCGCCTAGGAAGGCTAGTTTGCCGTCGCCTGGGGAGGCTAGTTCGCCGTCACCTGGGGAGTCTAGTTTGCCATCGTCTGGGTCACCTGCTCGCTGTCGCCTGGGGTCGCCTGCTCACCGTCATCTGGGGTCACCTGCTTGCCTTCGCCTGGGAATGGCTGTTCACCGTCACCTGGGGTTGCCCGCTCTGCATCTCCTGGGGTTGCCCGTGCACTATTGCCCATAAATGCCTGCCCTGGAGGTCGTTTGCTGCTGACCTCCGGGGATTTTCTGGGGCTGGAGGAGCCAGCCGGGGAGCCGTTGATGGCTCCGCAGACAAGTGCCGGCATTGCCACCAGTAGCCGATCAGTGGCAGGAGTGTGCCACCTCGCTGTCAGCTTTACCGCTGACAGCACTGCCAAAGACAACATTGCCTCTGCTCTTGGCCCAGGACTTTGAGCGGGACTTTTGGGATTTTAAGGGGGGAGGTCATGCCATGTGTGCTTCACACAAGGGGGAGATATGTGGCAGGGTGCACTAACCCTGTGCGTATTTTTGTGTTTTATGCTGTATGGCGTGTTAATGTTGGTGTATAAGTATTGGTGCACGGGATACAATGTGGGGCTATGTAGCACGAGTGTTGTTAAAATGCATATTTGTATTTAGGCATGGGGATTGCACAATCACTCCACGTGCAGATTAACGTGGGTATTTGTATGGAAGCATGGGGAGCACAAGTAGTTCACGTGCAGATGTACCAAGATTCCAGTTGAATGATTGATTAGCAATCAAGTCTCGGTACAGCTGCATAAAAGATGCAGTGTTTCACTCCCAAAAAAACACTCCCCAAATTGAAAAGGTAAGCAGCAAAGCAAAGGCAAGAGATTTGCTGCCGTATCAAATGAAGAAGTTGCCTGATTGCAAAGTAAGACAAAAAAGAAAACCACAAATGGCAATTACATTGGACTGTTAAGATTGATAAGGATTGCTGCAGAGAGAAAGATATTTCTACAGTTTGAAAATGTGCCACTGAAGAACTAACTAACTTGCTTGAAGATTCCACTTGTTTGTCAGACAGGCTGACCGTGCGCTCTACACAGGAAGTAGCCTGATCTCCCCCAGACCCGCATGAAATGACTATTTACAAAGAGCAGCCATGGCAATGAAATACTGATATCACAAAATAGGTAATACCAGCAATTTATATTGTAATAAAAACAATGAAAAGTGAACTTTATCATTGCTTCTCAAACAAATTTGAAAACCAGTTTTTCCTTAATAAATACATGTTCTTGTTTATCATTGTTTATCTGATTTGTGTGTTTTTTATTTAGATTTAATGACTCGTAATATGTTTCTTAGTGTTTGGTGGCTGCCTCTAATCAAGTTGAGTGTGTTGTATTGCTCTTGTACTCATGTGACAGACCCTGACACAGTGAAGAATGTGTGAGAAATACCCTATCAACTTGATTGAGGCACCCACCGAACACTTTGAAACATACATTGAAATAAGGTGGTTATTTCATGGGTGGTTTCAGCAATTACATTGTAGTTCTGAAATGTTAAACAGTTTATTTTTTAGACCTTTTTAGAAAAGACAATGGGTGAGACATTAGCACACCTAGCAACATGTCTTCCTGGATCACCTGGGTGGATTCCTGAATCGAGATTAACATCTTCTGGCAACAATTCCATGCAATGGTTGCTGTCCATTTTCAAAGCATGGCTTTTTTAATGTATGCATGTCCTGCATATAAAAAACATGGTGCTTCTTGGGATGAGACTGCAATCTCCTTGTTTTCAGTCCAGTGCAATCACGCTTTACATCAAGCTTGAATCATACTTTATTAAAACTAAACAATTAAGCACTCTTACAAGGTGTATTGAGGAAGCAATGCACAACCCTTCCAAGTTGCTAACCCAAGTGGAACTTTTTAATGAGACAGTTAGCCTCCGCTCATTTGCTAGTAACATAAATGTTGCAATTCCACAATCCTGGGGTGTGCCTAGCTTGCTGACATGATCAGATATGAAAAATAGACTTTTTTTGGATGTACAGAAAAGGTTTGAATGATTACAAAGTAATTTATTTAATTCCACAAAACACTTCCTTGATGAACAGATAGTGAAAGAGCCCACGTGCGGGGTCCCAGCAGCTCGCCAAACAATACCTACCAACTTCCCACCGAGCGCACGGCCCCCAGCGACCCCGTGCTTAGTGCCAACAGCTCAGGAAACAATACCTGCCACCGTCCCACTGAGCACATGGGCCCGAGCGACCCCGTGCGGGTGCCAGCAGCTTGGGAAACAATACCTGCCACCTTCCCACCGCGCACGGGCCCCAGTGACCCTGTGCATGGTCCCAGCAGCTTGGGAAACAATACCTGCCACCTTTCCAAAGAGCGCACGGGCCCCAGCGACCCCGTGTGGGGTGCCAGCAGCTTGGGAAACAATACCTGCCACCGTCCCACCGAGCACACAGGCCCCAGCGACCCCGTGCGGGGTGCCAGCAGCTCGGGAAACAATACCTGCCACGTTCCCACTGCGCACAGGCCCCAGCGACCCTGTGCGGGTGCCAGCAGCTTGGGAAACAATACCAGCCACCTTCCCACCACGCACAGGCCCCAGCGACCCAGTGCGGGGTCCCAGCCGCCCGCCAAACAATACCTGCCACCTTCCCACCAAGCGCACGGGCCCCAGCGACTCCATGTGGGGTTCTAGCAGCTCAGGAAACAATACCTGTCACCTTCCCACCGCGCACCCAGTTGTGTGCTTCTCTTATACAGTACCTGTCTACAAAGACACCTTGTTTGCCATTTCCACAAGATGCTAATCAAATACCCATAGCCCCTCCCACACACATAAGAGGATACTTCTTACTCCTAGAGTTTCAGTTTTCTCTTTCATCCTGTACTTTATCTCCACTTCATTGGAATGCCTCTGTTTTGCGCATAAATGAAGGAATCATCCTTCAATGAGCGCATCACTGGGGATATTATCAGCACCACTGGCTTCATTAGCTGCCATGAAGTTGCTGCTTTTTCACTAGTGATTCACAGTCTGTCATTATTATTATTTATTTATTAGTGCCATGGGAGGATGCTGTAGATGAGGCGTATGAGAGGAAGAAACTGCGGTATGCTCAACTAGCCACTGAAGCGGAACAGCGAGGATGGAGAGTCTGGGTTTACCCAGTGGAAGTGGGATGTCGAGGATTTGTGGCACACTCTACAACCCGGTTTCTCAGAGATGTCGGATTCAATGGCCAAGAGTTGCGTCGCACAGTGAAGAACTTATCTGAAGCAGCAGAGAGGAGCAGCAACTGGCTGTGGTTGAGACGGAAAGATTCTGGCTGGGGATCTCAAGCACAATAGAAAGAAAGAAAGGCTGATATACAGGTAAGTAAGCTGGGCTGAGTTGAGTGGGGGACGGAGGGGGTGATGCTGGGACGCCAGAATCACCGTCGAGCCCTCTTGAGGTGTCGTGGGCTAGTCGGCGAAACACCGAGGATGGAAGGTGCCCACTTGAAGACCCCAGAGATGTACCCTACTTAGCTCAATCCAGGCGGTTGTCATGCTGATGCGCTGGGGAGACCGCACTATGGTTGATCCCGGAGCCAGCATCGCAGCCGTTATGTGTGCTGATGCGCTAGGGAGGCAAAATAAGCTGATCCCTGGAGCCAGCATTACACTTCAGCCATCAACACCAGACAGAAGGATATCTACATCATCATATGGAAGGAAGCGCAAATGGATGGAGACACATATGGATCACATTAGTTTACTGTGAAGCTACGTCTTAGTTGGTGCTTATCTTGGCGAGAGCCAAGTTCAAATCAGCATGAAGTTTTAACATCTACTCTCATGTAATGGAAATCATTATTAGCAGATGCCCTTATCCAGGGCAACTTACAATTGTTACAAGATATCACATTATTTTTACATACAATTATATATATATATATTTTTTACACATTATTTTTACATACAATTACCCATTTATAGAGTAGGGTTTTTACTGGACACTGAACTCTACACTGCTGCCTATGAATAAACAGTATACCAAGCTGGTTTCTGATCCAGCACACAGAAGGGACACTTGCAAACATCACTGGGTTCTAGAAAGAGCCTTGTCTTAGTAGGGGGACTCTAATGTTAGGGTCTTAGTCCAGGCTTGAAAAGGCAGTTCAATACCAATAGTCTGAAAGATTTTATTTTCACTTTGAATCAGGGAAAATCCATTCATTATAGATTTACTCCCATTTACCCACCATATGCCACTGTTTCAGAGAGGAAAGTGAAACAGAAAAGCCAAATGAGCTGTTCTCAAGCAAGTCACAGAGTTTCATTTTGAATGTTTCACTTTCCTCCCAGGACAGGTAGTTCTTCATGGGACACCTCTATCTATATGTTTACACTTCAGTCATCAACACCAGGCAGAAGGATATCTACATCATCAGATGGAAGGAAACGCAAATGGATGGAGACGAGATGGATCACATTAGTTTACTGCAAAGCTACGTCTTAGTTGGTGCTTATATTGGCGAGACCCGAGTTCAAATCAGCATGAAGTTTCCATGTAATGGAAATCATGGTAGATGTTGATTAATCACAAGGAAATGAGAGGAGTGTACCGCACTCCACAGTCAAAGACTATTATACACGAGGTGATTCATAAATTTATTTCTCCAATGCAGTTGAAATCTCCAAAAAATGTTAACTTCTTTGTTTGGCATTCTTTGTAGTAAAAATGACCTAACTAAATGTTTGGTCAGATTTAAAACAGTCATTATTACAACACAAGTGAGCATAAAAACAATAAGAAGCACTGGTAGCACAAAGTCTACCAGGCTGCCATGAGTAAAATGACATAATGATCGTCTTGTTTTACAGTACCTTTAAAAGAATATTCTCAAACTTCCCCAATAAACCAATGTCACTGGCTCGCCCTCTGTATCAGAACTCTTAAATCTTATTTTATCTCCTAAAGTGGTTCTCAGAGAGAATTTATCTTCAATTACAGGATCAATCTCAGAACGTGTCCCTGCTGCTAAGCAGTCACAACAAACTGAAACCTTACATGCATCTAAAAGTAACTTCAATTGACTTTGGTCTTTATGTTGCTAATGCATGGTTTTAGAACATAAGAACATAAGAAAGTTTACAAACGAGAGGAGGGCATTCGGCCCATCTTGCTCGTTTGGTTGTTAGTAGCTTATTGATCTCAAAATCTCATCAAGCAGCTTCTTGAAGGATCCCAGGGTGTCAGCTTCAACAACATTACTAGGGAGTTGGTTCCAGACCCTTCCAGACAATTCTCTGTGTAAAAAAGTACCTCCTATTTTCTGTTCTGAATGCCCCTTTATCTAATCTCCATTTGTGACCACTGGTCCTTGTTTCTTTTTTCAGGTCGAAAAAGTCCCCTGGGTCGACATTGTCAATACCTTTTAGAATTTTGAATGCTTGAATCAGATCACAGCGTAGTCTTCTTTGTTCAAGACTGAATAGATTCAATTCTTTTAGCATGTCTGCACACAACATGCCTTTTAAACCCTGGATAATTCTGGTCGCTCTTCTTTGCACTCATTCTAGAGCAGCAATATCCTTTTTGTAACAAGGTTACCAGAACTGAACACAATATTCTAGATGAGATCTTACTAATGCATTGTAATGTTTTAACATTACTTTCCTTGATTTAAATTCAACACTTTTCACAATATATCCGAGCATCTTGTTGGCCTTTTTTATAGCTTCTCCACATTGTATAGATGAATACATTTCTGAGTCAACATAAACTCCTAGGTCTTTTTCATAGATTCCTTCTTCAATTTCAGTATCTCCCATATGATATTTCTAATGCACATTTTTATTGCCTGCGTTTTACAGTGGAATTGAGTTACAGAGCAATCTTCTAGAGAAGGCTCAGTGCAGCTGGCCTATTGTATTTGTTCTTGTGGCAGGATAAGGCCCTGCACCTGTAAATAGTGTGTTTTTGTTTCTTGTTTGGGTTTGTGTAAATAAAGTTCATATATTTTTTATTTAAGTTTGGCAGGGTTAAAATACCATCCTTGCCAAATCAATGAGCTGAATGTGGCCAGGTGTTGATTGACTAATTGATTATCAATTAGCCCTGGCCGCATTCTTTAACAGGAGCTGGAAAGCCAGTCATTTGTTCTCTGTTTGTTGTTTTTTCTCAGCAAGCAGGAGGTGAATTGGCTAGGAATCCTCACAACTGCATGTTTGAACCAGGGTGAGCAAGCAAAGCAACCACTCATGATCAGTGTGTATGTGTGTGTTAGCTGGGCTCCGAGTGCTTATAATAGGGATTCATTTAGGGGATTTTAATCCCAGGAAAGTATATATGAGTTTATGTTAGGGAGAAGGCTCCTGGAGTGGGACCTCCCTTATAAGTGGGAGCTTTTATTAGCTGTTTTTCCCACTGTTTGTGTAATTACATTGGGTTTGTGTATGACCTTCTGCCCTAGGAGTACCATTGCAGGTACCCTAGTGTGGCAACTGACTACTCTAACTGAATTTGTGGGGGCATGGCAAGGAAAACCTCCTGTGTCTCCCCTGTCTGTCAGCGGATACCCACACCCGTTACAGGGCTGCATAGCTTCCTTTACTTTATCAGTGTGTAACGCTATTCAGATAGCTTTACCACACGAGTCTCTGACAACTGTCAACACTCATTCTGATAAGGCTGTTTTCTTTGATTGCATTTAGTGATTCTAAAAAAGGGGCCAATACATCAGATCTCAGGGCAACAGCAGTGGGATTGGTTCAGTTAAAGATGGTGGTATATAGATCTGACACTGGGTTTAGATAATTAAAATAGAACTTCAATCAGTCCCAAGAGTGAATGTTTATGAAAGTCCCAAATGCCAACATTAAAAGAATATTACATTGTTGAGCTTCGCTGCTTTCAGAGCTCCACAAAGTCCACATTGAATGCGCTGTGTGTGTGATCAGAAAATACACAGCATGTACAATGAGGGTGTTGTGAAAGCACAGGGACTGTGCCAATACACATAAACCTCTGGCGAAGAAAATGTCCACTCACACTTCAATGACACTGAAGTAGTCTTGGTGTGGTGTGGCAGTTGCTGTTCATGTTCTTTCTTCTTGTTTCTGGATGCAAAGAAAGTCCCTCAAAGTAAAGATGGAGATCAGCTGGAGGTGTTTAAGCTACTATAATTATTTTTTACACTGTCACTCTGCCCAAGACTCCATCCACATGCTTATTATTCCTCAGACCTCTGGATTTCTTATTGTCGGCCATGATGTTCCCACAAGGAGGCATGCTTGTTTTCTCACCTCTGAAGCGTATTCTTCACAGTAGACAGTAAGTGATTGAATGTTGTAATCGTGTTTTACACCAGAATGCTGGTAATTTGTCATGAGGGTTTACCAAAGAAAAGGTTTTTTTCCCACTTTGCTTGTGTTAATTAAATGTGCTTGAGAGAAGTGGTGCTGGAGTGAAGCATTGAAATAGAGGAGCTTTAAAGAGTAACCAGCCCTCCTGCTTACACACACACATAGGGAGGAAAGATATCTCGAGGATAGTGATCTGCCAGGCCATGTATTCATTGTCACAATATGCCAGACTGCATACATTTATACTTTGCACACATTTTCCATGTACTCCTCTAACTACCATCTTCCTTTCCCTTGCTGATTAATTAGTACTGGTGCTGCTGATTGTTAATTTGTCCGGTGCAAACTATTCTAGGAGCATCCAGGCTTCCAGGAACATCACACATAAACTGGTCCTGTCAGCTCCAAGAATGCAAGAGCTCTGTCCTAAGGAATATATCTTTCATTACCTTCCCATTAACCCTTAGCGGTCCATTTATTCAGCGTGTCTCAGGCGCATCAAGGTCCAATTTATTTTCACACGCACAGTTTATTTTAGACGCGCTGTTTAAAAGTATTTTTTTCACAGTAAAACAGGTTTAAAAGGCACTGCATATCAACAGGACACTCAGTACTGCATCTCTAGCCCTGCCCCATCCCTCGTTCGCTGTTTTTTTCAAATACCTCTTGATAGTAGTGCATACCGATAAATCATCTCCTGATCACTCATTTTATCACCAAACTCCTCAATAATGCGATCCAAGTCATTATTTTATTACTATAACATCTAAAAAAAGCTCTTCAAATGTCTGTGATATTCTTTGAGCACTGGATGCAGAAGCAGCAATCTTGTTTGTTTATGTCCGTGTTATCTATGTGATGCCAGGGCTATCTGCATTCATGAGATACGCCCCTTTTTTTCGGCTTCTCTCGGCTCCTATCGATCTCACTCAGCCATTGAATGGTTTTCTCAGCTTTTTCCGGAGAAAAAACGACTAGAGACCTTTTTTTTGCATCTTTTTGATGATGTCGGACAGGGTCCGACATTGGACCGGAAAGGGAAAATTGCAATGTCGGACCGCAAAGGGTTAATACCACCCAGAATAACTGCAAACATTATAAGAAGTGCAAGGTAAAAAATCCGAACCCATGAGTACTGAACGCCCCGAACACAAGCATAATATGAATATAAAAATACTAGAGACTCAGCAAAATGGAGGGAACTGATATTGTATTGAGCACACACACATTTACACCACCACCGCCCGGGCCTGGACCGAGACCTCCTAGACCGCCAACCCCAATGGGCAACCTTATCTCCTCATGTTGGCCTCAAGCGTGGACCGAGTGTGGGGCCAAAGCAACGACCCCACACTGGTGCACGCTTGGGGGCAGGTCCGGTCTGTTGAAGGTAAGGATGTTGACGGCGTTGGGGCGCTAATATATCCGCACTTCATTATCAAGGGGCAATTATTATATAGGGTAAACCCTGCCACGGGCACAGGGCAGCCTGTAACACAATTGATGGATCCCCCGTCTTGTCGGCGCTGACAACACAAGGGACTGTATATTGGCTTGATTTTATTGGGTAGGACTTCATAATGAAGTGTCGAAAATATATAGCCACATGCCCAGACTGCCAGAGAGCAGAGCCGGGTCGAGTGCGCCCCGCCCCTTTGGTCCCACTGCCTATTATTTCCACTCCCTTTGAACACATTGCAATGGACATAGTGGGCCCTTTGCTACCTTCTGATTCCAGGTGTATGCATATATTAGTGGTGGGAGATTATGCAATGCAATACCCAGAAGCAGTTCCATTGAGGTCCACTAGTGCAGCTGCAGCAGCCAAGGAACTAGTGCAGATTATGTCGAGAGCTGGGATCCCCAAAGAGATACTGACTGATCATGGAACTAACTTCCGTCTAATACGTTACAGTAAGTATATAAAATATTAAAAATATGTCCCATCAGAACATCTGTTTATCATCCACAGACAGATGGTTTGGTTGAGCGATTTAATCAGACCCTAAAGCAGATGCTGAGATGATTTGTGAGCCAAGAGCAAAAACATTAGGCAACGCTTCTTCCCTACCTCCTTTTTGCAGTGAGAGAGGTGCCGCAGAGTTCGACAGATTTCTCCCCCTTCAAGCTCTTGCACAGCTGACAGCCTCACGGCATCCTCGATCTGTTGAGAGAGGGGTGGGAAGAGCACAAAGGCTTGTCCAAAAATGTAGTGCAGCATATGCTCCTACTGAGAGATTGCCTGGATTTGGTCGGTCGTTTGGCCCAGGGCAATCTCAAATCGGCTCAGCACCGGCAACAGCAGCGTTACAATAAAAACGCCCGAATCCAGACCTTTCGACCAGGAGACAAAGTAATGCTGCACCTTCCCTCGTCAGAATCGAAACTGTGTGTAAATGGCAAGGGCATATGAGGTGCCGGGTTATAGGAAAGGTAAATTATGAAATTAAGCAGCCGATTACCGCAACAAATGCAAAATTGATCATGTTAATTTGTTAAAGCCCTGGCAGGCAAGGGAGGCCTTATTTATAGCCTAGGCAAAGTAGAGGATGATTTAGGCCCCTGTCTTGAGGCTCCTAGCACCAGAGACATTCCAATGGGGGAACAGTTACTTCCAGATCAGCAAAGAGAGCTGCGTAAGTTAATTGAGGAGTTCAATGATGTTTTTTCTGACTTGCCCGGTAGAACTAACCTTGTTGAATATGCTATTATCACTCCCCCAGGTGTCCCAGTGCGAGAGAGACCTTATTGGATCCCAGAAAGTCGACGAGGTGGCGTTTCCCGGGATGGGGGAGTAATGGGAAAAGTAGATTCAGCCGAGTGTTCCTTCGGCTCCACTCTGAGCGGTGGGATATGTGACAGAGACAGAATGATTCTTGGTGATAAATCTCCCTCCTGACCTATGAGGGCGCTGTGTAAAGGGAACAGAGTGCCCTGGACTGGATGGCCTGACAATTAATTTCCAGGGTTACGTGGAAGTCGGCCATCGAGAAAGGGGGCACAGCTGCGGTACATTAAGTCATTGCCCCAGAGGGAAAGCGATGTGGCAACCGCGGATTGGAGGAGAAACGGTTGCACTCGCTAACCAAGGGGGCATGACTGAAGGTACAAAAGGGGACGTGGCTAGGTGATCTGTTCCTTTGTTTATGGTTAAGAGAATACTAAAGGACGAGTGAAATATTACCGTGAGTGTTTAGTGTTTGTTTGTTTTGTACTGTTTGTTATTTATTAGATGGCTAACATGATCCGGAGCTGTCGCTACAGGCCAGTACTAAACCCAGACAACACTGCACGATTGTACACAAATAAACTGTATTTTCACCACGAGCACAAGAACAATCACTCTGGACATGTGAACATGTGTCTTTGTGTGTGTTATACTGTGTTTCATTAATCACAAACTGTGTCTTATTATTTCGGGACTGCAACCTGTTGTTTTGAAACAGTGCTATACACATTGCTGTGTATGGCCTGGGATTATTCTTTGTGGTCACCAGACCAGGATTACAATAATAAAAACCTGTTTGGATCGTGAACTTTGTTGTCTGTCTTCTGTTTCCTAATCACATCACCACTACACCTGAGCAATGCAAACCACTTTGCCACGGGGCTCCAAGCACTTCATTGCTTTCTTATTTTGTTGTCCTCATCCTGCAGCCATCCTTGTAATATCACTGTATGTCTGAATAAACAATCCTGCTCAGAAAAGAGGAATAATTGTGATCTCTTTGTCTCTGGTTTTCAGATTAATGACAAGGTTTGCACGTGGGAAACATGAAGTGTAATTCCAGAGGTTCCATTCCTCTTAAAACCATTGTGTGGTGTAGTTTATTGGTCAGCAGTTTGCCCCTTATGGGCGCACATCTCACTTGCTAGACTAAGCTGACCTGATTTAAACTTGCAGGCCTCTGTGTTTCCACATGCTTCTCACTCTCTTTGAAGTTTCCAATAATCCCTGTAATAGGATTTTTGAAACGGGTTTTGTGGTTTTGCCTGCAGCTGCTACATCTGTTGCAAAGTTATTTCTGAGACTATGCGTCATTGAATGCAAGAATACAAACTTTTTTGCATCGTGTGATGCGATGGTAACTGCCCTGGCTCATCCAAGGATTATTTTCCATTTAATGAAACACCTGAAACAGTAACTGTAATCCTTATAAATATACTAAACACACATTAGAAGCCATATGTTTTACAACACAATTTGTTATATAAATATCTATACGTGATCAGGATTTGACAGAACTGCTTCTGAAACTGAACTTACACTACCGGGCAGTACAAAACTCTCCAGCTGCTGCAGAGTTCTGATTACCCATCCAGGCCTTCATGTTACCACTGCATAGGAGTGTTTCCTCTTAGTTTATATGAACTAATTGACTGGTAAGATGCTATGCTATGCAATGGTTTTAACAGAAACATATCAAATTAAAGGTGTCAACACCCTGCAAAATTAAGACTGCTGAAGGCATTATGTACCTGGCCAGTAGGGGGCACTATAAACAGATTATGTTGAGTAGCTCCTGACAACTGAGCAAGTCAAATGTAACATTCACTGATGTATCCCAAGGCAAGACCAGGAGCATGAACCTGCGCTCCTCTGACAGCATGACTCACCTTGCACACCATGTGAGGAACCACTCCGGGATCCCTCAACCATAGAACAATGTAGTGCACAGACATCAGTGATTTGTATTGTAGTATTATACTGAGCACGTCTGTATAGTGCAAACATAAATCAAAGTAATGGAAATTGTTTATTTGGGCAGGGGTAACTGGTTTCTGTTTAGTGGTGTTTCATTAAGCCCTAAGCATTCTGGAACTCTTGAAATCTTCCTTTTATAGTCATCCCAGTATTATTGTCACAGAGGGTGAAGTTACGGAATGTGTTTTGCCGCTTGGGTATTTCCTGGACAATTACTGAAAACAAGATAATAATCTCATCTTATAGGGTTTCCAAATTAAACATTTTAAACAAAGACAGCAATGTTCAACTGAACTGAACTGGAGATCACCTGCTGCACGGTTTACTTAAAAAGGTACAGTGGGATCCTGCAAAATTGTCCTAATGTTGGGAGCTCTCTAAGATTGTCTCCATATTGAAACTCACTGTCCCTTATTTTAATGACAGACTTGTCTTTTTTTTTCTTTTGTGTGCAAAGTGTCGCTACAGAAAGTCGCATTGAACTACATTCACAGTATGTTGAAAAAGGTATTTGTATTTGTGACAGGACGACTCGAGTGGTGACGTACCCAGACGAGGAAGCTGACAGACAGACACAGACAGGTACTGGCGGGGTTGAAAGCGTTGGGCATGCATATTTATTTAAACAAAAATAAACAAAAACAACGCTCACTGAGCAAAATAAAAGGTTTAAACAAAACAAAGTCTCGAACACAAATAATACCTCCACCCAACAAGCACCGTGCTTCCTGCACACGTAGCAATGCTTTTACTTTGTTTTTACTTTCTGTTTTCGTTTTTCCTGTCTCTCTCACACACGTTCCTCCCACCCGGAACACAGAAAAACACAAGCTTTTATACACATGCACCTAGTACCAATTACAACCCCCTTAAACAATAATTCAATAAAAGGCTCCAGCCACTTTCCCACATGTTTTTATCAGGGATTAACCCCATCCTTGCCAATCACTGCCAACCACCACCAACACACAAACCAAACAATAAGTTCATTTTTAAAACCAACACAATACATTTTAACAGCAGGGCTTTGTCCTGCCCCACTAACTATGTGCATGGCTCTTCTGCCCTGTTACAGTATTATATCAATAACAGTGATGACTAACATCTCATATTACCTGATATCCCACAGCTTGTATCATGTGGCTTGTATCAGCTGGCTATGACATGACATCAATAATGATTCAGTTTATTGCAGCTATAATAGAAGGATAGTTCATCTGTAACTTTAAACACTCACTAATGAGTGTGGAGCAGTGTGGAGTAGTGGTTAGGGGCTCTGGACTCTTAACCGGAGGGTCGTGGGTTCAATCCCAGGTTCGGGACACTGCTGCTGTACCCTTGAGCAAGGTACATTACCTAGATTGCTCCAGTAAAAACCCAACTGTATAAAATAATGTAATTGTATGTAAAGATAATGTGATATCTTGTAACAATTGTAAGTCACCCTGGATAAGGGTGTCTGCTAAGAAATAAATAATAATAATGAGGAAAAACTGACAAAGGAATTACACAAAACATTGGTCTATATGTCTTCATTTCTTACAACAGAAAAGAAACAAGTGAAAAATACCATAAACCTACAACATAAATGAACATGAATCAGCATTCAAGAAAATGAAATACTAAAATGAAGGGCAGGGAAATACTGACCTGTTTAAAAAACTCTCCTGGTGAAAGAAGTTTTAGGGCAGCTGGGTCAGGCGGTTCAGCAATTGGTGACAGAAAGACACGCTCACAGGCAGACTTTTTATACAAAGGAAAATATTGCATTCAGCACAAGCTGTTTCAGGTCTGACCTTTACAGACTGGGGTGCTCAGTGTGTGACCAAACAGTGGGTCTACTGCTATTCTAATCTGAAATGCCAGATACCAGCAGATTCTATAAGGTAGTAACAAATCAATGCATTAGAAATGGAGGACAGATATGTACCGTAGACTCAAAAAGAAGATCACGTTTTGCCTGTGGTACCCTGTGAATGGAAGAGAATGAATCTGAGCTGTAACTCTACCTCCTGACCAGGAAGGGTGCTAGGTAAGAGTGGTGGTTGCTAGGTAAGGGCGGTGGTTGCTAGGTTGGTTAGGTTGGTGGTTTCTAGGTAAGGTTGGTGGTACGCTTTCACAAGGATGGGCCGACTCAATGGTAGGACAGAACAGGAAGTCGGTCATCTTGGTGAAAGGGCGTAGCTGTAAGATGGCTAAGCAACTCCATTGTGATCAGCTGGGGGGAATGCGGTGATTGGATAGACCGTGGCACCCTGCTGATCATGGGGAGGTGTTTGGCAGTACAAAGGGGACGCAGCTACGTGAGTACGGCCCCTTACGCTGTAATAGTAACGCGCTGGAGCACTGTGTTTTTGTTTTGAGTTTGTGTTTTACACAACAGTAGAGACGTGGGAGCTGCCGCTACAGAGCCAGCAAACAAACTGGGAGCATCACTACCCGCTGCACAGCACTCACCACCCGGAGCACCACTACCCTGCACAGCACTCACCACCCGGAGCACCACTACCCTGTACAGCACTCACCACCCGGAGCACCACTACCCCCACACCATGGATGGTATAGGAAGTGAAGAGCTTTTTATTAAAACACAGACATTTTATTTGCAACTGAACTGCTGTTTGGACATTCACTCCTTTCCCACACCACTCACATGCTGACATACCCTAAGAAAATGATCTCCAAGGTACAGTAAGTCCATACCAAGTTTCATCACAGGGCACCATGGCTCATGTTCCATGACTGGATGTGATGTACAACCATGTTTTGAAATCATCTGATGATGAAGAGTTGAACATGGTCTGGACACGTTTCTGCAGTTAAACTTCCCACACTACACAAACATTCTCTCCTGTGTGGGTGGGTCATGTGAGTAGTCCAGACCCCATGACAAATTATCATGAATAAATAAATGAAACATGTCTACGGGCACCAGCATGTAATATAATGTTGCTGACGTCATATGAGGTACCATGGCGCTAGAATCTAGTGCCATTGTGCTAAATGTGAACCCCTGTATACCTAGCATGGTCGAGCAATAGGTAACCATGGGACATCAAGGCTTACCATGTTAACAGTTTGTGGTTTTTACCATGGAATAGACATGGTGTAAAATAGTTTAAATGTGACACATGTATCTGGGCATGTTGCTCTTCATGTCTCCTAGCCCCTGTTCTGCAAAGCCAGTCTGTGAATCGTAAGGAGAAGCTGGGACCTCTCCCCCAATCCGTTCAATGATGCATGATTAATGAGTGTGGGTCTGCAGCTTTCAGGTAGTTTACTCTCTACTAAATGTTGTAAATACTGTGGCACTGTGTACTGCAACACTGTACTGATACTTGACACTCAAGTATGTAAGGAAGTAATATTTTGAAAGTGATAGTCACCTCGTTAGAACATAAGAACATAAGAAAGTTTACAAACGAGAGGAGGCCATTCGGCCCATCTTGCTCGTTTGGTTGTTAGCAGCTTATTGATCCCAGAATCTCATCAAGCAGCTTCTTGAAGGATCCCAGGGTGTCAGCTTCAACAACATTACTAGGGAGTTGGTTCCAGACCCTTCCAGACAATTCTCTGTGTAAAAAAGTGCCTCCTATTTTCTGTTCTGAATGCCCCTTTTTCTAATCTCCATTTGTGATCACTGGTCCTTGTTTCTTTTTTCAGGTTGAAAAAGTCCCCTGGGTCGACATTGTCAATACCTTTTAGAATTTTGAATGCTTGAATCAGATCACCACGTAAACCCGGGATAATTCTGGTTGCTCTTCTTTGCACTCTTTCTAGAGCAGCAATATCCTTTTTGTAACAAGGTGACCAGAACTGAACACAATATTCTAGATGAGGTCTTAATAATGCATTGTAAAGTTTTAACATTACTTCCCTTGATTTAAATTCAACACTTCTCACAATATATCTGAGCATCTTGTTGGCCTTTTTTATAGCTTCCCCACATTGTCTAGATGAACACATTTCTAAGTCAACATAAACTCCTTGGTCTTTTTCATAGATTCCTTCTTCAATTTCAGTATCTCCCATATGATATTTATAATGCACATGTTTATTGCCTGTGTGCAGTACCTTACAGTTTTCATGACAACTAGCAAGCTTAACTGCATTGCTGAACACTTCACAACCAATCCTCTTGATACAGATTTGTCAGAATGAACTTGACTAACCACCCCCTCCTGACTGAGCCCTTATAAAAGTTTACCATGCTATTTCTGCAGGATTCTCTCATGCTTATACTATGCATTTACCATACCTCACTATTATTATTTGTTTATTTACCAGACGTCTTTATCCAGGGCGACTTACAGAGACAAGGGTGTGCGAACTATGCATCAGCTGCAGAGTCACTTACAACAACGTCTCACCCAAAAGACAGAGCACAAGGAGGTTAAGTGACTTGCTCAGGGCCACACAATGAATCAGTGAGTGAGCCGGGATTTGAACCAAGGACTTTCTGGTTACAAGCCCTGTTCTTTAACCACTGGACCACACAGCCTCCTTGCACTGTATACCTGTGCTTTACAGTGCTTTCACTGTGCCACACACTGCTGTGGTTGACTTTCATAAGGGAACACACAGATCAGTCTGAATTCCAGTTGCTCTTCAAACTAAAATACTGAGATTAAAATGACGCAACACAAACTAGAGCCAGGGACAATGGAAGCCTGCAATGCCTTAAAAATACTGTGTTTATTTTGAATTACTACTGCAGAATGATTTTGTGCTTCGTTCCTAATATAGAGGTAAACGTCCATACAGAGAAAGTGTAATAAAACATAACAAATGATAGGAAACAAACTGCAATTCAAAGCTTCCTGAGTTCCCTCTGATTAAATGGCAGTTATATACAGTGTATTACTGTCTGCCATTCTTCAAGCTACTGTATACACATTTAGGAGTGTGGCATGTGCAGTATTCAGTATCAGCCCTATGAATAAACAGGATTTGAACAGATCTTAAACCGAAATGACAAATGGGGGATTACAAAACAATGCTAATGTAAAGCATGAGCCAGTCAAGGAATATGCATCAGAACAAGCATGGCAGTAACATACTGTACAGCTATGGCCAAAGGTTTTGCCTCACCCCATAGAATTATGTAACTCATGTTGCTTCAGAAAGTCGAATGAAACCTGCTGAATAATGTTACGTTAACATATTGAATTACATACCGCTTTGTAGTTTTCCATATACTTAATGAAAAATGTGAAATCTAACATGAAATATGGCTTCCGGTAGACTTTTGCAATATTATTTAGTATTTTTTTTATTACATAATGTTAAATTAAAGATCTAAATTATGTTCATATAAGTTTTTATTTTAATTATGTCTCAATCCTAAAATTTTAAGTGATGCAATTTGTTGCAAAGAGCTGTACATCACCTGTCACGGTTGTACAAATTAGAAATTCTATTTAAGACTTGATGTCATTAAGTAAGAACATTAGGTGTTACTATCATGGTGAAATGTACTTAAGGCACTGATTTAAAGCATGAAATTATTTCTTATGTTCACAAAATGCATGTGAAAATGTGGGTGTGAGACAGACAGGCGGATAAACAGACAGTGAGACACATTCATACAGTATATCCCCACAGTCTGTTGCTCTTGATAACTTTTGCTAAATAATATTAATACAACATTTGATCACAAGGTATTAAGCAGCCTTCCAGGTAAATGAAATGTTTAACACACAACAGAAGAACCCATTACACACACATGGCAGCGTATATTTGAATTCCTGTTCTTACCTTGTGGACGTGTTTTGAGAAACTCTGTTCAGGCAGTCTTATCTGCAGTGTCTGATAAGATATAACAGAAATGGATTATCTGTGGGGGAGGATACAGACCCAGAGATTTCTTCAATTTCCACAATGTTCCCAAGAAAGCTGGGCTTACACAACCGTTCAAAGACTGTTTTTCCAGCACAGAAACAGCCCCAGGTTCAAATGATGCTGCCTACATCAAAGCTTGGCATACACATTAATAGCTTTTAAATCTATAGTATAAGAAAAATAGTTTTTTTGCACTATTCAGTCAAACTTTGCATTAGCAAAGGGGTCAAACTGAATGCTCCCCTGTGCACCTCTAGCCAAAGCACCCGATTCACAAGCAGTCCAGTAAATATCATTGTGCATATCATTGTGCATATCAGTTTGCATACCATTTTGCATATCATTTGCATATCATTGTGCAAATCATTTTGTCTTTTCTTGTGTGACCAGGATGGCTGGTGGTGACGTCAGACCCTGAAGACAGTGGGCACAGACAGCAGTACTGGGATATGAAAGAATGCGCTGATGCGCCGGTTTATTGTAAAATAAAAAGGTTGAACAAAACAAAACGCTGCACACAAAACAAAATGGTATGTTAACCAAAAATAAATAGACAGACAAAACAGACAGTGGATGGACTCATTAACAAGCAATTGTTATATTTATATATTTGATCTTTCTTTCTCTTCTCTCTCTCTCTACCGTTCTCCACTGTGAACACCCAACCCCAAGTGAGTGATATGTGCATCTATATATACAGCTGTGGCGGGATTCAATTACTAAATAATCATTCACTTGAATCCCAGCACGTGAACTAATTTGTGCAATCCCCGTGCCCACATATTAATACATATTCTATCTGCACGTGAAGTGATTGTGCAATCCCTGTGCCTAAATACAAATCTACATTTTTACAACACTCGTGCTGCATAGCCCAATTTATACCCTGTGTACCAATATATATATATATATATACACCAACAATAACACACCACATACAACATAAAACACAAACATACACACAGGGAATGGGCACTCTGCCGTACTTGTGCACAAAAATAAATTAAGTCAACTGACAAAAATATTACAGAAACCAAGTAAAATACTTGGTTTCAGACTACAGGGGTCGCTGGTGCGCGGTGAGCCGAGGACACCCTGGCCGACCTAACCCTCCCTCCCCCTGGACGACGCTTGGCCAATTGAGCGCCGCCCCCTGGGAGCTCCCGTCCACGGTCGGCTGTGGAATAGCCTGGACTCGAACCGACAACGTCCAGGCTATAGAGCGCATCCTGCACTCTAGCAAGTGCTTTTACTGGATGCGCCACTCGGGAGCCCCCCCAAGTAAAATACTTCTAAATTAAAATGTTGATTGTTCACAAAATATATATTTCTGCTCGTCTTTTAACTCTGATTAATAAGTCAGTATGTACAGACAATCCTGGGGTCTGTTCAATTGATCTAAATAGAGGTAGAAATACTAAATAGACTCACACACACTGCCTTATAAATACTCTAAATAGACTCGCACACACTGTCTTATAAATACTCTAAACAGACTTGCACACACTGCCATATAAATACTCTAAATAGACTCACACACACTGCCTTATAAATACTCTAAATAGACTTGCACACACTGTCTTCTTATAAAGACTTAAGCGACGGTATATACTGTAGATACTGTAGATACTGTTTAGATCAATGAAATGACTGATACTTCTGGTATATGAGTGTCTTTGTGGTGATAGGACCTGTGGCAGGATGGCGGGGGTGACGTCACAGACTAGGAAATACATGCACACACACCAGGACTGCGAGGTGAGTCTTATATAAACAAACACATAAAATACTTAAACAGACAGAAACCAAATACTGTCACCAAACAAAATGTTGGCCAAAACAAACAGACAAACGCGTTTAACGAGTAAAAATTGTTGTTTTAGTTTTCTTTCTCTCTGCACTATCTCCTTCTTTCTCCTTCTCTACTACCCCCTCTCTTCTCTTTGTGAGCGGCTGATGTGCTTTTATATACATGGCCATCATGTGGGAGGTGGCCACATTATTACTATTATTATTATTAGTATTATTGATTTCTTAGCAGATGCTCTTACCCAGGGCGACTTACAGTTGTATACAAAAAATACATATCAAGAATTACAGTACAATTAAGAGCAAGATACAAAATACAATGACTTCAGACCTAATAAGAGCAAATACAAAACACAGTACGATTTGATATCGGGGCAGTTCAGGAGCAGGTCCACTACCACTACAGCAATCCACAGCGCATTACACGCGCGTTTAGCTGGATGGGGAATTTTAACCCCATCCATGCTGCTTACCAACAATAAACCATTCCTTTAAATAACCACAAAACAATCCATTTGAATCATAATACACAAATAAAACAGGGGCGAGCGTACTGTGGATTGTGTCTATTTTCACAATCCGAACTGTAGTGGTAGTGGACCTAAATATAAACCTTTCGATCTGCTGGTGTCCCGATCGTTACAATAAAACCCAGGGTCAACTGCACAAAGCAATTCTGACCACAGAAAAAAAAGAACAACAAGACTATATGAGTGTGCATACCAGCCGGCTTTCTAGGTATGTGCAATGTCTGATTCAATCAATGTCAGATTCAATCACTTCTTCTTAGGAATTCTGTGCTCCTTCTGTTTCTCTCTCCACGATCATTACCAACAATACTTGACAACTTCTTGCCCATTCCCCCTGCTTGTCACACATGTCATATGTATGCTTATTTTGTCTGCTTCTCCGTACATCATCTGATTATTCCTGCCCATCTGTTTGTTCTAATTTTTTGCGTACGTGACTGAACTGAAATAGAAGCAATGTTGAATAGGAATAGGCTACAATGAAAACGCATTACACTGAAAATGAATGACAGGTGTACCTGCAACAATAGATTCTCTTTCACTTTAGCTGCTGTGATTATAGCAGATGCAAAAGAACCACAATAGAGCAAAACATTGTTAATTTACAGTGTAAATCAGTATGAAGCTGCAGATGTTTTATAGTTCAAGTTAACTAGATTTTAATCTACTTTTTAAAGTGGAACTGCAAGACAGCTGCACTGCATGTGAGGGCCCCAATGAAGCGAGTAGGTTATTTAGTGTACAGCTATTTGCTTTACATTATGATCATGTGTAAAGGGCATAGTTGTCTGATGCCCTCCTATACAGATTCTGGAGCCTGGCTCTTTTGCACAGTGGTTAAGGTCGCCCGTTCACAGCCAGCCTCCACCCTGTTACATTGGTGCTGTGACTTGAATCTAAAAGCTGATCGCCAAGGTTAAAGGGGTGAGAGTATAGTTGGCAGTGTTGTGTGATACACTGCCGTTGCAGATTCTGACCCGTGTCGAAGAGGTTAATAGTTCTATAAACACCATCTCCAGGGCATCCAACACAGGCTGCATAATAATGTGTCTCTCTACACCCTTCCCAGCCTGCTATCTCGTAGCTTTCACCCCAGCTTCTACTCCCACTCAATGCCATTCCATGACATAAATCTTAATTACAATTAAACTACAAAATCCTACAAATACAAACTGAGATTGCTTAGCTCTGCGTAGTCGACTCACACCCTTTCCTCTCCCTTTCATATACCTACACTGGGGATGTTTGATGAACCTATACCAGGACATTTTAGAGCCTTTTACAGCACTGGGTAATTACCCTGCATTGCATTACCAACTACCTGTGGTTATCCTGTGGTTACCCCTAAAAATACACGGTTAATGCAATCCAGGGGGATTCCCTGGCGCTTTAAAACATTCTAAAAGATCCATCCATAACTTAGACAGTAACGTTTTCATACACATAAGGGAAAGATATCAGTGATTTTGAATGACTTGTATTTTGTAACATAGCAGGGTACAGGTACATGTACAATACTGTGTAGCATTGTTGCTGTTCTTTAAGAGTAATGGAATGGTTTATTAACTTTCCAATTATACAAAGTGTTCCCTATTTACAAACACATTTCAAAAAAAAGTAATAAACACAAATACTCTCCAGGCTGTTACATGTTTTTCTAAGACATCGCTGTGATTAACATTTATTGCATATCAACTGGTACAATGCAGCTTCTTTAGTTGTCACAGTACTCTCATCGAAACAGAAAGAAAGCGTACATACCAAATTGGAACTTGTGTGAGTAACTGTCTTTTAGCACCCTACACCTAGAGAATTACCAGACGCAGACATAAGTGCTCAGCTCAGTTGAAGCTTTATCAGGGCTACCCTAATAGGTGAAATAGACTGAAGCCAATGAATGAAAAGTCTGCTGACAAGTACTTGAGAATCCAACTTCAAAAGAAGAATTTGTTCTTTATGTTCTTAAAATCAAGGTTGAAGGATAATAATCTCTTGTTACGTACAGTATATGTTATTATTTTTATAACAATATGAAAAAGCTGCCTAGCGCTTGCTCTGAAATATGTCTGGGAGGGGATATTTCTGTGTGTGCTGCAAGCCCCACTCCCCCGAACCCCAGTTTGGCACACAGTGCTACAACATACCACTATTTCCATTAGACGGCTTTGATCCTTTCACTACAATAGTTTTCCTTTTTACCTCACTGTAGCTCGCTAATTCACACTATGACAACAATGCATGAGCAACAATTGCAGAGTTCACCGGTAAAGCAATGCAAGAGACTATTAAAGCCTTCTGCATCATCCAACAAGTTCCCTTTCCGATACAGGGTGTCTCTCTCCAGTGCTATCAATCCTCTTCCTGCATTTTTACTATCCTAGTATCAGTACATTAGCAGCTGGTTTCACAGACCCTGGTTAGCACTAATCTTGGACTATCCAATGTTACTTTGGGTTAGGTAGTCCGGGATTAAGTGCAAATCAGGGTCTGTGAAACCAGCTGTTTATGTTGAGACACATTGCATAACTTTTCTGCAAAATATGTTATTATATTTTAGCAATAAATTTCAAATATCTACAGAATTATTGACAGATAACTCAAAAGGACGTGGAGGCACAGACTGAGTTTGCAGATCTGATGTTTGGGGATGCAGTACATGCTTTGAGAAATTTCAGGGACCCCAGAGATTTGCTCACGAAGAACATGTTGGAAACATTTGTTCTATCCCAGTTAGTTGCTAAACAGCCCATGTTAAACTAGCACACACTGTTCCCTGTGAGATACAGCAGTAATGTACTAATTAAGCACCTTGAAAGGGCAACAATAGCATGCTTTAAGCACACAAACCGTTGTTTAATTTCGAGTGGAGTGTCCCCCCTGGTAATAACCCCTGCATGGTGTGCAGGGTGAGTCATACAGTCAGAGGCACACATGTTTGAGTCCTGGCTATGCAGTGGACATCTTCACTGGGGATTCCAGAGGGAGAGTTGCTTTTATGTGTTTTTATTAAATGCAAGCCTACCAGTAGTTAATACAAGAGCAACAGTGAAGATTCATGGAATTATTGACTTAGGGGTAGGTGTACTAAGATTGGGCAGTCGCAGTGTCTTTGTGGTGATAGGACCTGTGGCAGGATGGCGGGGGGGGGTGACGTCACAGACTAGGAAATACATGCACACACACCAGGACTGCGGGGTGAGTCTTATATAAACAAACACATAAAATACTTAAACAGACAGAAACCAAATACTGTCACCAAACAAAAATGTTGGCCAAAACAAACAGACAAACGCGTTTAACGAGTAAAAATTGTTGTTTTAGTTTTCTTTCTCTCCGCACTATCTCCTTCTCCTTCTTTCTCCTTCTCTACTACCCCCTCTCTTCTCTTTGTGAGCGGCTGATGTGCTTTTATATACATGGCCATCATGTGGGAGGTGGCCACATTATTACTATTATTATTATTAGTATTATTGATTTCTTAGCAGACGCTCTTACCCAGGGCGACTTACAGTTGTATACAAAAAATACATATCAAGAATTACAGTACAATTAAGAGCAAGATACAAAATACAATGACTTCAGACCTAATAAGAGCAAATACAAAACACAGTACGATTTGATATTGGGGCAGTTCAGGAGCAGGTCCACTACCACTACAGCAATCCACAGCGCATTACACGTGAGTTTAGCTGGATGAGGAATTTTAACCCCATCCATGCTGCTTACCAACAATAAACCATTCCTTTAAATAACCACAAAACAATCAATTTAAATCATAATACACAAATAATACAGGGGCGAGCGTACTGTGGATTGCGTCTATTTTCACAATCCGAACTGTAGAGGTAGTGGACCTAAATATAAACCTTTCGATCTGCTGGTGTCCAGATCGTTACAATAAAACCCAGGGTCAACTGGGGTCAGATCAATTATTACACCGGTAAAAAAAAATTCATTTGCACTGCTGGGGTATTTTACATGTTTATGAAACAGCAGCTATAATACAAGTCTTTTACGTTAGTAGGTTTATTCAAAATACAATTGACCTCTTAGTATTACTGTACATTTGCGCATTTTAACTACATTGATGATTTTTTTTGACAAACAACTGGGATTTTATTATGCTAAGTATAGGTGGTTAAGGGTTTATGGTGCGATGTGTTCTTTGTGAAATATTTTTGCTATTTTTTAAGCGCATTAGTGAAGAACCCTTTTTTATCTGAAAATAACGGAAATTACTTGCCAGTATTTTGTAACACACATTATTATGCTAAACTCTTATTCTTTCAATATACAGAATCTGAAAACATATAAAAGGGCTCTGCTCAGCAGAGGCACCTCTCAGGGCGATAGGAATAGTCCAGTTGCATTAGGACCTGAAAGGAGAGATAGTAAAGGGTTCCATGATTGGTCTGGTGCTGCCCTTGAATGAGATGAGGCACAGGCTGCCGAAGCCAGGAGTGGGAAGGTGTCCCGGAGGGAACCTGCGACAAAGAGAAACTGGTTAGTCTGGGACTTGGGCACTAAGAGCATAAAGCGGGCCACGTCCCGAGAGAAAGAAGAACAGTGCCTCATGTGGTGAAAAAGAACAGGTGCACGAGCTGCAGAAGGATAGTGTGGCCAGGGGTCCCCTCTGACTCACTCAGTGAGAACCCCCCTAGTGCGAGGACGAGGTAGCGTGGCTGACCTGAGGTTGGGGGGGAGTGAATCCGCACTTACCCCCCCCCAAAGGATGGACCCCTGGCACCACACAGAAAACCACCGTCAGTGCATAACGTAAAACAAGACAGCTAGAAAGGAGACAGAAAAGGAAGGAACGTACAAGACAAACAGAGGGGATAGAGTTAGTGTGATTACCTGCCTCTCAGTGGAGAAGAAAAAAACCCTTTCCTAGTAGGGGAAAACCTCTGGTGGCCCCGGCGGTCAGGTAGCCCCCACTCTGGGCATACTAGCCTTTTTTTGATGGGCTGTTGCTATGTCGGTAAGGGATGAACGTATGTAAGAGTCGATTGCTGCTGAGGTCCAGCACCCAATGTTCTTGATTAAATGGAGATTGATGTTAGCTTTAGCTGCAGAGGTAGCTGCCCCGATTCTAAATGAATGAGGGGTATAGGATTGGGGCAGAAGGCCAGTCCTGGAAACAAGAGTGGTGAGATGGGAAGCAAAGCTGAGGGAAGGGAAGGTTGTTTAAGGGTGAGGTACTTTGTCATGGAGGAGTAGGGGCATATTGGAGAAACAATTTTTGATAGTTGAATGAAATGACCTTGATGGAGTTGGTTGGAGCCAGATAAGGAGATGTGATTCAGGGAACAGGAAAAGGTTGCGGGAACAGATGCCAGATGCGGGGAAGCTAGAGGTTGATGAAACAGTGAATTCTGAGCATCTTAGAAAACCAAAGAAAGCTGTTAAGTACAAGACTTCAATCACAAGGTCTTCGATGGGGGAAAAGCCGCCTTTCCGATGAGTTGAAATTAGGGAAAGCAGGATTTTGGTTGATATGGGTAGGCAAGAGGTGGAGGTAGGAGTAGAGCTCTTGAGGATCCCTCAGAGCATCAAGCGAATTGCAGGTATGGAAAGCCGGATTGGAGTAGGAACGGACATTAAGCAGTACGAGTATTGGATGCCAGAGATGTATGATTTGATGGAGGAGGGAGCCAGATGAAGAGAGTCTATTGCAAGGACGATGAAGGCTAAGATGCAGTCTTGGTTGAACAGGATGGGTTGAACGTGGTTTTGAGCGTCGAAAGTTGAGAATGTTGATCAGCTGGTAGTGTAGGATGATCTAGTGGTTGGGGCTAAGGCTGCTGCCATGTAGCGTCAGGCGGATTGCAGGAGATTGGAAAGTGTTGTGTTTAGTCAAGCAGGAGCAGTTGGAAAGGTGGGGTTTGAGGAGGGGACAGAGATGCTGAAGGGTCCAGTTGGTGGAAACAGGATATCTGTAGGTGAGAAAGAGCATCAGCAACCTTATTATGGGTACCAGGAAGGTGATGGGCTTGAATTCTGAAATTGCAAGACACTGAGATCCAAATTAGCTGTTAAAGTAGTTGCATGATGAGGGGGGAGTAAGAGCGTCCTTTATTGATAATGTGGACTGTGGGTTTGTTGTCGCTGTAAAAGAGAATTGATTTTCTTGACCATTGGTGCCCCCAGAGGTGGGCGGCTGTAACGATGGGGTAGATTTCAAGTAAAGCTGTAGATTTAGGCTGGGGAGATAGATTCTAGATTTCAGGAGGCCATTTGCTGGAGAACCATTGGGAACAGAAAAAGCCGCCGAATCCGACGAATGAAGCATCTGAAAAACAGCAAGATCGTGGGATGCTGAAATGTAGTCATCGTAGAACAAGGAGAGGCCGTTCCAGTGGAAGATTAACATGGCCCACATTTTTATGTCTTTCCTAGCTTCGGAGGATATATAGAAGACCTTGTTTCTTGATGGAGGAGGAAATGAACTGATGAGGGAATAAATGCACTAGCTTGGCAGGAGGGAGGCTGGCTTCAAATGTTATTGTATTGAGCATTATCCCTAGGAATTTCAGGGAATGGAACGGACCGATGGTTTTGTCTTCAGAAAGTGGGATGCCAAGTGAGGCGATCAGGGTTTTCAGTTGATTAATTGCTTGTGCTGGAGGATGTGATGGAGGAGAGATGAGGAGGAAGTCATCCATCAAGTGGAGGAGGAATGGAATGTGCTGGGAGTTGAGAAGGATCCAGCAAAGTGCTTCTGAGAAAGTGTCGATATTTTTGGGCTGCTACAGCAGCCGAAGGTGAGCTGAGTGGAGAAATAATATTTAATATTCCAGCAAATTTTGAACAGATGGGGTACGGAGGAGTGAATAGGCATCACTTTGAAAGCATCTGAACCTTGGCCTGCTATTTGATGAATTTGATGGCATCTGATATCTTAATATAATACAATGAGAAGTGATCGTGAGGAATTAGAGAGTTTATGCTGCATGTAAGGCTTCCTCAAGGGGCTGATAGATCGAAGATGATATTTACGGGTAGCTATGCCAATGGGATTGATGTGATAAATGGGAAATGGAGGAGCAGAAAATGGTCCGACCATAAAACCTTTGTCTTTTTCTGCTTGAATAAGACAGCTGATAATTTGAGGTTCAATTAGAGCAGAGTGCAGCTTTTTGCAGATGTAAGAAGATGACAGGATTTCAGAAAGACCGGTGGAGAATCCATATGAGAGGCCATTGATGAGATAGGAGGTAAATGATTTGTCTGGGTGGTGTTGAAGCTCTTCTGATAAAGCTGGAATGTTGATGGGAGTGGAAAACAGTAACAGCTTTGATTGTCATTTGGGAAGGGATAGACATGTATTTGGAGTGGGTGTTGCCACAAAAGCTACAGATGTGAAGGAATTTGCTTGAAGGAAGGTAACAGACTGAAGAATTGAAGTTATTGCAGATCTGTTTAGAACCAAAAAACTTAATATTGCGGCCATGTCTATCGCGGATTGAAGATCTATCGGGTGGAACTGATGCGTTGATAGGTTTTGGATAATCTTGAACTGAATAATGGAGGGGTGAAGCGTAAGCCTGATTTGAATGAGGTTGAAGCTGCTTTTGGACAGAGGGGAGTAGAGTGGGCTGTGGATGCGCAGACTCCACAGGGATTGGCTCGCAAGCCACTGAAGATACGGTTGAAGATCCAAATCAGGAGATGACCAGTCCAGGATGTGATTATCAGCTGATAAAATGGAGGCGGTGAGGATAGATTGAGGAGAGAACGTCGCGATAGATTGAAAATGCAAGAACAAGCTCTCCAAGGGTTAAATTTTTTAGAAGGCGTGGGTCGCAGGATTTGAGGGTGACTGACAGGTCCCCGCAGTCCACAATACGGTGATCCAGGTACTCAGATGTAGCGATCACAATGGAGACTAAGTTAATATCCTTACTATTATTTGCTTCCGAATATTGGGAGAGAGAGAGTGGTGCCTAATGGTAGAGGCTGAATGAGAACCGGATACAATTGCTGAACGCTAAGCTGTACTCAGGCATTTCAATAGTAGGGACTGGGGCTGTGGTACCGGAAGAGGAAGCTGCTGCGGGATGGGAGACTGAAGACAGGGTGGGACCTGCTGCTGTTGCTGAAGGGGTGCCACGGCTTTTGAGATTGTCTAGTCAGGCGTTGATAGTAGAAATGGAGCTGACGATGGGCTGAATGAGGTCTTTCAAATCATTATAAATGGATTGGTGAAGATGAGAAAGAGGATATTGTATTGCAGCGGAGAGCTAAGCTGGCTCTGTGGGGGTGGATGCAGAGTGTGGAATGGGAGAGGGGTGTCTGCTTGTGATTGCTTGTAGGCGAGGAAAAAAGACGGGCTTGGCAGACATTGCTTCAGAGTAAAGACTGAAAAGAGCAAAACAGTCGTCGCAACGGCAATGCTGATCTCTTTGTCAAATAGTGCTTTTAAAAGTTTAGCAATGGGCCAGTCTTTGTCGTGAAGCTTCAAAGGGAGCTAAGAAGTAGACCTGCGTTTTGAGTGGCGCAGTTGCTGGGCTGGAGACTGGATATTCGGGGATGCAGCTGGTAATGGAGCTGCTGAATCATGCTGCAGAATGCAGCGGATCACCAGAGCAGGTAGGAAATATTATTTCCTGATCAGAGTCCTCCGAGTCGGATGGGAAAACAAAGCGACTTGGTTTAACCGTGTTTTGAAATGAAGCATGATTAAAGAGTCCACACATTAGCTAGAAAGCAAAACACTAGAGAGTTGGAGCGTAATAGGAGGTTAATAATGATAGGTGTTTGTGACAGGATGGACGTAGTGGTGATGTCAGGCCAGTTGCAGGAACAAAAACAAACAAAGGCAGTACTGCAGGCAAAAGGCGCAGCGCGCCTGTGACAGGATGACAGAGGGTGAGACTCAGAGACAGTGTGAAAGTTCAAAAATAAAGCTTTTAATATACAAAAATACAAAATAAACCGACACAAGGGCAAAACAAAAAGGTTTTAAAAAGAAATAATAGACAATAAGCACAAAACAAAACTTACAAAAATACGGCTTCCAGGCTGGGCGTTGCCTTCACTGGATTACCAAAAACGAACAAAAACAGCACACACAGAAAAACACTCTTGCTTCTTCTCCTTCTAGAACTCTCCCCCTGTGGGAGGCTGAGGCCTCCTTTTATGCCAGATGGCTGAGTGTTTAATTGGATTATTAATTGTTTGGTTGCTCCCACCTGACACAATCAACCTGGGCAGGGAGGAGAATTTAACTCCACCCCTGCCAGTATTTCCAAGTGCAGAGCCCTGCTCTGCCACACACCTCCCCCACGCATTAAAGTACGGAGGCCGCATCGGCCAAACTCCCCCTTTGAACCCAAGCCCTCCCCCCCAAGAGTCCCCTTATGTCCCTTGGGTGGGCTATTTCAGCGGGCGGTGGTGGGCGGGGTTGATGTCGGATCCCCCAAGCTTCCTTCAATAGCGGGGCCCCGGACATTCCAAGCACACGAACGCTGGTAGGGAACCTAGACCCTCCAGCAGGAGCAGCAATGGTGGCACCTCTGGTGGCGGAGGCGGGAACGGCAGCCCGTCTTCCACTGATGGAGGAGGCGGGAACGGCGGCCCGTCTCCCTCTGGTGGCGGAGGCGGGAATGGCGGCCCGTCTCCCTCTTGTGGCGGAGGCGGGAACGGCAGCCCGTCTCATTCTGGTGGAGGAGGCGGGAACGGCTGCCCGTCTCCCTCTGGTGGAGGAGGCGGGAACGGCTGCCCGTCTCCCTCTGGTGGAGGAGGCGGGAACGGCGGCCCGTCTCCCTCTGGTGGCGGAGGCGGGAACGGCGACCCCTCACGAACAGCAGGCGGAGACAGCGGACCCTCAGGAACAGCAGGTGGACCCTCTGGAACAACAGACGGAGACGGAGGACCCTCAGGAACAGCAGACAGACCCTTTGGAACAGCAGGCGGAGACGGCGACCACTCCGGCAACGGCAGTTCCAGCTCCTCCAGTGGCAACGGTTCCAGACACTCCGGCATTGGCGGTGGTGGCTGTGGCCATTCTAGTGGTCTCTGAAGTCAGGCTGGCACCTCCTGCCATCGCAATCGGGTGCGCCTCCCCTGAGCTCCTCTCAGCAGCATGTGCAAGGGCTGCTGAGGGGCTTCAGCCTTCTCCCTTTCTGGCTCTCGGGTCCGTTGCTCCTCCCCTTCTGGAGCTCGGGACGGCAGCTCCACCCCCTCTGGCTCTTGGGACGGCAGCTCCACCCCCTCTGGGTCTCGGGACGGCAGCTCCACCCCCTCTGGCTCTCGGGACGGCAGCTCCACCCCCTCTGGCTCTCGGGACGGCAGCTCCACCCCCTCTGGCTCTCGGGACGGCAGCTCCACCCCCTCTGGGTCTCGGGACGGCAGCTCCACCCCCTCTGGCTCTCGGGACGGCAGCTCCACCCCCTCTGGCTCTGGGGACGGCAGCTCCACCTCTTCTGGCTCACGGGACGGCAGCTCCACCCCCTGGCTCTCGGGACGGCAGCAGCAGGGGAACCAGCAGGCATGCTCCCTCTGCTGGTGGCGGCGATGGAGGCAAAACCAGCAGCTACTCTCCCTCTGCTGGTGGAGGTGGGAGCGACACACAGTCCTCCCACGGCGGTGGAGGCGGAACCAGCAGGAACTCTCCCTCTGCTGGTGGATACCTGAACTGTGGACGTTCGGCCTTCCCCCTCTTGGGCTCTGGACGCACCGACTCCCCCCTCTTGGGCTCTGGATGCACCGACTTCCCCCTCTTGGGCTCTGGACATTCGGGCTCCTCCCACTCAGGCGCAGGACATTCGGGCTCCTCCCACTCAGGCGCAGGACGTTGAGGCTCCTCCCACTCAGGCGCAGGACGTTGAGGCTCCTCCCACTCAGGCGCAGGACGTTGAGGCTCCTCCCACACCAGGTCTGTGTCCTGTAACACCTCCGGGCAGTGGTGCTCCTCATGCCAGTACTGCATGCATTGGGTGCACCACTCCTCTTCCTCCCATGTCTTCTTTCCTCTCTGCCTCCTTCTCCTCCCCTCTGTTTGGGTGGGGCAGATGGGCACTGTGTGCCCATATGCTCCACAGCCAGGGCACAACTCTGCCGCAAGCCTTTTTAAAAACAACTCCCAGTCGTCATCTGCCTCTTCCTGGGCCAGGGCGTAGGAGCATCCTGCCCAGTTGTGGCCGTAGACCTCGCAGCGCCCACACCAGTCCACTGGTGGCACCTCTGGGCAGGATCTCCAGCGGTGGTCCTCCTTCCTACACCAGGAGCACCAGGGAAAAAGGCTGGCTGGGTCCTCCAGCTGGGGTGGCAGATGCTGCTGTTGTTGCTGCCGCTGCCTGCTTCTTTTGCCCATTTTTTCTTTTTTTTTTTTTAAACTCACAAAACTCAAAAAACACAAAAATACTGCCCTGAGCCTCCAGGTGGCGCTATCCTGTTTCTGACACCAAATGTGACAGGATGACAGAGGGTGAGACTCAGAGAAAGTGTGAAAGTTCAAAAATAAAGCTTTTAATATACAAAAATACAAAATAAACCGACACAAGGGCCAAACAAAAAGGTTTTAAAAAGAAATAATAGACAATAAGCACAAAACAAAACTTACAAAAAATACAGCTTCCAGGCTGGGCGTTGCCTTCACTGGATTACCAAAAACGAACAAAAACAGCACACACAGAAAAACACTCTTGCTTCTTCTCCTTCTAGAACTCTCCCTCTGTGGGAGGCTGAGGCCTCCTTTTATGCCAGATGGCTGAGTGTTTAATTGGATTATTAATTGTTTGATTGCTCCCACCTGACACAATCAACCTGGGCAGGGAGGAGAATTTAACTCCATCCCTGCCAGTATTTCCAAGTGCAGAGCCCTGCTCTGCCACAGCGCTGTTTATTTTTAACACAACAAAAATAAAATAAATATTTAAACACAAAACACTGCTCACAGAGCAAAACAAAAGACGTAAACAAAAACACATCACAAAGACAAAATAAACAGCCAATACAGGTCAGGCTGGGCAAATGCCTTCACTGATCCTGTATATTTTTCTATTTTAAATTTCTCTCTCGCTCCTCGCTCACTCGCTCTCGTTCCTCCTCTGAACACCCACCCCGAGTGCAGAGAGCTGAAGGCTTTTATTTACTATGGCCGAGGGGTTAACTATCAATTATCTCATTACCCCTCGGCCACAATCTGCACGAGTTTTTTCAATACTACTGGCAGAGGACGAGCTAACGACCTCACCTCTGCCAGAACACATTTAAATGAAAATAAACAAAACATACGGCTTTCGCCGTCATTTAAATAAATAATAAATCATAATACAAAAATATAAAATAACACAGGGTCGGAGGGGGAGACCCCGTTCTAAAAATAAATAAACAATACCTTTAAACAGCAGGGCTTTCTACGGCCCTGCTACAACGTTAAACAAGCAGCCCCAGCTCCCGCCCCCTGAATCTCACTCAGCTAACATAGAAAAGATTATTTTAAATTGAAACTAAATGATTTTAGCAGTACTGTCCGTTTTATTTAAGTTAGTCATGGGTGCAGTGCTTAACCCTTTGCGGTCCATTGTCGGACTGGGTCCGACATTGCAATTATTCCCACCAGGTCCTTTGTCGGACCCTGTCCGACATCATTTTAAAACGCAAAAACGCAAAAAGTCGGTTTTTCAACGGAAAAAGCTGAGAAAACCATTCAATGGCCGAGTGGGAACGAAAGGAGCCAAGACAAGCCGATAAAAAAAAAAAAAAAAGGCGATCTCATAAATAGTCATAGTAGCCCCCCTTCTTCAGATGGGCCGGTTGTATGGAAACAAGCTGGGAGTACAGTATCAGCGCACAGAGACTATCACGGACATTTGCAGAGCTTTTTTGAGATGTTATAGCAATAAAATAATGACTTGGATTGCATTATTGAGGAGTTTGGTGATAAAACGAGTCATCAGGAGACGATTGATCGGTATGTACGACTATTATTATTATTTTTTTTATTTGGTAGCATATGTGAAAGCAATAGCAAACGAAAGGGTGGGGCGGGGCTGGAGATGTCTAGTGAGTGCTTTGTTGATCTGCAGGGCCATTTAAACCCGTTTGACTGTGAAAAAAAATACTTTTAAACAGCGCGTCTAAAATTAAATGCGCGTGTAAAAATTAATTAGACCTGGCGAGCCTGACGCAGAATTAATAAATGGACCGCAAAGGGTTAATTGTGCACAATTACAAACCACCTGCACATTAATAGAATAGGTGTGTTTCCTATTCCTATACAGATGTTCAGAATGAGCTGGAGGGGTTAGCAGCACATGTGTGCAATCTATTGCTCCCAACACATTGAGGAAACCAGAAATGTCATAGAAATTTGTTTTCAAGGCTTGTAAGTACATCCTGCTTTTAGCAAAAAATAGGTATTTGGCTGTTTACCTCAAAAATGCTTTGAGCACAACTGGCAATGGATGAGAAAAAGCGGACTGGGAAATGCCATCAACAACTGTAACTGTTTAAAACATGCTTTCAAAAATTCTTAACAAATGGATGCAATTGTAAGTGTCGCAATGGCTTCCAACTTTCATATATCTCATTATAATATTTGCACTATCTCCGCCTCCTTTTTGTGAATGTATGCAGGAACGCCCATAATTACATATTCATCTACGCTTGAACCACAAACAGAAACAGAAGCTGCTGCAAAGCATTGCGCATGTTTAACCCTTTGCGGTCCATTGTCGGACTGGGTCCGACATTGCAATTATTCCCACCAGGTCCTTTGTCGGACCCTGTCCGACATCATTTTAAAACGCAAAAACACAAAAAGTCGGTTTTTCAACGGAAAAAGCCGAGAAAACCATTCAATGGCCGAGTGGGAACGAAAGGAGCGAGACAAGCCGATAAAAAAAAATAAAAAAGGCGATCTTGAATAGTCATAGTACCCCATTGGCATCAGATGGGGCGGTCGATGGAAACAAGCTGGGAGTACAGTATCAGCGCACAGAGACTATCGCAGACATTTGCAGAGCTTTTTGAGATGTTATAGCAATAAAATAATGACTTGGATTGCATTATTGAGGAGTTTGGTGATAAAACGAGTCATCAGGAGATGATTGATCGGTATGTACGACTATTATTATTATTATTTTTTATTTGGTAGCATATGTGAAAGCGATAGCAAACGAAAGGGTGGGGCGGGGCTGGAGATCCCTAGTGAGTGCTTTGTTGATATGCAGGGCCATTTAAACCCGTTTGACTGTGGAAAAAAATACTTTTAAACAGCGCGTCTAAAATTAACTGCGCGTGAAAAAATTAATTAGACCTGGCGAGCCTGACACAGAATTAATAAATGGACCGCAAAGGGTTAATACATTTCACCATAGACTTCTGACTCGTTTGCAACTGGTTTGCGACCATTGTGGCACGCCTACCCCAAAATCTTGACTCAAATGGCAAGATAATGTGAAAAAGTGTTAGTGCAGGTAATGCTACACACTCAATTATCACATTACAATTCATACGGCATTCTTTTGCATGGCTCATATAGGTGTAATGTGTTTCAATTACAGTACATTACAATTAGGAACAATCATTTGGAGACACTGTCATAGCAACAAGTTAAATGGAAAACGAACATTAACATTAATACACAGTCCATGAGTCAGAAATTGGAATGGAAATCAATAAATAATTCACTTTGTGTGTTGAAAAACAACAATCAATGTATATAATATATGGATGAAGGCTATATTTGCATCTGAGCTATTCGAAAAAAATAATACCACAGTAGTGATGTAAAAAAAAGTGATAATTCCCCTAGAGGAAAATATACTTGAACTTTGACCCATTCGACTCCTTGAGACCATCACTTTCAATTCAAACACAAAATGTCTCGTTTCCAATCACTCAACAACACCCACAGTACAGAAATGTTCATTAATGATCAACAAAATGAGAATACGTTAAAAAAATTGTAAAGCTGGTACATTCGTATCTCTGGAGAGGAACGGGAAATTAAAACAAGGTAGCCTAAAGGCAATCATCCAAATAAAGCTGAAGCACTAACAGAAAACAACATAGAACATCTGTACAGCACTGAAACAGTACTCTTAAAAAACCCAACTGTACTGCTGAACCTCGTCTTCTTTAATATTAGTGTATCCATGTACTATAAAAAACAATAGATGGGCCTCTTCAGTGAGTTACAGGAAAACAATTGCATATCGGGTTTCTGTGACAGGTTATAAATTACTCGACCTTTGCTCTCGTAATATATGACGTCACAGAAACCCTAGCTGGAATTATTTTCCTGTAACTCACTGAAGCCCATCTATTATTTTATATAGAGCCCTGCCTGTAAATAAAATGTTGGGATTAAATGTTTTGGGGGGCAGGGATGGGGTTAATTCCTATCCCTGCCAAATATGAGAATGTGGCTATTCCCAAATTAGATAATTGGTGCTAATTGGGAACAGCCACATGATATAAAAAGGGATCTTGAAGCTCCATTAGGGGGAGACTACCAGGGAGCTGGGAACAGATGGCAGCACGTGTGTACAAAGGAAAACGCAAGTGTTTGTAGTTTCAATATTTGACAACTGTGTGTTGGAAAGAAGCTGGTGTGTGTTGGGATACAGGAAAACAGCTTAGCTGTCTGGTCTTAGTTTAGGTAAAACAAGTGTTTAGTGTAGGTCTCTAAATGGAGATAGGCGTTTGTTTTTTTTCTGCAACTGAATAAATATACATGAATTATTTCATTCTGTGGTCCAGTGTTTCTCTTTACACCAGAACACAAGTGGAAAAGGTCCTGCATGTGGCAAACTTAGACTGAAATAGATTGAACTATTGCCCTAACATCCTTACACCACCGTGCAATAGTCTCCATCTGTCATGTGATTGGTTCACATCACTGTCAGTCACGCCCCTTTTCAAAGGAATGCCTTTCTCCCCTACACTCCTCACAACAAGAGAAAATGGCTGAATCTTAAAAAACTGCTGAATAGCGATTCTGTGACTTAACAGAAAATCAATTATAAAACATACTACATAAGACAGATGCTCCCATACACTAAAATGGTCATTAAAACATCACTGTCACTGTTTCTGACTTTCTGAAATTGCCACTGAGAGAGAGACAGCGGGAACCTGTAGACTAGTGTTTTTCAACTGGTAGCCCACAGGCCTCCTGGCCCGTTGGGTGTCAGTTGTCCTTCATTATGCTAGTTGCAGATACGCACGGTTGAAAGGTCGCACCTATCTAGGGCATTTTTGTCCCTTAACAAGCAATAGGTCAGTTTCTCTAGCAACAGCGGGTGAGCTCCAGGATCAGATCAAGATTACAGATCAGTGGAGCCTCATCCAGATCCTTTTGGTACAACACCTTCTCATGATCCGGCTTCAGTGAGCCCAGATCCGATCCCATCCATGATCACCATGAAATGTTGCTATTTTCACGTCGACAGCACCAACAGAAAACAAGGTACACAGAAAGGACAAGTATTATGAATTTTCTTGTTAGTCCGCACCCCCGCACCCCCCATCTCACTAGAGCGCAGACCAGGGAAAACAGTCGCAGTGATGGCTTGCCTGTGTTGAACAATCCCAATCCCTGTTGAACTCAGGTTTTAAGGAAATATATCATGACAATTTCACTTTCTTGTTATCCTTTTTGAGGGTAAAACATGCACAGCACACGTTTAAATGCTTGCTGTTCATGCTGGTCCACTTTTGATACAGAAAATGATTTGAAACAGAACAAGGTCAGGCAGGCCAAGGATGACCTCAGAATCAGAGAACAAGTTCATTCGAGTCACAAGTCTGCAAAACCGGCAAGTAACTGCCCCTGAAATACAAGCTCAGCTAAATGCTATTTGAAGTACAGATATTTCAACATAAACCGTTCAGAGGAGATTGCGTGAAGCTGGCCTAATTGGAAGAATTGCTGCAAATAAACCATTGTTAAGAGTGCAGAATAAGACTTGCCTGGGCCAAAAAACACAGAAACTGGACGTTTGAGGAGTGGAAGTCGGTCTAATGGACCGATGAGTCAAAATTTGAAATATCTGGGTCCAACCGCCGAGTATTTGTAAGACGCAGAGAGGGTGAGTGCATGAGTTCTGCATGTGTGGTTCCCACTGTCAAGCATGGAGGAGGCGGTGTCGTGGTCTGGGGTTGCTTTGCTGGTGACAGAGTTGGTGATCTTTACCAAGTCCATGGCAAGCTCAACCAGCATGGCAATCATAGCATACTTCAGAGGCATGCCATTCCATCAGGATTATGGCTAGTTGGGCAGTCCTTCATTCTTCAGCAAGATAATGACCCGAAACACAGCGCAAAGTTGTGCAAGAACTATCTGGCGAAGAAGGAAAGTGAAGGACAACTCAATCTAATGACCTGGCCTGCCCAGTCTCCAGACCTCAATCCCATAGAACTTGTATGGGATGAACTGGACAGAAGAGTCAAAGCAAAGCTACCCACAAGTGCCCTACATCTCTGGGAATTGCTGCAGAAGAGCTGGGAAGACATGTCGGGTGACTACCTGCTGAAACTTGTTAACCGAATGCCTCGTGTTTGTGAGGCTGTTATTAAGGCAAAGGGTGGCTATTTTAAGGAATCCAAGAGACAATTTTCAATTTTCTTGAACATTGCTTTGATACTCCTTATGTTTTGTTTTGTATATTGTAACATGTGTTTTCATTTTCAAGTATTTACAGAAACGTATACGACGTAAAACATTGTCAATTATGAAAAAAACCTAGTTTCCAGCAAGTGTACTCAAACTTTTGACTGGTACTGTATATGAACATTCATTTTACAAATCAAATCAAAATAAGAAAATGTAAATAAATAAACATCTGAACAGACATCGGTTTACAACATACATATTTATAAAACTGAAATGACAGCAATACATTTTTAACTTTCAACAGCAATCGGTTTATTATCAGATGTGCAAAAGCAACTGAACAATGTAGATAAATAAACTTAGAAGAAAACGTTTTACAGAAGCGCACAGCACAAGAAGTTATAAAAAAGTCTAATTTATTTTTCTTTTTTTCGACAAAAGGGATTTCCTTTACCTTGAGTCTAAGGCTGTTCACAATCAACACAGATAATGTGCTTCTCCACACCGCCTTTCTGCAAAGGGCACAGCTGTCCGAAGTTTTATTTTTATTGCACTTGCCAACCTGGCATTGGTGTCTCTTGCAGCTCTCAGCGGGGTTGCCAGCTTCAGCTGTGGGTACACGCTTGGCAGTCTTCCTCTGTTCCAAATGCTTCTTGCAAAGTTCATGTGCTAACTGTAAAATATATTCTCTCCTTGGTAAATTCTTCTCTGTGCATTCTTTGTAAAAGTACCCAGGAGTTGATGGCTGCTAGGTCCAATACATTGTAAAACACCTGAACAGGCCACTATCGGGAGCCAGCTTTCACGGAATACTTCCGTGTCATTTGATCCAAAACATCAACTCCATATTTTCTTGCGTTGTAAAACTCCACGGTATTTATTTTCACTAGACCCGATGCTAATTGACTGACCAAAGCAGTGCAGCTGGCAAGCAGGCGCCAGCCTTTCAAAAGGCTGATTGAAAAACAATAGACTGTCAGTCATTCACTCAGGCAGAGAGTAGAGACTAATCTAATTACAGCTAAACACATTGCGGACTGGTAAATAAAAATAATAAAGTAGAATACTGTTCTGTATAATCAAAATACAATTGTTTTCTGTGACTGCTCCCAGGGCTTTTAGGTATAATGTAATATATCTCCTTTATTTCTGCACTCCCGCGTTTCATGCTTTGTGAAAATATTTAATACATACGGACAGAAAGGTACATGAACGCGCAGCCCCATATGTGTTACACGACTGGAGAAAATTACATTTTAAAACCAAAAACTTCCAAAATGACTGCTGCAGGGCTTCTAGTGCTAAAAATATGAAAAGTCTATTTTACTCTTGTCCAGGCTTCTTGAAAAAAAGCATAACTTGTGGTAATGATGACATACCGTAATCATACACAGTATCAGAGATGGCGCATGCGCAGAAAACAGATGTGCATTTCACACAGTACAGAGTAGACATGTGCAATTATTAAACAGAGATGCGTGTTTCACACAGCACAGAGTAGACGGTGCAATTATAAGGCTGTGTGGTCCAGTGGTTAAAGAAAAGGGCTTGTAACCAGGAGGTCCCTGGTTCAAATCCCACCGCAGCCACTGACTCATTGTGTGACCCTGAGCAAGTCACTTAACCTCCTTGTGCTCCGTCTTTCGGGTGAGACGTAATTGTAAGTGACTCTGCAGCTGATGTATAGTTCACACACCCTAGTCTCTGTAAGTCACCTTGGATAAAGGTGTCTGCTAAATAAACAAATAATAAAAACAGATATGCACATTTCACACAGTACTAGAATAGACTGGTGCAATTATAAAACAGAGATGCATGTTTCACACAGCACAGAGTAGACGGTGCAATTATAAAACAGAGATGCATGTTTCACACAGTACTAGAATAGACGTGTACAATTATAAAACAGAGATGCATGTTTCACACAGCACAGAGTAGATGGTGCAATTATAAAACTGAGATGCATGTTTCACACAATACTAGAATAGACGTGTACAATTATAAAACAGAGATGCATGTTTCACACAGCACAGAGTAGATGGGTGCAACTATAAAACAGAGATGTCACACAGTACAGAGTAGACGGGTGCAATTACAAAACTTGGATTTATTGGTATCAGCCTTTCATTTTTATGTGTTTTTAGTTTTTAACCATTGATTTAAATTGTACTCAATTACTGCTGTGACTTATCTGCAAATATAAAAAAAACAACACATTAATAAAACAAGCTGGACAGAAGTAAAGGCTTTGTTGAGAATCTGGTGATATCTTTGATGTAAGTGTGCTGCGCATGCCTCAGACTCATCCTTTCCGTTGCCATACCAATCCACCTGTCCACACTTCACTGTTCCGAGTCATATCGCAGCTGTACACGTATGCCACTTGCTCTTGGCTAGTTTTGGTATCGATACGGTTATACCGGTATGATGCCGGTAACAACTCCAGTGTGAACAGACGTTGTGATACTGTTCCACAACGATACCGGTAAAACAATGCAAGTGTGAACAGGGCTTTAGTCTCTCTTGGCCAGAATTGAAAAATAGGTCCAAGCTCTTGTGTTCTCTAAGACTACTGGAAAATCCTACTACAGTAGCTAAGGAAACTGAGAGTCTCTTTTTTCAAATCAATATGTCTTCTTACTTACAGTATAAGTATGACCCCTTCATAATAGAAGATCATCTTCAATACATGTGCTGATGAAAGCTGCAAGCTTGCTGTGTGGTTTTCTATTTCCTCAATAAACAGAAGTCCTTGTATGGCAGAGTGGGGGACAAACTGGATAATAAATCCCCATTGTCCTTCACTGTGGAGGACAGGGTCGGCTAGGTCTTTAAAATGAATATGTTCAACACTGCTTGGAAGACTATCTCTAGTGTTTTATTTAACTTATCTACTGTATAGGAAACATTAGAGGCAGTTACAGTTAACCGTGTCTTAGATGCAAATGACATACAGCTTTGGCCAAAAGTTTTGCATCACCTTGAACTTTAGGTGATGCAAAAAGCAGCTGTTTGAGAACATTTACTAGAGAAAAGTGTAAAGTACTGCATGCAGGCAATAAAAATGTGCATTATAAATATCATATGGGAGATACTGAAATTGGAGAAGAAATCTATGAAAAAAACCTAGGAGTTTATGTTGACTCAGAAATGTCTTGTGTTTTATTTGTTTGCATCATTAATATTTAACACAATGGTAAATTCAACACAACTTAAAAGAAAGGAGAGAATCTGACAGCATGAGCCTCCTCACATCGCTGCTGTCCAATTGAAACTGGCGGCTGAGGTAACCTTCCCCCTGTCTGTCTCACAGGCAGCCACTGATTCCTGAATACTTAATTTTGTTGTTGACAAGAGTTTGTGCAGGAAACAGCAGGCAGTGGCAATTTTGGGAGTGAACTCATGCTGCACTTCAGTCCGTTTCGTCAGTATCCGCCACCTCAAGTGCCCACTAGCCGTATTTGCCCAAGCGTGGTGTTGAATGCTTCCTTAGCAGCTGTCAGCCGTCCAGACGGGTAGGGTTAAATAAGCCAGGAAAGTAGTATACGCTGCATAACCTGATCCCCTATATGCTGTATTGCCTGAATGAAAGGGAAATATATATAACGTCTCCGCCGATTTTCAGCCACCCCACTAATGACATTTGAAAAACAACTTGGGCAAGAGCAGTAAAACATATTATTAAACAACCAGGCACGAGGTATTTAGAAATCGCAGCTTAGATTCTCTTGTGTACCAGCTCTCTTGTGTACCAGCTCTCTGTATCGACTCCCACCTTACCCCTTCATTTGCATGACGTCGGGTGAAAAGCCGTGTTTTCTCGAGTAAAATAAGGGGAGCGAATGGAAACCCGAAAAGCATTTTGTACGAGACATTTTTCTCGAGCAAATGTCTCAAACTAAAACAAAACCCGCCTGGAAACTCCACCATTGATGCATTTGAGTATACACCTGCACAGAGCATATACAATATACTTTAAACATGTGCGTTGCTGCTGGTAGATAGGAGGCTGTGTGGTCCTGCGGTTAAGGAAAAGGGCCACGAGGTCCCCAGTTCAAATCCTGGCTCACTCACTGACTCACTGTGGAACCCTGAGCACGTCGCTTAACCTCCTTGTGCTCTGTCTTTCAGGTGAGACGTTGTTGTATGTGGTTTTGCTGCTGATGCATAGTTCACACACCCTAGTCTCTGTGAGTCATCTTGGATAAAGGCATAAATAAACAAATAATAATAATGTTTGATAAACAGAAAGATAAACTGTGTTTTTATGAAATGCAAGACTGCCACTATCTACTGTAACTGACACACAATGACTTTGTTTGCATGCAGTCTTTTATGGGAACTTAACTAAATCAATATAAAAGCTTAATCCAAGCAGAATAAAACCAGTTCCAGTATTTATACTTGGCAAACACTGTTTGAAAATAATGTACGAATAGTAGACTTGGCAGTTTATATAATTAGTTTGAAATACATGACAGTACTTGTGTTATATTCTGTTGTCTGTGCTCTGCATGATCCTCTACTGTTTTCTCTTCTCTTCAACCTCAATGCTGATAGTTGTGAAGAATACCACTGTTGCACAGGCCCACTGTGCACAAATTCAGTGCGGAGTGCAGCGCTTATATGCTACCCCACCTCACTTGCCTGTCAGATTTAAGCAGCACTTGAATGCATTAGTTTATTTATTTTATTAATTTTAATTACACAGCTGAATCTACAAAAACATCCTGAAACCAGTTGTTTAGATCAGTGGTTTCAGGTTGGTTGTTTAGTTAAGCACCCACGCACACGCACGCATGCACACGCACACAGACACACACACACACACACACACACCAATATCTAATGTGCATCTGATATATTGATTTAGCATTCAATGAATAAGGTTTGTCATCTTTGAAGAGGTCATTAAAAAATCTATTTTATTTCACTCATATAATACTCTGCCAATTATACATTTATATTATCTCATTTAAAGATGCAATTTTACTATTTTAAAAACTGCTTTTAATGTAACTATGTTTGCAACCTCAAAGTCCATATGGAAAACATAATCTCTTACTATATGTGCATCATCACTATAAAAAAAAAAAAAACATTTGCAGCTGAAGAAACATTTTGTAGCAGGTGACAAAGTGAATAAAGGCCCAAAGAGATGAAACATCTTATTTACATTTAGGGATCAAAAACAAACTAGAAAGCCAATAAGATCCGGTTCCTGATGAGGCAGAGTGCACAGAAGAGTAAACTATGGATGAAATGTAATACATGTACCCAGGAATCTCAGTTTGGTGTACAAAATCAAATACAGGTGGTGAGACTGAATGTCACACTTACAAACAGAATCAGTGTGGAGCCCTTCAATATGGATTATTACAGAAGAATTAACAAGAAGCCTATTGCATGACAGCGGACAGAGCCTGGAGCGTTTTGCTTTTGCTTCACAGCAAGCAATGTTAGAATGAAAGTCTCATATGCAGCCTGTCATCTTCTAGGTGTACTAGGTGTTATCAACACATGTGTGGAATTCTGCATGCAATAAGAACATATTTTTTCATGACACAAATTGGATTCCTCATTGGTTTGGCCTCTTTCTTTGGGGTCAGGTCTTGTTTCAAAACAGATAATATGCAGTGAAGCATATTATTATTATTATTAATTTCATAGCAGGCGCCCTTATCCAGGGCGACTTACAATTGTTACAAGATATCACATTATTTTTACATACAATTACATTATTTTTCACACATTATTTTTACATACAATTACCCATTTATACAGTTGGGTTTTTACTGGAGCAATCTAGGTAAAGTACCTTGCTCATGGGTACAGCAGCAGTGTCCCCTACCTGGGATTGAACCCACGACCCTCAAGAGGTCAAGAGTCCAGAGCTCTAACCACTACTCCACACTGCTGCCCATGCTCTCTTATTGGCTCAGGCTTCTGACTGATGAGTCATGGAAAAAAAACTTAATTAAAAAAGTGTAATCTTATGAAAAGTTGAGTAATATCAACACAATTATAAGGGATTTTTCACTTTAATTCTAAACTCAAAATTGTATTGAGAGGCTGTCACATTGACTAGTACTCCAGCATTGACCCGCTGCCACTGAAACTATCCATTTGTTCTTTAGCATTACTAAAAGCATTACCAAAAAATAAATCAGAATTACAGTATTATGTTAAGCTTTAGACCTTTAAAATAGCTTCTTGAGGATATTTCTGTCGAGCGCTACACTTAAATTAAGGGCACAATGAATTAAAAGAACTGTGAAAAATAGTTTCAACATGTCCATGATAATATCCACTGCTGTTTTAAAAAAGAGACTCAGACACTTTGTATTAAGGAGATGTTTGAGTAACAAATGTACGTTACCTTACACACTGACAAGCCAAAAAGGAAAGACTGTAAGTAAAGTCAATTCAAATTAAAAATGTGTTTTGTGCAGTTACTCGCAGCAGTGCAATCAGGTGCCTTTGTGACAATAGAAATTCTACTGTTAGTAACATCTGCCTTAAAATATAGGGCATATCAGTACCGTCTCTAGATTCCAGGAGCACATCACGTTTATACTGACGTTTCTAGCAGGTGCATATGGAAGCGTCATCGTGCCAATTAAAATAAAAAAAAATCTCCTACGTATGACTTTATATCTCCTAGGTAGCACTTTCTATCTTTTACGCAGGACTTTCTAACTCCCAAGTAGGATTTTTTTTTTTTTTTTTTTTTTAAGTCTTAGGTAGGAGATACTTTCCCTTTAAACTCGTACAGATGTGCCTTCAGACAGATGAATGGTCTTGTAATTCCAGACTACTCAAAGTATTTTCTACCATTAGCAGCATTCTTAACTTTCAAGTCATGTACCCATTGCGTCATGGTGAAATACATTACCGACTCCAGACAGTTAATCACAACATTGACAGAAAACAAGTAGCATTGCTTTTATTTTCATGAACTGTGATTCTGTTAATGTCCAAATTTAAACAACATCAGAGTTAGTTTTAACTAAATGGACACCTGCGCTAAAAGTAATAGGATATAATATAACCAAGTTCTTTGTATAGTCAAAAAATTGCTCCAAAGACCTATTAGAACATCTTTCAATACTACATCATTTCATTCAACAGACATTGCAGCTCGCAGAACAAGAGCCAGAGGTAGAATGATAAAGTAGAAGTATGACTAAAATAAACGTACTTTACAAAATAGCTTTCTTTTAACAAATAGGTAGCTTCTTAACAAAATGCATTGTCAACAACAACAACAACAACAACAACAACAACAATAATAATAATAATGCCTACCTGTACATAGACAGTATCCGAATCAAAGATTATAATCCAAGAGTTACTGCAGTACCACATACCTGTTCGGGAAGGTGCTTTTTAACTTCACGGGTCCTTGTCCTGCAGTACTTCTCCTCAGTGTAATAATTGCTGGTATGGGGATCCTCCCGCTGCCCGTTCCCGTACTTTTTCTTTCGTACACTGAAGCAGACTGTGTCACTGACACGCACTAAGGGAAGCGCTGCTTCCTTGAGCAGGAGCTATTCGCGCGCAGTGAAGCGCCGTGTGACTGCGAGCATCTTCACAAGAGGGCTGACAGTCAGGAGGCTGGGGGTAAAGATGCACTAGAGCCCTGCTCCGGGAAACAGGAGGGGCTTCAAATACCACAACACGGCTCCCTATATAGACAGTATGGTATAGACCCGACCAATCAAGAGCGTGACTAACGTTCTAAGGAGCAGGTCAGTACTAAGGAACTAAGGAGCAGGTCAGTACCGCAAGACCTCACCTCTTCAGTCATGCTGGCGAAGTTACATATTTGTTTATTCTTTGCATTATAATTTGGCTACAGTACTGTACTTGTTAACTCACATGTCTTCTGAAGAAAAATAAAATATGATTGTGAAATATTACAAGAGCTAGCCTATTGTTGCAAGTTACTTGTTTAATTTTATTAGCATAAACAATACGCGTTGTCAGATCTTCTAGAAGTGGTTCTCAAACTGGGGGCTCGGACTGTGTCCAGAGGTTCCAGGTTTCATTTATTTATTTATTTATTTTTTATTTATTTAAATTACAGCGCACATCTTAACCTAGGCTATACTGTATAACGGACAGATACTTTATTTGGGCTTTATTGGCTATTTTGATAGGATCGCCAATAATACTTCCACCAATCAGAGGGTTGCATACAGTACTCGTTGCGATCCCGCCCTCTGGCAGACTGGTATACAGAACATAAAAAAGCGCTGGTGGACAAGATAAATAATGTGTCCGATATCAAAGTGGATACAAGAATGGCAGTGATGAAGCCAATTTGCTTGAAAACCATCATCACTGCCATCAATGGATTTAAAAAATCTGGAACTGATGACCCAGAGGCAGTGTAAACAGCGCGTGCTACTGTAGGACAGTTCTTTTTATGTTAAGAATGTGTGTGTGTGTGCGTGTGCGTGTGAGTGTGCCTGTGCATGTGCACGAGCACGCGCGCGCATGTGTGTGTTTTTACAAGGGTTTAATTAAAACAACCAAAATTGTTTGTGTCAGACTTGTTGAATGTCTGTAACAAAATTGTTTATTGTTATTGTCGTTACGATTATTAATTAAGGTGACCAGACGTCCCGTTTTGGACGGGACAGTCCCAATTTTGGAACACTGGTCCCAGTGTCCCCAGAACCTTTCTTGGGACGCTCATTTGGTCCCCCCCCCCAACGGTTTTATGTTCCCTCAGCGTCTTTTTTTTGAACTCCACGACTATTTATAAATAACAACACATTTTATTTAACTCAAGAATTTAATCTTTTATTGAATAACATTAATTTTCACTTGAAGCAAATATGTTTGTTTTTATTTAACTCAAAACTGAATATCTTTATTGAAAAAACAATGTTCACATAAGGCAATTTTTTTGTTGTTGTTGTCCTACTTTTAAAACTTTTTAACATCCCTAAAATTATAGGCCTTATCAAGGAAGATTAAGTCACTCTGAATCACAATTGTGATATATGAACATTTTGTTTCCTTCATATACAGAACAAATACCATGTCACATTAAATGATAAGAAATTCAATATCTAAAAAAATTCTATGAAGGAGCCATTTCATAAATAGAAATATTGAGATATGTAATGTTTTTATGCAGGAAAGGCCTGGTTTGTAGAGATAGAGCGAGATGGAAAGTGGAAATCAAAGAGAGAAGATGCAGTTCCTTAGGCAGAAAAGGGACTAGATTTGCAGTAGTAATCAGCAATAAAATAGAATCTCAGAATTTGATACTATTGAATTGCTACTGTGTAATGTAATGACTACCTATTGTGTTGAAATGACATTACAAAGACAATAATATAATTTATTCACAAAAACATTTTTGAAAGTAAAAGATTCCACTCTGAATATCACCATGAGTCTCTGCATTCACTTTCAAAATTATATTAGATCAAACATTGCCAAAGTGAAAATAAAAACCTGAAATCTTCCCCATAGCTCTGACGTTGGAAGTTATTCACAGTATTTCCATACTGTCCCAGTTTAAGGACTTAAAAATCTGGTCACCTTACTATTAATGCAGGCATCGTGCAGGTATCGCAAAGTCCAGAAACAAAACAAAACGTTAAAACGTTTTGCACTGTATAACGTTTTGCACTGATTTTGCCGGTGCTTGTTAGTCTATTAATCACTTTGAAATGATTTCAAAGCAAATAAAAGCATTTTCGTTTCAGCTTTATTGTTAAAGATTTCACACGTGGCAATACTGCCCTACAATTACTGCATGGTAGTACTGAGATCGTTCCACTGTGTTAAGATTTCCATTACACGAGAGTAGATGTTAAAACTTCATGCTGATTTGAACTCGGTTCTCGCCAAGATAAGCACCAACTAAGACGTAGCTTTACAGTAAACTAATGTGATCTATATGTGTCTCCATCCATTTGCGCTTCCTTCCATATGATGATGTAGATATCCTTCTGTCTGGTGTTGATGGCTGAAGTGTAATGCTGGCTCCAGGGATCAGCTTATTTGCCTCCCTAGCGCATCAGCACACACAACGGCTGCGATGCTGGCTCCGGGGATCAACCACAGTGCGGTCTCCCCAGCGCATCAGCATGACAACCGTCTGGATTGAGCTAAGTAGGGTACATCTCTGGGGTCTTCAAGTGGGCACCTTCCATCCTCGGTGTTTCGTCGACTAGCCCACGACACCTCAAGAGGGCTCGACGGTGATTCTGGCGTCCCAGCATCACCCCCCTCCGTCCCCCACTCAACTCAGCCCAGCTTACTTACCCGTACATCAGCTTTCCTTTCTATTGTGCTTGAGATCCCCAGCCTGAATCTTTCTGTCTCAACTACAGCCAGTTGCTGCTCCTCTCTGCTGCTTCAGATAAGTTCTTCACTGTGCGACGCAACTCTTGGCCACTGAATCCGACCTCTCTAAGAAACCGGGTTGTAGAATGTGCCACAAATCCTCGACAACCCACCTCCACTGGGTTCCGCTGTTCCGCTTCAGTGGCTAGTTGAGCATACTGCAGTTTCTTCCTCTCATACGCCTCATCTACAGCATCCTCCCATGGCACTGTTAACTCTACCAGGTGAACAAGGTGTGCTGATCCAGACATTAAGACAATATCTGGTCGAAGGTTAGTGGTGGCAATCTCAGGTGGAAAAATAAGCCGTTGACCAACATCTGCCAGCATTTTCCAGTCTCTAGCAGCTTCCAGTTGTCCTAGGTGAGGATTGGTTTTAACACCTTTTCTTGGTGGTTGCTCTCCTGGGCGGAGGAATGTTGTCTTTTGTGTGTAATGTTTTGATGGAACAGCAAATGATTATCATAAATGTTCACTGGTTTTTAAAATTAAGGGCCATATAAGAACGATAAATACTGTAACTGATAAGAAGGCCTTCTTTGTTGTTCTCCAAGTTGGGGCAGTTACATTGTAGATAGATTCTGTAACGAGTTATTGTAAATGAGATACTGTTTTAGCAGACATATTTAATTAAGTAAACATTTATTTGAATGTTTTTATAATTAGAAGTATAAATGCAAAACTGACTTTTTTTGTGAAGGTGCTGTAACATAGCAAATCCACCAAATTTAATTTCAGCCAAAATTTCGAGCTGGCTGCAGAGAGCAGCAGTTTGATTGCAGTGTGTCTTGACTGCCAGCAGCACTACTCTCTTTCTCACTGTCTGACACCAGGCCCCTCAACATTAGTAGCTTCTTCTTCAGTCTGGCCAGCTGCACACGACATTTGGTTATGAAATGCCATTAAAGATGTTCCTTACGTTCTTGTGACACAACTGAAAGTGGCACCTGCATGGGCTTCATTTGTATCCAACTGTCCCATTGTCAGCTATGATTCACAGTACAACCGAAACTCCATACAACATGTTTACAACTACAAGAATGTCTTTCAAAGACTTTACTGTAAGGGTGTTTGTATGCCTTTTGACAGTCTAGTCTCACCAACCCCACTTATTTCCAAACTAACCAACCAAGTCGACATTATCGACTTGGAGTCGATATTCCTTAGAGAGCAGCTTGGTACAGGTGTGAAATAGCACAGCTTTGTAATTTTCTTATTGTTTAAAATCACTTTGCTAATACTTTTATTTTTCAGTCATAACATGCTGGTGATTCAAATTCAAAACTTATAATCCCCCATATGGCCTCACTCTCTGTCCCTAGTGTCTGTGAGCAATAAATCAGCAATACTACAAAGAGCAATGCAGTATTTCTTCCACTCACTGGAGCTGAGTGTTGCACAAGGGACAGGTTAGTGGTGCACCATTGTAGTTCCAGTGGGGGCTGAGTGTTGCACAGGGGGAAAGGTTAGTGGTGCACATTGTAGTTCCACTGGGGCTGAGTGTTGCACAGGGGAGAGGTTAGTGGTGCACATTGTAGTTCCACTGGGGGCTGAGTGTTGCACATTGTAGTTCCACTGGGGCTGAGTGTTGAACAGGGGACAGGTTAGTGGTGCACATTGTAGTTCCACTGGGGCTGAGTGTTGCACAGGGGAGAGGTTAGTGGTGCACATTGTAGTTCCACTGGGGGCTGAGTGTTGCACATTGTAGTTCCACTGGGGGCTGAGTGTTGCACAGGGGACAGGTTAGTGGTGCACATTGTAGTTCCACTGGGGGCTGAGTGTTGCACATTGTAGTTCCACTGGGGGCTGAGTGTTGCACATTGTAGTTCCACTGGGACTGAGTGTTACACAGGGAATAGGTTAGTGGTGCACCATTGGAGTTCCAGTCGAACTAAGAGAAAATACATGTTTCAGTGTCTTAAAACGGATGTGCTAAATTAAAGAGAAAATGAAATACAAGCTCATTCTAAACCACAAGAAAGGATATGTTATTTACGATAACTGAGATATATCAGATCCATAGTTGCTCTTTAAATTGGAATAGTGTCCCCTAAGACTTGCATGGATCAGAAAGTTTGTTACCTTATAAGTAAGGCTGTGGGGTTTTTTTTCACGGTTATCACAGATTTCACGATTTCTGTGAAATGTACCCACTGCCGTGTAAAATGTAATTCCAGTGCTTGATAAAAAAAAACAAATCCGCTCACCTCCTTAATAATTTTGTTTGTGTTGCGGAGCTTCTAGACAACACCCACTGCCTGTGAGCTGACTGACTGTCTGTCAGGAAACAGAATGCAGGGCGGAACTTGCAACTAGGAACTTGCAACTAGGATCGTCATGGTGACAAGCGGTAATTAAGCAACAGTGGGTTAAATAACTGAAACCCCCCCAGTCAGAGCAGCTCAGAAAGAACCCACAACGGCTCGGTTCCGCTTTAGATTTACTGCAGTCCATCATGGTGGTGCCTTATTACTGTTGAGCCTATGGCCAAACACAGACATTCATGAAAAATGGGATATAGACGGGACAACTACCCAAAAGCGGGACAAAAGTCACATTTTACTAAACCTGTGGGGACACCAGGACGTGCTCCCTATAAAGGGGACTGTCCCGGGAAAATCGGGACGGTTGATAGCTTTACTTAAAAATAAATCCAGCAAATGTTCGCCTTATTGACACACTGCATTTGGGAACCTGGCAGCCGGTTTAGTTTGCTTCCGGTAAATGATTGAACACACTGGATAGAGCTGCACGATTTCTTTAAAATGCCTTCAACGAAAAAGACACCAGCTACATCAAAGATTGGAAATATTTCTGCTAAAGGTTGCTCTGTCCAGTACAAGAAAGGGGCATTTCATGGCTGTTGTTTTTGTTTTACACTGATTTATGTTTGTATTTTGTATTTACATATTTAGGAGCATTTGTTGTATTACAATAACTCCAATTCAAACCCTGGGTATGACTGAGTTTCAGAGACTGGTAGGATTCCTGAATGATACGTGCAGATTACAAAAACAGCATGACCTCGAGGAGATTGAATCTTTCTTTTTTTTTCTTTTTTTATAAATTCAGTCGTTGCCAATTATTTTTTATTATTTTCTCCCAATTTGGAATGGCCAATTATTTTTAGGCTCAGCTCACCAGTACCACCCCTGCGCTGACTCGGGAGGCGGCGAACACTGCGCTGTCCTCCGGCGTGTGCCGATCAGCCGACCGCTTTTCACACTGCAGACTCACCATGCAGCCACCCCAGAGCTACAGCGTCGGAGGACAATGCAGCTCTCGGGCAGCTTACAGGCAAGCCCGCAGGCGCCCGGCCAGACTACAGGGCTCGGCCAATTGAGCGCCGTCTCCTGGAAGCTCCCGTCCTCGGTTGGCAAAGGAATAGCCTGGACTCGAACTCCAGACTATAGGGCACATCCTGCACTCCACACGGAGTGCCTTTACTGGATGCGCCACTCGGGAGCCCCTTCAATCTTTCTTAACGGTTGCTTGTTACAATTGTTTTGGATCTACTGTGAAGTTCTTTTTTCAGTACAAACTCACTTAGAAATGAATTGTTTCACTGGGCAAAGTTCCAGCTGCGATTGGCCTATTACAGAGTTTAAGTGCTTAAAGATTAATCTGATCAAATGCTGCATCCACTGTTTATATCAGATTTTTTTTCTGATTTATAATTAACAGCTATCATTAGCATATTTAGTTCTTTTCTAATATGATTATCCAAAACCCATCATCCAAGAACAGAAATCTGCCTTTGTTTCAGTTCAGATGAAAGAAAACGATGGAGGCAGCAGTTGCGTCATTGTTTTCATTACAGTCTACTGTCAGCACTAATGCACTCCATTGATAGTGATTTTTTATTTCTCTTCCTTACTCACATTCATATAAACATTTATCTGAAGCGTATTCTAGAGTATCTTCTAGAGCTGGGGTTGGGGATATAGTGGTCCAAGCTGCAGTCTTCCTTCATTCGGAATTCAGGAAACACAATAGCCAATGGGAACAGAATACTGTATACGCACTAGTCATCATTTTGAGGAAATCATGCTAACATAATTCTACTTAAACACCATCTATAATCAAGTCACATGCAAATCACAGCCATGCTGTTTTAATAAGCATTAGCCCTTGCTAATAAAAAGCTATCTGTTATTTGAAAAGAACACAGAAACTTATTTTCTAAAAGAGGGTTTACATGAGATCAAGTTTTTAGAAAACTATTGTACTTGGAAAACTGAGTCAGAAAATTGGTTTTCTGAAAACTACACTGTTCGTGTTTACTTGGAAAAGATAATCCAATTACACTTCTTATCAATTCAACTGTGCACATGGATTGCATTTTTCGGAAAGCGCAGAGCATTTGCATATACGCAGTAGCGAGTAGGATGGGAACAGACTTGGTTCAGTCTGCAGCAAGTTGCAAATTCTTGTACTGTATCCAACAAAAAATATAAATATATAACACGTATAAATATATATCCCCTGGTGGTGACAAGCGGTGCTGCTGGTACTGCTGGAAATAGTTAACATTTAACAGCCTATTTGTATTGCTCTAATTGTAACCACTGCCAACAATTATTTTTAACCTGTGACATTATAACTAAACAAATGCATCAGTGTAAACCAGGGTCTCAAAGTGCGGCAGCCCTCGTCAAACATTTCTAAGAGTTTTCTACATTTTCTTGGAATGAAAAGACTTGGGCCATTGCAAGTTAATATTCTGTTCAATATCGATACAAGCAGCACACATCGCAGCGCGACACTGCTCTAGCTTTAGGAACATGAAAACAAGACACACGTGCAGGCAGGGGAGGTGATTCGGTGATTACTGTCCCAAATGATCGCCGAAAAGTCAGCTATCCCACTCCGGCAGAAACTAGGTAAGTTCCTGTAATAATAATAATAATAATAATAATAATAATATTTAGTCGTGGGTTTCATTAACATACACACTAATAATCAACCTAAGCCCTAAAAAGTAACCTGTTTAATGTGAACTGCGCGTCATGTGAAAAGCCCTTAACATGGCTTAATGTAGAAATACAAAACAAAGGCATACAAACTTTGCAGATATCAAGCTTAGCACTTGCCAACACTATCCTAAAATAAATCATACATTTGTAATTAAACTGCGCGGATAAAAACAGAGAGAGTTGTGTTGACTGTGATCCAATCCGATGTTCTGGATTTATTGATTTTGGCGCTGGTGTTTTGTAATAAATTCACAATAAAACATTTGTATGCATTTAAAAAAAAAATCAAAAAGATTTTACTAAATAAGGGTGAACATAATGTATAGCTTCATTTTGCACATTACAAGCAGTTCACATCAAGCAGGTTATTTTTAGAGCTTAATGTTATTATGTTAATGAAAACCACCACTTATTTTAGATAGTATTGGGAAGTGTTAAGCCTGATATTGGCAAACTTTATAAGCATTTGTTTTCCATTGAAGCAAATTAAGCCACAGTAAGCGTTTTAGGATGGCCCCATAAACATACACATGCTCTGATTAGCACTAGTCCTGGACTACCCAATGTTAATTTAGGTAAGGTAAAGCAAGATTAGTGCTAATCTGGGTCTCTGAAACTAGCCAATAAAGTATAAATACAAACATGATCAAATCAAATCTAATAACAAAACAAACAAAAACAAAGTCATATTTCAGAAACCAAAAAAAAAAGGCAGTCGAAAAGATGTACATGTGTTTACATAACTTTTGATATTGAAATTACTTTTTGGAAGACTATATATTCCTAAAAAAATATGGTAATTCTTATGCCCATGTAAACACACTGTATGATATACTGTGACGGGTATTTGTTTAAAGTGCAGGTTTATGCATATTTGTGGGTTAAAATTGGATCTGTTGACAAATGTACGGAGTCTGAGTGTGCAGAGGTGGTGCCAGTTAATCGCTGATTGATAATACAATACACGTGAAAGGAAAGGGCATTTTTGATTTTACTGCAGATGTAATTGATCAAGCCTCATATTCTAACATTAATTGTAAACTGTAAAATCAATCAGTTGCATTTACTAAATCATCCACACCACGGTTCTGTGAGTGTGTTTGTGTCTGTGAGTGTGGAATGAGCACTGAGCAGACTAGTCTTAGCAAGTCCTTCCTGCTAAATGGGTTATCAAAAGTACTGCTGATGTTTTAGCTCATTTGCCCCTCTCCTTAAGGGCAGGCCAGTGACAAAACAGACAATAGCAGCATGGCTTACGGAATATATCTAGCTCTGTTATGAACTTGAAGGAAGACCGCTGGTGAAGCACGTCAAGGCTCATTCTCTCAGGGGTGTGGCTACTTCCTGGGCAAATATTGTTCCTATTGCTGAGATTTCTTTGGCAGCAACTTGGTCTTCCTTTCACACTTTCATGAAACACTATATTTTGGATGTTTCCACCTCTCACCAGTTTGCTCACATGGTTTTATCCATTGTAGAGGATAAGTCTTAAACAGCATTCACATTTCTCCTTCTCACCTCATGGAGCCCATGAAGAACTGGCAAGAAGATGGAATTTACCTGTAAATGGGTTTCTTCCAGTTGGGAGTGGACTCCACACCTCTGCCCACCCACCTTCCCCCACGGTTTTTAGTGTATAGATAAAATACAGGACCCGTGACCCTTCTGTGTCATTTCCCTTTATGCTATAGGGTGGGAGTGGTGTTGTGATGCACAGATATAAAAGACTACCTTCTGGAAGAAGAGGGCGGTTTGTCCATGTTTTTTCTTAGCCCGACAGCAGAAAGGCTCCAGTGTTGTGTGGAGTCCACTCTGAACTGGAAGAAACCCTTTTATAGGTCAATTCTGTCTTATTTACAATGGATTAAGTACAATAAAGGCCATGTGTCTGGTGAATCATGGAAGACCTCTTGACAGAGCTCTTTGCTGTAGCACGGTGGATATAACTACATGTGTTAATAAAGAATTTGACAATAATTAATGGAGAAACTGTTACGTAAACAAACTACTTACTGTAGAACCGCCTTCTTAACGGTATTACTGCAAAGCACCACATTGTATAGTAGACAGTAATTCAGTTACAGGGGTCCCTTCATACTTCAATTAGTTTATCAATGCACAATACAGTGTGTTGCAAAGCTAGCAACAAAACAACCTCAGGAGCACTTTTGTTAAACAGTCAGCCATGTGAAAAAACAGGAACTTAATTTGGGGTTCAAATATATGTAAAATTCCTCCTTGGGATGATGGCCAGTTTGACTTTCCTCCACTAATCTACAGCATGCATGTATACATGATTTCATTTTGTTTACATCCTGAATCACTTTTTCATTTCCAAAGTAGCGAGTAGGAAATCTGTAGTTCTTTGGTTGAAATGCTCCATACAGAGGTTCAGTGGACACAGCTGGGTACGTAGTGTGGCAGTTACATTGGCACCGGTGTTTATGGAGCTGCAGCCTTGGTTATAATATGTGGCAATACATTTTCAGGGGGCTGTACAGTGTCAGGTCTACTAATTTTAGAAGGTGGTGCTGCCGTACATCCAAAAAAAAACAAAAAAAAAACAGGTCTGCCGTGTTGAGTTAGTTTTGAAATAGGCACGTTTACACTGTTAGTAGTTCTGTATTACAGAAGCTTATTATGGCCAGAAAGAGATAAAATATGTATTGCATCATAATCATCTGTGTTTAACATTATTACGTTTACATGTGTACTCTTGTAGCCATTAGAATTGTTTTTATCTCTTAGTAGTACAGTAATATACAATAGTTTCACCCCCCCACCCCCTTATAAACGTCTCTCTTTTTTTTTAACATTTTGGAATTCCCCCATTGCCTTGCGGTCAATTACAACACTTTCAAGTCGAAATGTAACAATCAACAATGATCAATGGAAAAACTATTTACTACTGGAGGCTACAAATGAAACGTGCCGTTCATCATCCATTCAAACAGACATACGCTTACCTTGTTAATCTGCCTTCCCTTAACAGCTGAGCGTCTCTTCTTGGGTTGTTACTGAAAACATCAAATGTCACTTTCTACGTGAAGCCAGTACTAAAAAAAATCACAAATTCCAAATACAGTACTAAGAGCCGACTACTGAAATTATCATGCCTCACTTACCTGTGCTGTTGCAGTAACAGTTACAAAAGGGCATACAAATAAAAAGAGTATGACAGAGAAGACAGCAGCACTAAAAATACTAGAGTATGATTTCTTTGGTTTAATCAAATTAAAATAAGTGGCATACAGAATGTGGTTTGGTCCTTTAGTAGTAAAAAGAAACTCAGGAAGGTTATGGTTTGTTTATTGAGAAATATATTGACACATGTTAACAGTTAAATATCCTTTATTGTCGACTGTTTTAAATGTGGTTCTGGAAGTTAGAGATTTATTTGTAATTTTTTTTTCATCCTACATTGTAAAGCAGTTATCATAGCAAAACCAGCTGCTGGGTCAGGACACATTTGTAAGTAAATGCTGTCTCACATGACAGTGCTTGGGGCTGATACTACCAGTGATAGGTTGAAACAATGAACGCCTGTCCTCGCAAACCAATGCTTAGTTCTAGTTGGTTGAAACACTAAATGCCAGCTCCCACACGGCAATACAATTGGTTGAAACTGTTGATTCATGACTTTCTTGCAGGAAGTGCAAATGCTCATTCATAAACTAAAGTTAACGAGAAAAGTTGCTGGTGCGGCCCACTGCACCCCCACTTTCCGCGTCCCTGCTGTAATCTGTCCCATATCTGAATAGAGGATGTGATGGAGGGACCCCTACACTGTAACACATCTCATATCTGAATAGAGGATGTGATGGAGGGACCCCTACACTGTAACACATCTCATATCTGAATAGAGGATGTGATGGAGGGACCCCTACGCTGTAACACTTAAAAAACCCATAATCCACTCGCTGATAACACACTGACCCAAACAATATGACCTAAATGTGATTAATAAAGGGAGTACGTTTACCATTTAGCAAGTTCTGAAAATAACACTCACAGTTTAGGTAATTTAAATGGTAACATAGAGGAATAGGGAAGACTGGCTTTTACAAAGGAAATGACGAGGTGGTAAACTCTGCATCGGAGCACCCTGGAAAGGGTGTTGTTTCTGCAGACTGTACTGACAGTCTTCTTCACACACCAATAAATTCTATGTGGTGATATTACTTTTTCTATATACAGTGTGTTGGTCATCTAAAAGCTAATCATACTTTCATGGATAAATGAACCAACTGTCACTTTGTCAGAACAGAAGAGATGAGAATTTGAATGAGTTTTGCAGTCCATTATAGCTTTATGATCTGTCGTAAAGTTCTGCCGCTTTCAAATCCAGTAACTCACCGGCAGATGAACTATTCCATCATTTTAATGAATGACTAATATGCACATTTAATACGTCACACCTCATTTATACACCAAATCATTACCAAGTAAAAATGTGAATGAATCCTTTCTAGGTATTTTCTTGAAATTGTTACAGCATGGACTTTAAAAAGTATTTTAAATGTATAATGAAATATCTATTTTATCATAAATAAAAAATAAACTCTAATGTTTTCAAGAATTAACCGTGTGTTTCCCGCACATCATAAAACAGCATAATGTTTTAGCTTCCAAAGGCTTACTGGAATAGTAGTATCTCTGACAAACGTGCCATCCAATACTACTGCTGCTGCTCATGTACCCGTTCCTCTTCATCAGACAATTGGTTCCAGTTCTGTTAACATCCCAACTGCCCTGTCCATTATAGAAAAGCTACTATCAATACAACCAGTGAATCTGGTAGGCATCCAACAGGCCCCTGCAGATCACCTCCCGGCCCCTGGGAACCCCAGTGTCTCAGGTGTCCATTCATCCAATTTGGCCGTCCAGATGGCCCCTACATTCAACAGTACAGCCTCGTCAATGGCCCCAGGTTTCTGCTTCCATTTCTCTTCATGCATGTCTTCCGTGGCCGTCCATATGGCCCCCACAGTCAACAGTACAGCCTCGTCAATGGCCCCAGGTTTCTGCTTCCGTTTCTTTTCACGCATTTCTTCCGTAGGCGGCCCCCACAGCTTGTTAGTATCTCTTCAGTCACCCCGTTCTTCCTCCCACAGTACCTTTTGCTGTTCTCTCAGCTCCACTGTTCTACTGCCTCCCCCTGATAATGCTCTAAACTTCAATCCAAGGCCTCTCTCTCTCTCTCTCTCTCTCTCTCTCTCTCTCTCTCTCTCTCTCTCTCTCTCTCTCTCTCTCCACCAGCAAATACTTTCAGGAGCAGATGTCAATTTAGTCTCTTTGCTCATCAATTCACTAGATAACATTTGCAGCAGAACAATTGATTGTGGAGAACTCTCCATCACTCTCAAATCCTCAGATCCACTCACATTAAAAATGCTTACTATTTCCGAGTTCATCACCTCATTTAGTAATTACAAAGACAGGCGTCGTGAGTTAGATGATTACATCTCAATTATCTTTGACCTTTCTGTTAGTTTTGGTGGGACTACATTTTATGATTATCACAAAGCTTTTTCAGGAAAAGCCGCAGCCCGTCTTCAACAGTGGAATCAGCGCTTGTATTGGGGCGCTCTAGACCAGGATTTATTTTGCTGTTTCTTCACTGGTTCACATGCTCTTTCCTGTTCCATATGTGGCTCATCTGCTCACTACCATAACATGCTCCCAGGCCACTTCTTTTTCTTCTTCCCTTTCAGTTACATCTGTACCTAACCGCAAAATGAATGCTCAATCAGTTTTCTTTGCTCCCTCCAGTTCCAAAGATAGCTATGGCCGCCCCATTATTTTTCAGGGTGTTGGCAAGTCTGTAATAATTTTAACGACAAAGCTTGTTTGTTTTCTTGTTACAATTTCCTTCACATCTGCAGCCATTGTGGATAAGCTCACTCCCAAGCAGTATGCCCCCGTCGACCCAAATCTTCAGCCATCTTCAATTCTCAAAAATACAAACCTCCCAAAGCAGACGTTCCTAAATGACTGCTAAAGTCCACTCAACCCCAGTACATATTCAAGCACTTGCTTCCGAATTAACTCTTTACCCTGATCCTCAGTTTGTATCTTATTTGGGTCATGGTTTTTAACTTGACTATACTACTTCCCCCACAATATGTGATCATCTTCAATCTGCCATTTCTGATCCTGCAGCAGTAGATTCCTTACTGCAAAAAGAGTTACATAACAACTTTATGATCGTTCTCTTCGACATGCCTCCTTTTTGTACTTATCACATTAACCCACTAGACATAGCGACATGTAAATACTCAGTAAGCAACCATCAACCATGCCATTTCCCTTATCAAAATAGCAGGTCAAAACGCATGTCTTGCAAAAGCAGATATTTCGAACACTTTCAAAATTATGCCAATAGATCCTTCGCTATGGCACCTTTTCGGAGTTCAGTGGCATAACAAATTCTTTTTCACAGTACTTTTTAACGTTTGGATGCAGAAGTAGTCCCAAAATATTCAGCACCATATCAGAAGCTCTTTGCTGGATCTTGTTAAACAATTATCACATAACCTTCCTCCTTCATCTCTTAGATGACTTTTTACTTGTCTGTATTTTCAAAACTAGGGGGTCCTTCCACATCTATACAGGTCTTGGGAATCACGCTAGATTCTAATTCCTTTAAAGCATCACTCCCTAATGAAAAAATAGATTGCATCATTATTTTAATTTTCTCTCCAGAAAAACATGCTCTAAACCCGAACTTCTGTCTCTTCTTGGCCACCTTAATTATGCAATGAGAATTATTCCACAGGGCCATGCGTTTATTTCTTATCTTCTTCAGCTTGCCACTTCCGTCAATTCTTCTTTCATTCTATTACCATTGATTCTTTTTGTTGTGAATTTAGCAGGGCAGAAGAGAGCCCTGCACATAGCTAGTGGGGCAGGTCAAAGCCCCGCTTGTAAATAAATGTATTGTGGTGTATTGTATTATTTAAAATGTATTGTTTGCTGTTTATTTAAACAGGTGATGTTATTGGTGTTTTAAAAGTATTTTGTGTTTATTTAAAACACAATGGTTTGTGTGTTATTGTTTGGCAGCATGGAAGGGGTTAAAGCCCCAGCCACTAAACTCGTGTGGAATGTGACCATTTCTGGATTCATTCATTTATTGCTAAGATGTTCTATTGGACTCAGGTCAGGAGAAAAAGCTGGCCATGGCAAGACCTTGTTTTCTTGAAGTCGTGCAATTGTAATCCTAGCACTGTGTGGTCTTGCATTGTCCTGCTGGAAAATCAACACTTCCAGATTGGCTTGCAGGAACGGAAAAACTGTTGCCTCAAGGACTTCGTCAATGTATTGCTGAGCAGTAAGGATGCCCTCAATCTGCACCAAAGGCGTTCTTGTGTGAAAGGAGATTCCTCCCCACATCATCACACTTCCACTGCCCCACTGGTTGGCACCTGGTTTCTCTGGCCTAGTCTGCTGATTGTTGAAGCAGAACATCTCATTCTCCAGGCAACTTCTCTCACAGACAGGCCGCCTTCAAGCATGCCGATAGCAACCAGGCGATCTTCATTACTCAAGTGGGGCATGGTCGTATCTTTCGCTGTTCTTGCGTTAATTAAAATCATGTCTTTTCGAATGGCTATTTATACAAATTCTTAATCACCTAATTGGCCATTTTAACTCAACTCAAATACCAAACACTGAGCACCTGGCATTTTTATGAAATCACATGGCTTGAGCTCAGTATTTTGTTATCCTAAGGAACAATACTCAAACAATCTACAAATCTGCTCACTATTTAAAATGTAAATAATATTATGTATGTGCCCAATGAGTTTTTGATGTAAAACTTACTGTTGCGTTTTCATTGTGCATCAGTATATTTAGGAAAAGTCAACTTTCAGGCATGTAGAGTAATTTAAATTTGAAAACCTCAAACCATCAAAATGACTGCCATGGCGGTTCTAGTGTTAAATAGCAAGCCTATTGCAGATTGAAATAAACACTCGATAATTAATTACTTCCGTTTCCTAAACGGGTCCTTTCAGTAACCACAACGAAGGAACAGATAGCTCGGCCACTTCCCATAAATACCCCCAGTCACGCCCTCTTTCGGTGGTGCGGACAATCGCGTATCTTCAAATCCGTGACTGACACATTGCCTATCGCATTAAGGCGAAGACTTCTGCTATTGTGGCTCCGCCCGCTTCCTGCCAAACCATCCAGTACGGGGCACACTCTTCCTGTTATACAGCGCCCTCACAGGTCAGGAGGGAGATTGTTGACTTGGATTCATTCGCTCTCTGTCACATAAGCTGATTGCAGATTGAAAGAGAGAGGCTCCTGCCTCATGAACCCCACCATGGTTTAAATAGCAAACTGATTGCAGATTGAAAGAGAGAAGCTCCTTCCTCCGGAACCAAACCACACCATGGTTTAAATAGCAAGCTCAATGCGGATTGAAAGAGAGAAGCTCCTTCCTCCGGAACCAAACCACACCATGGTTTAAATAGCAAGCTCAATGCGGATTGAAAGAGAGAAGCTCCTTCCTCCTGAACCAAACCACACCATGGTTTAAATAGCAAGCTGATTGCAGATTGAAAGAGAGAAGCTCCTTCCTCCGGAACCAAACCACACCATGGTTTAAATAGCAAGCTCAATGCGGATTGAAAGAGAGAAGCTCCTTCCTCCGGAACCAAACCACACCATGGTTTAAATAGCAAGCTCAATGCGGATTGAAAGAGAGAAGCTCCTGCTTCCTGAACCAGACCGCACCATGGTTTAAATAGCAAGCTGATTGCAGATTGAAAGAGAGAAGCTCCTTCCTCCGGAACCAAACCACACCATGGTTTAAATTAGGGTTTTGGATTCAAATACTTAGGATTCGGTGAACCAAATCCGAATCCTATATCCACCCAGACACACATCCATTTTAATACATTCCCCCAATGTGTGCAGTTCTTTAAATAAAAGACACGAATCCGGTATTGAACGTAACTATTGTATTTAATAACAAGAACACGTTTGATGAACTCTGTCGCAGCTCTCAACTTCCTAAATTACTGGTGGCGCATGCACTAAACACTTTGTTTAGTTTGGTGTGCAAGGGAATCAAACATGCAATCTTCAGGTGTGAAAAAGTTATTGCCCCCCAGTTAACTCAACCCACTTAAAGGAATAATTAGGGTCAGCTGTTTGAGTACTTTGGTTAACAACCAGGCCTGATTTGGGCAAGCCCTGCCCAATATAAATCTGACTAACTTTGGCCCTTACCATCAGAGTGAAGTTGTTAGCACACAGGTTCCAGATGCACATCATGCCACGAACAAAATAAATTCCTAAAGACCTCCGGAAAAAAGTTGTTGATGCCTATCAGTCTGGAAAGGGTTACAAAGCCATTTCTAAGGCTCTGGGGCTCCACCGAACCACAGTCAGAGCCATATTGTCCAAATGGAGAAAGTTTGGGACAGTAGTGAATCTTCCCAGGAGTGGCCGTCCTGCCAAAATCTCTCCAAGAGCAAGGCGTAAAATCGTCCAGGAAGTCACAAAGAACCCTAGAACAACATCCAGGGATCTGCAGGCCTCTCTCGTCTCGGCTAAGGTCAGTGTTCATGACTCCACCATCAGGAAGACACTGGGCAAAAATGGGATTCGTGGCAGAGTAGCAAGGCGGAAACCATTGCTCACTAAGAAGAACATGAATGCTCGTCTCAAGTTTGCCAAAAAGCATCTGGATGATCTTGAACATTTCAGAGTTCTGGAACAATGTTCTATGGACAGATGAGTCAAAAGTGGAACTTTTTAGCCAACATGGGCCCCGTTATGTCTGGCGAAAACCAAATACTGCATTCCACAGTAAGAACCTCATACCAACGGTCAAGCATGGCGGTGGTAGTGTCATGGTTTGGGGATGCTTTGCTGCATCAGGACCTGGACGCCTTGCCATCATTGAAGGAACCATGAATTCTACTTTGTATCAGAATTCTACAGGAGAATGTTAGGCCATCCGTCCGTGAGCTGAAGCTGAAGCACAGCTGGGTCATGCAGCAAGACAATGATTCGAAACACACAAGCAAGTCTACATCAGAAATTTAAAGAAATTTAAAGTTTTGGAATGGCCTAGTCAAAGTCCAAACCTAAACCCCATTGAGATGATGTGGCAGGACCTGAAACGAGCAGTTCATGCTCGAAAACCCACAAATGTCACTGAGTTGAAGCAGTTCTGCATGGAGAAGTGGGCCAAATTTCCTCCACGGCGCTGTGAGAGACTAATCAATAACTACAGGAAGCATTTGGTTGCAGTTATTGCTGCTAAAGGTGGCGTAACCAGTTATTGAGTCTAAGGGGGCCGATTACTTTTTAACACGGGGGCATTGGGTGTTGCATAACTTTCTTTAATAAATGAATGACGTATCGAATTTTTGTGTTATTTGTTCACTCAGGGTCCCTTTTATCTAATATTAGGTTTTGGTTGAAGATCTGATAACATTCAGTCTCAAAAATATGCAAAAATGCAGAAAATCAGACGGGGCAAATACTTTTTCACTGCACTGTATATATTTTTATAACTTTACAACTGTCCGATGTGCAAGACGTTGTTGAACAATATGCTTTAGTAAATTAAATTACGCTATTGTAATGTGCCAATACAAGTTTAATAATTTGGGAACTGCTGTGTTTTATTAACATTTTTTAAACTATTTCGTAGCCTATTTGATAGGTGTTACACACACAGTGCATTTAAATCAGCGTGGGTTTTATTTCGCAGGGAGATTCAGGTCACTCATCACTGTATTTTTTTCCTCATAGCTGTCAGATCAGGTGACACAGGTTGAAACGTCATTAAAGAAAATAGAGGTTATGGCAAGATGCAGCTCTCCTTTCTTGTAAATGTAAAGTAAATGGTTCTGTATTTTGACATTTTTGTTGTGGGGGGAGGGGGGTAGTGGTAAATTGTGTAAGTTTCAAACTGAAATCTTATTCAGGGATATATTTCCATTCGGTAATAACAATACTATTAACAAAAAGGCTCAAAACTTGTTAGTAGCTGCCAGTCTGTTTTTCATTCAACAGTTTCAATTTTCTTGACAGTTTTTGTAGATTCGGTATTCGGTTCGGTATTCGGACGAATCTTTTGAGATGGATTCGGTATTCGGCCGAATCCCAAAAACTTGGATTTGGTGCATCCCTTGTTTAAATAGCAATCTGATTGCAGATTGAAAGAGAGAGGCTCCTGCCTCCTGAACCCCACCATGGTTTCAATATGTGTGCAACAGGTCACAGTTTCTCAGCTCATTAATGCCTTCGCTTCACTCAGTTTCGGTGTGATCGTGTGGATCTAATACCTGAATTATTTAACAACATTTTATCCAACTTTATTATACTGCTATATTATTATTATTATTATTATTATTATTATTTGTTTATTTAGCAGACGCCTTTATCCAAGGCGACTTACAGAGACTAGGGTGTGTGAACTATGCATCAGCTGCAGAGTCACTTACAATTACGTCTCACCCGAAAGACGGAGCACAAGGAGGTTAAGTGACTTGCTCAGGGTCACACAATGAGTCAGTGGCCGAGGTGGGATTTGAACAGGGGACCTCCTGGTTACAAGCCCTTTTCTTTAACCACTGGACCACACAGCCTCCTTGTTGATCTCACATTGTTGATCTCACATTGCAATGCTGCCCTACTGCCTTTCTACACTGTCTATAGTATTTGACAGTGTGATACTACACAGTGCATCTGGAAAATGTTTTACATCAATGAGTGGCAGTCCTGACAGGGTGTTGGCCCGTTCTACAGTATGTGAAATGTATCACTTATTGACTATCCAAGTAATTCTGTTATGAAAACCGCAGCACCGTGATTCTGTTATGAAAACATCAGCACCGTGATTCTGTTATGACCATTTTTATTAAAGTATTGGTTGTTTATGGAAAGGTTCACGTCCCAAAATAATTCTTGGAAAGCTACATTGAATCTTCATTAGTTATTGAAAGATACATTAACACTCAGTTGTTCAATTATTAACCATGCTGGTCTAAACATTGTGGTCTATGCAAGATGTGAAAACCCTCATAAATATTAGCTTTGCACATTTGATTAAGTTCCCTGTCCCTGAAAGATAAATATGGTCAAAAAAGAAACCGCTCAATCAAATAGTCTTATCCCCTAACTGCATTGCAAGCATGTGTCTCTTGTAGATACAGAGTAATTAAATCATACCTGTGTGTTCATTTGAAGTCTTGGTGTTTATGCTTCCTATACACCAACTAGACTGGGAAATAAACAAATCATCCTGAGCAAGTATCTTTTAGGATTGGGGTAACACATTAGCCAACATGGCGGTCTAGCTGGTGTGCTCTGATTTACATGAGATTTAGGATCTGTGAGATGCCTTTAGCTTGAGAAGGTGCTTCATACAGTACAGTGAAGTTGTATACAGTGAGCCTAATTCACAAAGCTGAATTCCCTACTCGTTTGTTCAGAAACAGCACTTCCAATAAAGTTACCAAACCAGAAATAAATAACTGGTGTAGGGCAGCAGTGTGGAGTAGTGGTTAGGGCTCTGGACTCTTGACCGGAGGGTTGTGGGTTCAGTCCCTGGTGGGGGACACTGCTGCTGTACCCTTGAGCAAGGTACTTTACCTAGATTGCTCCAGTAAAAACCCAACTGTATAAATGGGTAATTATATGTAAAAATAATGCGATATCTTGTAACAATTGTAAGTCGCTCTGGATAAGGGCGTCAGCAAAGAAATAAAAATAAATAAATTTAATACTTTTTTTTTTTCTTTCAGAGAAGAATGTGTTTCTAACAGTTTGGAGGAAATAGCTTTGAGAATCTAGCCCTGTTATTTAAAGAGTATTTTTTTTCAATAGGGTTTAATATTAGTAAAACTGATCTTAACAATGTCATTTATTCATAAAGTACATTTTAAATAGCCTTTGAATAAAATACATTTCTTCTTTCTAACTACTGAATAACTTATAGGCTTGGTACAGAATATATGAACAAGCACGATGGAAAATGATCCCTTCTGCAGTGTGTATTTACGGTAGTATAACTAGGGCTTCTGATTTTTGGTTTTAACTGATAAAAACTGACAAAACACCCCTGATACAAAAAAAAATGAAATTGGTGTATAGCCAATAAACACCGGAAAACACCAGAAAAACAGCGGAGATGGTTACTCAATTCATGTTGACCACCCCTTTCATTGGAGACTGCTTGCGAGTTTTAAAACATGATTACAATTAGGAATGGAGGCTTGTTCACATGATTTAAAGCTGCATTACAGTTAAGATACAGAGGATTAAAAACAGAATTGTGGCGAAATGTACAAAAATGCGTACACACAAAACCCCCAGAAGAATGTGCCCGTGACCATAAGGAATTTGTTGCTGGAGACAGCAAAGGAAAGAAGGTACAACTTAAGTGTGCAAGTACTGTCAAGTTACTATACATATTTTGACAGAAAAAAAAAAAACGGCCAAGCATTTTGGAAAGTAACCGAAAACAATAATTTCATGCAGTATATAAAAAGCAAAAACACAGAAAAAAAAAAAATTACATAAAACTCGAAAATAGCTAAAAATAAGCACCAAAAAAATTAAATTCAGAAAAACAGAAGCCTTAGCTATAATAAACGATATTTTGTAATGAATCCGTTTTTTCACAATAACCTGTAGGATTACAAGTCTTTCACTCTCAATATGTTTGTGACAGAGCTGTCTGAATACTCTTTGAAGCTGAGCAAAAAAAATGTTCAAGCTGAAAAAAGAAAAAAACATTATTAAATGATTGTGCATGCTTGTGAATCAAGAGGCACTGGTAGCTGTTACACATAATGCATTATTATGTATTATCCTTGTGGATGTCTCACTCCTGGAAGTAGATTGTCTCAAATTTGATTCAGCCGAGGAAATTTTCAAATGTGCCTTTTCCATAAATGATGGTTCTTTTGAAGCATTTCAGACACACTTAGTGAGAAGCATTGAATTCAAGATTTACTAAATTCATTGTAAATGCTTTTTTTAGCATCTGTGCACAATTATGTTCAACTTTTTTTTTTTTTTTGCCCAGTTGTCTCCCCAATTTAGAATACCCAGTGTTCTCTCACCGCATGCACACACAGCTCTGAAGATCAACGCTCGTGCTCCTGGATCTCAACATCAAGGTTGGGGAGGTGCCGACCTCTGGAGGTCGAGGGCCACCCCTGCAGGTGCCAGTAGATGGCGCTGTAGCGTGATGAGACGACTTGCAGTGATGAGGTGACTTGCTTGCAGTAATGAGATTACTTGCTGTGATGAGAGGACTTGCAGTGATGAGATGACGTAGTGAAGAGGTGACTTGCTTGCAGTTATGAGATGAGGTGATTTGCAGTAATGAGGTGACTTGCAGTGATGAGGTGACCTGCTTGCAGTGATGATATGACTTTCTTGCAGTGATGAGGTTACTTGCAATGATGAGGTGACTTGATTGCTGTAATGAGGTGACTTGCAGTAATGAGGTGACTTGCAATGATGAGGTGACCTAATTGCTGTGATTAGGTGACTTGCAGTGATGAGACGACTTGCAGTGAATAGGTGATTTGAAGTGATCATATGACTTGCTTGCAGTGATGAGGTGACTTGCAGTGATGAGGTGACTTGTAGTGATGAGGTGACTTGCTTGCAGTGATGAGATGACTTGCTTGCAGTGATGAAGCGACTTGCAGTGATGAGACGACTTGTAGTGAATAGGTGACTTGCAGTGATGATATGACTTGCTTGCATGATGAGGTGACTTGCAGTGATGAGGTGGCTTGCAGTGATGAGGTGACTTGCTTGCAGTGATGAGATGACTTGCTTGCAGTGAAGAAGTGACTTACAGTGAAGAAGTGACTTGCAACGATGAGGTGACCTAATTGCTATGATGAGGTGACTTGCAGTGATGAGACCACTTGTAGTGATGAGATGACTTACTTGCAGTGATGATATGACTTGCTTGCATGATGAGGTGACTTGTAGTGATGAGGTGACTTGTAGTGATGAGGTGACGTGTAGTGATGAGGTGACTTGCAGTGATGAGGTGACTTGCAGTGATGAGGTGACTTGCAGTGATGAGGTGACTTACAGTGAAGAGGTGACTTGCAACGATGAGGTGACCTAATTGCTGTGATGAGGTGACTTGCAGTGATGAGACCACTTGTAGTGATGAGATGACTTACTTGCAGTGATGATATGACTTGCTTGCATGATGAGGTGACTTGTAGTGATGAGGTGACTTGTAGTGATGAGGTGACGTGTAGTGATGAGGTGACTTGCAGTGATGAGGTGACTTGCTTGCAGTGATGAAATGACCTGCTTTAATGCGGTGCCTTGCTTGCATGATGAGGTTACTTGCTCTGATTAGGTGATTTGCAGTGATGACTTGCTTTGCCTTCCTAACCCGTAGGAGTGTCTGAGCCCATGCAAGGCTCCCTGTGGAATCCCGGTGTTGCATATTTTAAAGGGTGAGATGTTTTGTGGTTGATGTACAGTAAGAGAATATGGGGCCTATTTCCAACTGCTACTGTTGGTTTTGTTCTTTTGCTTCTGTTGCTGACCTCCTCACTTATACCTGGACATTCAGAAAGTAAAATGTATTTTGCTGTTCTCTCTTTTCATTCTCCCAATGCTTCTATATACTTGCTACATCTCTCTCTATGTGGGACTGGGAGTAGATCAATGTATCTTTATTACAAATGTAAAATGACTTAAAACTTCAATATCTCTTAAATCGAGATACTCTCTACGTGTATAATGTCTGTTCAGTAAACACATTGCAGAGTAAAACACAAACCAGAGGCTCAAGTTTTATATCTCTTGTATAAAAAATAAAAAAAAAGCAATACATCATTGATAGACATCATATGAATCACCCTGAAAACAAAAATAGAAATAACCCTTGTGACTGTCTTTCATAATCTTCACTTTTTATTGAGGTGCTGTATGCATATGTGTCGGTGTGTGAATAACAGGCACAGGCAAAAGTATTTGGGCAGTTAAAAAAAAAAAAAAAAAAAAGAGAGAAAAACCACAAAGAAAGTGATTTCTATAATTTCTAAGTGTGCTATTCCTAATCTACTTTAACGATTTAGATTCTGGTATAGTAAGAAAACTTGTTAAATTTGCAGACGACACAAAAATAGGAGGAGTGGCAAACACTGTTGCAGCAGCAAAGGTCATCAAAATGATCTAGACAGCATTCAGAACTGGGCAGACACATGGCAAATGATATTTAATAGAGAAAAGTGTAAAGTATTGCATGCAGGCAATAAAAATGTGCATTATAAATATCATATGGGAGATACTGAAATTGAAGAAGGGAACTATGAAAGACCTAGGAGTTTATGTTGACTCAGAAATGTCTTCATCTAGACAATGTGGGGAAGCTATAAAAAAAAAGGTCAACAAGATGCTCGGATATATTGTGAGAAGTGTTGAATTTAAATCAAGGGAAGTAATGTTAAAACTTTACAATGCATTAGTAAGACCTCACCAAGAATATTGTGTTCAGTTCTGGTCACCTCATTACAAAAAAGATATTGCTGCTCTAGAAAGAGTGCAAAGAAGAGCAACCAGAATTATCCGGGGTTTAAAATGCATGTCGTATGCAGACAGGCTAAAAGAATTGAATCTATTCAGTCTTGAACAAAGAAGACTATCCCTTGCATTCTGGGAAGTGAAGTCCTTAAAACAACAAATAACCCATGTATCATTCACACACACATACTGAAATAATAAATAAACAATCATTCATGACAAGTATTAATTTGCAATGAACCGGATAATAGAAATCCACCTCTTCTATATTAAAACCATTGCAAAACGCTGTATATCTGTCACTATATATATACAGCTCTGGAAAAAATTAAGAGACCACTGCAAAATTATCAGTTTCTCTGATTTTACTATTTATAGGTATGTGTTTGGGTAAAATGAACATTTTTGTTTTATTCTATAAACTACTGACAACATTTCTCCCAAATTCCAAATAAAAATATTGTCATTTAGAGCATTTATTTGCAGAAAATGACAACTGGTCAAAATAACAAAAAAGATGCAGTGTTGTCAGACCTCGAATAATGCAAAGAAAATAAGTTCATATTCATTTTTAAACAACACAATACTAATGTTTTAACTTAAAAAGAGTTCAGAAATCAATATTTGGTGGAATAACCCTGATTTTCAAGCACAGCTTTCATGCATCTTGGCATGCTCTCCACCAGTCTTTCACATTGATGTTGGGTGACTTTATGCCACTCCTGGCGCAAAAATTCAAGCAGCTCGGCTTTGTTTGATGGCTTGTGACCATCCATCTTCCTCTTGATCACATTCCAGAGGTTTTCAATGGGGTTCAGGTCTGGAGATTGGGCTGGCCATGACGGTCTTGATCTGGTGGTCCTCCATCCACACCTTGATTGACCTGGCTGTGTGGCATGGAGCATTGTCCTGCTGGAAAAACCAATCCTCAGAGTTGGGGAATATTGTCAGAGCAGAAGGAAGCAAGTTTTCTTCCAGGACAACCTTGTACTTGGCTTGATTCATGCGTCCTTCACAAAGACAAATCTGCCCGATTCCAGCCTTGCTGAAGCACCCCCAGATGAGTCCAATTTTCAGCTTTGCCCAACACCTGGTCGTTTAATGGTTAGACGGAGACCTGGAGAGGCCTACAAGCCACAGTGTCTCGCACCCACTGTGAAATGTGGTGGAGGATCGGTGATGATCTGGGGGTGCTTCAGCAAGGCTGGAATCGGGCAGCTTTGGCATGAATCAAGCCAAGTACAAGGTTGTCCTGGAAGAAAACTTGCTTCCTTCTGCTCTGACAATGTTCCCCAACTCTGAGGATTAGTTTTTCCAGCAGGACAATGCTCCAATCCACACAGCCAGGTCAATCAAGGTGTGGATGGAGGACCACCAGATCAAGACCGTCATGGCCAGCCCAATCTCCAGACCTGAACCCCATTGAAAACCTCTGGAATGTGATCAAGAGGAAGATGGATGGTCACAAGCCATCAAACAAAGCCGAGCTGCTTGAATTTTTGCGCCAGGAGTGGCATAAAGTCACCCAACATCAATGTGAAAGACTGGTGGAGAGCATGCCAAGACGCATGAAAGCTGTGCTTGAAAATCAGGGTTATTCCACCAAATATTGATTTCTGAACTCTTTTTAAGTTAAAACATTAGTATTGTGTTGTTTAAAAATGAATATGATCTTATTTTCTTTGCATTATTCGAGGTCTGACAACACTGCATCTTTTTTGTTATTTTGACCAGTTGTCATTTTCTGCAAATAAATGCTCTAAATGACAATATTTTTATTTGGAATTTGGGAGAAATGTTGTCAGTAGTTTATAGAATAAAACAAAATGTTCATTTTACCCAAACACATACCTATAAATAGTAAAACCAGAGAAACTGATAATTTTGCAGTGGTCTCTTAATTTTTCCAGAGCTGTATATATATATATATATATATATATATATATATATATATATATATATATATATATAGGATGGATAACCCGACACCTTCGCTTAATGCGACAGACAGTTTTATTATTATTATTATTATTACAAGACATCACATTATTTTTACATACAATTACATTATTTTTTACACATTATTTTTACATACAATTACCCATTTATACAGTTGGGTTTTTACTGGAGCAATCTAGGTAAAGTACCTTGCTCATGGGTACAGCAGCAGTGTCCCACACTGGGGATTGAACCCACGACCCTCCGGTCAAGAGTCCAGAGCCCTAACCACTTCTCCACAAATCCCTCGGTTGCCCCACTATGTAATTCTGGGCAGAGATTTTGCAGGGTTTGAAAACCTGGTGAAAGTGAGCGGGGAATTGGAGCACCCCGAGTTAAAGAGTGAGGTGGAGTTAGAGTCTCAAGAGAGCTTAGTTGGTCTGCTTCCCTTTTTTGAAACAGAATTATTTAAAGCTTATCAGAGTAACAAGAAAGTATTAAAATCCCGAAAACAGCGAAAAAGGGAAAAGAAAAGGTGATCACCTGTAATAGCCAGTATTCTGTACGTACCTGGGGAACCTGTGGAAGGAAACAGCAGTTAATCCTGGGAATACAAAACACCTATGGAAATAAGAATTGAACTAGAAAATTGATAGACAGATTGCCATTCTCCAATTAGCAGTAGGATAATAAAAAGAGCAGTAATAGACACCTTGCCCTGGCTCGACACATAATTGAAATCTGTAGAGAGAAGTTTTTGTGGTGGATGAACGTTTACTCACTATTCCATGGATAAAGAGAAAGAAGGCAGGTGGCAGAGTGTTCAGCTTTAGAGCACCGAAGTTGGGGACTGATCTGTAACGATTTGTAAGGGAGGTACCATCTCCTGCTGTTTTTAGAGTAAGATTAAAAGCACATTTTTCTAATTTAGCATATGTATTACAAAGGGAAAATGTATTTTAATGTATGCAGTTTAAAGGGTATTTTATCATCTTGCTTTTTACTATTTCTTGAAAGGTGCTATATAACAAATAAAAAATGGTCTATAGGCTGGTGTTTATCAAATAGAACCCAGTTCAGAGCTGTTGTACTCTGTGGTGTTCCGCTGTAAAAGCTGTGCATTCAAACAAGGGTGATTACTACTACAGTGTAGTGCATGAGCTGTATCTCAACTGAATCCAGTGTATGCTTTTAAGACTCCGTTATTGGCAGAATATGCTAATACCCCTCTCAACTCTGGCCTTCACATATGCACTAAATATATTGGTTATTACAATCAATGTATAGCCTCGGCTTCAACTTATATTAAAACATTTCTGTGATATCACCCTTTGATCTTTTGATTGACTAATTCTGAAGCTATTATTATCCTCTCCACACTCTAAACATTTTTCTTCAGTCACCGACCGCCTGAACGCGTTTCGAAATTAGGATTTCTTGCTTAGAACCAGCAGCTGTCCCCTTCCACGCATCCACCATGACAGCCGTATCTGTCACTCCCGCTGCGCAGGGCCTGCCCTGTAGTCCAGCTGCCAATTGAGGAGCCTGTGTGGTCCAATGGTTAAAGAAACTGGCTTGTAACCAGGAGGTCCCCTGTTCAAATCCCACCTCAGCCACAGACTCATTGTGTGACCCTGAGCAAGTCACTTCACCTCCTTGTGCGCCGTCTTTTGGGTGAGATGTAATTGTAAGTGACTCTGCTGCTGATGCACAGTTCACACACCCTAGTCTCTGTAAGTCGCCTTGGGTAAAGGCGTCTGCTAAATAAACAATTAAATAAACAATTAAATCTTCACACTTGCTTCGTCTCTCTCTCTCTTCAGTTCCCCTGCTGTTGATATGACCCAGCAGCCCAAAATTGTAAGCAAGAAAAAATGCTTGCTGAGCGTAAACAGAAATAATATTGTTGATAAACTGTTTCCATTGTTTCAGGACACGGATACATGCAGTCAAATCTATACTGTATATGTCTTCATGTTATTAAGGCATTGCGACAACTCATCAATCCACTTCATTGGCGCCATTGTCTCTCCCCCTCTAGCACAATGCAGAAACCAGCCACCAGAAGTCCTGCCCTTGCAGTACAAGCACGCTTCATCCGGCATTCATCTGTGCAAGCTGGTTATCACTCTTGTCTGTCTATCATGCTTATAGCTGTCCAGGACATAAAGAAAAGTTGTTTAAAAACAAGGCTTTAAAGAGATTATTTTCACTTTTTTTATCCTAACCCCAAGTATAGGGGAATCTGCCCCTTGACCCCTGGGCAACACCAACTCTTTTACAAACTCAGCGCCTATGCTATTAAGAGACAGAATGATTCTTGGTGATAAATCTCTCTCCCAAAGACAGCTGTTAATCTAGTCTATGGTTTTCAAGCACATGGTTGCACAGTTATTAATGATCTGAAATGTCTGGCACTGTCTGGCAAACCTGAAATTCACAAGCTAACACTGATGTTTAATTGCATAATATTTAGTCATATCTCGTTTCCTGACAAGCACCGAATCTACAATGTGCACAGTTATTATAAGACATAACTAACTTTAAATGCATGAATCAACCCAATTTCAAAGTGTTTATTAACTCCTATTTTTTGAAAAATGAAGAATCCTACTACTGTAACAAAACTGAGAACCACTCAGTGCGTCTTTTAAACATTCCTTGTTTGAATAAGATTCACAACTTTAAGTACTCTAAGGACAGCTGAAAGAGGTGAAAATAAAACAAACAAACTAACCGATCATAACCAGGGATCCTAGTTTTCCACAAAAAAAACCAAAATTCTCAGATTAAAAAAAAAATCTGCAGCATTCTGCAATTACAATAAAAGGTTATAATTGTAGTGAGTAGTAAAAACACACTGTGAAGTAATCTGCAGCTACATTTCAGCATGAATGTGACGTGAGTGTGTCTCGTTCACCAGAAGCAGTTTTATTGAACAAGTATGTTTACTACATTTAAAGCAAAATTGCCTGTGTCAATGATTATATATAAGTATAATATATTATACTTAAACTATTATAATTGAAAAAAATAGAGACAAGTAACTAAAACATTCTTAACAAGTTTATTCGCATTTTTATAAATGATACCATAGCTGAGGCATTAACCCAAATGCCGTCCCCGCAGGACTGTTCTCTCACTGAGGAAAGCGTATCCAGATGTGACTTTCACAGGAGAAGCTGCAGGAGAGAAAGACACCACTAAGGGAAATAAGACTGGTCCAGTTACCAGGCCGGCGTATGGCACCACAACACCTGTAAAACAGATTTGGTTATAAACAATCAAAAAAAGCCTTGCATGTTTTTTGCAAATGTAAACTAAAAATTCTCAGACAGCATAGACAATCCGTGTTTTTCCGCGTTATTCCACAGCAAACAGATTCCTAGGATCCCTGATCATAACAGACTTGCATCCCTACGTTAAAGATACAATAATATTCCAGAAATACACAGATGTTCTTTTTATATAAGCACTGCTTTAAGATATTCCTGGATCTCAGAGCTGCAGTATACTTCTCATGAAACTCTATGTACTGGATCTCAGGGCTCCAGTATACTTCTCATGAGCCTCTTTGTACAGGGTCTCAGACCTGCAGTATACTTCTCATGAACCTCTATGTACTGGGTCTCAGAGTTGCAGTATACTTCTCATGAATTTGTCTGTACTGGATCTGAAAGCTGCAGTATACTTCTGTAAGAAAACACACACCACTAACATTGAAGGTAGTAAAAAAAAAGGCCTAGTTTATTGTAGTAATAGAATACAAACAAAGCAGCTAACTTCTGAGCCCCAGTCGCTGGGTTGATCATCACTTATACATACGAGCGTTTCATCTGCTCAAGCACAAGACATGCGCAGCATTTGAAATGCAAACAATTTCCATATATGGTTATTAATAAGTAGTTTATTTAATTTCTACATACTTGGCTCTCAGAAAGAGATATTATTAAGCAGATAATATGCAGATAAAAGCAGATAATATACCGTGAAAATGGAAGACAGACAGCATTGGCTCCAGTTGTTTTCATCCGGCACGATAAGTTTTCACTGGTGTTGAGTCAGATTCTGTGAAATTCTTTCTCTGCTTATCTTGTGCCCTTGACAGTAAACCCAGAATCGACAGTGTCAATACTGCACTCACTCCTGACACACAAGAATAAGAGGATACAAAAATCCTCAACTCTTACACGTTTTATATAAACCCTTTATTGTGCAGTATACGTTTTAATAAAGATTATAAAATAATCTTATACTTGTCATGCATTTCTCTGCACTGGATCTGAAAGCTGCAGCATACTTCTCATGAATTCTTCTGCACATGACTCATGAAATGCTAAGCAGACTGTGTGCTTTTCCATATTTCAGATTTAACATTTAAATCGAATGTAAATATAACATGCTGAACTATGAAGAAGTCATCTGCATTCACATACATCCACAGTAGTGCAGACTGTAGCCTGAAGATCTTCTGAGTAATAGGAGTGGTGAAATTAAATGGTAAAGCACAATTGACTGAATGAATATAAATGAAATGGATGGACTGTTCTTGAATTCCGCATGGTGACACTTGACAGTATATTTCCTACCTCACTTGAGGATGCTGTTTGGGATAAACTAATAAAGGACACAAGCTATTAAACAAGTTTGGTTTAGCTGATTCTTAAAAAGTATACATTAATACATTTTAATAATGCATGTTATTGCATAAAATATCTTCTAATTCAGTACAAAGTGCTTTTTAATATTTTATGTTCTGTCTCTTGCAACATTTTTGTGATCTTTTCGCAGGGTAAGCAGAAAGGTGCCAGGAAAGCAAGAGTGGTCTATTTCATTGAGCTGGGTATAAATTGTAATTGTATACTGTACTGTATTTGGACTTTTTAACCATGTTATGGTGTCCCATTGAAACAGTACACAGAACATACACATTTTTAATTCAGACATTTTTCATCCTTGACTTTAAATATCAGAAGCCACTACCCACATGTGTATACAGTTGTGTTAAACCCACACAGCATATTTTTATAAAACTGCTGCTTATCTCTCTCTGTCAAGGAATGCTCTAGACATTTGGATATTTCGGGGGGCTGGAGCTGGGGCTCCTCCATTGTGTCACCCTGCTAAAATACCTGTCAGTCAGCCTTAATTACCTGTCAGTCACCTTATTTAAACTGTAGCCAGCTTCCTAATTCTTGGCTTGTTTTTCAGTTTGTGGTTACCATGCAGACTTGCAGACCCAATCTTAAAACAAAAAAACTTTGTTTTCAATTTCTTTAAAATAATAATAATAATAATAATAATAATAATAATAATAATAATAATAATAATAATAATTACTACTCATCCGAGGCACCTTTCATTTTCAGATGAAGATTTTTTCTCTCCTTCTGGCTGTCTTCCTTCAACAAATACTCCACCGAAAAAACTCTGAAAGAAATCTGCCTGTCCTGCTTCTCCTCCATCTGACAATGCTGCCGAAGATTTCCATCAAGCCTCCGCCAATCCTGCTGCTTCAACCTCCACTTATCCAGCTGTGCCCGCTGCCATTCCTCTTCACCTTTCTAAACGCATCAAACCTCAGGATGATTCTCCAGCTCAACCTATTTACAAGGATTGGCCCATCGACAAACTTGTGAAAGCTCTTTTCAAAAAAGGATTGGCCATTGGAGCAGGGAGCGATCGGCTGCTTTATTTGTTTTATATTGCAATTCCATGTCGGCCAAGCCTTTTTCCCCATCAAAAGTCACAGCAGAGATCCAAACTTGTCAGTTCACACTCCGCCCCTGCTACTATGCAAGCGTCACTCACCTCTGATCCAGTGACTACAACCCCTCTGTTTTCAGTTTAATCTGATCCTTCCTCCGATTTGCGTTATCAGACTTAATGATGTCAAGCAACTCATTCATCCTCTTTCCACCTCAATGTCTAGAGTATCTGATCACCTGGATGCAGTCGATAGCAGGATCACTCGCTTGGATCCGGCAGCCATTACTTCCTCATCAGGGACACCAGCAGAAGCGCTCACCTCTCACGCTGCTTCAGCCACGCCCACACCTGCTCTCGAGCTGCCAGTCTTCACTCTAGCGACCGCCTCCAGTTCAGGAACCTCCTCTGCTTCAGATATTCATCGCTACTCTCCTCAACTGAGAAGCAATATTATGGAAGGTAAAGACGTTAATTTGGTTTCTATTCTTATTGCAACCTCATAATTTAACCTCATAAGAAAGGTTTCAAACCAGAGGAGGCCATTTGGCCAATCTTGCTCGTTGGAGATAACCCGGTGATAATCAGTAAGGAAGAGGACACTGTCTGTTGATCGCTTTATATCGTGTTATTTGTGTTGATAATTAAATTGCAAGCCTATGCAATGTGTGTTTGATAACAAACCATAACAATCGAAATATCTGTTTATTACAGTAGGTTAACTACAACACAATAATCTGGATTTTTAAATGTTTATTAAGAAATCAGCTCAATTGTATGCATATTGTTGTTTCAATACTGCTGTGTTTATGCACTATAAGGCTCTAGTATGCCAGAGCAGTACATGCTTCTGTCTAAAACAGTAACGTCAACAGAAATCATTCAAATAAAGCAAATAAATGAACAACATGGGATATTTCATTATTTGTGAAATGTAGCTCTGGTTCTTTAAATTGCTCGCGTTCACTGTTCACAGCAAAACTATTATAATTGAAAAAAATAGAGACAAGTAACTAAAACATTCTTAACAAGTTTATTCGCATTTTTATAAATGATACCATAGCTGAGGCATTAACCCAAATGCCGTCCCCGCAGGACTGTTCTCTCACTGAGGAAAGCGTATCCAGATGTGACTTTCACAGGAGAAGCTGCAGGAGAGAAAGACACCACTAAGGGAAATAAGACTGGTCCAGTTACCAGGCCGGCGTATGGCACCACAACACCTGTAAAACAGATTAAACACCTTAAAAAAAAAGCATAAATGTAGATTATTTTGATTAAGAAATTGTGGAATCCCAGCGCCTCATTTCTGAAAAAATAGATGAATGGGGTTCAAAGATGTACAGCTTAACTCAAGAAAACCTACTACATACCAAAAACAACGAGATGGGGGTAAATAATATTCACAAGGACTTAACTGAACAAAATGCAGAGACAAAAGGACTTAAAACACAGTTGGTAACATTCAATACATATATTGGAACGCTAGTGCGGCATGTGACACAATCAAACTTTACCACAAGCCAGCAAAGGGAACAGCAACCATCAACATCTGGTAGACCTGCATGCCGCAGCGGCAGAGCGCAAGAGAAAACAATTAAAACATGATTCTCTTTTAACGCTACACTCCCAGTTTAAGTAGAAATGTATCATTTATGTTGTGTACATAACTATTTGATGGCAAAAACAAGGATTGACAAGTAAGGTGCATTACAATTAAAATGGGGGATCAATAGTTTCTTTGTTTATTTCAACATTAAAATATATTTACTATGTTAATCAAATTTGCCTTTGTTTAAGTATAGTCCTTTGTTAATATAACTTTAAATATCACCCACAGTTGTAAAATAAAAGTACCTACAATGTATTTCTTTCAGTTTTATTTATTTTGAAAAATAAGGATTGTTACACTTTTTTTACGAATATTTTACTGGAAAAAGTTGCTGACAATTTTGTTTCTTACTTGTCTCCCTTGAATAGCGTCTTGGTGAGCCTGCTGTTGACGAGCATTGATCATGTCTGGGTTTTGTTCTAAATCAATATCAGTTTCTTGAGGGATGCCACTTCTCACAGCTATGTTGTGAAGAACACAGGATGCTATTATTACCATGCAAACTTTGCGAGGACTGTACTGCAGAACACCATTGACTCAATGTAGGCACCTAAACCTACTTTTTAGGATGCCTATGGTCCTTTCAATTATGCAACTCAAAAGACAGTGAGCATTATTATAATTTGACTGCATCCTGTTACTAGGATCAAAGATTGGTGTCATAAGCCATGGTTTTAATGGATACCCACTGTCCCTTATAAAGAGAAAGAATAAATGCTGGGATATTTAATAATGGAAATAATGGTTACCAAGAAGCAAAGCACTGCCTAGTGGCAGGCTCTCCATTATAGTGTGGACTGAAGGTTGCTCCAAAATGTAATCATGGCAAGATTCTGGGAAATTTGCTATAACATTAGTAATGTAGTATTTGGCATTGCATGATATCTGAACATTTCTGGAATGAGAACTCTTGCGATTTCTGTAAGCAGGTTCATCCTCTGATGGTGGTGAGATGAGAACATGGGTGAGTCTATTGCAAGGATCATTCTAGGGAATCCACTTATGTTAAAAAAAAAAAAAAAAAAATCTTGTTTGATTTCTTGTAGTTGTTGCTCAGTGTGTGGAAAACTACATATTTATCAGCTCTTTTCAGGAGAGCTTCAGACACCTGCTCAATAACCCTTGAGAGCGAAGGTTGACTCACGCTAATTGTCCACTATCCATTTGCACATTGCCAGCTGCAAGAAATCGGAGAGCTGCTGTCACTTTGGTTTCCATTAGCAAAGCATGACTTCTTTTTGTTTGGCTTTGTAATTCTTGGCACAAATCTAAAATAGATTGCCTATTTAATCTGTAATCCGCTATGACTTAATTGCCTGCATAATCAAAAGGGCTAATTCTAGACATAGACCCTTGGTAAAGGTGCATGGCGATATCGCTGTAGTAGCTGTCGTCTTCTGATACGGTACACTAGGGCCATGCTACTGTAGCATAAGGGAGATCTCATTACTTTAAATAAACCTTTGCAAGGATTTCACCTGCTCCAAACACGTGAAAATGATCTTGCGAGATTGACTCAATTTCGCCTGATTAAATACTATGTGAATAAGGAGAAATCAAGTTTTAATTATCCAGGAGCCACTTGTAATGAGTAATCGCACAACATTCCAATATACCCGAAACCCCTATTGGTGAATAAGGCTGTTGTTAAATGTGCTTAATTTGACTAAAACAAATGAAAATGGTGTGAAATTGTGTCAAACGTTCGTGGATGAGGCCCTTAGTCTTTATTCTAGTAGTCCCTTTATGCATGCCTGGCTCCTGCCTCATGAATAACTGTTACATTCCTTTTCAGGAAATCTACACAGAGTTCACTCAAAGGCACACTTTACACTGATTACAGCTGACAAAATAGCTCTCATAAAGGTTCTCCACCATGCACATCTATTCATTATACAGGTCTCAAACATGCACTTATGATAACTTATTTACATTTTTTTATTTAAGTAAGTGTGTATTTTCATTTTAAACCCAAATATCTTGTACTACAACTATCTTGTAATACATCTTTGTTTTTAAGCCATGCTTTTACACTGTCTTGCACTTCCTGGGTCACCTGGAGAGTGACACTGTCCCCACCCATTAACAGGTTTCTTTACTGTCAATAACCAATCAGACTTCCTAGAAGTCAAGGCAAGTAAACACAAACCAGTAGCCTCTTCAGCTGTGGGAATTGCTGGTTTTATTACCTATTGTTGTTGGAGCATTTTCACCTGAAGCTCTTCAGCTGCAAGGCATTGCCCAAGTCATTAAGCCAATAAGACTGTATGCAATTTACAGACTCCTTAAGAACATCATTATTGTAATGATATTCCCGGGTTTACAATATAATGAGGCGACTTCTCTCATTTGTTACATATGAAAGTGAACTGAAAAAACAGGTTTGGGGCCATCTAAATTAATTTATATCCAAGATAAAGTCCATTAAAATGTGCATTCAATGTCCTGCTGCAAGTTCTTGAGGTGATGCACTTTACTTTCAATCACTGATGGAGTTAGAAAGTTAAGCAGAGAAAGGAGTCTTTCAAATGACCTAAACTGTGCAGAACTAAATACAGCCACTGGAGAGTTCAGCATTTATAGTTGAAACTTTCAGCAAAGAATTTTAATGATTCTTATTTAATAGTTTTACATGAAATGCCTAAATGACTAATTTCCAATTGTTACGTTTTGTGTGAATGACTATGGTATTTACCCTGCCCTTTTAACATACTGGAACATCCCTTTAAAAAACAGTCCTTGAAATACAAGCTTTGTGAGCAGGGCCCTATAGTGCCTTAAGGGGCCTGGGAGGGAAACAAACAGACAGAGGGCCAGTGCTACAGTATATTGATTAATGCAGTTATTAACCTCATCTCACAGGCAGGTTAAAGACAGCATGCTACGCCAATACAAATGCTTTAAGATCTGCTTCTGTTACGATCAATAAATAGACCTCATTCCTTTGTCATTTCATGGTCTGTTTTACTGGGTAACATCATAAGGAAACACACGTTACTAAGGAAACCACAAGGGCTGTCACTCAGTAGTTGGGTCGGGTTTAAAGTATACAGAACGAATCAATGATAGATAAAGGCAGGAAGGCGGGACATTGCCCAGCAGCACTGGGAAAGGTATTTATTATTATTGTTGTAGTAGGTTTTATTTTTTAAATGGAAAAGGGTAAAGTCAACATGAATTGATTAACCATTTCCACAGTTTTTCCAGTGTTTATTGGCTGTCCACCAATTTCTTTTTTTTCTATTGGGGGTGTTTTATTGGTTAAAACCGTAAATCAGAAGCCCTATTTATAGTATGCCTGTGTTTAAACGCATAGCTTCAGTTGCGTATATGCACTTTGTTATGTAGGAAATATAAACCCATTTATTTTAATTTTTTTTTAAATAGTTACTTAGATCATTTCAGTTGTACAGTTTTGTATGTACATCATATACCTGTATATACACACATGCATTTTCAAATATTTGTTAATTTAATTTTTTAGCGTTTTTTGACGTTATGCTTTGTGATATCTCTGTATAAAAACACATTTCTATTCAACTGTCTGTTTATTTACAATGTTTCAGTTGTGTAGATGCTTTATATGACATTCCTGAATAAAACTGCGACTTCTATTCAATTGTTTGTTTTTTCATTATAATATTTATGTTGTTTTTAATACGCCGGTCAAATTGACCGGTCATGGTTGTTCTAGGTGTGCCTATAAATGCGGTCGTTCTAGTGTTAAATGTAATTGAAAGCTAAAAACAAACACAGATATTGTTTGACAAGCTGGCAAGATTTCAGTATGAATTTCCCTACAGTTTAAAAAGATGTAACAGCTGGTTGAATGTGCTGTCACTGGAAAACATGCATTAGTGATGAAAGGAGTCCCCTGTAGAGCTCATTAAATAAGATCCAAAAGCACAGTTCATCAGTTTCTGTTGGTCTGTTTGTGTATTTGTTAAAGAACGCACCTATCCTATTGTAATAAGTCTCCTCCTAGCGGCTCATCAGTTAATAATCCATCAGAATCAGACACATTACTGACCTCTTGACTACAGAGCTGGCTCTTTAATTGAATGGTAATGTGAATGCTGTTGTGAGCTATAAAACGGATGTTGGCCAGTTATTCCAAAACAATTGTATAATCACCCACAAAGCAACACTAGAAAATTCATAATCAGGCACAAAGCAAAGAACTCTTAAATGACACTTGCATGTAAATAGATCATTCTGTAGGCTTTCTTATGGGATTGCTGCTCTTAGACCTGCAGAATGCAGAATTGATTGATAGAATGCATGCCATACATTTTCATTTGAGCTTATACTCGCACTCTCTTCTGCTGGGTAGTGATTTGATTCCTAATCTTTTTTGTAATAAGTTTACAATGCAAATAGAGTTACAGTACCATGCACGATTGAGCTCATCTCCCATGACTGAATCCCACATTCTAACATTCTTGGCTCGGAGACTGCACCCAACTACCTCCAAACCCTCATCTCTCCCTACACCCCCACTCGACCGCTCCACTCCGCCTGCACTAGAAGACTGGCTCTACCTCCTCTACGCTCCCCTGCCTCCAGAGCCCGCTCCTTTTCCACCCTCGCCCCGCAGTGGTGGAATGATCTTCCTACAGATGTCAGGACTGCCCAGTCCCTGACCACATTCCGGCGCCTCCTCAAGACTCACCTCTTCAGAAAGCACCTGTAGAGCTCCTCTGTTCTTCCCCTGGGACACCTATCACCCTTCCTTAAATGCGCTTTACTTGCTCTTATCTGCCCCCTATTTTACTGCATTTAATCCTGTACTTGAGTACTGTAATCTGCTAAGTGTTTAATCTGTAGTATTTTGTATTTAATCATATCCTGATCTAACTATCACTGACACTGTTATCTGCTGTATTACTGAATCGTATTTTGTCACACTTGTACTTGCTTGAACCAAAGTCATTGTATTTATCTTGCTCTTAATTGTATTATTACTTGTACTGTGATACTTGAAATGTATTTGCTTACGATTGTAAGTCGCCCTGGATAAGGGCGTCTGCTAAGAAATAAATAATAATAATAATAATAAAAATCAAAACAAACTGTACTGTGTCTCCCTCAAGCCCAATAACCCCGCCTATGTTTTCAAGGCCCAACCCCGAACACAGTAGCACGTTCCCTTTAGTATGCAAAGCCCCGCCCCTGTAGTCAGTGGAACACCAATCCCAAACCTACAAGTGTCCTTACAACTCACTTGACTCAAGTGGCCAGGATTTACATACTCGCACTTCCGCCCCTCACCAAGGTGACGCCCCTCATAAAGATGACTTTCGTCATGGTCACGAGACCTTGGTAAGGGAAGTCCAGAGTTAGCTTGATGCCTTCTACCGTCAGAAGGCTGAATTACAGACCGAAAACCCTTTGACTCATCACAGTGCCACATTGACATGCTATGATACTTACAGGAGGACAGTCAATTCTCATTAATACGAATTTCAAGGGACCAGCAACAAATTTAGCCTTATGCCACTAACTCGTATTATCATGAGTAGCCTATAAGCCAGGTGTATACTGTCCATTTTTTTTAAAGTTAGTCAGTGGTGCAGTGCTAAATTGCGCACAATTAAAAACCACCTGCACATTAATAGAATAGGTGTGTTTCCTATTACTATACAGATGTTCAGAATGTGCTGGAGGTGTTAGCAGCACATGTGTGCAGTCTAATGCTCCCAATTATTGGTGAAATCAGAAATGTCATGTAAATTTGTTTTCAAGGCTTGTAAGTATACCGTTTTTAGGGAAAAATAGGTATTTGGGCGTTCACCTCAACAATGCATTGAGCACAACCGGCAACGCACGAGAAAAAGCGGACTGGGAAATGCCAGAAACAATTGCGAGTGTTTAAAACATTCTTTCAAAAGTTCTTAACAAATTGATGCAATTATAAGTGTTGCAGTTGCCGGCAGCTTTAGTACATCTCATTATAATATTTGAGAACCCACAATCTCCACCCCACTTTTGTGAATTTACGCAGAAATGCCCACAATTACATAATCATTCAGCAGAGAAAACCTGCTGCTGCAAAACATTCCCTAAAAAATATCTAACAGTATTGCGCCTGCCTATTACATTTCACCCTAGACGCTCCACTTGTTTGCAGCTGGTTTGCGACTATTGCAACAGTCGCAACACTTTAGTACATCTACCCCTCAATGTTACTTAATAATTATTGTGTATTTTTTATGGTTTCTATTTCATATCTCTGTTTATCGTTGTGTTAATGTACTTTTTAAAAAGGTACTGTATGTATTTAAACACACCATTTCCCATTTTAGTGCATGGGTTAGCCTGTAACCTGAGACAGCAAATCAGTTTACTGTCTTCTCTTTAACAGCTGGGGGAAAAACAACCTCTGTTGGAACTCTCAACCTGGTGGTGTGGTCCTTTTGCACAAGACTGATAGTGGAAGAGAATCTCTAACATTGCCAGCAAAGAGTTTTCAGAGGGGGTGCATGATGGCTAAAAAGACCTCCCAGTGTGGCATACTAGAATAACGACAATTCAGACTAATTCAGTCACTTCAGTAATACACTGTTAGAACAAGGACAACTATAATGGCTTATACCAGAGTGGTACCACAATGGTAACATTGACACTTTCTGGCACAGTAGAATGACAATACACCCTTAAAACGCCTCCGAGCCAAGAATGTTAGAATGTGGGATTCAGTCATGGGAGATGAGCTCAATCGTGCATGGTACTGTAACTCTATTTGCATTGTAAACTTATTACAAAAAAGATTAGGAATCAAATCACTACCCAGCAGAAGAGAGTGCGAGTATAAGCTCAAATGAAAATGTATGGCATGCATTCTATCAATCAATTCTGCATTCTGCAGGTCTAAGAGCAGCAATCCCATAAGAAAGCCTACAGAATGATCTATTTACATGCAAGTGTCATTTAAGAGTTCTTTGCTTTGTGCCTGATTATGAATTTTCTAGTGTTGCTTTGTGGGTGATTATACAATTGTTTTGGAATAACTGGCCAACATCCGTTTTATAGCTCACAACAGCATTCACATTACCATTCAATTAAAGAGCCAGCTCTGTAGTCAAGAGGTCAGTATGTGTCTCATTCTGATGGATTATTAACTGATTAGCTGCTAGGAGGAGACTTATTACATTAGGATAGGTGCGTTCTTTAACAAATACACGAACAGACCAACAGAAACTGACTGATTTGTTTTGGTTTCTTATCACGGTGTTTGGAATATACAATAACGGCTCTTTTGTTTTTATCCCTTTTCATGTCGGGGATATCGCGAGGAGGACTGAGGAAATACAAACCCTCCATTCCTTTTTGTTATTTATTCCAGCACCCCCTCCCTCATGCCATTCTTTTATTTTATCGTGTAACTAAAAATAATAGTAAAAAATATTTGGTTGCACGTAAATTGCTGGACATTCCATTAATACTCACACGCCTCACAGGCACCATGATCTATTTTATGTTAATTGTCTAGGCTACTAAGTAGGTCAAGTTAAAAATAATATATATATATATATATATATATATATATATATATATATATATATATATATATATATATATATATATACAGTACTGTGCAAAAGTTTTAGGCAGGTGTGAAAAAATGCTGTAAAGTAAAAATGCTTTCAAAAATAGACATGTTAATAGATTTTATTTATCAATTAACTAAATGCAAAGTGAGTGAACAGAAGAAAAATCTAAATCAAATCCATATTTGGTGTGACCACCCTTTGCCTTCAAAACAGCATCAAGCATCAATTCTTCTAGGTACACTTGCACACAGTTTTTGAAGGAACTCGGCAGGTAGGTTGGCCCAAACATCTTGGAGAACTAACCACAGTTCTTCTGTGGATTTAGGCAGCCTCAGTTGCTTCTCTCTCTTCATGTAATCCCAGACAGACTCGATGATGTTGAGATCAGGGCTTTGTGGGGGCCATATCATCACTTCCAGGACTCCTTGTTCTTCTTTACGCTGAAGATAGTTCTTAATGACTTTCGCTGTATGTTTGGGGTCATTGTCATGCTGCAGAATAAATTTGGGGCCAATCAGATGCCTCCCTGATGGTATTGCATGATGGATAAGTATCTGCCTGTACTTCTCAGCATTGAGGAGACCATTAATTCTGACCAAATCCCCAACTCCATTTGCAGAAATGCAGCCCCAAACTTGCAAGGAACCTCCACCATGCTTCACTGTTGCCTGCAGACACTCATTCGTGTACGCTCTCCAGCCCTTCGGCGAACAAACTGCCTTCTGCTACAGCCAAATATTTCAAATTTTGACTCATCAGTCCAGAGCACCTGCTGCCATTTTTCTGCACCCCAGTTCCTGTGTTTTCGTGCATAGTTGAGTCGCTTGGCCTTGTTTCCACGCCGGAGGTATGGCTTTTTGGCCGCAAGTCTTCCATGAAGGCCACTTCTGACCAGACTTCTCCGGACAGTAGATGGGTGTACCAGGGTCCCACTGTTTTCTGCCAGTTCTGAGCTGATGGCACTGCTGGACATCTTCCGATTGCGAAGGGAAGTAAGCATGATGTGTCTTTCATCTGCTGCAGTAAGTTTCCTTGGCCGACCACCGCGCTCACGGTCCTCAACGTTGCCCATTTCTTTGTGCTTCTTCAAAAGAGCTTGGACAGCACATCTGGAAACCCCTGTCTGCCTTGAAATTTCTGCCTGGGAGAGACCTTGCTGATGCAGTATAACTACCCTGTGTCTTGTTGCTGTGCTCAGTCTTGCCATGGTGTATGACTTTTGAGAGTAAACTGTCTTCATCAACCTCACCTTGTTAGCTGAGTTTGGCTGTTCCTCACCCAGTTTTATTCCTCCTACACAGCTGTTTCTGTTTCAGTTAATGATTGTGTTTCAACCTACATATTGAATTGATGATCATTAGCACCTGTCTGGTATAATTGTTTAATCATACACCTGACTATATGCCTACAAAATCCCTGACTTTGTGCAAGTGTACCTAAAAGAATTGATGCTGTTTTGAAGGCAAAGGGTTGTCACACCAAATATGGATTTGATTTAGATTTTTCTTCTGTTCACTCACTTTGCATTTAGTTAATTGATAAATATAATCTATTAACATGTCTATTTTTGAAAGCATTCTTCCTTTACAGCATTTTTTCACACCTGCCTAAAACTTTTGCACAGTACTGTATATATATATATATTTTTAAAACTCTAAAATCATTTAGTTTCAATTTAAAATAATCTTTTATTTGCATTATACACCAGTGTGTACAATGTAGCTGCATGATTTATTTTGTGTTAACGGTAGCCTACAGGCTAAAATAAAAAGAAAGTGTGCTAGGTATTCATTGATTTTATTACTGCTGTACTGTGCAGATTTATATTTTTACATACTGTAATGTGTAGGCAACCCAAAACACATTAGAGTTATTTCAGCATAATGATTTATACATTTAAAATACATTGGAGGTCATGTATCAAGATCGACTGAGGCAGCTCTAAATTGACAGAGTGTAAAGTAGCGCTCTTTTTACCCCATCCCGAATGTATTAACTGGCCCAAAAAGAATGAGGCACGGTCTAAGCTGGCACATTTAAATGCATAAATGCGCTGCCCATTTACTGTGTTTGTCAGTTTCGAAGTGTAGTGTAGAGCTCTTTAGTTTCATTTAAACTTGCCCTCTTGATGTTCGACCCTCAGACTCCCCCCTCTTGGGTGCTGGATGCTCGGGCTCCCCCCTCTTGGGAGCTGGAGACAGTGGGGCTGGGCACTCCGGACATGGCGGTGGCGCTGGCAGGGGCAATGATGACCTCAACATGGGACCCTCCGGCAGTGGCAGTGGCAGTGGCAGTGGCAATACTGGCCGAGGTGTGGGGCTCTCCTCTTCTTGGAATGGGCAACTGAGCCCACACGTCCCTCACTCCCTCCACGAGGATGGCGCACTGCTTCTCCTGCCAAAACATTTAACTAAACACACTTGACAAAATAAACAGCACAAGGGCCAAAACAAAAAAGACGACACAAAAACTCACGAAAAGTAAGCAAACACCTCCACCGACATTAACACTAGAATCGGTTATACCTAAAACCACCGCCCGCAGTCATTATGACGGTTACATTTAACAACATTAATATTAAAATGAAAGACAAACTATCGGATACAACTCAAAAGTGTTATTCAAGCACATGCTATCAAGCATCTGCACAGCTGAAACGCCATATTTAAATGAACAATTAAGCATAAAAGGGTTTATTTTCTAACTTACCACATATAAAGCTCTACTTCAAAAAATGAACTATAATAAAATACTAATTTCAAAAGAAACTCATGTGTATACAGGTATATGTACATACAAAACTGTAAAAATGAAAGTAGTTTTTAATTTAAAATGAAAGTAACATACGTTTTCTCTTGCATGTGCAGCACAGAATCCAGGTTGAGCTGCAGCACCCTGCTGCCTTGCAGTTTTCTGATTGAAAAGTGCTGTGGCTTTCTTCAAGATGCCAAAGTGCTGTGGCTTGCTTCAAGATGAAATCTCTCCTACTGATATTTTCCCAGGTGCATTCCTTGTACAAAACAAAAGAATTGATGGCTGTCAGGTCCAGTAGATATAACAACAGGCTTGTATATAAAAATAAAATAGAATATTGTAGGTTATATTCAAAATAAAAAAGCATGTATTGTAAAGGCTGTCAAAATGACTGCTCTGGCAGTTCTATCAGGGTATTTAATACATGTATTTAGCAAAAGTCAAGAATGGACAACCGTGTATCTTTCACACAAGCAGAGTAATTTAAATTTTAAAAGCGAAAAACGTCAAAATGACTGCTGTGGCGGTTCTAGTGTTAAATCAACACAGTAACCATTTCACCACCCATGATTACCTTATTGATACACCTGTGGCTGGAGCCTTAATTAATCATTTAAAAATATATTCATTGATTTTATCTCCCTCCCTGCCACTCAATATTCCCAACACACACACACACCTGAGCTTTCGCCCTGCCACACTGCCGCAGGCTCTCTTGCAAAATAAGGCTGCCGACCCCTGCTCTACAGGTTATAAAATCATTATTTTCAAATGATTATACAGTAAAGGTCTATATTTTGCTTTGCTTCAAACCCCACTACTATATTTTAGTACTAGACTCAACCTCACAAATACAAGACAGTTTTTAACCCCATCCATGCTGTAAAACAATAATAACAAAAACACACTGTTTTGTGTTTTTAAAACAAACACAGAACAGTTCATTTAAATAATAATAATACAATATAATACAATAATAATAGAGCATTAGAACATTTTCTACCCAAAGAATAACAGCTAAAAGAGAGCACCCTATCCTGAGCCTGAACAGATTGCGATTCTCAGCCCCCTTTTAAGCCATCACACATAACCCCTTGGTAAACTAGTGCAACTGCCTCTCCAATCTGCGGCTGCCACGTCGTTTCCCTTCCGGGTCAATGTGTTGTTGCAACTGAGTCTCGCCTTCATCCAGATTGGCCGACTTCCCGACCCTGGGAAAGAACTGTCACACCAGCCCGTCCAAAGAACTCTGTTCTCGCTGCTTAGTGCCCTCACAGGTCAGGAGGGAGCTTTACAACCAAGATTCATTGTATTTCTGTCACATGCCCCCACCCCTAAAGGACCTTTTTCCTGTCAGCAAATAACAATGACTGACATGCTTTTCAGCCAGTATGCTGCTTGGCCCCCATTACACACTGCAGAGGTGAAATGTAACAGATTTCCTGGTGGGTAAGGTAAGCAAAATGAGAACTATATAAAAGCAAGGCCTGTAAGCCAAGATAGTGTGGACTGTTTGATTTCTTTTAAACTACACATTTGATAGCTAAATAGTTCTCTTTTTTCTTTATGGAGTGAGACGGCCAGGCAACAGCTTGCTTGAAGTTAATCCAACTGGGAAAGATGCCAGGATGGATCTGAAGAGAGATGACAGTCAGCGGCAATGGCAGCTCCAAGCCCCTGGGAGGTCGAGGTCTGAAAGACCCCTGTGCTGCACAGATGCCATGGTAGCACGTAGACGAGCAGGTCAGATGTGCATTCACTGTGCGACACAGTGCACCCACTTGCAAACTGCACACCACTGAGACCAATTAACACAGGAGTGTCTGGGGGGGTGGGGCAAGATTATTGTCAGTACCTCAGGGGTAACTGAAGTAATAACCAGCTCTAAATTAATGCACATTCACTTTTGACAGTATTGAAAGGGGAAGCCATCTGCAGAGCTCTGTGTAATCTGGAGGTGTGTCACCTAACCCTAATGACATGTTTATACACATATGAACCCATTTTATTATTATTTTCCTCCAACAATATAAATCAAGCAATATAACAGTCTTTATTTTATATAGCGCCTTTCATAGTGGACCACCATCACAAAGCGCTTTATTCTGCACTGTGTTACCTCCAATATGACTTATTCTTGCAGTGTTATTGTGTGAGTATGTAAATGAAAAGATATTACTCTACGTAAAAAGAGAAACAACACACACAACCACAATACACTGTCTGGCAGGTGGTCACTAGAAGCCCTGCCAGCTTTCACATTTGTAGGGTGTTGAGAGCCTATTTCTTTTGTCTACTTTTGAGTAGGGCCAAAAATAGCCAGTGACACCTGTCCTTTTCTAACAGTCCAGAGGGCCAGGACTTCATAGATGTTTTTCTGTTTGTTTTTGTTGTGTATTTTATATTTGTTGTGGTGACCTTTTATTGAGGTGTTTTATTGAAGCGTTTTATTGAAGCATTTACAGTGATAATATTTATTGCTATTGCTAATGGGATTTATTGCTATGGCTATTGCTTGACTGTCAGGTCCCTCCCCTTCTGGTGACACGTACGCATTTACCCCCGCCCCATCCTGTGACACGTTTATCCCTGCCCCATCCTGTGAGGCGTTTACCCCCTCCCCATCCTGTGACACGTTTATCCCTGCCCCGTCCTGTGACGCATTTGTCCCACCCACATCCGCTTACGTCCTTTGTGATTGACAGGTCAATCCCATTTTTTAAGCCCAGCTGCGCCCTCTGTTGGTTTAATATGCCTGTTTCTGGATAGCTTGATTTGTGTGAGTGCGAGATGTTAATATACAATTTATTATTATGTTGTGGGTTATGCTAATTAACTGTGGATCTGGTGGATAAGAACAATGAAAAAGTTCAATGTAAGTCCAATGGCCGTAAGTCCAATAAATGAAATATGACATTCAAATACATTAGAGTGGCAGACAAGACTGGTTACGAGACAGAGACAATCAGTGTTGGTATTGAGCTTAGCATATTGAGGCAGCATAGAAAAGACATGGCATCTGCTATAACCCTACATGTGAGAGCGGGCTGCAGTAAAAGCTGTTGCCCTCATAAACAAGCGTCAGGTTCCATCATAAACCCTGAAACACTGAAAGGGCTCTGTGATCCGGATGGCTTGTGGGTGATGTCATACCAGGAAGAGAATGGAACACACACACACACACACACGCACACACAGGACTGCGAGTGACGCGCCAAGGCGCAGATTTATTATAAAAGAAACATTTAAACAAAACAAACCACACAAAACAAAAGCACGATGGCCAAAAAAGACAAAAGAGTTCCACCTCCTCAACAAACCAACCTCAAGTGAGTGAAAGCTGCTTGTTTTTATATTGTGGCTGAGAGATTAACTGGCTATCAATTACCTAGTTTATCCTTCGACAACATTCGGCACAGGCTTTCTCATACGCATGGTCAACAGCCAGTTTGTCAATAATCACTCACTGCTGACCACACATTCTCACGATTTTATCTGGATGGGGCATTTTAACAGTATGGATGGGGCTGTAAAACTGTAATAGCAATAAAACAGTGTTTAAAATAAACACAAAACAGTACATTTAAATCATAATATAAATAAACACAGGGGCAGAGGTACCCCGTCACAGGCTCATTAATACGACTGAGACCAGAGGTTCAGACCTGGGGAGCAGCGATGCTACGAATCCTGAAATTACTAAAGTTAATTTAATAAAAATGGCTTTTGTCATGACATACAAACATACTGTGTTTATTCTGCTGCGGATGAAATATTGTGATTCAATTAAGAAAGAGTAGCTGGCTCTGATAGATCCAATCTTACGAGTCAGACGCTGACCCTGCTGCCAGTACATGATGACTAGGAATGGAAGTTTATTTCAAACAGTGTTGCTTTCCTTCTACTGAGGCAATCTCGAAGCAACCTGATTTATTTTAACCCTAAAGGTCAATGATCTTATTTATAGCTATAGAAAACTAACAGACCGCAAACTGTATACCCTGCTGATCTGTAAATGCACATTTCCAACAACTTTGAGATTTCCGGCTGGTTTCACCGACCTTGACTGACATGGGCTGCCTAATGTTATCTTTGTAAGTTTAGTGCTAACGGGGTATGTTAAAGTGTTGAGCCAAGGCTTTAAAATCAGTTTCTTAGCCTTAGTTTCAATATTCCTTTCCCTTCCCCATATGATTGTCTAGTTCTGCCTTTGAAACATCTCTGGTAGAATATACAGCAGCTCTCTCTCCTCGATGGTGGTCCCTTGGTATTTGAGCACAACGATGCTGGGCTTGAATAAGCATACCTTTCAGAGGGAATATTTTATCAGCATTTTTATAAGTAGAGGTGCAATGAGCAACCCATTTCCTAATAGAGAGGTGGATTAGTTAGTCCAGTGGTCAGTCTCACTCAAAGACTCATTAAGGTAAGTGTGAATAAAACAGGCTGCTTCAGTGCAGGTGTGAAACAGTATGCAGTGTTAACAGCAATGCTTGTCTTTATAGTTACTTATTAGAAAATAATTGGTCACATTATTTTCTTTAAAACAACACGTAGTGGTTAGATCTCTGGACTCTTGACCGGAGGGTCGTGGGTTCAATCCCAGGTGAGGGACACTGCTGCTGTACCCTTGAGCAAGGTACTTTACCTAGATTGCTCCAGTCAAAACCCAAATGTATAAATGGGTAATTGTATGTAAAAATAATGTGTAAAAAATAATGTAATTGTGTGTAAAAATAATGTGGTATCTAATAACAATTGTAAGTCGCCCTGGATAAGGGTGTCTGCTAAGAAATAAATAAAAAAAATAATAATAATAGATCTACCTGGAACTTGTGTCAGGGGTTTGTTTGTGTGACTTTACAGGTAAGTGTATTTTTATAATAACCTTCTCTTCTATACCCAACAGGTTGTTTGGATCTCAGACTGACCACTGAACCACCCCAGGAGCGCACAGGAACCACACAGACAGGTAAGTAAAAATGGTTGCTCTTTATAACAGTGGTTTTCCCAGGGATACTATAATTTAATACCCACACAGTAAGTATTCAGGTAGGTTAAAAAAGGTATAGTTCAGTTCCACTGGAGGATTCCAAAAATGTCCCACACTGTTTAGGAGGTCGATTATCCACAATACCATTATAGTGTCACCTGACCTTCAATGGTCACAGAGTGTCTCGTTCCTCAAAGCACAAAAGGCAATCTTCTGCAAAGTGGTCTTCACCATAATACAGGCACTTTAATTTGTCCACGAAAGTCCAACTGGCTCCTTGCCAATAAGAAAGAGCGGAGACAGTTTAAAAATAACAATTGCTAAAACATACTGGATTAGCCAGCACGACACTTACTTGTTTGTTTGTCTATCTGGTTTGTTTGGCCCTTGTGCCTTTTTGTTTTGTATTATTATTTATTAAAAACGCTGACCGCAGTAGCATTCAGCTACACCCGCCCATCCATTGTTGTTTTGGTTCAGTTACTTCCTGGTCCGTGACGTCACCACACCTCACCACTGCAAGCCATCCTGTCACATGCACTAATACTGAATTGTCTGGGTAAATTGCAATGGACTAAAAGTAGCATCCTAACTGTGGATGATCCTGTGGTTAGCATGGAGGACAGTACTAATGATAGTCTGCAGGATAGTTTCAATTGCAACTAATCGAACGCTTCCAGATAGACTGAAAGTTCGGTTTTAAGATGTTCTTAATTGCAACAAACACAGTGTATGTCTTCTGGCCCCTAGAGGATTGTGAAACAAGGTATTAAGTGATTCTTTTGGGGCTGTTCAAAATGATCGGCATTTTCTGAAAGCTTTCATTACGGCAAATCAAAATGAACCAGTCGGCACTTGCGCAGGTTAATTCATAGCTGATGACGTAGCAGCGAGCATCTACAGTCTGATAGAAGCCTGCTAGAGCTGGAAGCCAATTGGCTGATGGTGCTGAATCATTTTCTATTTTAATGTAACATAAAACCTTATCTCATTTGCAAAATGACTTGAGTAAAATCTTTAAGAGCTTTACAAATTGAATCCCATTTGAATGCTGTTATTTTGAAGCTGATGATCACTAAGAAGGCACCTGATGTTTCCTGAACATTTTTAGTTACCTCTTTATTGGTTTATAAATACAGTGCGTTACTGAATAGTAACTAATGAACAATATTGTGTAATACATTAGTGAGCTAGTTATTGACAATTGATCCTTACCACAATAATTCACATCCGATGTGTTTCAGTCAATTACTGCCCCCGTTGTCTCTGCCTTTTGTCTGCTTGAGTTTGGAGTTTATCTGGCCCACATCCAAATCAATCAATGTTAGGCAAGCACAACATGACAAGACTTTACATTCTTTAACAGGGGCATGCTGTCTCACATCACAAGCCATTTAAATATCAGGAATGTTCAGAATACTACAAGGTGTACTCCGGCACAAAGAACAATTTGCCTCAGCTTCTGCTTGTCTCTCAAAAGACAAGGGGGGTAACTGAGTAACTTATATCTGAAAATGTGGTTTGGAGACTAGTTTACTGTGGTAAAATCATACAAAAGTGTAGTAAGGCATTGTTATTGTTTGCTGAGTATACAGCATAGTGCAATACCTTTGTGATAATTTTCAGTTTATTCTTTGGTTTCTGAAGATGTGAAACACAGTCCTGAGTGTGGCTAGGTAGAGGTACCATAGGAAGCTTGCCGAACAAGAAAGACACAATTATATTGTCTTTGGCCATTGGAACCACCCTCTTACGTCCTTTTTGGAAAGTTGACCCAATAAAGCATTTCTAAAACAGAAGAAAAAAAAATCATTCAAGATGATGACTAAAACTAAAAATAAAGACTCATTAACAACATAAAACCCTGTTCAGAAAACCCTTTGAAAAGGCAGTTCACGGCAATCCGAGTGTGTATGTGCATTATTGTGTAGTGTGAATAGGGTATAAATTGTAATCTGACGTTCAACTTGAAACACCGGTCTAAATAAATCCTTCAGAATATTCTATCAGTGGTATTATACATTATTTCCAGCATGGACTTTGAGATGTTAACACTGTTCGGCTTTAACACATACTCTCATGCAAAGTTTGCAGAGATTGCTGTTGCCTCCAGCTGGATCTTAATCAAGATTCATTCTCCTCCTACAGTATTTATAGGACAATGATGGAGCTCAAGGAATCTGATCACATTAACAATTACATTATATTCTGGAAGCCACGCTTCCCAGCTGGACTGAGTTTAAGCATGACCTTGGCAATACTGCACAGAGCTTGTCCCCCAAAGCAATGTGCAATCACACAAATGCACACATTCTAACTGAACATTGTGGAAAATTTAAATCGATGTATATACCTTTTTGGAAATTGCAATCGGTGCATGATTGTGATGCTGGGTTGTTGGAACAAGACCAACAGTACGATCCGAAACATCAATGTAGTCTTCATGAAACTACTACTTTCAACTGCTCTTTGTACCCTGAGACTTTCATTTAACATGCTGGTAACAATAAGAAGACTTCTTTCAAGGACTATTGAAGTCTGTTTCATGTATTAACTATCTTGCTTGGTTACCAGGTACATGCATGTACATGTATATTATCTTCCATGGTGGACGATCAAGCATCTGCTCCCACTGAGCGGAAAGCAGAAAGACAGCTTTGAGTAGATACATGAACAGTATAAAAATGTTAACCCCATCCAATGAAAGAGTGCACAAAATACTGTAATTGCTCACCTTGTAGAGTGCAGCAGATTAAATGGGCTTTGCACTTGAGTGGGTATTTTCAAAGCACGTTCACTTCTGAGTAAATCTCTTCCTTTAGCAAACAAAAGATGGTGTTTGATGTGTTTTCCATCCAAATCCTTCACTGTCCTATTTTTCATCTTAGACTCCACTCTCTCCACTCAACCACGGCAGTGCTTCAGTTGGTCAGAAACATTTTTATAAATTGAAAGTGGCAAAGCCTATTATGCAATTTCGGGACGTTGAATTGAAGAACCACATAATATTATTGTGACAATAATGATATAATACATGATGGTTTATAGCACATTGCATAAGATTATTCTACATCATTTATAACAAGTGCTTAATGTGGAGTTAGAAAACATGCAATGCTTTATTTTAAAGGTTACTTTTTAAGCTTTGTTAGTGGTTAGATACTGCAGTGGAGTGGTGCCTAACTGGCTCTCGAAAACCATTCCAGTCCAGGACTTTATCCAAACCCGGTCAAAATGATTTCATTGAACCTGCTAACGGTTGGATTGGAATGAAGATTGAGGACCAGGACTGGGCACTAGTGTTGTACAGTAATCAGCAGTGTGGAGTAGTGGTTAGGGCTCTGGACTCTTGACCGGAGGGTCGTGGGTTCAATCCCAGGTGGGGGACATTGCTGCTGTACCCTTGAGCAAGGTACTTTACCTAGATTGCTCCAGTAAAAACCCAACTGTATAAATGGGTAATTGTATGTAAAAAATAATGTGATATCTTGTAACAATTGTAAGTAGCCCTGGATAAGGGCGTCTGCTAAGAAATAAATAATAATAATAACTAGATGGTAACTTTACAAGTAAAGTTGTGGGGCTTGCTTAATTGGGAAAGTGGTCAAAGTAGCTGATTTGTGTCAAAAGTCACATTGTTTACTAATTGTCTCATGCTTAGAATGTGCTATAATTTGAAATTTCTCAAAGTTCTATGACAGTTAATTCAACAGTGGGAAGTGGCCTACTGAAAGAAGTTGATGCGGTTACTAAAACAGCTGTACCTCTTGATTGGTAGACGCCATTCCTGTTTTGATTTCATATTTGAATAGCAGAGAAGTAGAGGAAGATTTCAGTTGTCTAAGTAGTTGTCTAACTTGTTGGGAAAGTTGTCAAAATGGCAGTTGTTTATAAAAAGTTAGAGAAAATTGAGTTGGTGCGGTTGCTAAAACAGATGTACCTCTTGATTGGTAAAAGTTATTTCTGTTTTGATTTCATATTTGAATAGCAGAGAAGTAGAGGAAGATGTCATACACTAACTTTTTGTCTAACTTGTTGGGAAAGTGGTCAAATTTTCAGTTGTTTACAAAAAGTTAGAGAGAATTTAGTTGATGAGGTTACTAAAACAGGTGTACCTCTTGATTGGTAAAAGTTATTTATGTTTTGATTTCAGATTTGAATAGCAGAGAAGTAGAGGAAGATTCCATATGATAGATTCCTCTAACTTTTTGTCTTACTTGTTGGGAAAATGGTCAAAGTAGCTGATTTGTGTAAAAAGTTACATCGTTTACAGTAAATAGAAATTTGGAAGTCTGGGAGTTACTGCACATTGTTGCCCTCAGGCAACAGAAAACCTTTTTTGACCGTCAGACCCGCCCCATATAATTTTTTTCCATCCCTGCACATCACAATGTGTGATGATATGTCTGTGAACAATCCAATGAGGTGCAGAAGTGGGTATGATGTTTGAGTGGGGGAGGGGCATCCTTTCAGGAAGCAGAGCCATGTGAGCGCATGGTGTTAGCAGAGGGTATGATACATTTCATTTTTTAGCATATTTATATAGAGATAACTTGACAATAAGGCTCCTTTTCAGGGCAATATCATGCTCAATGGAGGACATGTGATTTGATGTACAATGGTGGACTTGGTCAATGTTTTTGCTAACATATCCACTGATATTCACAAGCAATGGACACAGGGACATTTTATGGGCGAAAGGAGCCTTATAGGGCAGTTAGGGTCATACCTTCTGATAGTGAGGACAGTGAGCTTGAGGGCAGTGACAGTGAGGAAGAATGGATCCCAGAATCAGGTATGAGAGGCAGTGAAATACACTATATGCTACACAGTGTGATGCCAGTAAGCCATTTAACCTCACAGCCAAAGAACTAGAGCAGTTCTTGGGTATTGTCCTGTACATGTCCTTGTTTGGACTGCCAGCAACTTGCATGTTATGGTGCTTATCCAGCAGAGTAGCTCAAGTAGCAGACACATTGCCTCTGACAAGATGGGAAGCCATCAGAAGATTCCTGCATTTCAATGTCAACAATGCACAACCAGACAGAGAAGAGGATAACTTTGATGAGCTTTACAAGATCCAGCCCCTGATCACTCATCTCGCCATACCCATGTCAAAGCAGTTGAGTGTCGATGAGCAAATGGCCCCATTCAAGGGGCGGAGTCGCCTGAAGCAATACTTGCCCATGAAACCGAGGAAGTGGGGCTACAAGGTGATGGTCCTGGCTGGCTCTGACGGTATCCCACACAACTTTGAAGTGTACACAGGGAAAGTACTGCAGCCCTCCGAGTTGGCAGATGTGGGAGTAAGTGGAAACGTGGTGCTCCGCCTGGCCCAACCTGTACCCAAGCACAAGAATTACAAGCGGCACATGGGAGGAGTTGACCTGCTTGACTCGCTCATTGCACTCTACCGCACAAAGATCAGATCCAAAAAGTGGTATCACCGCATGGTGTTCCACTTCCTGGACATGACAGTGGTGACTACCTGGCTGCTCTACAGATGGGATTGTGATGCCAGCGATATGTCAAAAGAAGAACAAATGAGGCTGTACTCCTTCAAATCCTACATCGCACAGAGCCTCTGCAAATGTGGGAAAAATCTGGAGCGGAAGACAGGTCGTCCCAGTGGTGGGATTTCCGGTGAATATGAGAAGAGGAGGAGGCAGGGACCCACCACTCCAATCCCAGTCCCAGATGTGCACCTGGATGGCACATCCCACTGAGCGAAAAAAAGGGGAGATGCAGGAGACCAGGATGCAAGGGCACTCCAAAAGTCAAGTGCAGGAAATGTGATGTCCACCTCTGCTTCACAGCTACCAGCAACTGCTTCCTGACATTTCACACAGAATGAGAGATTCAAAGAATAGAGGAAGAGATTCATCAAATGGAGAAAAAATGCAAACGCAGTGAACTGATTTTTTTTTATCTTGGTAATTATATTTTTTTTAAATGGCCAAAGTTTGATTGCGATGCTATAATTAAATGACCTAAAATTGAGCTTGCTACACAATACAAATGTTCTAAAGAAATTTTCTTATGAAAAGAGTGCTTGTTTCTACTATACTTGTTTAGTGAAAAGTGAAAAGTGTTATTATTGATACATTATCAGAGAGCCCCAATCTTCCAAAAAATAGGATGGAATATTTTTTTTAATGAAAAACCAAAATGTGTGCATTAGAGGGTTAAACAATGGGGAGCTTGTTGAAAAAAGTCCCATTAAAGTGAATGAAGATGGACAAAAAAGGACAAATAGCTTAATAGGTTAAAAAGTATAAAAGATATCAAAAAGTTGTAAACAAGCACACTATTCCAGACCGGTCCACACATTTCAAAGTTTGAATGGCGTTTGTAGCTTAAACGGTGTAAGAGGGGTAGCGTGCAGAAGAAGAAGAAGAAGAAGAAGAAGAAGAAGAAGAAGAAGAAGAAGAAGAAGAAGTATGTCGAAGATTTAAAGTGGGGACTCTTGAAGATTTAATAATTTATAACATATTACAATGGGCTATTATATTTAGGGCTTCTGATTTTCTGTGTTTTTTACCCCGAGTTTTCTACTCTCCTTTAAAAATTCAGTTGATTCCTGTTAAGCCTTTTGTGTATCTCAATCACAACTGAGAAATGTGTTAATAGTAAAATTGATTTAATTGATTGTTTTTTTCTATGAAACAGTTAAATGGGCTTTTAAATCGTAAGTCTTACCTTTTCATTTCAAAGCAGAAGCGACTCCTCTTTATTAATGTAAATACAGTCATGCAGAACGATTGTAACAAAGTGTGTTCAGCATAAAATATTTAATTTTTCATTATAGCTTTAATAAAGATTAGTCGCTCATTAACATGTTGCAATCTTGTTTGTATGCTATAAATCAAAAATTAAGGCTTGGCCCATTTAAAAGCTCATTTAGTTGTTTCACAGAAAAAATTAAAATGTGAGATTCAGTTGGATTGAGATACACGAATGGCTTAACAGGTATCAATTGAATTCTTAAAGGAGAGTAGAAAAGTCAGGGTAAAACACTGAAAATCAGAAGCCCTAATTATATTATACACTTTTTATATTACTTTGAACTAGAAGCATCTGAAAAATACATGTTTTAAGCCATTATGTACCAGTATATTCTTCTTTTTAGCAATAGACCCTATAAAACAAATTGTTGATCTTTCCTTGGGGCAGCAAAGCACAGAAGAAACTGTAGCCTTTTTGATTTCAGGCTTGAATAATTCATTGATTACAGTCTTGTAAGGGAGGGTTTTACTAGAGCTTGCATAACTATAGACTATACCCCAGAATTACAAAGCAGAATGTCCTTGTGGTAACATATGTTGAGGTCCATCGTCTCTGTTCAATAACAGTGTGTTTACTACAGAGCCATGCATGCTAATAGGAGCTGTCTATGGTGCTGAAACAGCTGCCCTCGGGTCACGTAGTGATGGGATTAAAGGCTGTATGGCAGGATTACTTTCATCACTCAGGATGGCATGTTAAATACTCTCCTCTGCTTGCAATAGATCACAGTTCTTACTGACAGAGTGTTTTTCTTTTCCCTGTAGATTTTGAGTGCTTAAAATGCCCTCAAAATATACAGTACAGTTAATCAACTAAAGAGTTGATCACAGATTCATTTTTTTTTTTTTTTTTTACAATTTAATAGTGCAGAATTTTATTTTTTTATATAAAATATAATCAACCAATAGAAGGCAGCATTTTCTCCACCACAGTCCACTCATCAGACAACAGAGGCGGGACATAAACAGTTGAAGGTCTTGAGTAGGTTTAACCAATGGGAGAGTTAAAGATCTGCCCCTTGTTATGCAGGTGTCCAATCATGAGTGAGTAGAGGCGGGACATAAATGCAAGGCTGCGTGATGTAAGAATAGCTGAATTGTCTGTGATATTGCTAATATTATATGGACCGTTATTGAGAATTATATTGAGAACTTCTAAGTAATAGTTAGAATTGCTTTTTACAAATTAAAAAAAAGTCAGACAATTGAGACATCATAGTCGATTTGGTTACAAATCAATTTTCAAAGCACTTTCTCAGAAAAAATGGAAATTGTTAAAAAGGGAGGTACGCACCAACTGAAGGGAAGGGATATACTCGCTACTTCCAACATTCAAATTATGAAAGGTATCCGTGGCTTACCAGCAGCTGTCAATTAAAAAAAAATAATACTAATACATGGGCATTCCAAATTGGGAGAAAAAAAAATCTAGTGTAGCAGATTCAATAGGAAAGTGCCTATTAACCTTGTAAATAACAGTTTGTCTTTCCCTTCCTCATATCTGTCCATTTAAAACCTCAAAACCCCTGCTCCTATGAAACTGCTTCATAGAGGATGACTTCAAAGGCATCTTCTTTTTTTTGTTAACAATTATTTTTATTAATTGTTCCTTTCTTTTCCCCACCCTTTGGGAATAGGGAAATGGGGGAGACAGTACAATTAAAAATGTCACATTAATACAGAAATACAACATAATATCCAGACAAGAATAAGTGTAACCGAGCCGTAGATCTTTTCAAAAAAATAATGTCATGTAAATAGTCTAACCAGATAGAAGAAATATAACAGGGATATTCCCCAATGAGGCCAATGCACGTTTCATATGGTCAAAAATCTGTGAGTCTAAGATATTTGGTGCATAGAGAATGGCAATACAGACCTCTTCATTATTCAACAGCATAGTCACTTAGCAGAATATCCCCTCCGAATCATTATCTTGAAGACAAAGTTTAAGGTAGAACTGTCTCTTGGCAAGAATAAGGACACCCCTATGTTTATTCTGAACAGAGGAATATGCAATTACCTTGCAACACCACTTGAAACCAAATGAGTTTCCTGAAAACATGAAGTATCTATCTTTTTTTCTTAAGAGATCACCTAAGCACTGTGCTCTCTTTATAGGATGACTGGCCCCTCGTAAATTCCAGGAGTTAATGACAACACTAGCCATGGTCAAAGATAGAAATAAAGATCAGGGAGAGTGAACGAGTAAAAGACCAAGCACTCAGAAAATAAAGATATGTGACATGGAGAAAGATCATCGACTCGGCACTCATCATATAGCAATATCCAGGGGTTTTCAACCTTTTTTTTGAAACTGTACCCCTTCTGTCGCGAGGTTTCAGCTAAAGTACCCTTTACAATTTTCGATCACTGAATGGTACCACAGTTGCAATATAAGGCAGAATAATCTGGTTAACACATTTCTTTTTTCTCCTGTTTATTATTATTTGTTTATTTAGCAGACGCCTTTATCCAAGGCGACTTACAGAGACTAGGGTGTGTGAACTATGCATCAGCTGCAGAGTCACTTACAACTACGTCTCACCCGAAAGACGGAGCACAAGGAGGTTAAGTGACTTGCTCAGGATCACACAATGAGTCAGTGGCTGAGGTGGGATTTGAACCGGGGACCTCCTGGTTACAAGCCCTTTTCTTTAACCACTGGACCACACAGTAAAATATATCATTTTACACAACAGTCTAGGACTGAGAAAAAGACAGAAAACCAAACAGTCGGCTTCATTCTTAAAACTTAAACTTAAAACAAAGAATTAAAAAGTAGTATTTAGGAATCTTTCGCTTTCTATTGGGAAAAGTCATTATAAATAATACAAAATAGTCTGCACTGTAAATGTTTACCACGTTACTATTTACTTCCCACCTCAGCATACAGTAATTGTATGCCGTTTAAAATGTTATCAATATCAAAAACATTAACCTCAAGATAAAACTATGATTACTAACTAAAAATGATCCAAAGGGACTCTGTATAACTTTATGTCGTTTTGCACTTTCTGACTGTTTTCTTTCATTTTTCTTTTGCAAGTAAGAAATGTATCAAACACCAAACACATATTCAACCAGCTGCTAATAGCTGTTAATAAAATGCAGCCGTGGTAATAAACAAAAACCGTCAAAGTATGAGTATTGTGATGACTATTTATGTTTACCAGAGCATTTATTTATTCTAAAGAACGCAGAAACACTGATACAACAAGTTGAAAACAGAAAGATCATGAGCAACACAGAGGGCTCTCAATAGGCACAAATCGCCAGATGCCTGCTTCACCTATATATCAGAGTGGAAATCTACTCAATCGAAATCGTGCATGTGTACAGGTGGAAAATGTGGACGTGATGTACGCGTACCCTGGTTGAAAACCCCTGTATAGCTCAGTAGCACAGTAATGACAAAAACACAATAAACTGAGAAGGGAGCGTGGTTACAAAATGTAGGATGATAAAGCAGAGAGCCAGAGGGAGCACACTGCATGTCATAAATCTCAAGCCACAGTTAACATCTGTACTCCCTCTCACTTGCTGATTCCGCTCCCTATCTACCCCCAAATCCCCAAATCCCCAAATCCCGGCCTCCCCTTCCTACTTTCAGGGTCAGATACTAATGTGGAATTTTCTGCTGAAGAAAGTGGATGGGGTCATCGCCTTCAGCCCCTTCAGGAAGCCCCATCAGTCTGACGTTACTGGACAGAAAATGCTAGAATATCGTGCTTTGCAGTTTAAACTCCGATGGTCTAGCTGCAATCGCACCATGTGACCAACAGCAAAGGTAACAGGATCCAGCCGGTTCCCTTTCAAGTCGAAAATAACCATTAAGTATGGGACACTGCCGTCAGGCAGTAGGGATTGGCTGAGCTTTATAGAAAAGCTGCCGATAGGCCTCTGCGCGAGCTGCCACGTAAGCCCGCCCCCCTGGGAGCTTACTATATGCAGCACGCAGAGACTCTCTTCCTCTTTTGTCTTCAGCATCGGTAGCGGTAGGTAATAGAGCTGGTAACTGATTGTACTCGCTAAGCTTGAGAAGCTAGTTTTTGCCCCTTCTCTAAGTTTATTTCAGTTATAATCTTCGGAGTGATTATTATTTTTGTTATTAGGATTATATAAATTGTTTTCAATTATATATTTCCTTCACGCTTTGCTTGACATCAGCGTTTGTTTATTTTCATGGTCTCCGTCTTTCCTGTGTTAATAATTATTTTTTAATTATTAGTGTTGTGTTTTTGGGTTTTTTGTAAATAAAGTATATATATTTTGTATATTTGTGAAGGACGCGCGCGTATCTGCAGCCCCTGTCTTGCCTTGGCTAGACCACGTGTGTGGAGCCTGCACTGCAGTCTCCCATATACTACCTCTGCGGTGTGTTCTACAACCGCGTGGTAGCTGTACTGTGCCCCAATCACACGTCACTACATTAGTGCTTCTGCAGCGTCCCAAAAAAAAAAAAAAAAAATTTCCCATTCACTGCACAGAGGAAGACAACCACAAAGCGCTGTTCCCCAGCACCAACAGGTAAGTAGTGCACAGCACCCAAGACACTGTACCAGCACTTAGCGTCTCTGCTCTGCGGGTCAGCTTATGCGTCTGTGCTAGCGTTCTACGCTCGGTACTCACGCTCTGGCGTGCTGTGCTTCGGCGCTTTGGTGTCAGCGCTTTGCCGTCAGCGCTTTGCCGCTTGGTGCAGCGCTTCGGCGCTTTGTGCAGCGCTTCAGCGCTTGGTGCTAGCGCGTCTGCGCTTGGGGACTCAGTGCTTTCGACGCTCGACGCGCTTCCCTCAACACACGCACCGTCGACGCTCGGTGCTCGACTCTTGACACTCGGTGCTCGACGCTCGACGCTCGGTGATTGACGCGTCGGCGCCGACGCGACGCACTTCGGTGCTCGACGCCGGTGCTCGACGCTTCAGCGCCGACACTTGGCACTCGACGCACGCCGGTGCTTTCGACGCCGGTGCTCGGCGCTCGGTGCTCGACGGCGTCGGCGCCGGTGCTCGGTGCTTGACGCCGTCGGCGCTCGACGCACGCACTTCGGTGCCCGACGCCGGTGCTCAACGCACGCACTTCGGTGCTCGTCACTTCGACGTTGCTGCTTGTTAGTGCTTGCGCTAAACAAGGCACTATGTCGGGCTTTCACCGATGCGTGACCTGCCAGGCCAAATTGCCTGCCAGCGATCTGCATGACGACTGTGTAGCGTGTTTGGGGCCGGAACACGCTGCATCTGCCTTGGCGGATAAGGCATACTGCCATTTATGTGCAGGGTTCCAGACACACACCCTTCGCCAGAGAGCAAAGAAGGCGGTTGGGGGCCATTCTCCATCCTCGGGGTCGTCCCATACAGTCTCGGCCCCGCCATCATCTGCTACGACGCCGCCGGCGACGCTGCGGCTCTCCAGGAGCCCATTCTCCCAGCTTACAGCTGGTCAGAGGTCCTCAGCCAGACGTGCTCGGGAACGTTCCCGCAGCCCCTCCTCTCGTGGGGCACGTTCCCGTCGGGAGTCCAGGTCGAGATCTCGATCGCCTCACAGTAGAAGGCACTCTCGCTCCCCTCGATGGGACAGGCGACATCAGGACAGATTTGGAGTGGCGGAGCACACCTCCAAAATGTTACAGTTTATGGAGGTCATGATGGGGCAGCAATCCCTCCTCATGACCCTAGCGAACGTGGCGCCTCGGGCCCCGGAACAACAGACCAGGCCCATCGCTAATCAGCCGGCGGCTCCTCCACCAGTTGCTCACGGCCAACCCCAGGAAGTCTGGGACATCGATGCGATCTCAAGGGACGCATCCGACATTGAGCCCTTGCTAGAGGAGGATAGCACAGAGGCCGAGGTGGCCTCTGTGCTGATGGGCCGTCACTTGGGCGTGGACTGGTCCATGCTAGAGCCAACACGGCGCTCCCTCTTTGAGTCGCCATCAGCCCAGCCCCCCCAATCCAGGATGCTACCGGCATTCCCAGATTTTATTAAGGAGGTCCAGTCCACCTGGAGGGCCCCGGTCTCCGCCCCTGCAACTTCTCGCAAGGCTTCGGCCTTTACCATGCAAGGGGCAAGCGAAGCTGGGTTGGTGTCCTTCCCACAGGTGGGTGCTGCATTCGCCGTGTTAGTGAAGCCGCCAACATTATCAGGGCTGACTAAAGATCCTGTGTGCCCTAACAGGCAATGTAAGACTACAGAGATCCACCTAAAAAAGGGGTACGCCGCGGCCACAAAGGCAGTGAGGCTGTTTAATGTGGCCAGCCTCCTGACGGTCTATGCTGGAGTTGATGGCTGCCGCCTCGCAAGCCCTTCCCTTGGGCTTATTACACCAGAGACCTCTGCAGGCCTGGTTCAATGCCTTCACGTTGCATCCACGGAGAGACAAACACCGCAGGTTGACGGTATCCCTAACCTGCTGGGAAGCGCTGCGCTGGTGGAAAGTTCCGTCGAACATCCGCCAGGGCGTACGCCTGGGTCCCATCTTCCGAAGGGAGGTTATCACGACCGACGCTTCGACCAAGGTTGGGGAGCAGTCTGGAACGGCTCAGGGACCCGCAGAATGTGGTCAGGACCCTGGAGGTCAGCCCACATCAATGCTCTGGAACTCAGAGCGGTGGACCTCGCCCTCCGGCACTTCTCGCCAGTGTTTCTAGGCAAGCATGTGTTAGTGCGTGCAGTTCACCTACCAGGCAGAGTCAATTATGCAGCGGATCTCCTATCCAGAGGAGGCCTTCTTGCGGGCGAATGGCGTCTTCACCCTCAGGTGGTAGTGCGTGTTTGGGAATGGTTCGGCATAGCGCAAGTAGATCTCTTAGCTTCGCGAGAGACTACGCACTGCCTCCTATGGTTCTCGGTGAGGGACCTCGACAGCCCCCTAGGAGTCGATGCACTGGCTCACAAATGGCCGCCAGGGCTCCTATATGCGTTTCCACCAATTCCGATGCTCCCTGCCTTCTTAGAGAAGGTCAGGGTAGAGCAAGCGACAGTGATTCTGGTCGCTCCTCGGTGGCCTCAGAGGATATGGTTCCCAAGCCTGGTGCAGTTGCTGCACGGTCACCCGAGGGAGCTCCCCCTGCGACCGGACCTATTGTCCCAGGCCCAAGGAGGGCTTTGGCACCCGAACCCCAAGCTCATGCAGCTATGGGCTTGGCCCCTGAACGGGAGCGCCTGTCAGCCTTAGGGCTCTCGACGGCGGTGATTTCGACCATTCAGAGTGCTAGGGCGCCCTCTACTAGGTCACAATATATGTACAAGTGGCAGTTGTTTCAAGATTGGTGTCTGGCGGAGGGCCATGACCCAATATCCTGCCCTATGGCAGTGATATTACAGTTTCTACAGAAACTGTTAGATGAAGGGAAATCTCCCTCTACACTTAAGGTGTATTTAGCCGCCATGTACGCATTGACGGTTTATCACCAGGTTGCCATTTTCTGGCATCTCAGTTCCTGAAGGGCGCAAGACGCTTGCGGCCTCCAAGGATGACCAGTTTACCGTCATGGAGCCTTGACGTGGTGTTAGAAGCCCTTACCAAGGCACCGTTCGAGCCTCTCCACAGCGTGGATATGAAGCTTGTGTCTATGAAAACTGTGTTTTTGCTATCAGTGGTATCAGCAAAACGCATGGGCGAGTTACATGCACTTTCAGTGCACTCATCATGTACTCGTTTCGCAGGAGACGGTTCTAAGGTCTCCATGCGTCCAAATCCAGCCTTTTTACCCAAGGTCATATCCCCGTTTCATATGAACCAACCAGTCGAGTTGATGGCGTTCCATCCTCCTCCTTTTTCTTCCCCAGAGGAAAAACGGTTGCACATGCTCTGCCCCGTGCGGGCATTGAGGTGTTACATTGACCGTACAATGACTGTGAGGCTAACAGAACAGCTGTTCATATGCCATGGTTCTAGGACTTTGGGTCAGCCGTTGTCTAAACAACGCCTTTCCCATTGGATAGTGGATGCTATTAAATTAGCAGATGAATCTGCAGGCCTTCCACCACCAGGGCAGTTGAAGGCACATTCCACTAGGTGTATGGCGACATCCTGGGCCCTCTTTAGAGGGGTGCCGGTGTCTGACATTTGCGCTGCAGCCAGTTGGGCTACACCACATACTTTTATGAGGTTCTACCGTTTAACCCTTTGCGGTCCATTGTCGGACTGGGTCCGACATTGCAATTATTCCCACCAGGTCCTTTGTCGGACCCTGTCCGACATCATTTTAAAAACACAAAAACGTAAAAGTCGGTTTTCAACGGAAAAAGCCGAAAACCATTTAATGGCCGAGTGGGAACGAAAGGAGCCGAGACAAGCCGATAAAAAAAAAAAGGCGTATCTCATGAATAGTCATAGTAGCCCCTTCTTCAGATGGGGCGGTCGTATGGGAACAAGCTGGGACTACAGTATCAACGCACAGAGACTAACACGGACATTTGCAGAGCTTTTTGAGATGTTATAGCAATAAAATAATGACTTGGATTGCATTATTGAGGAGTTTGGTGATAAAACGAGTCATCAGGAGGCGATTGATCGGTATGTCGACTATTATTATTATTATTTTTATTTGGTAGCATATGTGAAAGCAATAGCAAACGAAAGGGTGGGGCGGGGCTGGGGATGCCTAGTGAGTGCTTTGCCTAGTGAGAGAGAGAGAGAGAGAGAGAGAGAGAGAATATTGTCCATTGTGTGATGTGTGGTTGCAGATTGGAGTGCTGGCTGTAGGTGGATCTGGTGCTTTGTGTGATGTGTGGTTGCAGATTGGAGTGCAGGCTGCAGGTGGATCTGGTGCTTTGTGTGATGTGTGGTTGCAGATTGGAGTGCAGGCTGCAGGTGGATCTGGTGCTTTGTGTGATGTGTGGTTGCAGATTGGAGTGCAGGCTGCAGGTGGATCTGGTGCTTTGTGTGATGTGTGGTTGCAGATTGGAGTGCAGGCTGCAGGTGGATCTGGTGCTTTGTGTGATGTGTGGTTGCAGATTGGTGTGCAGGCTGCAGGTGGATCTGGTGCTTTGTGTGATGTCCATTGCAGATTGGAGTGCAGGCTACAAGTAGATCTGGTGGCAGCCCCAATCTGATACTGGATCAAGATAAGCTTTGCAGACTGGTTCAAGGGTGCAGATAGAAAACATTTTTAAAGATTTGTGTAAAAGCTGGGTCTGTAAATCACAGTCCTTCCCTGAATCCAAAAGAGAATAATTGTACAGTACAATTGTACAGAAATCTACCAATAATAACAATTCTAAACTCATTTCCTATTAGACATATGGTAATATGTGCGTTTTTACACATTCAGCTGGATGATCACATTAAGTCAAGCAGTCAAGGACTCTATGGACACCAGGCAACAGTACACCCTTTAAAATAGAACTCTTCTTTAAAAACATGTTTAAAGCAAAACCAATTCTGCATGTGAACTGTGAGGACAGGGACTGACAACCCATGAGAAGTAACCGGTTCTAACAAGCTGTAATTTGAACAAGCTATTTTTAAAATATATTTATACTTAACTTCTCAATGACTGTGTGTATGTATCTCTGACAGTGTTTTATCATGAAAGTGAAGAGAATGTCAATATATTGACATAACTGTCCACTGTCAATCCTCACCAGTTATTGATCCTAGAGCCTTCCTTCTAAGTAAAATTAAATGAATACATAAAGCATGTGTTGTGTGTTATGAGATATGTATTAATCAGTCTAACACTAGAGCAGCTTTGCAGCATCACAGCCAAGTTCCACATTAATAGAATGCTTCCCACTCCTGTATCAGATGCTGCTGTATTATTATTATTATTATTATTATTATTATTTATTTCTTAGCAGACGCCCTTATCCAGGGCGACTTACAACCGTAAGCAAATACATTTCAAGTGTTACAGTACAAGTAATAATACAATAAGAGCAAGATAAATACAATGACTAGTTCAAGCAAGTACAAGTGTGACAAAATACAATTCAATAATACAGCAGATAAAAGTGACAGTGATAGTTACATAAAGATATGATTAAATACCAAATACTACAGATTAAACACTTGGCAGATTACAGTACTCTGAAGTACAGGATTAAATGCAGTAAAACAGGGGCAGATAAGAGCAAGTAAAGCACATTTAAGGAAGGGTGAAAGTGTCCCAGGGGAGAAACAGAGGAGTTCTACAGGTGCTGTCTGAAGAGGTGAGTCTTAAGGAGGCGCGGAATGTGGTCAGGGACTGGGCGGTCCTGACATCTGTAGGTAGGTCATTCCACCACTGCTGTAGGTGGGATATCAACAGTGTGCACACAATGCTGTGCCAAAGGCTCCTGCAAAACTAGGCTAGTGTTCTGCTTTTGGTTACATTCCCCAGTTCATATGAACAAACCTGTGAATAAACATATCAAGTTATTGAATGTTTAAATATTTCCATGTTTCAACTAAAGACAGACGAACCTCTTAAGTGGGATATGTTTAGAGTCGTGTTAATGCGCTTGTGACACCAGGGGATTGTGGGAGTTATGATGTATAATGTACAATGACTGTGAGGCTAACAGAACAGCTGTTCATATGCCATGGTTCTAGGACTTTGGGTCAGCCGTTGTCTAAACAACGCCTTTCCCATTGGATAGTGGATGCTATTAAATTAGCAGATGAATCTGCAGGCCTTCCACCACCAGGGCAGTTGAAGGCACATTCCACTAGGTGTATGGCGACATCCTGGGCCCTCTTTAGAGGGGTGCCGGTGTCTGACATTTGCGCTGCAGCCAGTTGGGCTACACCGCATACTTTTATGAGGTTCTACCGTTTAAATGTACTGGAATCCTCTGCTCAGTCATTCGGAGCATCCGTGTTACACTCTATGACGCCCTAGTTGGCGGTCATATTGAGTATTGTCACGATATGGTGTTGACTCAACTTTAGGATAGGTGTCATTGCGAGCATAGACGCTGAGGCGCGGCTCTGCATATGCGTAGATGTATTGCCTACGCAATTGCGTTATGATGTAAGTCTGGCTACTGCCGAGAATCCTCCCTCGCGACGGCTTGGGTACACTGTTCCCATACTTGATGGTTATTTTCGACTTGAAAGGGAACGATAGGTTGCGGATGCCACCCCGGTTCCCTGAAAGAGAAAATAACCATCAAGCCGCGAGGTCGCTCCGAAGCCTTCACGGCCTGAAGAGCAAAAGAGGAAGAGAGTCTCTGCGCGCTGCGTATAGTAAGCTCCCAGGGGGGTGGGCTTAAGTGGCAGCTCGCACAGAGGCCTATTGGCAGCTTTGCTATAAAGCTCAGCCAATCCCTACTGCCTGATGGCAATGTCCCATATTTTCTCTTTCAGGGAACCGGGGTTGCATCCGCAACCTATCGTTATCTACTGCAGTGTATTTGTAATCTTTGCATACTGTATCCTGAATTAAATGATGTTTAATGATGTTAAAAAATAAATTAAGAAAGTAGATTTCAATGTACTTGTTTGAACTTTAACCCTGCTGCCTATTCCATTTTCATTTCAATAGTATTATCTTTAATTTCCATTTGAAAATTGAGTTGTACTGTTTGCTGGTATATTTTGTATAAAGAGGCTTGGTAAGAATTTGCTTTTAAGCACAAGCAGGAAACCTGTCTGATATAAGTTTGCATTCATTTTAGTTGTAAAACAGATTGGATGCAAAAACAATTGGACTGTCACCAAAACAGTTACATAAAGATGTAATTAATTTAACTCATTTTAATCCGTACTGTGTCTTCAGTATATCCTTTAAATCCCACGTTATCTTACTGTCAGTGTCAGCACCCACACATGCAGTTGCCCATTCTCCGTCATGACACTATAAACTGTGCGGTGGCGCAGTCTCGAAATCTGAGGTGATATTAATTGCTCTGTATCCTGTGTAGACTGCTACAATTCAGTTTGTGAGCAACATGATTTATTTCTACAGAATATTCAAACGCTGAAGTAAAAACACATGTAGATCAAACATTACACATACCAGATGATTCTCTTCTTGGGCAACATTTCAACATATACTTCAATCAATATGAAGAAATCACCCTCTCAAAATATATCTGGGTTCTTGGCAAGCCAGAGCCGGTAAATTGCAATCATGTTTCACTCGTTTTAAGTGGGACTTAAGTCTATTTATTTAGTACTTATGTTTTCAATATAAATGGTAACAATCAGGTACTTCTACAGCTAAAATGAAAAGCATTTCAAACTGAACATTGATTGTATAATAGGAATGATAATAAAATTACCCTAAAATGTCTTGTGAAAGAGAATCCTTACTGAAAGATTATTCGATCTATGCACATTGTTAAATCACTGTAGCTTGTACTTATCCAAAACACAGCATAAAATCAGCTAGTTACGCCAACCTGTATACTGATAGGAAACGGCACTATCCGTACATACTGTAGTTCTTAAAAGCGATTGAACAGGTTTCTCACAGTTCACACAGAGATCTCTTTGAAACTGGACCTGCATGCTCCACTTATTTATATCAATATAAAACTGGATACTTAAGGTTCCACTGTGTTTGAATTGTCATTACCTGCAGCATTGTTTACTTCATTTAAGATGTGAGCTGACAGTCAAGAAGAGACTGGAGCAAGGGTGGGGGTTATTTTTATTACAGAGGGCCCCACTTTGTTTAACCCACCAATATATTTTCACTTGAAATGAGAACAAAGGCCTACAGAGATAAAATGCTAATTAAGTTGCCTTTTGAAGCTACTGTAGCAACATTTCTGCAGCAGTGACAGGAGGCATTGACAAGAGCATATGAGGAATTTATACAAGTGTGGCCAGCCATGGTGTTAAATAGCTTGTTACCAGATCTAGCTTGCATTCCTTAAAATCTCCAAATTCTCAGAATTCAGCTGTTTAATTTAGATTTGAGTATACCTTCACTTCCCTGCATTATACTAATCAAAAAGCATATTCTTGAATAGGACTTTACAACTTTAAAACAGTGTCATTTTAGAACACACTTTCTTCACCAATATTCTCTTTGATTGAAAAGATTAGGCAGGTGTTTCATTATCTGCCTTATTGAATTTCAGGATCCCAGCATTTATATGCAGATGATTTAGCTTTATGTTTTACCATCTGCCAGGAAGGGTCTTCATAAAGATGAATAATAAGTATATCATTGACAAAGCACCAAATCAACACTTGTCATGTCAACTTCCCCTAGAAATTAATTGGATTTTGGTCAAAACTACAGCAAAGGCAAAGACTAGAGTGATTCTTAATACTTGGGGGTAAGGGGGAGCTATGACTAAAACTGAGACTATGGTGAGCACTTTTACAGTAAATATATAGTGTATATATATATATATATAGTATATATATATATATAGAGAGAGAGAGAGAGAGAGAGAGAGAGAGAGAGAGAGAATATTGTCCATTGTGTGATGTGTGGTTACAGATTGGAGTGCAGGCTGCAGGTGGATCTGGTGCTTTGTGTGATGTGTGGTTGCAGATTGGAGTGCAGGCTGCAGGTGGATCTGGTGCTTTGTGTGATGTGTGGTTGCAGATTGGTGTGCAGGCTGCAGGTGGATCTGGTGCTTTGTGTGATGTCCATTACAGATTGGAGTGCAGGCTACAAGTAGATCTGGTGGCAGCCCCAATCTGATACTGGATCAAGATAAGCTTTGCAGACTGGTTCAAGGGTGCAGATAGAAAACATTTTTAAAGATTTGTGTAAAAGCTGGGTCTGTAAATCACAGTCCTTCCCTGAATCCAAAAGAGAATAATTGTACAGTACAATTGTACAGAAATCTACCAATAATAACAATTCTAAACTCATTTCCTATTAGACATATGGTAATATGTGCGTTTTTACACATTCAGCTGGATGATCACATTAAGTCAAGCAGTCAAGGACTCTATGGACACCAGGCAACAGTACACCCTTTAAAATAGAACTCTTCTTTAAAACATGTTTAAAGCAAAACCAATTCTGCATGTGAACTGTGAGGACAGGGACTGACAACCCATGAGAAGTAACCGGTTCTAACAAGCTGTAATTTGAACAAGCTATTTTAAAATATATTTATACTTAACTTCTCAATGACTGTGTGTATGTATCTCTGACAGTGTTTTATCATGAAAGTGAAGAGAATGTCAATATATTGACATAACTGTCCACTGTCAATCCTCACCAGTTATTGATCCTAGAGCCTTCCTTCTAAGTAAAATTAAATGAATACATAAAGCATGTGTTGTGTGTTATGAGATATGTATTAATCAGTCTAACACTAGAGCGGCTTTGCAGCATCACAGCCAAGTTCCACATTAATAGAATGCTTCCCACTCCTGTATCAGATGCTGCTGTATTATTATTATTATTATTATTATTATTATTTATTTCTTAGCAGACGCCCTTATCCAGGGCGACTTACAATCGTAAGCAAATACATTTCAAGTGTTACAGTACAAGTAATAATACAATAAGAGCAAGATAAATACAATGACTAGTTCAAGCAAGTACAAGTGTGACAAAATACAATTCAATAATACAGCAGATAAAAGTGACAGTGATAGTTACATAAAGATATGATTAAATACCAAATACTACAGATTAAACACTTGGCAGATTACAGTACTCTGAAGTACAGGATTAAATGCAGTAAAATAGGGGGCAGATAAGAGCAAGTAAAGCACATTTAAGGAAGGGTGAAAGTGTCCCAGGGGAGAAACAGAGGAGTTCTACAGGTGCTGTCTGAAGAGGTGAGTCTTAAGGAGGCGCCGGAATGTGGTCAGGGACTGGGCGGTCCTGACATCTGTAGGTAGGTCATTCCACCACTGCTGTAGGTGGGATATCAACAGTGTGCACACAATGCTGTGCCAAAGGCTCCTGCAAAACTAGGCTAGTGTTCTGCTTTTGGTTACATTCCCCAGTTCATATGAACAAACCTGTGAATAAACATATCAAGTTATTGAATGTTTAAATATTTCCATGTTTCAACTAAAGACAGACGAACCTCTTAAGTGGGATATGTTTAGAGTCGTGTTAATGCGCTTGTGACACCAGGGGATTGTGGGAGTTATGATGTATAAACAATAACATTCAAATAGAATTTCTAGCTTTAAAAAAAGAAAGAAAAGGAAAAAAGCTCAGTAAACATCAGACTGTAATACCCTTTTATCGGGGTTCTGTTGCTTAAGTAAGAATCATGTGCAAAGTTTAGGACGCAAAACAAAACACCTAATGCTGTCATTTTCTCCGTTGTCACTTCGACACATCAGCTCAATTTCAGCAGCCACATATTTGGTCAAGTAATTCAGGTTTTAATGTATTTTATTTTATTATGTTGCATAACAAAATATTTAAACATTAATGGCGGAGTTTGTTCAATTCAGTGATACAATACTACAATATGAGGTATTGCTATTGTACAGTTATGGTTTACATTCTCTTCTGGGATGACTATTTCAGATCCTTAAACTGTGTAATTACTAACAATTATCATATCATTTTTTAAATGATTATTTCCAGTGGCTGCTCATCATAAGAGGCTACAGAGGCTAAGTTTATCTGTAATTTTGTACAAGTAAAACAATGATTTTACTTTAATAATAATGGCAGTGCAATAACCACACTGACCTGTGTTCACTATGTAACCCAGGGGTGATTCCTTAGCCCTAGCGCCTGTTTCATTTTTGTTAATCCTCAGGTCTCCCTTTCCAAATTCTACTGTATTGCTATTGGCTAACATTTTAGAATCCCACTCATTTTGAAGCTAGTTTTCTGTAGCCTCAAAATGTTCTGGGATTCTGTAGTTATTCCACGCACTTCTATAACCTTCAATCACCCCCTGTCAAGTTGTACTGTATTTCTATTGGCTAACACGATAAAAGTATAACCCATTTTGAGGCTAGCCTCCACCACTCATAACTAGACTTAATTGTGACGTGTCTGTTACTAGGCTGGGTATAGGTCACATGTGAATACTCTCTTTCCAAATCCATACAGTATTCTAATTGTTACATTTTTTCAGTGAGCAATGGTCGACGCCAAAAACGTTGTTTTACTTCATATGCCATTTTCCTCACTTTCAATTGAGGAAAAAATAAGAATAAAAAACAAAGGTCGTCCAAAGCCTAAACTGGAGCTTCTTCAACAGGGAGAACCACAACAAACCCGCTTTTTTTAATTGCTCTTGCTACGAAAAAACAAAATGTTTAACTACGAGTATTCAACAGCACAAGCTGTTCTGCTGGCCTTGTTTGCTTTTTTAAACCGGCTCCACATCTTCCCAAAGGATTTCTGTGGGCTTCAGTGATTTGGAAAATCTTCCACAGGCTGTAGAAATACAAGAAGCAGCACCTGGTCAGTTCTTTGTTATATTCAGCTGCTTGCCGTATGTGCTGGGTATAGTATAGTATAGTATAGTACTGTGTTATATTTCTTATTACATTACAAAGTACCTTTTGAAACGTGCAACCAGTTTTATTGCATATAATAAAGTAGTACAAAAATAATATTGAAATGCACCTGAACGTCCCATTAGGCTATATACAGTATATATATATATATATATATATATATATATATATATATATATATATATATATATATATATATATATATATATATATATATACTGTATATATATATATGCCACAACCTTAATTCATTGCAACATTGCAGGTTAACCCTGACCACTATCAGCCCCACTGCCCTGCCTCCTGCCAGGTGCACATAATGATCCGGTAGCCTTTTCCCACGCTTGGTAGGGGTCAGTGCTGGTGCAAGGTTGCCCAAATAGTCCAGTATAGGGGACCAGTGTCAGCAGCAAGGTAAACGCTCCTGGAAGCACGGTTGCAGACCGTGCAACTTATCTCTGCAAATCACCATAGTTCAGTGCAAGCACAGTTCAAATACAGATGCACACACAAGCAAAGTCCCAGTGCCAGTCCTTTCTATATATATATATATATATATATATATATATATATATATATATATATATATATATATATATATATATATATATATATATATATATATATATATATAGTCATAGTAGCAGGTTTTGTTGTTTAGCCTCCCCACTTATTAAAGTCAGGATCCGCTACTGATCATTGCAGTCAAAATGTGTCAATATCTGAAAAACTCTCTCATGCAACAAGATCTGCATTTAAAGTAGGAACAGACTGCCTTTTAATTAATCTATTATATTAAAGATGACAGCATCTCTACTTTGGTGAACAATGACAGGATGTCCTTTCTTTCAAATACAGACAAATTACAGCTTGATGTTATTTTATATTTATAATCAAATGTATTTTGTTTATGTGACCTTGTGAACAGATTGGCTTGATGGGTGACGTCAGACCAGGGAGGAGACAGACACAGACAGCACTGAGGTATGACTGAATGCACTGGTGTGTCAGATTATTGTAAAATAAATAAAAGGTTTAAACAGAAAACAAAACACTGAACAAGCAAAACGGCATGTTGGCCAAAATAAAAACAGACAAACAAACAGTGGAAGAACCAAAACAAGTATCGTGCGTGTCCTCCCACACAAGTAGCAATTGTTATATTTTAAATTCTTTCTCTCCACACTGAACACCAACCCCGCGTGAGTGAAAACTGACTCTTATGCAGCTGTGCTGGGACTCACTTGCTAATCAATCATTCACTTGAATCCCAGCACAGTCTGCACGTGAACTAATTGTGCACTCCCCATGCCCCCATACAAATACCCACTTTAATCTGCATGTGAAGTGATTGTCAACCGTGCCTAAATACAAATATACATTTTACATCACCTGTGCTACATAACCCACACTTTGTGCACCACTACACACATATATATAAACATCCCACATATAACATAAAACACAAAATACACACAGGGAGGGGAGGGGCACCCTTCCACAGACCTTATTTGATTCCAGCTTGTTAAGCCTAAATGAATTCTGTCTCTGGATTTGAATGAATGTAAGATAGATTCCAAAATGAGATCCAGATTCACCACACTTATTCCACAAATAAGGATAGATGGAAGAAAAACTGACACTCACCCCAAGGGGACAAGTGGATTGTTTCCAAAGCACTACAATGTATGGAAAAAAAAAGTCTTTGAAATGAAACCGCTGAGAATCTGCTTGGAAACATGATGTCATTTTGACCAGTGTGGCTCTCCCAGTCATTGTCACTGGATATAAATGAATGCAAGATAGATTCCAAAATGAAAACACTCAACTGTGTAATAAAACATATTCAGTGGACTATAATCTATACAGTCCATAATGACATAGTGGGGGGTAAGTTTGGCAGGAATGGGGTTAAATCTGCCCCTACCAACAATCACAGATGTGGCCATTCCCTAATTAGGTAATTGAGTGCTAATTGGGGAATGGCCACACATATATAAAGGGAAACAAAATCATTTGTTAGAGAGGAGTTGTCGGAGTGTCGGAGTGTCAGGGTGTCAGGGTGTCGGGGTGTCGGAGTGTCAGGGTGTCGGGGTGTCGGGGTTTGTGTTTTGGAGTTGGTGTTGCAGTTGGTGTGTCAGTGTTGGTGATTTGACAAACAGTGTAGTGAAGGTGAATGCCCAGCCTGCACATGGTTATTCTTTTGTTTAAACCTTTTATTTTGGCCCTAATGCCCTGTTTATTTTTGTGTGTGTTTGTTAATAAATGTGCACAACAGCACTTGAATTGCAGCTTTTGTCTCTGAGTCACTCATTCCTGCCAGCAACAGCTTGGGCCATGACGCTATCCTGCCACACTAATAAAAAAATAGAAAAACATTATGTAGTCCAATATTAGTGCTAATATTGTGTTGTATTGTGAATTAGTAATGGATGTAAGTCGTGTTTTAGCAGCTTTAAAAATTCCACTGAAAATAGACTTCAGAGCTCAATCAATATAAATAAATAAACAAACAAAAAGGTTGCAGCAGTAATTAGGCTGAAATCTTAGCGCTCATATGTTCTGTGTTACATCTTTTCAAGTACGCCACACTTTTTCTGTCAGTCGGCTGGAAAATGAAGTGGCTTTCAAAGGTGTTCCAAATCATGAAAGGTGCGGTTTTCACTTGACCACAAATGCATTCTGTATAACATATTCATATCTGTTGCATGGAATGCTTTTATGCAGTGTGATCTAAAAACTTTAAAGTTCAACAAAAAATGTCACTTGGAAGGTATAAAAGCATCATTCTTTCTTGCATTTAGACAAATGTTTTGCATCAGCCTACAGAATTAAGACATTTTGCTTCATAAAGTCGAATGAAAGCTGCTGAATAATGTTAAGTTAATGGTGTAACCAGGAAGGCAGGGAGGGTGGAGATTTTTTGCAGATTGGTAATAATTTGTAAAATTATTTCTGTAACTAAAAATTTACTACACTCCAAACTTGTAATGAACTTGAAATTGCCCTACTGAGAACCGTGAAGTTTCACCTCACAATCACATTTAGAACTGTAGTGAACCCGGCTCCCCACTGAATACAGTATAGAGAGCGGGCGCTCAGTCTGACCTTTCGACTCTCTGGATTGAGTACGGGTAGCGTGTGAGCTGCCACCACCTTTAATACCCAGGGGGCTCTGGTAAGCTGTACTAAAAGTAGGATGATCAGACTGAGGCGGAAGGAATAAGGGACTCCAGAGAGCAGTATTAAATTATAAAGCAAGTCTTTGAGAAAAACACACACACACACACACACTCACACACACGCACACACACACACACACACTCAAGCACAGCTCATGGAGGGTGTATGAGGGACAGTCCTGAATGCCCCAGAAGCACTCTCTCCAGACCAGCAGCGTCCACCACCCGAATGTGCGCAATGAAGTGAAGTAACTCAAAATTAAAGAACAAATCATTAAATAAATCAACAAGAAAATACAAACAAAATACTTAAAGTGCCAAACAGTGAAATTCAAAATCAATACAAAATCCCTCTATACAGTGCCTTGCATAAGTATTCACCCCCCTTGGACTTTTCCACATTTTGTAGTGTTACAACCTGGAATTAATGGATTTAATTAGGATTTTTACCATTTGATTTACACAACTTACTTAACACTTTGAAGGCGCAAAATATTTTTTATTGTGACACAAAAGTTAATTAAACAAAAAAAAATTAATTTGTTGGTTGCATAAGTATTCACCCCCCTGAGTCAATACTTGGTAGAAGCACGTTTGGCAGCAATTACAGCTGTGAGTCTTTTTGGGTAAGTCTCTACCAGCTTTGAACATCTGGATCCTGCAATTTTTGCCCATTCTTCTTGGCAAAATTGCTCAAGCTCTGTCAAGTTGGATGGGGACCGTTGGTGAACAGCAATTTTCAAGTCTTGCCTCAGATTCTCAATCGGATTGAGGTCTGGGCATTGACTGGGTCATTCTAAGACATTCAGGTTCTTGTTTTTAAACCACTCCAGTGTAGCTTTGGCTGTGTGTTTAGGGTCATTGTCCTGCTGGAAGGTGAACCTCTGCCCCAGTCCCAGGTCTCTTGCAGACTGAAACAGGTTTTCCTCTAGAATTTCCCTGTATTTGGCTCCATCCATCTTGCCCTCAATCCTGACCAGTTTCCCAGTCCCTGCCGATGAAAAGCATCCCCATAACATGATGCTACCACCACCATGCTTCACCGTGGGGATGGTGTTCTCAGGGTGATGAGCAGTGATGGCTTTGCGCCACACACAGTGTTTTGTGCTAAGGCCAAAAAGTTCAATTTTGGTCTCATCAGACCAGAGAACCTTTTTCCACATGTTTGCTGTGTCTCCCACATGCCTTTTGGCAAAATCCAAACGGGATTTGATATGGGTTTTTTTCAGCAATGGCTTTCTTCTCACCACTCTTCCATAAAGCCCAGCTTTGTGGAGCATCCGGGTTATAGGTGTCCCATGGACGGTTTCTCCCATCTCAGCTGTGGACCTCTCCAGCTCCTTCAGAGTTACCATTGGCCTCTTGGTTGATTCTCTGACTAATGCCCTCCTTACCTGGTCACTGAGTTTTGGTGGACGGCCTTCTCTAGGCAGAGTCGTGGTTGTGCCATATTCTTTCCACTTTTTAATAATGGATTTAACGGTGCTCCGGGAGATGTTCAAAGTTTGGGATATTTTTTTATAACCCAACCCTGATTGGTGCTTCTCCAGAACTTTATCCCTGACTTGTTTTGATAGCTCCTTGGTCTTCATGATGCTGTTTGTTTAGATATGCTCTCTAACAAACTCTGGGGCCTTCCAGAAACAGGTGTATTTAATCTGAGATCATGTGACACTTTAATTGCACACAGGTGGACTCCATTCAACTAATTATGTGACTTCTGAAGGCAATTGGTTGCACCAGAGCTTATTTAGGGGTGTCACAGCAAAGGGGGTGAATACTTATGTAATCAAGACTTTTCAGTTCTTTATTTGTAAATAATTTTGAAAAATATGTAGATTTGTTTCCCACTTCGACATTATGGACTATTTTGTGTAGATCAGTGACAAAAACTCCTAATTAAATCCATTTTAATTCCAGGTTGTAACACTACAAAATGTGGAAAAGTCCGAGGGGGGTGAATACTTATGCAAGGCACTGCATAAAACACCCAAACATAAAACAGGCAAGGGCCACAATCAGTCTGTGCCAAGCACTCCAGCAGAAATCAGAAGCCGCCTACACATGCCTCCCACCGACCAAATAAATAAGCCCTCCCACTTTATTAACTAACCCCGTTTCCTATCCAGTCATTCACTATGACACACACATTAAAACATATAACAATTAGTCAGTTAACAACAATTACTAATAGACACTTACAAAAACAACACAGTAGCACTAATCTCTGTTAAATGTAGTCATATCAAGATATCAAGATATATAAAGCAGTTGATAGCGAGTTACAAGATGATCTAAATAAATTGTCCCGTATTAGCAGTACTCTGATACAGTGTCAATTGAAATTGAGTGGAGTTGTTAAAGTGCAATAGGAAAGGGGAGGGAGAGGCCTGTTTCTCTTGCTGGGTAAATAAAATTCAGAAACAAAGTCACGACCGTCACACACAGCTACAGCAGCCTTTATCCAGCTTCCAGGTACAGCAACCCCGCGCCGCTGTGGAAGTCCAACACTGTAAAACCAGCTGTGCACCGCCTCGGTCACCAAGCAGAACAAGCACAGTCGATCCACAGCACACATCCACACCCACACCCACACCCACACCCACACCTGGCAGGTAACAGCGCTCTCCAGTCCTCCCTCTCGTATGCACAAAGCAGCCGATTTAGATAGCCATCTCGTGGCAATTAGTGCAACATATCAGGTGTGTTTAATGAAGTCCTGAACAAGGTAAGGGGGGTTGTCAATACATAACTAACTAAAATCTCTCAATCTCTACAGAACCACTACTGTTGCAGTTATCAAACATACACATTAAATAACAGAAAGAATACCCAACCTTACCTGATGTTTAGATCCCCAAGTCCATCCTCCTGTGTTTCATTGCAAACTTGTCAAGTACTTATAGGTCTCGGTTTACAACAGCCATTTAAAGCATGATTCGCACGGGACTAAAAATTAGGTGTCCTCAGAGTTGATCAAAAGCAGAGGACATCTAGTAATCTTCCAGACGTGGATTAGTTTTCATCAACGAAAGTCTGTAAATTCAAAATGCAATGCGATGTTGTGGCCAGAGAGGATGCTTTTATGCATGATTTGTAAAAGATGAACCGATGTGTAAATAGCTAATTTCATTGTACCTTCTTTTCCAAAATTTACAAAAATTATTTTGTGCTTTGAGTGATTTGTATTTCCATACATATCTTCAAATGCACCTTTAAAAGCATTCATTTTTGATGAGTCGCCAGTTATGTTTTGTATTTTCGGCCGTTCACAATTTGGTGATGCCCAATCATTGTGATTTAGATCGTACCAATGTTAATATTACATTATGGTTTATTGTGAAGGCTGTTATGGCTTTGAGATGAATACTCTGGAAATGCATTATCAATTCTAACATAACACTGACATGGTCGATTCGCACAGGAGTAAAAAGTGAAATTTTACAGAAGGTCCCGATGTCCTGTAAAATAATCTGAGGGCCGCTGAGAAAATGATCTGGGGTAAAACAGCTTGCATGGGATTACGTTTCACCAAAGTCGGCAAAAATTCGAATCAGGCTTTGGATTGCACACAGTTGCTGGTACACCTGATGGTCCTGCTGGAAACTGAGATGAAAAGGTTGAAAACCACTAGTTTAAAGGCAGTAATGCTAGTAGCCGAGGCCATCATTTCTATATTAATCTTCAAATTTGCCGTCTCATCGCACGTCGGTTTGAACAGTACGTGGACATAATATTACACCATTTTTCAGAAGGGAATTTTCACAGGGAGCTACATATTGCACAGCAATTGGTACATTTCACAGACATCGTGACGTGTGATAACTGTAAAATTAATACAGCCTCATTCATATAGTTTACTTTCACTCACTGTGCATGTGCACAGTCAGTATCTACAGTGCATGTGCACAGTCAGTATCTACAGTGCACTTTCATTCACTGTGTATGTGCGCAGTCAGTATCTATAGTGCACTTTCATTCACTGTGTATGTGCGCAGTCAGTATCTACAGTGCACTTTCATTCACTGTGTATGTGCACAGTCAGTATCTACAGTGCACTTTCATTCACTGTGTATGTGCACAGTCAGTATCTACAGTGCACTTTCATTCACTGTGTATGTGCGCAGTCAGTATCTACAGTGCACTTTCATTCACTGTGTATGTGCACAGTCAGTATCTACAGTGCACTTTCATTCACTGTGTTTGTGCACAGTCAGTATCTATAGTGCACTTTCATTCACTGTGTTTGTGCACAGTCAGTATCTATAGTGCACTTTCATTCACTATGTATGTGTACAGTCAGTTTCCTGAGAAGCACAAGCTATTATAAATCTTATCTAGTACCATGCTAGTTCAAGGAAAGCTCTGTTTGCATGCATATCGAATAGAAGATTAGTGGAACAATTTCATTAGATATAACCCCTTGCATACATCAGTTGAGAAATAAAACAATGCTATGTTTATTAGAGAGAATGTTAAAAGAAATGAAAGATTGAATAATTTGTTGAGCTCATTAAAAAACACCGATTGAGATCACCACCAGTACCGAATTACAGGTGTTTTAATGTATGTTATTATTTTATTAATAGCTCACAACGCACAGCCTTGTTGCTTCTTAATATAACCGTTTATTGACTGAAGCCGCTTACATACTGTTAGGGAGGAGTCACGCATTAGCCTTCTTACTCTTAAAGCTGCAGTAGTCTATTTCGATACTGATTATATTACAACAGGAACACATTTAATTATTCAAAGCGCCCCAGAAGTTAATTTGAGATGTAGTCAGTGGAGTCGTCTTCTCTAACTGAATCAAAATGATTGTACAAAACAATTTCAGCATTTTGAATTGCTTATTAAGCTTGTTCACACTCAATTAAACAGACATCACAACAAGTGCTTCATTTTTCACTGAAATCTTTCACTTGCCTTATTTGAAAATTAAGTTGGAAAGAAAAAACTCAGTGTCTTTTCTAAACATGACATGTGATCTAATAGGCATGGATTTTCTTAAATACACAGGCTTCCTAACTGTGATTACATTGGTAATACAGACTAAAGTCAACTGAGACAGATCAATAATTTGGAATTAAATGGCCCTAACTATTGATCCATGCATACAATGCTTTAAATTGCAACATTAAAATACTCTGACAATTATTCATCTTGGGCCGTGGAGTTTGTAATTAACCCTGGTGTGGGTAGGAGGGTTAAATGGGGTGATAAGGCTTGATCACATCGATTCTTGGTTTTCTGTGTTTATTTCTGAGGAGCGCACATTTGACAGCACTCACATTTTAGAGTAATGTATTTATTCTGAGCCGACTCTAAAGTAATTGTGCGACAGGTTGGTGATAAAGGCAGAGGCTTTGCTCCTTCAAGTGACAGTATTCAGTTTAATTGCAGTAACAGACCAGCCGAAACACAGGGGCAAGGGCAAAGACATCACTTATAACGGTTTACCATGGTAAATGTGCACTGTAATTTAGCAGTTTCCCCCCATGCTTTTCCCATGTAATACATTGCATTTGCCACAGTTTACATTGCAGTTACCATAGTTTACCATGGTTTGACATGTTTTTGTTCTGCTTTACCACACCTCTTCAGGCTTCACAGTGCTTACCTATGCTTTACCATGCTTTCACTGTGCTGTATTACACTTTACTATGTGTTTACTATGGTACACTTTTATCAGGGATCAAAGCAGATAAACAGAGAAGCTAAACTGTTGATCAAAATAATGTGTTTGTGATTTTATTATGGTTAATGAAACAAAGAACCCTTACCTTGTATAATACAAAAAGAAGAATATTCTGAGTTCAGGAAATGAACAACTATGTAGGTTTCAGACGTTCACTTTACATAAACCTACGAGATACAGACGTACTGTACATAAAGAAGTGATTTACACCCCCTGCACAGGCAAGACAAGAAAGAAAGCCTATCTTTTAACAGTATTGACAGGTACTGCACATGTCAATCAGGTGTGTCCAGATGTCTAATAGCTGTTACAGTCACGGGACCCTGTATATGTTGTCAAAAAGTAAATAGAAAAACCATCACATGGGTGGCAGCACTGTTATGACTTGATTCAATACACCCTGAGTTTAAGTGCATGTGGTCAAGACGTTTTCTTTAATAAATCATGTTTTACGAATGCAAATTAGACACAATGAGTGTAAACTGTACATTGCCATCCTATAGATATTTATATGTATATAAAATACACTGGAGGGGAAGGCAGGTTCCTCTCAGGTCTGTTGTACTTTTCAAATATGAACCAGTAGGTGTATCCTATTCTATAGATTCAAATTAAAATGAATAGTTAATAGATCTGTAAGCACCTTTTCCAGTTATGTTTGAACTGCGGATAGAGTGAAATACTACAGGACCCAAAACAAGGTATACAATACATATATTAAGCAAAAAATAAAGAGTAAACTCAGGATCATTTATTTTTAAAATGGTACAGCAATAGGGAGAAGAATCTCTTTTCCAGTTTCATAAAATGGCAAATGAAATACACAGTAATATTAAGGTGGACCTTCGATGGACAAGAAAAGAAATAGAATTTTTAGATACCATAGTAAAACTTGAAGAAGGTTCAATTGAGACTGACCTCTTCTGTAAACCTACTGACATGCACCAGTATTTACACATGTCCTCTGCACATTCGATACACACTAAAAGGGCAATCCCAAAGGGTCTAGGGATAAGAATACGAAGATTATGCTCAATACAAAGAAATGTATTAAAAACAAATCTTAAAAAAAGAGGATACAAAGAAAGAATTATAGAGATGGAGTTAAGAAAAGTGGATAAACTAAAAAGAGATGATCTACTAGATTATAAAAATAGAGATAAAAAGGGCAGAAGAGTCCCATTAGTAATGACTTACTCTAAACTTTTGCCCAATATTTCTAAGATAGTTTGGAAACACTTGCAGATTCTACATAATTCAGAAAAATTTAAGGCCCCAGTTGTAGCTTTCAAAGGAGAAGCTAATTTAGGTGATATTTTAGTTCACAGTAAACATAAAAGAATAATTGACAAAATAGGTTCTACGAATATGTGCACCAGTTGATGTAAAGTGTGTAAATACATGGACAAAAGTAAAAATATAATTAAACACATGAACACCACATGTCCACTAAAAATTAATACCTACTGTAAAAATAGCAATGTTGTTTATGGAATAGCCTGTGAAAAATGTCATGAAATCAAATATGTTGGAGAAACTGGAACAACTTTATATAAAAGAATTCAGAACCATCTTTCACTAATTAGAAATAAAAAAATTAATGAACCAATAGTACAGCACTTCACCAGTCTATATGTTGCATTGTCTAATTTTAGCTGTTCTAATACTACACACTTCACATGATATAAATGATGTAAAGTGTGTAGTATTAGAACAGCTAAAATTAGACAATGCAACATATAGAAGAATAAAAGAAAGTAAATGGATAAGTAGACTGAACACGATTATGCCAGCGAGACTCAACAGAAAAGAATGAACTAATTAACTTCAATAAATATATAACATTTAAATAAATAAACAAAATTCATTCAAAAGTTGTGCATGCTGATGCGCTGGGGAGGCCAAATCAAGACTGATCCTCAGAGCCAGCATTGCATGATATAATAAAAATATAAGTTTATATAAAGTAATGTTAATTAGAATTAATACAGATTCAAAGATAGAAGTAAAAATGATGTCACAATATATAGAACACCATTACATCATGTAAGAATAAATCATGGATTTGAATATATATATACTGTATATATATATATATATATATATATATATATATATATATATATATATATATATATATATATATATATATAGTGAGATAGTGTTGTACTGGGGGAATGGGACTATATCTCCCAGAGGGGAACAGCCTTAGTTTGTTTAATTTAATTTGTTTCATTGTTTAATTAGTAATGATCCCCTGCACCTGGCTAGCATTGTAAATTAGAGCCAGGTGCAGGGTATTTAAGAAAAGCAGCCAGTCTGTTTGGGGCTGCTGTGAAGAGCCCGCTTGCGAGTGTGTGCGTGCAGGCAGGCATATAAGAAAGGTAGTGTGAAACCTATTAGTGTTTTTGTGTTAAAACTGTGTTTATTTTGTTTTGGTTTGTGTTACAGGGAAACAGCTTAGCGCTCCAGTTTTATAGTTAGGTTCGAATCCAAGGAAGATCGTTGGTTCGAATCCGACCGTGGACGGGAGTTCCCAGGGGCAGCGCACAATTGGCCAAGCACTGCCCGGGCGGGGTAGGGGTTAGGTCGGCTGGGGAGTCCTTGGCTCAACGCGCACCAGCGACCCCTGTAGCTGGCCGGGCGCCTGCAGGCCAGCCTGTCAGCAATTCAGAAGTGCGTAGTCCTCCGATGCTGTAAGTTCTGGATATGGCTGCAACAGGATGCAGTTCTGGGAGCAGGAAGTGCTTGCAAACAAATGGAGTTTTCCAATGATTGTGACAAATTGAGAAACAGTATGAAACACAAAAAAACTGAACATTTTAAAAGTTTTTTTGACCGGTGCTAGCACTTTATACACAACTACATACACAAACAAACAAGCAATAGTAAACACGGCAGGAGGTCTGGCTTCATGTTACATCATTTACTGTTACGGATTAAGTGTATATGCACTGTAATGCAAAGCTAAGGATCATAAGTAGCGCTTCCAGTGTTTCCATTTTTGATCGGATGTTTCATAGTTTTTTATCGGTTAAAATCAGAAGCCCTAATCTTAAGGTTATGTCAGTATTTTTTGTGATCATGCAACCCCCCTACAATAGCCCTGCAACCCCCTTTTGGATCGGGACCCCCAGTTTGAGAAACGCTAATCTAGAATGTTGGCCTGAGTTAAAAAAATGGTCATTTTTATTCTGGTTGAAAAACACATGCAACCGGAAATGAAAATGTAGGCTGAACAGAAGGGTGTCAATTCATTCTATTATCTGGGGATAGGTGAAGTGATTTATAAATGAGAATTATACAAAAATGTTCTATATACGAACAATATGAAATGACCATTCACAAATTGTATACTGGAGATTGAACCAGTGGTAGCTATGATTTTGTTATATGGTTTTGTATACAGTAGATTCGTTTTCATAATGGAGACGGAAGTCAGTCATCAGACATGCAACAAGGGTGGAGCCACGCATGACATCCAGAGAACCCAAAGCAGCCCATTCACCATGTCTCCTGCAGGTCCATTCCTAATTTAGCATGCTTTTGGAATCAATCTCTCACAATGAAGGTGAAAGTGGAGATTCTGTAGGGGCCAGCCTCAGTTGTTCTAGACATTCCTGTTCAATTACCTGCAGCCAGTACTGATACATCCAGCCAATTCATTCTCTTAGATAGTCAGCCCAGATGTCTTGTGTTTCTGTTAAATTGATCTTGTTCCTATTTTAAGAATGTACAATTAAATTAGTTAAGGTTAGCTTCATAGACCCTACCTGAATTTGTAAGTTCAAGACAGTTGATTTGGCAAAGGAAGAATGAAGAGGAGTGGCGACACCCTTCAAACTCTAAAATACTTTAAGGTTAGACTCCAATCTACATTGCTTATATTAGAGTCATTAAGAAATTAGCTGTCAGGCAATGGAGAGCATCTTCATTCTGAACAGTTTAAGCAGCTAAGCTGCATCATAATTATGGGTTTGTCACACAACAGAATGTGCTTTCACAGCTTTCATATTGGATCCCTATACTGTACCTTTCTCTTCTTGTTTCCAGTCTATCCCCTCAGTGTAGTCTGCTGGGTATGCCATTAATGAGGGTCTGTATTTCATTTCTCCTCTGGGTCTCTGCCATCGTTTCTTTTTCTTTAGGTGTACAGCAGATTTAGAAATCTGCTCTTCTGTAAAGAAGTGAGATTGCTTTTCATGTCCTGTGTGCTTTTACTTTTTAAAGGTTAAAGCCATTTTTTGTACTATTTTCCTGAATGGAGGTTTTAACCTTTGTAAATATGCCAAAAGAATTCAATTTTAGACATGCTTTTAGAAAACATTTCATTTTATGAATATACGCATAGCAGCATAAAATTCCTTTTATATTTTGCAAAGCAATTCTGAAAGCTGTTCTGGAATAATGCAGAGATAATGCTTTGAGAATGTTATCCTGCCTATATTTTCACATAGCTATTTTCCAATACACATGATTAAATATGTAAATTAGATAAGTAATGATTTGGCTGTTTTTATTGTGAAATTCAAATGCTTATAGATTATATTCTTCAAAGCATGTTTACTCAAAATCAATATTCTTATCAAAGTGTGTTGAGAATTTGAATCAGGTTTGATTTGAGCTGCAGAACATTCTAGATAGCTAAAGGGTTCTGGGTATTGTATCCCAGAGGCGGACAGTCGCTCAACACACAAAGGGAAAGATTCTCAAAGCTATTTACAATGTAAAACTCATTAAAAGGCACTGCACTGAATGTCTGAGCTGTTTGCTTACTTTACTGGGTGCATTTTTTTCTTTTTGGAGTACATAGCTTTGAAAATGTAGATTTAGTTGAGTATCTAGAATTAATCTAGAATGGCTGAGCAGATTCAGTCTGGGAAGGGTTATAGGGACTTTGGTGTGGATGTAAGAAGGTCTTTACACTATAATTCAAGGTTCACAGTATTATAAAGTTTAAATAAGGAGTCGAAGGTATGACTAACATTTGATTTTAGGGCTTGTGAGTTGTTTTTTTTTAAATTAATTTTAGAATTGTATTTGACCCTGTTGGATTTTTCTTTCCTCACAAAATGGTGCAGGTTGCATTTTCTGACCTTTCTGACCTAAATCCATCTTTTTATGTCAGCATTTTACACATATTTACTTTCTTACTTGTGTATACAGATGTTTGGCTATATACCATATATATTATATTTTTAACATAGGTTTCATTCTTAAATAAATATATCAACACTAGTATTTCTGGTTTGGTTACTTAATTGTGTGTAGGTTATAGCTAAATTACATCTAACATTACTTTTTAATTTAGGCTTAAGCAAAGAACCAGAAAACATCTGACATGGAAAAATCAACAGCCATCAACAGACATCAACAGCCCCTTTAAGTGACCAATGACCCCAATGGTTTATGGGTGCTCTATAGTATATAATTCATTCACTAGGAGAGTAGGTGTAACCCTGAACATGTTTGTGAGTGACTGTATTGCCATTGTATTGAGGTTTTATTTACTAAAATAATTTTGCAGTGAACATCAACAGCACACTTCAGATTATTGACAGATGTAGGATGATTGAATTTAATCAATGCTGAATCAATACTGACTTGATTTTGAAAGGAAGGATGTTTTAACAGATTTATGAAGAATTGAAGAACGGATTTCTATGGGCTAGCCTCAAGGGATGGGCATGCACCATCTGCTGTGGATACCAGTCTGGTACTGGAATGAAACGTTAGGATCTGAATACAAATACAACATAATGAAGGTCATTGCTAATGGGAGGCTCCATTTGATTAGAATGAATGTAATAGATTCACAAAAATAAGACAATACATTTTTACTCACTGCTTGATTTCCATGTCAAAAGAAGAATGATTTTGGACTCGGCCTTATAGCAGTGGTACAGCCCCTATGAACACATTTAGCATCTATTACCTGTGTACTTCCACACAATATATTGTGGTTTGTTTTCCTTCTTAGTTTTACAAATACTTGTCAACAGCTTTACATGTGCTGTGTATTATATACACACTGAAACAATAACATCATATCGACACATAAAACAGATTGATCCCATTTATCAAATATAGGACTAGTCTATATATGTATGAGTACATTTGAATATATTAACATAGTATATATTGTTTCATACACTTTGTAATCTAAAATTAGAAGTACCATTTTGAAGAATTGTGCTATAATGTTCTGTCTTTAATGTTTGGTTTTGTAAATTCAGACTAACATTGATTTCTCTCTTCCTTGGGCTAACTGCATGTAAAAAGAATTACAATCCCTGTCAGAGGTCTTGTCTCTTTAACAGCTTGTGATCTCCAGCACGCTCCATCAATTCAAGGCAGGTTATATCTAAAGACATTCCTTTACAATGGAGGAAGCTTAAGCAAAGAGCCAGAAAATATCTCAGAGGGTAACATCAACGGGCAAGATTCAATGGTAAACTTATTACGACGTTTAGTATGTCACTAAACTTTATTCTATTCTTAAACATGTATCAAATTGATGTTTAGAAATGCATACAGTGTTGTGGCAGGGCAGCAGGAGAGAACCCTGCACACTATTAGAGGGGGCAGGGAAAAGCCCTGCTGAGTTTAAGATGTATTATTTAGTGTTTGTTTATTGTTATTATGATTTATGTATAATTGTTATATAAAGAAAAAGCTGTGGGTTTTGTTTATTGTTTGGCAGCGTGGATGGGGATGCCCCATCCCACAAAACCTCATGCAGAAGGTGGCCACCTCCCGATTTAATTAATGGATTAATTTGTTGCTCAATGGGAGATGGTCACTAGCATAAAAGCCTGCAGCTCTCTACGTTTGGGGTGAAGTGTTTTGGAGTGAGAGCAAGAGAGAGAACGAGTTTGAATCTTTTTTATCCCTTAAATACAAACCCCTTTATCTGAAAATGTTCTCTTTTTTCCCTCAAATACAACCTCCTTTATCTGAAATAGTTTTCTGCTCTGACAGGTATATCTGCAAGAAATAGAGCACAGGAATGTTTCCAGAAACCAAAGCAACACGACATTATGTCCAGGCAATGTCTTGCCAAGTGCATTTCTTTCCTAATTCGTTTGGATTGGATGACTAAAAGTAACTTCAAGTCAAATCAAACGTTGTATTAGGTTGAATCAATGCCCCTGTTTCACCAAGTTTTATATCTACAGGATTTGTTTATTGAAGTTATACTCACTGGCAAACAGCCCACAAAAGCAGCCCAGCTTTGTAAATGTTGTCATGCACTTAATGAGAGGCATCTCAGCTATGCAACTCCTAACTTGCACCCACTCTCTTGCTTTGTTGCTGGGTCGTTCTCAGCCTCTTCCTTTGTTACATTGGTGCCATGAATTTTTTCTCTGAGATTGCTCTCTAATAGTCATGAAATAGGTTAAATTGAAACGGGCAGGATTGTATGAAGCCCTACATTTATGGAGGTTAACAATGTCCACAATGTAACTGTTTATGCAAACTAGCCTGGCTCCTGTGTACAGGGGTTAATACAGTTGCTGCTTGCTTGCCCCCCCCCCCCCCCATGGCAATATGTAATGTTTATGAATTAAGATAAACATGGAATTAACTACCTTGTTATGCTAAAAGGATGAGACCAGACCATTTCAAATTTCAACAATGTTTAACATTTATTAGTTTCAAATATCCACATTGCATTCTACATTGAACATTATGGTTTAGATACAATATGTGCCACTAGTATTAACAGAGATAGACCATTGAGCAGATGACATTCCCTGGGGAGAGCTGTCAGACTGATTCACCAATGGTTCACATTGATCCTTTTGGAAGCTTATCTGTGTGTCGCCTCTGTACTTGGTATGTATACTATAGTATGCTCAGATTCTATGTGACTATAGTTTATTTCTGTTATCTTACTATTCAGTTATTCAGCTGTTACTCCATTCAAATGCAACCAGCCACTAACTACTCTCTCTCTTATAGGGTTACTGTGGTTCATTGTTTACCAGATTTCCTTCTTTCCCATACATTCCTGTACATCCTTTATCACTTCAATCATTTTAACCCACGTTACCTTACCAACTCTTCTTATGCAAAAGTCACCTCCAGCAAACTAGTTCATCATTACCAACACATTTTCTTTAATGACTACGAATACATTTTAATCAAAATCAGCTCTCTGATACACCTAGAGTAGCTCCAGATGTTAGTCTTAGGTTTAGAAAAGCACAATGGAATGCTTGGATATTAAATGTGTTATAGTACACTAATACCATGAAATAACAGTGCTCTTTATTTTGTAAAAACAGTGCATAGCACAGTTTTCAAAAAGGGCCCTTTGAGATGTTTTTTTTAGATCAAATGAATAGAGCCAAATAAATCTAGTAGAGGCCAGGGGCTTGAATGTCCCCAATACTCCTAATAATCTTGATAACACCAAGAGAATGCGTATGGTACTGGATTAAGTTCCACAGTTGCCACCCAGAATGAATGATTGCATTGTTAATGTTTAGAGGTCAATAGTTTTCAGATAGCTAGAAGCGCATCACTGATGAAGGGGTGGAGGCTACTGAAAATGATGTACCACAACTCCTGGGGCATTAGAGACAAGGTCTATATTAAGAACAATGAATTTAGAATTCATTCCTCTGGTTCCTGGAGGGTTTCCTGATTTCTATCTGTTTAAAATGACTTGACAACAACCTAACAAAGTTATCACCCTGAAATCTATTTTTTGTTCTCGATACTAAGGTTGATTCTGTGACAAGGATGTGAGTGGTGCGGTATACAAAGGCATTGACCAAACAGTAATCACTGGAAAAATGTACGTATTTAATAAAGCACAACAAATAATAAATCAGTCACCCCTATACACCCCTATACCAGCAATGGTATAGGGGAAGTGATACAGCGGGTTTGCAGTCCCAAATAAAATGACACTCCTAAACCACAATCCTCTGTGCGCAACTGTGCTCCTTTAATCCTGTGGAAGTGGTGCTGGTGTCCATGTAATGCTGTGCAGTGGGGAAGTGATCTGGGGTAAGTGCTGGCTCTGTGCAGTGGGGTAGTGATCTGGGGTAAGTGCTGGCTCCGTGGCTGCAGCACCTGATCTCCTTATTCCTCCTCTGAAATAGACAAACACAAACAAAACAACAAACACACGTGTTTCTGTTTGTTTTACGTTTTTGTTGAACTGATATTACGCGGAAAAACAACCCCGTTAGAAAGGACACTGTAAAATCGCCACTGAACCAAGGAACGGTTCATAGAAAAGACTGTATAACTTTAAAGGAAATAACGTGTAAAAGTATCAAACCACGGGGTGGAGCCCTACACCAGAATGGTCCCGGTGTGGACAAAGTGAAATAGCCACTGACAACGGAGTACAAAACAAAGTGGATTACAAATACACACTGGGACAACGTTTTAAGTAAAGAGTGTGTTTATTTTGTTGGGCTGGTTCTGAATGGTTTATTTATTACAACGGGCATCCTGGTCAAATGGTTCAAGGTTTCAGGCAGCTGAAAGAAAGAAAAGTGTGGAGATTACAAATTGGTTATACCTGTGGGAATGCTGCAACTTCACAAAGAGAAGGAAACTTACCTTTGCACCGACCCGGAGAGTATCACCTAGAGGGGCGCCATCGCACCCGAGCTACAGTTCTCAAGACTGCCCAGCAGGGACAGTATACTTACCCTCGAAGAGCGTCCTCTAGTGGAGAACAGCACCACCTGTCAGGAGTACAGAAAAAAAGTCCTCAATAAAAGACATTTAACTCCAGTGACCAAGAAAAGAAATAAAACTCAACTTACCTGTTCAGGGTCCGAGCCTGTACAGGTGGTTAATAAAAAGGACTTCCCAGTGTGTAGACTTTTGAATGGTGATTTCACTTATAAAATAAAGAAACATTAATTTGCCTTTGACCTCTGGTTTCCCGTCTGGTTATTCCCTACACTCACCTGTACCCCTCGGTGACCTACCAAAGGTGAACTTGATCCTTCACATATATATATATATATATATATATATATATATATATATATATATATATATATATATATATATATATATATATATATATATATACATATCTCATACCCTGAAAAGCATAAGCTTGATACTTGTGTGTATGTTCTGTTCCTATAGTCCTGTTTTAGGTAAAGTAGGACATCTTAAGGGAGCCAGAGTGCGTGGAACACCATCTCGACAGCTTTGCAGCCATTTTGAAGGGGCCACCTTGGTACATCTTGCTACAACTTGGCAGTCATCTTGAAGGGACCAATTTTAGGTGGCTAAAACTCATGTCTTTAAATGGATTTTCAGAACAAAGGGAGGACAAAGAGTTTCTGATTGGCTAGTCATTGCAGGGCTGGGACAGTTTGAAGTGAAGGTGTCAAGCTCCTGTGTCAGCCAAACTTTGAGTAGTTTACCTGGAATAATTACTGATAACCTGTGTCTCTGCATTTGCATACTGAGTAAATTATCTTGATTAATTGTGGATAGCCAGTGTCTACGCATTCGTAGACTTAAACTCATTACTGAGAATACCCATCTGCCTCCAATAGGACTTACACTACACATAATATAAACACAGACTAGAAGCAAAACTATCTTCAGAAAGATTTGCTATTCTCAACTCCAGATTGGTGCCATTAGTAAAGAAACACTCAGCACTATGAAGTATGTGTGTTGCTTTTTAATTATTGTAAAGCACACAGTGCTCCACTGTCGCTGGTGTGTGTAAAGCAGGGGACCACTTTGAATGCAAATGGAATTGCACTTTAATGATTAATGTGAACGTACACTGAATTCACAGCTACCTCCTGGCACGTGGAAACTGAAAGCTCTAGAATGTTGGGAATATGCCTGTGAACTGGACGGCTGCAGGAGTGATGTCAAAGCAGGGAAATTAAACCAAAACAAGGAAATGGCGAGGCAAACTGAGATGCTACGGCACTGTGACAGAGACAGAATGATGAATGATTCTTGGTAATAAATCTCCCATCCGACCTGTGAGGACACAGTGTAAAGGTAACAGAGTGCCCTGGACTGGATGGCCTGACAATTCATTCGCAGGGTTAGGTTGAAGTCGACCATCTAGAAAGGGGGCTCAGCTGCGGTACATTAAGTCATCACCCCAGAGGGAAAGCGATATGGCAATCGCGGATTGGAGGAGAAACGGCTGCACTCGCTAAGCAAGGGGGCGTGACTGAAGGTACAAAAAGAGGACGTGGCCAGGTGATCTGGAGCTGTCGATCCGGAGCTGTCGCTTAAGGACAACACTGCACTATTGTTTACAGATAAATTGTATTTGCACCACTAGCACTAACTGGACTTGGACTCGTGTTTGTGTATTGTGTGTGTGTTTAAATACTGTGCTTATTATTTCGAGACTGAACACTGTGTTTATTTAGCTGAGCAGTACACATCGTTGTCCATCAGTCCTCCATTTATTGTTTACTGTTGCCAACCAAACAACAAACAATAACAAGTATCGAGCTGGTTTAGAGCCAGCACGTTTAGCAATTGTTCATTCTTTTACTTTACTGCCTGTCTCCGCTCTCGTTCTCCACTCTGAACACTCTCAACCAAGCAGCAAAACTGCAGATCTTTTATAGTTGTGACCGAGGGACTAACTAGCTATCAATTATTATATTATCCCTCGGTCACATTTGGCACTGGTTTATTAAGTCTGCGTGACTGTCAGCTAGTTAAATAATCAGTAGTTGACAGTCATGCATTCTCATGAGGAATTTAAAACAATGGCAAACAATAACACATAATGGCGGCGACTTTTTGTCTGCACCTCAGATAATAACAATACACAAAAATAAGGCTTTTCGACATAACATAAATCATAATAATGCAATTAAATAAACGAAGGGGCGGGACACTCCATCACAATGCCCTACATTTATTTTAATCAATCGGAATGGCTGCTTAGGTGCTGTGAAAGCTGTTATACAAGTGTTGTGCTACACTGCTTCATGGCTTTGGTCTTGGACTGTCAGCCAGTTGGTTATCACAGCCACTCCTACTAAGCGAGTGAGAAAATCCAGACAGCATTGCATCTTCAGTAAAGTAATTTAAGTAAACAACATTATTTTGCTGTTTTCAAAGTACAATTTGTGAATTTAAATTAAAATATTTAGGGGGAGCAAGTGAGTGTGAAAGCTTATACAGTAATCCATCACGTATCAGCCAGTCGCGTGCCGTCTGGACCTTCAAGGCATTCTCTGCTGACCAGGCAGTGCCAAGTAAACCGTCAGTCAAATGACATTACGTTGCTTCACTCACTTGCATACAGTGTGCTTGCTTATACTATGAAACATACTATTCTAATTATTATTTGTTCATTTGTCTGACGCCTTTATCCAAGATGACTTACAGGGTTTACTAGCGGTTTTTTAAGAGTCTAGGGGTTTCCTGAAGGGGATGTAATCAGCCAATAAGAGATCTGCATTTCCCCTGCATAAGTCTAAAACAATGACCAGACGCTAGAAAAAAAACAGTTGAGGCTATTCTCTGTTTCAGTTGAAGGTCTTGAGTGAGTTTAACCAATAACATGAGTGAAGAATGTCCTTTTCTTTTTAGACAGGCGACCAATCAGGAGTGAGCAGAGGCGGGCCATAAATCTCCCAGGGTGCGGTATACAAAGGCATTGACCAAACAGTAATCACTGGAAAAATGTACGTATTTAATAAAGCACAACAAATAATAAATCAGTCACCCCTATACACCCCTATACCAGCAATGGTATAGGGGAAGTGATACAGCGGGTTTGCAGTCCCAAATAAAATGACACTCCTAAACCACAATCCTCTGTGCGCAACTGTGCTCCTTTAATCCTGTGGAAGTGGTGCTGGTGTCCATGTAATGCTGTGCAGTGGGGAAGTGATCTGGGGTAAGTGCTGGCTCTGTGCAGTGGGGTAGTGATCTGGGGTAAGTGCTGGCTCCGTGGCTGCAGCACCTGATCTCCTTATTCCTCCTCTGAAATAGACAAACACAAACAAAACAACAAACACACGTGTTTCTGTTTGTTTTACGTTTTTTTTTTGTTGAACTGATATTACGCGCGGAAAAACAACCCCGTTAGAAAGGACACTGTAAAATACGCCACTGAACCAAGGAACGGTTCATAGAAAAGACTGTATAACTTTAAAGGAAATAACGTGTAAAAGTATCAAACCACGGGGGTGGAGCCCTACACCAGAATGGTCCCGGTGTGGACAAAGTGAAATAGCCACTGACAACGGAGTACAAAACAAAGTGGATTACAAATACACACTGGGACAACGTTTTAAGTAAAGAGTGTGTTTATTTTGTTGGGCTGGTTCTGAATGGATTATTTATTACAACGGGCATCCTGGTCAAATGGTTCAAGGTTTCAGGCAGCTGAAAGAAAGAAAAGTGTGGAGATTACAAATTGGTTATACCTGTGGGAATGCTGCAACTTCACAAAGAGAAGGAAACTTACCTTTGCACCGACCCGGAGAGTATCACCTAGAGGGGCGCCATCGCACCCGAGCTACAGTTCTCAAGACTGCCCAGCAGGGACAGTATACTTACCCTCGAAGAGCGTCCTCTAGTGGAGAACAGCACCACCTGTCAGGAGTACAGAAAAAAAGTCCTCAATAAAAGACATTTAACTCCAGTGACCAAGAAAGGCCCTGCTTTAGCAACCAATGGGAAAGTCAAAGCTCTGACAGCTGACCAATTATTAGTGAGCAACCCCAAAACATGAATATTCCTTGGTTAGGACTGCAGTTAGGAGGATAGCTGGATTTCGCACGATATTGCTTATAAATATACATTGATAAATACAAATACCTTTACAACATCTAATTATTTCGAATTTTATTTTACACTAAAATAAAATAAAAATGTGACAAAACAGAGACATCATAGTCGATTTGGTTACAAATCCTTTTTCAAGGAAACTTTCTTTGAAAAATTGGAGATTGTTAAAAAAGGGAGATATACACCACAGACCCCTGAGCTGACACAGGAAAGGATATACTCGGCACTTTCAGAATTCAAATTATGAAAGGTATCTGTTGCTTACAGGTAGCTGCCACTTAAAAAAAGAAGTAAATTTTGTCACGGCATGCCACTGATAGAAATAAAGTACTTGTGAATGTAATGTATCCAAATGAGGATGGCTGTGGTGGTTTAAAAGTTTGGCTTTTACCCCTTTGAAAAGTTTTGTAATATGTATAAATAAATGCTTAAATGTTGTGCCACTCATCCATTACTTCAGAAACTCAATAATTAAGCCTGTACTTTTTTCATGGTTATCACAGATTTCATGGTTTTTGTGAAATGTACCCATGTAATATGTAGTTACCAGTGAAAATCTCCATTTCTGAAGGAATAGTGTAAATATACATATTTTTATCACTTAAAAATAGATACAGCAAATGTTTGCTGCACTGTTGCACTGCACTTAAAAACACACTGCATAGAGCGTCACACTTTCTTTACAATGTCTTCAACGACAAAGATCTGAAATATTTCTGGTAAAGATCACTCTGTCCAGTACAAAAACAAGTATGTATATCATGTTTAAAACATGTCACATCGTATGTGCTCCATGGTTAAACCATGAACTATTAACCTGGCCTGACCTGACTTGACCATTGCTTACAATGGTCAGCTCATATTTACCATGGTTAACCATTGCCAGACTATTTTCAACTCATGCAAAATGTAATTGTCAAACCATGGAGTTTAAGAACATGGTCGTACATTCAGGCATGGTTATATGTGTAATAAAGCACAGCAATATGTAATAAAACATAATGAAAGCATAGTAAAGCACAGGTAAGCATTGTAAAGAGGTATGTTACAGCATAATAAACAGGTAAAACACACCAGAATGCATTGTGATGTGAGTTGAAAAGTCTGAACTGTCCCAAACTGTCCTAGTATACACAGATTAATATGGTTACCCTACATATGTCATATGATTTCTGCATTTAAAAACGGGTTGGTGAGGTGAGCACCAGTAGAAGGGGGGCTACTATGACTATTCATGAGATACGCCTTTTTTTTTTATCGGCTTGTCTCGGCTCCTTTCGTTCCCACTCGGCCATTAAATGGTTTTCTCGGCTTTTTCCGTTGAAAAACCGACTTTTTTGCGTTTTTTGTGTTTTTAAAATGATGTCGGACAGGGTCCGACAAAGGACCTGGTGGGAATAATTGCAATGTCGGACCCAGTCCGACAATGGGCCGCAAAGGGTTAATGAAACAAGGCTGGGGTTTGGTGGGGGAAGCCTCAGGATCTGTCAAATGTAAGGGAAAGGGGGTTGGGAACCAGTGTGACCTGCGGGGGCAGGTTACTGAGGCCCCCAGTGCTGAAGCTACTGTCGCTCCGCTCGATATCCCGAAATTCTGGGACCAAGATGTGGACCTAGCAAAAGAACGATCCTTCGCTGGCACACATCTGGGGGCAAGTTTGGTCTATCGAGGGGAAGGATGTAGAGGATACCTGGCCACTTACATATCCCCACCACATTATTGTCGGGCACTTACTATATAGAGTATCCCAAGCCACGAGCACAAGCCAGATTGTAACACAACTACTCGTTCCCCAGTCTTTTCGACGTGAGATCATGCGGTTGGCTCACGATGTCCCCTGTTCGGGCCATTTAGGTACCGATAAGACTCGGGAACGAATATTGGCTCGATTTTATTGGATGGGAGTTTTTAGTGAGGTGGCGCGATATGTAGCGGAATGCCTGGAATGCCAGCAAGTAGCGCCGGGGCGGGTTCGCCCGGCCCCGCTGGTCCCACTGCCCCTGATCTCAGTTCCCTTTGAACGCATTGCTGTGGACATATTGGGTCCATTGAGCCAGTCTGCCTCTGGATATACGCACATTTTGGTAGTGGTGGACTACGCGACCAGATATCCAGAGGCAGTACCATTGAGATCCACTGGTGCCGCAGCAATTGCAAAAGAGTTAGTAACCATTATATCGAGAGTAGGGATTCCAAAAGAAATCCTCACTGATCACGGAACGAACTTCATGTCAAAATGTTTGAAAGTGTTATACAAATTATTGCAAATTAAGTCGATCCGAACCTCCGTTTATCACCCGCAGACGGACGGTTTGGTGTAAGGTTTTAATCAGACCTTGAAACAGATGCTGAAGCGGTTTGTCAACCAAGAGCAAAAACATTGGGCTAAACTCCTCCCTTACCTAATGTTTGCAGTGAGAGAGGTGCCTCAGAGTTTGACCAGGTTTTCTCCCTTTGAGCTGCTGTATGGGAGGCAACCACGAGGTATCCTTGATCTTGTGAAAGAAGGGTGGGAGGAGAAAACAAAAACCTCTAAAAACATAGTCAAATATGTAATTATGTTAAGAGACCGCCTAGCATTGGTTGGTCGTTGGTCGGCACAGGAGAACCTAAAACTAGCTCAGCATCGCCAGGAGCAACAGAACAATAAACAAGCACGTATTCGGACTTTGCGGCCAGGTGATAAAGTACTGTTGATACTTCCCACATTGGAATCTAAGTTGTATGCTAAGTGGCAGGGGCCATATGAGGTGGTTCGGGAAATTGGTAAAATAAATTATGAAATTAGACAACCCGATCGCCGAAATAAAACCGAAATTTATCATATCAATTTGCTAAAACCCTGGAATGAAAGGGAGGCCCTATTTGTAGCTGGTGACAGTTTGGAAGAGGATTTTGGTCCCACTGTCAATCCACCAGCTACAACTCGTATTCCAATGGGGGAACAGTTACTTACGGATCAGAAACAGGAGCTCTACCAGTTCGTGGAAAGGTTTAATGATGTTTTCTCTGACTTGCCCGGCAGAACTAATGTTATTTCTCATGCCATTATTACTCCACCAGGGGTCAGGGTCCAGGAGAGACCGTACCGGATCCCAGAGAGTCGCAGGGTTCCTGTTCGCAAGGAGGTGGAGGATATGCTCGAGCTTGGAGTCATTGTACCTTCCCGGAGCGAGTGGTGCAGTCCTATCGTGATAGTGGGCAAGAAGGACGGCTCTACTCGGTTCTGCGTGGACTTTCGAAAGGTTAATGCCATCTCTGAGTTCGATGCATATCCAATGCCCCGGGTGGATGAGCTCCTTGACCGACTGGGTAAGACGCAGTTGATTTCGACCTTGGACCTGACGAAGGGATACTGGCAGATTCCACTGACTCAGAGCTCAAGAGAGAAAACTGCTTTCTCTACCCCAGATGGCTTGTTCCATTTCCAGACCATGCCCTTCGGGTTGCGTAGAGATCCTGCCATCTTTCAGAAACTGATGGACCAGGTCTTAGCTCCCAATCATCAGTATGCCGCCGCGTACATTGAGGATGTGGTGATTTTTAGCTCCACCTGGAAGGAGCATATTGTTAGAATTTCAGCCGTCCTCCAGTCTCTGAGGGAGGCGGGGCTAGCAGCCAAGCTGGGCAAGTGTGTATTTGGCAAACAGGAGACCCAATATCTTGGCTACATTATGGGTACTGGCCGGGTGAGGCCGATCGCCTCCAAAGTCCAGGCGCTGGTGGAGACGGCAATCCCGAGAACCAAGTCACAGGTGAGATCATTACTGGGGCTAGCCGGCTATTACCGCCGATTTATCCCCGAGTATGCCACCATAGTTAACCCCCTGGTAGATCTCACCCGAAAGGCTGCTCCAAAAATAGTTAAATGGACAGGGCAGTGTCAGGAAGCATTTGATTTGATTAAGAAGTGACTCTGTCAAGCTCCCAATCTGATTTCACCAGATTTCAGCAAAGAGTTCATCCTGCAGACCGATGCCTCCTACATTGTTCTGGGGGCGGTCCTGTCCCAACAAGTTGAAGGGGTAGAACACCCTATTATTTACCTGAGCAAAAAAATGGCTCCTAGGGAGATTAACTACTCCGTCATTGAGAAGGAGTGTTTAGCCATCAAATGGGCTACTCACGCTCTTCGCTATTACTTGTTGGGCTGTTTTTTCTCTCTTATCACTGATCATGCTCCTTTAAGGTGGTTGCATACGATGAAGGACAACAACGCTCGGATAACTCGGTGGTATCTGGTGCTGCAACCCTTCCACTATAGTGAAACATTGTGCGGGTAAGGAGCATCAAAATGCAGATTTTGACTATTCCATTGTGGCCAGCTGCGGGGCAGCCCTCTATTGGAGAAACCATGGTGACGTGCTGACTGCAGGGAGGAGTTTGCTGGGTACAAAGGGGAAGCAGCTACGTCAAAACCTCCCCTTGCGCTGAGAAACTAAATCGACCGGCCGGAGCTGGTGTTTTTGTTTTCTATTTTGTATTACGTGTTTGTTTGTGTTTGTCGTTAGAGGAGCAGGAGGATGGGAGGCTGTAGCCGCGGAGCCAGCACGTACCCCAGAGCACGCCCTCACCACAGAGCTCAACACAGCACAGAGGACGCACCACGATCCCCGAAGGAGAAGAGCACAGTTTCGTGCACGGAGGATTGTGGTTTAAGGAGTGTCTTTTGTTTACCTTTTTTTTGTCGGGACTTGTTGCTGTTTTACCCCAATATCATCGCTGATAGCAGGGTATATTATTATTTTTCATTTGGATTATTTTTGTGATATTTTTGTTAATTATTAAAAAGGATTATTCTTTGGGAGACAACAGTCTGGACATTTCACATCTTTTGCACTGCACCATTCATCCTGTCACACTCGTTCATTGCACTTACCATGCACAACTAAGCACATCTTCACTTGTCACTGTGGCGGAGTGTCCCGCCCCTATTATTATTATTTGTATTATTGTTTGCGGTGCGGATAACAGCGCTGCGTATTTATTATTATTTATATTTAAAAACCTTGTGAGGATGCATGACTGATCAGCTACTGATTATTTAACTAGCTGACAGTCATGCATCCTTACCAAACGCATGCAGACTGTGGCCGAGGGGTAATAAGATAATTAACAGCTAGTTAACCCCTCGGCCAGAGTATAAGAACCGGCTCCGTTCTGGAGGGGTGGAGTGTACAGAGAGGAGGTACGAGGAGATAGAGAGGAGACAGAATATAACAATTGCTAAAACGTGCTGGATTAGCCAGCACGACACTTACTTGTTTGTCTGGTTATTCGTTTGGCCCTCGTGCCCTTTGGTTTCTGTTTTGTTGTTTTGTTTAAATATTTTGTTTTGTTTATTAATAAAATCAGCTGAACGCCGTTGCGTTCAGTTTCACCCGCACATCCATTGTTGTGATTCAGTTACTTCCTGGTCCGTGACGTCACCACACTTCACCACTGCGAGCCAGCCTGCCACAGTCACATAATGATGTTTATTTCCAAACTGGCACTTTCCCCGCATTGAATTAGCATTTTGTAAAGCCACAATGTGGCCATCGAAAATTGGTGTCATCACAGCCAATCTATCTTTTCTTTTAAAAAGGCACTCGCAGCAAGAGCACTTCAAAGAAAGTTATATATATATATATATATATATATATATATATATATATATATATATATATATATATATATATATATATATATATATATATATATATATATATATATATATAGGGAAAAGGCTCTTACACACCATAATGTGCTACTATATTACCTGTCTTAATCTCTGGGTCAGAATCTATGTCATATTATTGTGTAGTTTCGGCTCACTTATCTGACAGACAATAAAAAAATTTAAAAAAAAACACTAGCTCGTCAAAAAACTGAAAAACGATCTTAACATTATCCAAGTTGGAGAAATCTCTAAAAGTAATAACAACCTTCTAAAATTCATCTAGATTATTGGTATCTGGGAATTGTATTGGGTACCCACGGTGGGTCATTGATAAACATTATCTATGGCTCTCAACATTTCAAACCGTGATGTCGAGATCACAAGATGATGATCTGCTCTGTGCAGCTGCAATGATTGGTTGTGATTTACAGTAGAATACAGTTTGTGTTATTGTGACGGAGTGTCTCGCCCCTTTGTATATATTTGTTTATTATTATTATTATTATTATTATTATTATTATTATTATTATTATTATTATTATTATTATTATTAGTGTTATAATTTATGTATATATGACGGTGGAAAGCCAAGATATTATTTGTATTTTATTACTGAGTGGTAGGCTGAGCAAGGTGCTGTCCGCCATGTTATTGTTTATTTTCAAATATCTCGTGAGGATGCGTGGCTGATCAGCTACTGATTATTTAACTAGCTGACAGTCACACAGACTTAATAAACTAGTGCAGACTATGGCAGAGGGGTAATAAGATCATTAATAGCTAGTGTTAACCCCTCGGCCAGAATATAAAAGACCTGCAGTTTTGCTGAACGAGGAGTGTGTTCAGAGTGGAGAACGGTATTCGAGAGAGAAAGGAGGTCAATAAAATAAAAAGTAAACAATTGCTATTCACACTGGTTTGCACCAGCGTGGTACTTGTTTTTTGTTTTAGTTATTATTTGTTTGTTCTTTTGGCCAATGTGCCTTTTGTTTTGAAATTGTTTTTTGGTTTTGTATAAATTTTTTATTTTTCGTTTTTGTTTAATAAAGCACTGAGCTCCAAGCATCTCAGTTCTGCACCACCATTCCTTGCTGTGGTTTTATTTCCCTGGTCTGACATCAAAACAAACAAAAAAAAAACGCCCACAAGCAATATTTACAAAATAAATTCTACAAAGCCTATCAGTGCGTCTTTACTGCTTTTAGGTGACCTGTACTGTGCAGTAGGGGGTGGGACAAAATTGGTGCTGCATTGTTTTGATTTAGGTTGCGAAAATCTAGTTTTCAGCATTGGAGGTAAAATAGTGGAAATGGACAACAAAAAAAGCAAAGTATATTTCGGTTGATGATCGTTTTAAGATGTTTCCCAAAGAAACTGTACATGCAGACTGAGGTAATTGTTTTGCATATCATAATGTGTCTTTGGAGAAAATACGACTGATCGCTATTTAGCTTCAGAATCACACATTAAACAAAAGATTACCACAGAGGCTACTGAACAGAACATAAAATAAACAGCTTTCAGAAACCAAACTGGAAAGTCAGCCCAGACAAGAAGTATTCCTGTCTGCAAGTTAAATCAGTTCTAAAACGATCCACCACAGCCACCTTGCTTCAACCAGCTGCTTACTTTTTTGCAGTTGGAATTTTAGACCCGAATAGCCAAGTTTTCTTTGTTTTGACTCGGTTCTAATAAAATAAATTATTGGATGGGACAAATAGCATAACAACGAACGTGCTGCATACATTGCCTTTATTAAAGTATGCCAGATGCCCTTGTGTAACCGAGTTTTTGGGCTGTTTCTAATCGATTTCCACATCTGTATAACTTGGCAAAGCTTTGCCTTCGAACCAATTCAGTGGATGCAGAACGTGCAGTCTCAATGTATAGGCAAGTCAACTGCTGGGGGATGTTGCATGCTTGCCTTTATTAACAAATGACAGCACTCTGTTTTAGTAAGGAAGCAAGTACCACTATTTTTAGGCTTTATCGTGTTCTGAAATACTGTCTACTTAGGTTTATTTAATGTTTAAACAGGTCCGCGAAATCCTAATTTTATTCCGCAACATACCCGTGAAAAATACGTAAATTTACCTCAATTTAAGTAGACCCCTACTTATCATTATAGCACAGTGGAAAATAGGTCCAGTACCTTTTTAGTCAAGGTGAATTTACTTAATGAAGAAAAATCCCTTGAAGAAAACAAGTAGTACTTGAAATAATAATACAATTATTATAGTAAAAGCAATAACAGTGGCAGAGGAACACAAAGAAGAGCCCTGTGCAGGACTTTATTGTAGGCCTCCCCAAACTTTAATATAATACTTGTTTATAAAAATAAAACATGCCAAGTCAAGTTGTAGAAATCTTCTCACATAGAAGATTACAGCTGTTACAGCTTCTGCCTAACCCACAGAATGAGTCGTGCAGCGCACAGAATATAAAAGACTGTGCTGAACAGAACCCCAAAACCTTCCATGAAGTTTGAAGAAGAGGCACAGACAAAACATGAAACAGAACCAGCCTCCATGCAAAGACAGTTGCAGGGAAAGAAACAAATGTTAGGAAGCTTATTTTAATGTAATATTTTTTTAAACATGATTAAGAGAATAGCAGTACCTCTTGAAACAAGACAGGCTAAAAGCTTAATTACAGGCATCGGTAGTTACAATGATACAAAGGTTGTAACATCTGCAAATATAAATGTGAAGGATATTATCACAATTAAATATTTTTTCCTATACTTTCAGACCCCTCCTGAGTGGGCCCCTGTACAGTTGCACTGGCTACTCCAGCTATTCCTCCACCACTGACCAATAACAACAAAAGGAACGCACCACACAATGACGTTACACAGTAACTGTATACTATAATGGTAAGTACATCTGCTAATGTTCAATACAGTACTACTCGTCCCTGCAGTCTCACACAAAACCCCTCAGTACAAAACCCCCTAATGTAATATCTTTCCACTTGGTTTCTTTTTCATTTCATCTGAACCTCATAATAACCAATACAGACTCAGAAATAAACGCTTTTGAAATCCCAGTGGAATCAATAAAAATGACTTTAGCAAAACAACACCACAATTATGTATTTCAGAGACCCCAGTCTGTGATGATACCGCATTTTAATTCACTGAAAGACGATTTGTAAAACCGCTCCATTTATTTCCATTCCTCCTGGATTTCTTGCAGGGTTCTCATGCTATGATACGCTATAATTTCAGTTTTTTACAAAACAGAGTTTGATTGGCAATGTACAGAATAAGCATTATTCTAGCAGAAAACATATTATTTATTAATGTCTCTGATGAAACCACTCACTCGTTAAATGTTCATTAAAAAATCTCTTTATCAATCCTGCACTTTGTCGTGGTTGACTCAACCTATACAGCATTGTGAGAGGGTAGTGGGTGGAGCTTAGGGAAGGACCAGAAAAGACAGCACACAGGAGGCGGAAGTGACGTTCAGTCCTGGAGTCCAGTACCAACAATGGTATCTGGGCAGGATTTTATTTAAACACACAACGAAAATAAATAATCCAGTATTGCAGAAAATAAAATAAAAAGCTACCTGGAATACCAGCAATGGTAAACTCAGGTTTTAAATAAAAAGAGTAAACAAAAACGTTGCGATTACAAAAAAAAACAACAACAAAGAAAGCACAAGGTTTCTCCGTGCTGCTGCAGTGGGTTTCCTCTCACTGCCCCTCAGGTCCCTTCACCGAGGTAATCCACCAGGTTTTCACAAGGCTTCAGTATTCTGTGGATTACAGCAGGAGACCGAATGGCAAAACGCTGCCTAAATACTGCTGAGTCCTGCCCCTGTAACCAGCGCACTGCCTCACACTAGCCAATCAGCAAGCACAGCACAGCTGATTGCAATGATGGGACTCGGCGGCCTCATGGATCCGCATCAGGCCAAGATGGCCGTCTGACCCGGAACTTCCTGTCTGGTCAGAGTTCAGCCTCCTGACCCAATCACGGTCAGCCCTACACAGCGCTGCCAGTGGTCGGGAGGGCGAATTACAACAGGGACTCCTACTACTCCTGTCACAAGCATACATATATAATAGCAATGTCACTTGTCAATGACACATTTCAGCACAAGTTTACAATTACTGGAGCTTGTCCTGTTAATTTCACACACTAGGTACTGGTAAGTAAATTATATTGTAAAATCCTGTTCTGGATTTTTCAATCGAGTCCTAACAACAAGACAACAAGGCTGAGGGCTAGTTGAATCAGATCTATAGGAAAAGCCTTGATCCACACGAATATGGCATATCCCTCAGTGAAAAATTATAACGAAAATGTATCGACTTGCTGCTACAAATACATAGGCCCCAATTTGTTTGATTTTAGGAAAAGGAGTTTTAGGAAAATTCAACCCCTTGTGTGTATTTTATTTATGTGTATATTATTATTATTATTATTATTATTATTATTATTATTATTATTATTACATATATATATATATATATATATATATATATATATATATATATATATATATATATATATATATATATAATATTGTGTTTGTGTATCTTGTGGGAATGTGGCTGGAGCCTTAATAAGGTAATTGTTTAACAGGTAATTAAGGCTCCAGCCACAGTATAAAAGACCCACTCTGGACTCAGAGCAGCGGAGAGAGTTTAGAGGAGAAAGAGCAAATGCTACTCAGAAGTTAACAAACGTACTCGTCTTGTAAAGATTTCATTTGTTAGTGTTTATCTTATTTTTGGCCAATATGCCCTTTTGATTTGGTGTCAGTATTGTGCTTTGTTTAAACTGTTTGTTTTTGTTTGATTAATATAAAGCTGAGCACCGTAGTGCCTCAGTTTAGCCTGTATGTTTTGTGTTTGGATTTCATTTCCTGCTCTGATGTCACCACTGTTACAAAAAAAATACAAAATAAAATGTCATTTCCATGCGTGAAGATGTCATGATTTTCCCCCAGTTTATTGAATTGGCCAGTTCTCCCTTCAGCCTGGACCGCTCTGCTGCCTGGTATTTCAGGCAGGACAATCTTGCATAAAATAACCACCTTTAATATAACACAAAATCTTACAGATTTCCAAAAAACATTGAACTCAAACAATGGTTGAAGAAAAATAAGTAGAGTAAAAATAGTTGGAGCACAGCCTTATCCTTCAGAGCATCCCATAATAGATCTATCCGACATGTTCACTCCGAAGAGCAAATAACATGGCAGAGAAGCATCCCCCTAAAGGAGAGGCTAAGAGATTCGGAGAATCCCTAGTTGCTAAAAAGCTGGTGGGCTGTGTGCATCCTGGTGAACAACAAACAAGTTGTTCAAAACAAAAATAAAAATATATGTAAATACATATATAATTATGGCCACCTACACCACCTCACACATTTTGTTGAATGCGCAAAAAAAAACTAAATTGAATACAAATAGTGAACTCCCCCCAAAAAAATCACATAATGTGATATAGTGACCAAAGGTAAACAGAGGGAAGAAAAAAAAAAACCTATAAAGAAAAAAAATCTCCGGGGGTCCTAGACCTTCGTCCGCCTCCCCTCCAGGTCTAAAAAAAAAAAGCATGCACACAGTATAATTATACTTGTTACTAATAGGTGGCCTCATATAGCAAAATGCAGTTTATGGTTGCAGCTCCAATCCTGAAAGAATGGCACGAATAGTTTGGGGAAGAAAGGCCGCCTACAAGGAGATCTGGAGACTGGCAGGTTCTATGTAGTTAGTATTTTTGACAGAAGTTTGTGATAATTGTAATGGGTTTATGTTTTTTAATAATCAGTTTTATTAAAAACATAACAGTACTCCCTGGAACTTAATCCTTTATATTTGTATTTGGTTCATCGGTTCCAAAACAGGAACCGGGTACCTGATTTCAAAGGAACCGGTTCACACATCTCTATCTATGACTAAGCTGAAACAATTCTGGGAAAGTTACTTTTTGCACAAGCAAGGTTTCGCAGTCCTGAACTTGATATCATGCATTTCAAGGAGAAGTAACGATATGACTAATTGCCATTCCTACCATTGTGAATTTTGAGCATGAAGTTTACAGGAACATGGAACGTTTGGCAGCAGAGTGACTGGGGTGAAACTTTGCTGAAAAATAAGATGGATGTGGTTTTATACAATTCCTGTCAGGAGTTTTCCTGCCGAATCCTGGAACTGGTCTACGATTGGAGAGTCGAATCCATAATGCGAAGGTAAGGGACAACATTAATATGACTGGCGGGGATACATAACTAAACAAACGATGAACAGTAATTCAAAAGCTCAGCAGGACTGAGTTTGTGAAGTAGTTTCGGGTGAGATGTAACTGTAAGTGACTCTGCACACCCTAGTCTCTGTAAGTCGCCTTGGATAAAGGTGTCTGCTAAATAAACAAATAATAATAAATAATAATAATATACCTTATAGGTTGATGGGAACTTGCTTGTAATTGGCCTCTACATTGTCCAATGAATGTACTAGGCTCTTGTATTAATGATACTATAGATTTCCTGCCTGAAAACCTTGCAAGCTTTATATTCTTGGCCTGACCTCGATGCTCGTACTAGATAATGGCCTGCTGTCAGGTTATTTCAACTGTTTTCTGTCTCTTCCTATAAGGTCAGTGTTTTCTTACTAACATCCACTATCTTTATTTGCCCCTAAATGAATAGAGAGCGATGGGGTTTCTCCTTTGTTAATCACTCAAGCCCTTTTGATAATATAATCTTTGATCCATTTCAACATCTGGGATACCTGTTACAAAGCCTACAGTGCAAAACAGTAAACAACATTGATAATATAATCTTTGATCTGATTCAACGTCTGGGATATCTGTTACAAAGCCTACAGTGCAAAACAGTAAACAAAATTTATGACATTATTTTGTCAGAAACAACATCTTCAGTGCAGTTACTGATTTAATAATTATACTAAACATTGACTTGGAAGCCATATGAATTATGTTTTTTCAATTTTATTTGCATGAGCAACACATTAAAATTATGCTGTAGTTTAATTTAAGCAGTGTCATTATTTCTGTTTACAGTTGTTTACAGTCCATTAGCATCTCAAAGATATTGATTCGCCTGGTACTTAATAAATATACATTATAACACAATACATCATAGACTGGGTAGTGAACATTCCATTAAATTAAAGTTCCAGTGATTTAAATAAAAAAAATTCCCAGGAAAGCTCCCATCTCTACAGTAATTCCCATAAAAAAAAATAATATTGAAGAAATTAAATTTAAAAGTAATTAATACAATATATACTTGTGGCAAAGTGGTGCGTGATGAGTGGCAAATAACATACATAAGAAGCTATTGTTAATCCCAAAGCAGTCCATGTTTATTAAAGCAGGTTAATCCACAAAATAAATAGATCTACCCTATGTTAGAGGGGAATTCAAAACACGGCGGGTTTGCAGTCCCAAACACAAATACACTCCAATAGCCACAATCCTCTGTGCACGAAACTGTGTTCTGTGATCGTGGTCTGAGTGTCCATGCTTCGCTTCGCTGGGCTGTGCAGTGATGATACAGGCTCCGGATGTACTGTATGTCTCATTTCAGCGTAAGGGGCTGTACTCACGCAGCTGCATCCCCTTTGTACCACCAAACTCCTCCCTCAATCAGCCCATTGCCATGGTTTATCCAATCGCTGCCTGACTCGTATTTGATCGCAATGGACTGTCTGTACTTGTTGATTATGCTTCAGATATCACACCTTGAAAATCAAGTTTTGCGAGCTATTTCACTCAATGTTTTTCCTTCTTTATGCAAGTCAACGTTGTTATAACAGTAGAAAACACTAGTGGAGGCTTTGAGTAAATTGTTGATGCTCATAATGCATCAGAGTTGAAAAATGCAACATGTCTAAGACATTTGCACAGCAGTGTATATATTAAAGTACTGGTAGTGTCAATTAAAATATCTGTCAAGTTGTTTATAATACAAGTTTCCGGGGTGCATTAGTATGTTATTTGTATAACATACTATATATTGTTCAATTCATATTCCTGTGTCACGTTATTGCTGCATGCACTAGAGACTGACTCCAGGGAGGTGTCCTCTCCTGGTTTTGCTCCAACATCCATTCAGCCTGGGAGCTGCCATGGAGTGCCCAGGACTCTACTGCAGTCTCACTGCTGTTCACAATGTACCTGCTGTCACATCATCCTGCTCTGCATTCCCATGTGCCAGCTCATAGAACTCACATTACTGAGGACTCTACCGCAGGCTTGATGCTGTTCACAATGTACCTGCTGTCACATCATCCTGCTGTGCATTCCCATGTGCCAGCTCATAGAACTCACGTTACTGAGGACTCTACTGCAGGCTTGATGCTGTTCACAATGTACCTGCTGTCACATCATCCTGCTGTGCATTCCCATGTGCCAGCTCATAGAACTCACATTACTGAGGACTCTACTGCAGGCTCGATGCTGTTCACAATGTACCTGCTGTCACATCATCCTGCTGTGCATTCCCATGTGCCAGCTCATAGAACTCACATTACTGAGGACTCTACCGCAGGCTTGATGCTGTTCACAATGTACCTGCTGTCACATCATCCTGCTGTGCATTCCCATGTGCCAGCTCATAGAACTCACGTTACTGAGGACTCTACCGCAGGCTTGATGCTGTTCACAATGTACCTGCTGTCACATCGTCCTGCTGTGCATTCCCATGTGCCAGCTCATAGAACTCACATTACTGAGCTGGAAGGGCTGAGGCCTCATACATCTGAATGTCTAAATGATTGTGTTGCTGTCGATTTGGCCCCTCCCTTGTCCCCAGTGTTCCCCAGTGCGGTGGTGCTACAGTACTCGTTGCTGATCTGTAGTGTAGTGGACACCTCCCACCGCCTCACCCCCTTGTTACACTCTGGTTGATTCAGGGTTTTGTTTATTGCCGTTACTTTGTATTTCTTGCACTACTACAGTTCAGTGAGTTGAATGCTTGTCTAAAAAGTTTATTTTAGTGCTCCTATAAATCTTATGATTGCCCTTATGAGCATTTTCTGTGGAATTCTATAGAATTCTATAGAGATTTGCAAAATATCTATAGAATTCTATAGAAAATTGTGAAAGCTCTATAGAGAATTCTGGAATCTGTAAGCAAAAGCCTTGTATGATATTGAAGTGTTGGCGGAATAGGGCATAGTTATTTATTTTTATTTTGGGGGGGGTGTATTGAGAGGGAAAAATAACATAGTACATTCTAGATCAGATCAACAAAAATGCAAGACAAATTTCAGTTAACTTTATTTTTAAGTTCAAAAACAAGCATTTTTTAAAATTAAAAACCCCACATTAAACCACAGGCATGCCATTATCTGTAGATATCTATTGACTCTGTGTTAAATACGTTGTATTGTGTAAGACCTGTGATTCACAGGAAGAACAATTAGAACGTGAGGAAGGGTGGTGGGTAGTTCACTGACACACAGGAGACACAAAGGTGATTTGGGAACACCGCACAGGTGCCCAGTTTTATTATGGGAGCGTAATTTCTTTTCAGCCCGCAGAGGGCGCTGTTGTCTGTGGTCTGTCTTACCAGCGATGGTACAGACAGAGCCACAACTATACCGGGAGCGGTACAGAGTACAGGTGCTCAAACACAGGAATAATCAAAAGGTGAAAGGAACAGGGAAAATAAAGCACAATAAACAAAACTACAAAATAAGAGGTGCTGTGCTCGGCAGCTTTCCCCAACCGTCGCTACCCGCACGGCCCGGGTCTCCGTCCTACACTAGCTGCTCCCTCAGCCTGCTATACAAATACTTAAGGGGTCTGCCCACGGTTTCCCCCGCTACCACTATTTTTCTTTTGGGTTTCTTTTTCGTTGGGATTTCTTTCCCAGTCCTGGACCAGAGCTTCCGCACGTTCAGCACGTCTTAGAAGGGCAGACCTGAGGGAACAACAGAATATTATTTTATAGGGCCAGCAATCCCCCAAAGACCCGCCTCTCAGCCACTCAGAGAGAAGGAAAGCCCGCACACCCACTCTCTCACCTCTCTGTGTCACTGCCATGACTGACATGCGAATATTGACGGGCTGCTGCCCTCTTCCTGCAGCACCGAACACATCAGAAGAGTCAGTACAGGTCTCCCCTGTTACATATCCTCCCCTCAGAATGGCACCACCGGTCCATTCGAAAATCCTACATCCCCATGCCTTCCCGAGAGAAAAAATCTGCGTTTTGATGCAGCTTTCCTGCTCGGTGGACAACCCTGAAGGCATAGGGCTGCAGGGCCAAGTACCACCGCGTGATTTTGGCATTGCTATCCTTCATCCGGTGAAGCCATGCTAAGGGGGCATGATCTGTAACCAGGGTGAAGTGTCGCCCCAGGAGGTAGTACCGGAGTGACTCGACTGCCCATTTTACTGCGAGACACTCCTTCTCGATGGTACTATAGTTCTTTTCACGGGGAAGGAGCTTCCTGCTGATGTACAGGACTGGGTGCTCACTTCCCCGCACCTCCTGAGACAACACTGCCCCGAGACCTGTCTCTGACGCATCCGTCTGCAGGGTGAACCTCTTACCGAAATCCGGACTGCATAGCACTGGCTTACTACACAGTCTACGCTTCAGAGCGAGAAAGGCTGTCTGGCACGGCTCCGTCCACTGAACCGTATTTGGGGCAGCCTTCCTGGTGAGGTCTGTCAAGGGAGTAGCAAGCGTGGCAAAGCTCGGGATGAACTTCCTGTAATAGCCCGCTAGTCCCAAGAAAGAGCGCACCTGGGTTTTGGTTGTAGGGACCGGCCAGTCAGCCAAGGCTTTCCCCTTAGCAATCAGTGGTCTGATCTGGCCACCCCCTACTCGATACCCCAAATACTCAGACTCACTCTTCCCAATGGCACATTTCTTTGGGTTAGCAGTGAGCCCAGCCTCCCGCAAGGATTGCAATACCGCCGCTACCTTACACAGATGACTCGGCCAATCCTCACTGTGGATAACCACGTCATCTATGTAAGCAGCAGCGTACTGCTGATGGGGTTGCAAAACACAATCCATCATCCGCTGGAAAGTGGCTGGTGCTCCGTGCAACCCAAAGGGCATGGTCCTAAATTGGTACAACCCAAAGGGAGTTGAAAACGCCGTCCTCTCTCTGGATTCTGGGGTCAGGGGTATCTGCCAGTACCCCTTCGTTAAATCCAGTGTCGTCATAAAATGAGCCGTGCCCAGACGCTCCAGCAACTCATCTACCCGGGGCATGGGATAAGCGTCAAACCTCGATTTCTCATTAACTCGCCTGAAGTCAATGCAAAATCGAGTGGACCCGTCTGGCTTATCCACTAAAACAACCGGACTGTTCCAGTCACTTTGGGACTCTTCTATTACCCCCAGTCGAAACATTTCATCAATTTCCGTCTTTATTACCTGTCTTTTGCATTCAGGTATACGGTATGGGCACTGACGAACTGGCGCCCCCGGCTCAATGTCAATGTGATGATGGGCTACTCGAGTCTGCCCCGGGACGGTAGAAAACACATCAGGAAATTCCATCACCAGAGCTCGAGCCTGACCCTTCTGTGCTGGTGTCAGATTCTTCGCAATCTGTACCTCCCCTTCTCTCCCCAGCACAGAAAGATCAGGTCCCAGATCTGGGACGTGATCTGCTTGCGCCACTACCAATGCCTCCGGTTGCAGCCAGGGCTTCAAGAGGTTTATATGATAAATGTGTTTCTCTCTCCGTCGCTCCGGCTGGCAGATCTCATAGTCCACCTTCCCAACCCGGCGTGTAACCTCAAAGGGTCCTTGCCACTTAGCCAGAAGTTTCGACTCAGAACTGGGTAATAATAGAAGTACTTTATCCCCTGGCTGAAATGTGCGTAACCGGGCTCCTCTGTTGTACTGTGTCTCCTGTCTGTGCTGAGCCTGCTGCAAGTTGTCATGTGCCCATTTTCCTACAGACTCAAGACGTTTGCGCAGGTCCAACACATACCGGACTGTATTGGTCGAATTATCCTGCTGTTCCTCCCACATCTCTCTGACCAGATCGAGCACACCCCGGGGTCTTCGCCCATACAACAGCTCGAATGGCGAAAAGCCCGTGGAAGCCTGGGGTACCTCTCTGATAGCAAAGAGAAGGGGAGGAATCAGCTGGTCCCAGTAACGCACATCACTACGAATAAATCTGCGTAACATGTTCTTAAGGGTCTTATTAAAGCGCTCCACAGGACCATCGGTCTGAGGATGAAACACCGAGGTCCTAATGGTCTTAATCCCCAAAAGTTTACATGTTCCGCGGACTAGCCGGGACATAAAGTTGGGGCCTTGGTCGGTCAGTATCTCCCTGGGGATCCCCACCCAGGAGGAAACCTTCACGAGCTCGTTGGCAACAGACTTAGTGGACATAGATCAGAGGGGAATGGCCTCTGGATTACGCGTTGCGTAATCCAAAATAACCAATAGGTGTGTGTATCCCGCCGCACTCCTTTCCAATGGCCCCACTATGTCCATCCCAATACGCTCAAACTGAGCTTCCACTAGGGGCAACGGCACCAGTGGTGCTCGTGGGACGGCTCTAGGGCTAGCTTTCTGACACTCCCCACACCGTTCACAAAACTGTCTGACATCACCATCCAACCCCAGCCAATAGAACCGTGTCACAAGCCTCGCTTTGGTTTTGTCCCTTCCTAAATGACCAGACAGGGGAATAGCGTGAGCAAGCTGCAGCAAATCCTCCTTAAAGGGCTGAAGAATGAGCAACTAATGACGCACCTCCCCCGTCTGGGGTAATTTTTCAACACGGTACAGAAGGTCTCGATTAATTTCAAAGTGAGGGTACGTGGCGGCGCGTCTGGGCTCGACCACACGACCATTAACCACCGCTGCTTGGTCAAAGAGCCTGCCCAGCACGTTGTCACGCCCTGGCTCGAGTCGGAAGTCACGGGAACGAGCTAAAAAATCAGCTCCCATGGCTTCCAGCTCGGGGTCGGGTCGGTCCGGAGCGGAGGCAGCCAAGCCAGACCCCTGTGCTGGCTCCGCAGCCTCCCCCCCGACTCTTCACCAACCGTCCCCACCTGAAACCTCTCGGACTCCTTCCATTGCCAACCCTCATTCTTCGCGGCCCGACGTTCCCGTTTAGTTTTTCGGGGTCTAAATCTATGGCAAAACCAAGTCGGGTCACGGAAGGGGAAGATTTCTCCAATTACTTCCTCCTTCTTTGCCAATAGGGAAGACGGGGCTGTCAGAGCAGTTAACCAATCCTAAAACTGCCCACAGTCCCGACCCAGAACTACTGGTACTGGCAATCGAGGACACAATCCTACATGCACCTGCGTCACCTGCTGGCCAATAGATTTACACTGATCTTGGGATAGGGCGTACATCCCCATGAATACATTTAATATGCACCTGTCCCAATAACTGTTTATGCCCTGGTGAGATTAGGCTATCCTGTATTAGGGACTGACCACACCCTGAATCCAGGAGTGCCTGGGTTTTTGTACCATCCACTGTCACAGGAATAACAAAACCCGTCTGCTGAAGTGACTGAGGTAATTGAACAGGCTTACCTGGTCGGCTGAGGTCACACTCCATCACGGGGCAATCCCGCGCGAGGTGGCCCACCTCCTGGCACGTCCAACACCGCAGTGGGCTAGTTTCCCGCCCCGGAGCCTCGGCAAGAGGTGGAAACACTGGAGCCATCAAAGGGGCTCGACGGTAAGGAAGCCGTGCAAGACCCCAGTCCGACACCGCAGCAGCCCGTGGGGACCCCGCTGCCCGAGGTTCCCGGGCCGGGAGCTCTCACCGCCCCCCCCGTCCAAAACCTTGTACACCCCTTCCCCCTAGTCCCTTCGCCCTATCCGGGGCCGGTGGTGCGGATGATCCCATCGTGCTTCGCCCAGGCAGCCTGGCTGGCGTTGGTTCGGCTGCCTGGTACTGCTCTGCCAATGCGACCGCCCAATCCAGGGTGGCGGGTGCCTGTTGCTGTATCCACAGCCGTGGTTCCGGTGCTAAACACTCCAGAAACTGCTCCACAACGATAATTTCCACCAGCCTGGCTTTCGTGGTCGCATCCGGGTTTAACCAACCCATGGCGTACTCGTTCAGGCGATGGGCAATGGTTCTGGGATGCTCCTCGGGCGAGAAGCGTGCCTCCCGAAACTTCCTCCGATATCCCTCCGGTGTGGCCCCCACGCGATTCAGGATGGTGGCTTTTAACGTGGGGTAGTCCATCATCCGGTCGGGAGACAGCGTGGTCTGTCTTACCAGTGATGGTACAGACAGAGCCACAACTATACCGGGAGCGGTACAGAGTACAGGTGCTCAAACACAGGAATAATCAAAAGGCGAAAGGAACAGGAAAAATAAAGCACAATAAACAAAACTACAAAATAAAAGGTGCTGCGCTCGGCAGCTTTTCCCAACCGTCGCTACCCGCACGGCCCAGGTCTCCGTCCTACACTAGTTAAGATCTTCTTAAGATTGTTCTTAAGTTCAATTCTTCAGTTTTTCTTACAATCTTCCTAAATTTTTTCTTAAGTACTTCTTAAATATTGTCTTAAGAAAAAAGAAACCCAGACAACAAGTAAACACTGGTAAAAATGCATTTGAAATGTATTGTGATTTAGCTATAAATACATCACAGTGTACATATTCGTGTATTTATTTAAATCCGGATAGCTACATTTTACATATCGGATTGCTAAAATAAATAAATACACCACGCAAATGAAACAGTTCAACCAAGCAATTTATTTTGATCATGTAGCTATACATTTGGCCAAATCTAAACAGAAATAAAGCAACAATAAAATGTATATACCAATAATCGTCTGTGACTGACTTTTAACTAGAAAGAGATTCTGCGGTTCGTGTTCTTGTAACTCAACTTAATAGAAACAGTTAAAAAAAGTTACCGCAGCCCAAATCCCTGTAGCAGCACGGATCTCTATGTTTTATGACTGAAAACCATGGAAAACCCTGCTTCTACTTGGGGATGCTTCTACTTGAGGATGCTTCTACTTGAGGATGCTTCTACTTGAGGATGCTTCTGCTTGGGGATGCTTCTGCTTGGGGATGCTTCTGCTTGAGGATGCTTCTGTTTGGGGATGCTTCTACTTGAGGATGCTTCTACTTGAGGATGCTTCTACTTGAGGATGCTTCTACTTGAGGATGCTTCTACTTAGGGATGCTTCTACTTGAGGATGCTTCTACTTGGGGATGCTTCTACTTGAGGATGCTTCTACTTGGAGATGCTTCTCCTTGGGGATGCCTCTAAGGTCTGTGCCTCTGGTCCTCTGTGTTTTGCAAAATCTTTGCTCTGAGGAGAATAATTATTTCTGTATCCTGCGTCTGATTTTAAAGGGGCAACGAACCGTGGAGAGGTGTGATTCTATTACATATGGTGGCAGCAAGTGTGGGTGCCCCTAGAGACCCAGAAATAGACATCGATTTAAAAGGGTTGATCGAACAGAACCCTCAATTTCATCGAACAGATCAACCGGAACACCTTTGCTCAACAAGAGCAAAGCAGGAAGTGGAGGCAAGAGTTGGGGCTGCCAGATCCGGAGCCGACGGAGCTAGATCTGCTACTCCAAAAGTGGCAGCAAGCGAGAGGAGCCCCGCTGACTCCAGGCCCAGAGGGGAGGAGCTGCCGCTCCCAGAGCCCAGAGGGGAGGAGCTGCCGCTCCCAGAGCCCAGAGGGGAGGAGCTGCCACTCCCAGAGCCCAGAGGGGAGGAGCCGCTGCTTCCAGAGCCCAGAGGAGAGGAGCCGCCGCTTCCAGGGCCCAGAGGGGAGGAGCCGCCGCTTCCAGAGCCCAGAGGGGAGGAACTGCCACTTCCAGAGCCCAGAGGGGAGGAGCCGCTGCTCCCAGAGCCCAGAGGGGAGGAGCCACCGCTGCCAGAGCCACCGGTGGAAGTCAAGGGGGAGGACGTGCCGCCACTCCTGCAAGCCAGTCTGGCGTTGCCTTGGGAGGTCCTGGCTCCCAGGTCGCACTACAGCCAGGCACAGTTGCTTGCCTGGTCCCTTGCTCCACTCCCCTTGGAATCCCAGACGTCGCAGCGCAAGTGGCAGAAATCACTACGCAAGGGGCAGACGCCAGTAGCGTTCCCCCTGCTGATTGCTCTGCTCCCCTTGCCTAGTGCTGGGCTCCACCTGGAATTCCAGAGGTCGCTGTGCAGGTCCACAGGTGCATGCCTCTGCCTGCCAGTCCTGGCTCCCGTTCACCGGTCTGCGCTGTGGTCGCCCTGGACAAGCCATCTGGGTCCCTCTTCGCCGGTCCTAGGTCCCTCCCTAGAAACGCCGGAGGGACCAACCCACCCTCAAGCCCGCCCGTGGAAGAGGGCGACAATTGACATTGCTGGACTTGAGTGTGGGTGGTCTTTTAAGGGTGGAGGGAGGTGGCCGTTAAATGGCAGGTGTCTTAAAAAGACATGGGGGAAGGTGTGTAACACAGCAGGGAGGGGGTTAAAATCCTCCTTGCATAAAACATGTGTGCAGGCACATGGTTGTTAGTAGTTTATTGTTTTGCTTTATTGTTTAATTAGTTTTGTTAATTGTTTTATTATTAATTATCCCCTGCACATGGTAGTTATTGTTATATTAGAACCAGGTGCAGGGTATTTAAAGAGGGCAGTCAGTTTGCTCAAGGCTGCTGTGTGAAGAGCCCGCTTGTGAGTGTGTGCAGGCGTACAAAGATAAAGGTAGTGTAAACCTGTTTAGGTTTGTTTTGAATGGTGTTTGTGTTCCAGGTAAACAGCTTAGCTGTCCTGTGTATAGGTAGGTTCCAGTGTGGTGTAGTTAGTGCTCAAAAAGAGCTAGGTGTTTGTTTTGTTTTTGTGTTTTGTTTATTTTTTTTTTTGTTATTATTAAAAAAAATAGTGCAAGAGCACTTGAAAAACCTCAATTTCTGTGTCATGGGTCTGATTTTAAAGGGGCAACGAACCGCGGAGAGGTGCGATTCTATTACAATTATTATTATTATTATTATTATTATTATTATTATTATTATTATTATTATTGTTATTATTGTTATTATTATTATTATTTATTTCTTAGCAGACGCCATTATCCAGGGTGACTTACAGTCATAAACAGATATATTTCAAGAATGTTTTATTCCTTTGGCTACCTGTGTGCATTGCACTTAGGCAAAAAAAAGAAATACGTCCTTAGGCAAATAACATTTACAAAAAAAATACTCCAAAGCGGTTAACGTTCTTGTTTACTGTTACAATTTTAAACACAGTTACAATTTTATACCAGAATAGGCACATTTTCTTTCTTTTGACTCAGTGCTGATAAAATAAAATCCTAGATGGGACAAACAACATGACAACGTGCTGTATATATGGCCTTTATTAAAGAATACCAGATGCCCTTGAGGGTAACAGAGTTTTGGGACTGTTTCTAATCGATTTCCACATCTGTAGAACTTGGCAAAGCTTTGCCTTACACTTCTAACCAATTCAGTGGATGCAGAACGTGCAGTCTCAATGTATGGGCAAGTCTTCACACCACAGAGACAGAGAATGTCGGCAGCAACTGTTGGGGGATGTTGCATGATTGCCTTTTAACAAATGACAGCACACTGTTTTAGTAAGGAAGCAAGTACCATTGTTTTTAGGATTTTATAGTGCTCTGAAATATTGTCTAATTTAATGTTTAAACAGGTCTAATTTTATCCATAACCTACCCACAAAAAATATGTAAATTTACTGCGATTTAAGTAGACCCCTAAGTATAATTAATACAAGTGCCTAGTACATTCATTGGTCAATCTACAAGCCAATTACTGGCAAGTTCCCATCAACCTGTAAGGTATATAAAACTCAGTTCTGCTGAGCTTTCGAATTACCATTTATCGTTTGTTTGGTTACGTATCCCCGCCAGTCGTAGCGATGTCATCCCTTACCTTTGTATTATGGATTCGACTCTCCAGTCATAGACCAGTTCCAGGATTCGGCTGGAAAACTCCTGACAGGAATCATCTAAAACCACATCCATCTTACAAACGCTGCAATGTTGCATTTTTCAGGAATCCTTCATTCCAGTAACTTTGTCGGCAAACATTCCTCGTTCCAGTAAACTTCATGCTCAAAATCCACAAAGGTAGGAACGTAAATGTAGTCATATTGTTACTTCTCCTCGAAATGCATGACATGGATGTTTTGAGACACTGCATAGCAGTACTCTATTGAGTTCTATTGAGGTATGTGTATGTTTTCGATAATGAATGCTGGGACGATCTTGCACCGATTCGGGACAGCTGCATTGGCGATGCTCGCACTGTCCTCTCATGGGAGAAGGGTGTCGTTATTTTCAGAATTGAGTTATTGTTATTCGTGAGAAAAATCTCAAAATCTGCAAATGGAATCCTGCTTGATAATAGGTTGTTCTGTGTTTCTGCTCACTGTTTTATGTACAGAAATGCTCACAACAATATAAACATTTCCACAATATAAACATTTCCACATTTCCACAAGGAAAGACAATTAGAGGATTTTTTTGAATATAGTGAATTTTTCGACAGTGTCATCATGCAGGGTACCTCCCAGAGCAGGGCTTGCGCTGCGGCCTGTAACGACTACCAGAGTGAACTGTAACTCCCCTCTAATCAGGGCTCTAGTGCCTAAAGGTCTCCACACACAGGACGCAATGCGACAAGCGAATGTGTCATACGACACACTGCACCACAAGAATAAAAATATAAACATGCATTTTTGATGAGACGTTCACACTGCCTGCGATGTGAAAAAAATAGGATTGGTGTCTAAGTTTGCGATAGTGTCAGCTAGGAACTGACCAATGAGGAACAGCTTCCCTTGCGTGCCTTCAGTAAACAATGGTGGAAGAAAAGATAATTCTTGCAGTATGAAAATACCTGGAGCTGCACAATAAAGGACACAAAAATGATAAAGACAAGTAATTGGCTACAGCTGGTGTGTAGGATTTGTTTACCTTTAGTGAAATAAGTATTCTAACAAGCTATTATGTAGCTATTATGTATTCTACTTAACTGTATAACTGTACTAACATATGTGTGATTTTTTTCCAGCTGATACAATCAGAGGAGAGTCACCTTTCTTATGTTCTTATCATATCGTATCAAACAGAGTAAAAAGTAAAATATATTTGTGTGTTTTTTTATTAGTCTTTATGTAATGTTGATACTTTTCTTGCTTTTGTTATTCATCATCTCTCGATGCTTTACATGACATTGATCTTAAATACATAACCTTTACAGTAAAACAAATAAAACATAAACATAACATGCAGTGGGTTTTCCAGTAGGTCATGCAGCGAGACTATATGAATGTAACATTAGATAGAGGTCGGCACTGGTACCCGAAAACTGGTTACCCATCGGGTTTTAAATTACCTGACACGACCCGGGTCCAATTTTTCTACCTGGGTATTGATTTATTAATTGAGAAAATATGCCATTGATTATTTATTTATTGTTATCAGTAAACCACAAGCGCGTACTTTGGGTGTCACTAGGACCCAGTGAAAAGGCTAGCCTGCCTGCCTTGGTTGGTGTGCAATGCATTATGGGGCGATCAAAGGTGCAAACAAAATGAAATCAGTATGAGCGAACGACAGTGCGCAGTCGCAGACTGTCATGCTACCTGAATACAGCATGGCTTGAGCTCCACTATGCGCGTGTGGCTGCGACGTCACTCAGAGAGCCTGGTACTGTTTTAAGTGCCAGTCTAGTCGTGCAGAGCTAATGCAGCATGACTTGAACATAGCACAAAGAATGGAGAGGTCCGTGCAATGAACACGCAGAAATAAATATTATATAAAGACAGGAAGACACATTTTATTTTCTAGTATTATTAGATGAGGGCACCAGTGCATACCATCTATGCTGGATGGAGTTCCTGTTGCCTCTGATGCAACTTGCAGAACTGCTTCAGTGAACTGTTGACATTTTAATTGTATAAGTAGTGCTGTTTATTTATTAAGCGCTACTTTTTAGCATGAAGGAACAAAGATGCACATTTATCCAAAGCTCTTTTTAAAAATGTCTGAAATCTGAACACAGTTATTTGAATTTAATATAAACTAAAGGATGTCAAACAGGATTCATTTTCATGTCTTAATTTAGTTCTGAAGCCTGGAAGAAGCACAGATGGCTTCCGCTAGTATCAAGAGAGGGCATTATGACAGGTGCACCGTCTGAGGGAAAAAAAAGAATGGATCATTAGTTTATTGTCAAAAAAATGTAATTCAATCATATCAAATAACAGGTGTACAGGAAGATTTTCACCTAACATATTATACTGCAAAAAGAATCAGCCAACCGTATTGTATGTTGCTGTCGCCCCTTGCAGAGTTCCCTAATGGTATACCCACTGTATATTACTGTTGCCCCTTTAAGTGACCGTGGTCCCAAGGGTTTATGGGAGCGCCACATAGTTGGCAGCAAATGGAAAGGAGAGTAGACCTGACCATGAACAAGTCTGGATGTTCGGTATCTTAATTCATATGGGAGATCATCTTTAAGTTACTTTGCCACAGTTATGGAAATATTGAAGTCAGACAACATGCTAAATCTAAGACACTAACCTTTAAAACCCTAACTGCTACACTCAGGGACGATGACTCGACTTGCCACCATGCCACGGAGGTTCATACACTTTAGATATTTTTAGAAATGTCTCCCTCATCAAAGCTTCTTTGCGTCACATCTCCTTCCCATTCGGCAGAGTTCAGTTCAGCTGCCTTGACACCCTTTCAGCATGGGGGTAGTTGTTTTGCCTCTTCTGCTGTCTCACAGTTGAATTCACACCATTATTATGCACATAAATTACAGACACATTTTCAACAGCACCTGTATCTACTGCAGATTTAGTTTAAATATACAGTACTGCTTCAGAATTACTGCAGTATCCTGCTGGTAAATCTTGGTGAACTGTTCTCTCAGTGTTATATACATTTTTTATAGCATTGATATTAGTTTTTTGAGGTGTTTATTTCTATATTGAATGATTCATTATTGTACAGTGCTTTATAAATGGAAATTGTGTGGTGTCATTATTTGCTTTTAAATTAAAAAAAATATTAAATCTTTAACTTGTGAGTTTAAAAAAATATATATTTGAAGGAAAGTCCAGAAAAAAAGACTATATAGCTATTAATATATATTTGCAACCTATTCACAAAGATTTAACTCAGGAGCTATGTGAAGAATGTTTCAATTATTTAAATGAAGTTTAACCATACTAACCATGATTGATTTCCTGGTCTCTCGTGGTATAGCAATGACTGGTTGTGTGACATCCAGCCACGGTCTATGATCTACTGTCTGACAGTAAAAATGTGTAGTTCTCTTGTGCCACACCAAGCATGGTCTAGCAGTGGTTACATGTGGTAAGTCAGCGTTCTGTGTACTAGTTGATGCAGAAAATACCTAATCAGTTTTCTGTCCTTTCAGCTGCTAAATATCCATGCATTTGATGGCAATGTTTCCACAATTCCCTAGCAGGCCCCTGAATTGGGAAGAAACAGTTGAATTGCTATATAAAATCAATGACTACTGTGTAGTTTACGGAAAGCATATACAGTATATATTTATTCATGCGTCACTTCAGTCACTATTTTGGACATGGTTTATACCCGAGTTGTCTCTGATGGATCGTTGATATGGAGGATATTTTATGCCTAAATAAATAAATAAATAAATAAATAAATAAAACAAATGTTGAAATAAATAAATATTGTAACGACCCTGAGTCTGCTGTAACGGCGTTCGGTCAACAGTTCAGTGCAGCAGGTGTTCAGGGATGTCAAAAATGGGAGAACCACCACCAATCAGGAGCTTGGCAAGTGTCCCCAGTTGCAACATTGTTGGCAGAATCAAGGGATGGAATGCTGCAACTTCAGGGGACTGAGAGTGGGAAGCCGTGTCTGCTTGGGATTGGTGGCTGGTGCACCGGGGGCGTTCCCTGGACACCAAAATAGGTAGCGGGCTGCTGTGCTGCTAGAGAGAAGAGTGAAACGAACAGGCTGGTGCTGAGAGAAACGGGCTGAGCTGAAGAGAAGAGTAAAATGAACAGGCTGGTGCTGAGAGAAACGGGCTGAGCTGAAGAGAAGAGTGAAACGAACAGGCTGGTGCTGAGAGAAACGGGCTGAGCTGAAGAGAAGAGTGAAACGAACAGGCTGGTGCTGAGAGAAACGGGCTGAGCTGAAGAGAAGAGTGAAACTAACAGGCTGGTGCTTTGGAAATCACACACAGGGGCACATATGTCATCTAATTTAACTAGCCGTGAATAAACTCAACTTTCTTGTAGTTTTCCCTGAAATCTGACATACATTGAAGAGTCCCCTGGTGGGACAGAAGCTCTGCTGATTATTGTTTTATTACAGGAATCTGTTTGTATTATTAATCAGTCCTTTAGCAGATACTTTTATCCAAAGTGACTTACAGAGACTAGGGGGTGAATTATGTATCACAACTGCTGCTGCAGAGTCACTTACGAATAGGACCTTGGAGCACAAGGAGGTTAAGTGACTTGTTCACATTTAGGGGTAGCTGTACTAAGATGGGCCAGTCACAGCCATACCGAAATTTGCATTTTCGTTACGACAATTGGCAAAGTGCACATTCTGTCGTATGTACTAAGAAAAAATGTTAATGAAGAGAGCCGCAAAAAACTAATTAAAATATTATTTGCTTCATCTTAGCAAGATCTCTAGCGAGAGTTGTGCAACATTTTTTCAAATTAAATTGCGACAGTTGAGTTGTGGTTTGCTGCAGCAGAGTGCCTGAAGGATAACGTCTATACATGCAAGGGTGCAAGAATCAAAATAACATTGTTTTTGTTAAATGTAAATGTCACCTGTACAATGCATTCTCTTCCGTCTTCATTTTACCTACTTTAATACTCTTATATATGTAAAAAATGAAAGGCATTTTAATCCCATCAGATTCTATAGTGAGGCCCCAACCTTCATCCCCAAAAAGCTTTTCATGATCATACAGTAGCCCCTCGCTAAACCGCACATGTTTGTCCGAAATAAGAAGGTGTCGGGTTTAAAAACAATACAATAAAATCACACACACATACGTTTACAGTTCTCAATGTATTTTAAATATAAATCATTGCGTTGAAATAACACCAATGTGTTTTGGGTACGCTACACATTACATTATGTAAAAATATAAATCTCTACAGTAGGCCTATACAGTATACAGTACGGTAGTAAAATCAAATGAATACCTAGCACACTTTTTTTGTACTTTAGCTGACTGATAACACAGAATACAAAATACATTGAGCACAACTGACAACACACAAGAAAAAGCAGACTAGGAAATGCCAGCAACCATTGTGACTGTTTAAAACATGCTTTCAAAACTTCTTAACAAATGGATGCATTTGTAAGTGTTGCAATTGCCCGCAGCTTTAGTACAGCTCATTACATATTTTTGCTCCCTCATTATCTCCACCTTGTTTTTATGAATTTCTGCAGGAACAAACAGAATTACATATTCATTTAAGGCTAAAGTGCAAATCAGAACTGCGGCTGCAAAGCATTAGTTAAAATGATGCTAACAGCGTTGTGTTTGTTTAGTACATTTCACGCTACACTTCCTTCTGGTTTGCATGTGGTTTGCAACGATTGCAACAGACGCAACACTTTAGTACATCTACCCCATAGTCTTTACCCCTCATAAGGACACGTTGGAAAACTGACTTTCCTAGTAACCTGGGGCCCAGCAATAAAACAACATAACTGGAGTAAATAACTAACAACTGGAGTAAATGAATGAATGAAAATGTGTATATGAACACTTTATTTTGCTTTTCCTTTACTTTTAGCCATCGTTTGGTATAATGTGTTGTTTATGCTATGCAAAATGGATAAGACGCCCAATGCGCACAGCTGTCTCCTAGCAAGTGAAGGCACCACTGTATTCTGTACGCTGTAGTTTATTCTAGGAACATGTCACCCGGGCACCAAAACGCTTCTTTCATTTGGTGTATTGACTGTGTTCCTAGCTCTTTACGTTTTTGAGTTACAGGCACTGGAACACACCTAACAATTTGCTGCGCGTCACAGCACTGGAGCACTGAATGAGGGGTTGGTAGAAAGTATTATGGTGCCTGAGATATTCACGCGAGAAGGTGGGCCCACCGATACACTACACCTGGGCTCCATACAGACCAGAGATGGAGTCTCGAGACCTGGTCTTGGTCTCGAGATCACATTTTGAGGTCTTGGTCTCGATCTCGACTCGTCTGGTCTTGGTCTTGATCTCGATCTCGGCTTGTCTGGTCTTGGTCTTGATCTCGGTCTCGGCACGTCTGGTCTTGATCTCGATTGTGGCACGTCTGGTCTTGATTTTGATCTCGGCATGTCTGGTCTTGGTCTTGATCTCGATCTCGGCACGTCTGGTCTTGGTCTAAATCTCGATCTCAGCACGTCTGGTCTTGATCTTGGTCTCGATCTCAGCACGTCTGGTCTTGATCTCGATCTCAGGCACGTCTGGTCTTGATCTCGATCTCGGAATGTCTGGTCTTGATCTTGATCTTGATCTCGACACGTCTGGTCTTGATCTTGGTCTCGGCACATCTGGTCTTGGTCTTGATCTCGATCTCGGCACGTCTGGTCTTGATCTTGATCTCGGTCTCAGCACGTCTGGTCTTGATCTCGATCTCGATCTCAGCACGTCTGGTCTTGGTCTTGGTCTTGATTTCAATCTCGGCACGTCTGGTCTTGATCTTGGTCTCGGCATGTCTGGTCTTGGTCTTGATCTCGGTCTCGGCATGTCTGGTTTTGATCTCGATCTCGGCACGTCTGGTCTTGGTCTCGGTCTCGATCTCGGCACATCTGGTCTTGGTCTTGGTCTTGATCTTGATCTCGACTCGTCTGGTCTTGATCTCGATCTCGGCACGTCTGGTCTTGATCTCGATCTCGGCACGTCTGGTCTTGATCTTGATCTTGGTCTCGGCTCGTCTGGTCTTGATCTTGATCTCGATCTCGGCATGTCTGGTCTTGATCTCGATCTCGGCACGTCTGGTCTTGGTCTTGATCTCGGTCTCGGTCTTGATCTCGATCTCGGCACGTCTGGTCTCGATCTCGATCTCGGCATGTCTGGTCTTGGTCTTGATCTCGATCTCAGCATGTCTGGTCTTGATCTCGGTCTCGGCACATCTGGTCTCAATCTTGATCTCGGCACGTCTGGTCTTGGTCTTGATCTCGATCTCGGCACATCTGGTCTTGATCTCAATGTCAGCACGTCTGGTCTTGATCTCGATCTCGGCACGTCTGGTCTTGATCTTGGTCTCGGTCTCTGCACGTCTGGTCTTGGTCTTGATCTCGATCTCAGCACGTCTGGTTTTGATCTTGATCTCGATCTCAGCACGTCTGGTCTTGATCTCGATCTCGGCACGTCTGGTCTTGATCTCGATCTCGGAATGTCTGGTCTTGATCTTGATCTTGATCTCGACACATCTGGTCTTGATCTTGATCTCGGCATGTCTGGTCTTGGTCTTGATCTCGATCTTGGCACGTCTGGTCTTGATCTCGATCTTGGTCTTGGCACGTCTGGTCTTGGTCTTGATCTTGGTCTTGAATAGAATTATCCTTTGCGTAGTGTAACATGATGGGTGCCTGACAACTACCTAAAAGGAAACAAAAATCAAGTCACTAGATCCACATAATAACTGACACTAAAGCACTGTGGGGTCTGAATGGACCCCAGGTTACCTTATGAGGGTTACCCTAATGGTGTGGACATCTGGGTTCTATCTTTCATACTCCACACTACGCAGGCTACCACCAGTACAGCACACAGGTGACTGCCGCCCCCAACAGTAGTGTTCATTGTGAATGTACCCAATAACATATGGTAAGGAATAGCAGTGGCTTGCTTTATACGGGGAAACATCCACTGAGGTGCACTTCTCATCATAGCTTCCACCCTCCTGTGCTGAAACATGCAACCAAAGCCCATCAGTAATACAGAGAGCAGAAGTGTAGCCACTTTGAACCCTATTCTGAAATATACTGCCACTGGACCCTCAAGAGGGACACAAACTCGCTGCCACCATCCATCTCTCCTTTTCCTCTCTCCCCACTGGAGTATCTCTGTCAGTAACCAATGGCCATAAAATTGGCACATCAACTTTAAACCGTAAAGTTGCATTAAAATCCTCACACCTGGAAGCCATTGGAACTGATAAAAAGTCCACTCACGAACACACCTTGTTTCCTCAACTCCCACAAATCTATTATTGTTCAGGACTGTTAGCATTCCTGCAGTGGATCTGAATTTCAAATGAAACTGCTTGAGTGTCACCTTGAGCAACTGAACTGCTTAAAAGGGGCTCAGATCTGCAGATTGGCATTATGCACTAAACAGCTAATGGAAATGTGCCTCCAGACAGCAGGCTCATTTCACTACCTAAACATTCACAAACCCTTATCAATTAGGACTTTCTACTTTGAGAAATCATTCTGCTGCAAGCCTGAGGGTCAAACCTGACGACTTTTCACATTAATGAGGATGCTGTTTCCTGTATCGCATTTCTTACTTTCTATTACAACAATCTGCACTTGCATGTAAAATTAACCAGTTAAACACTGTACTTGATTACCCTTTTATGTAAGCATCAAATGAGACATCAGAGCACTGATAGTGCTGGTATTTATGGGAGTGTATTTACTGTTTTACTGTATATTTCTTGATGGTAAAGTAGAATGAAATGAAAGAACGGGCAGTACAAACCCATTGTGCCATGACTCTGACATGTCAGCAGCTGTCAAATGACATGAATGGAGGTGCTAAGCTTCTACAGTGTTAGACTCACTGAAGAAGACATTGCACTGATGGAAATACACTATATAGAATCTGTCCTGGAAGCTTGTGAATCTTAATGCTGGTACAGAAGCTAAGAATACAATGTCTGATATTACATACTTTTCATTACTTACTTATTTGAAGTTCCATGCAGAATACTCATACACTAATTAAAAAATATATATTTAAAAAAAATGCTGTTGAAATTTGAAATTGTGGTAGGCCTACTTTTTCTTGTGTATATAATACATGGAAATATTGTATGCTAAAGTACTCTGTAGATATGTGTTAATCACACTTTACTTTCCATGGCACAACAAATGAATAATCACATGTATTGAAGTTTAGTTACATGTTAATAAAGAGTCAATAGATTCGTGATTGTGAACAAAATGACAAGGTACTGGTAATAATCCCAAACTTAATAACCACTGTCTTCTGTATTAAATATTTGTTGCTGCCGGAAACTACTAAGATAAGACTTACTCAACATAATCAACATACAAAATTACATCAGTAAATGGCAAAAATCAAAAATGTTGTAGGGGGCGGGAACATACCGTATAACGGGACATCTTGGCTGGTATTAAATTCAACAGATTTTCTACCATGGGGGATTTTGACGGTTTTGGAATTGTTGTTTTTCACCTAGCATGGCCACAAAGAAAAATATAACGCAGTTTTGCATTTATACTTTTAATTACAAAAATATTAAAATAAATGTTTACTTAATGGAATCTGTTTGCTAAAACACTATCTCATTTACAGTAACTCGTTATACTAGCATCTACAATGTCACTGCAGCAACTTGGAGAACAACAAAAAAGGCATTCTAATCAGTTAGACTAGCAAGCACTAGTAAAATCAGTTCTTTTTATACGGTGCAGAACTAATTTATTTTAATGTTTTGTTTTGTTAATGGACTTTGCAATACCTCCACGGTGGATGTCTTTAGTACTATCTACAACGTATCGACAGTAACAATCAACCATTTTGTTACAGACTTTCTAACAAGTCTGGCATAAACAATTTTGGCTGTTACTTAATTAAACCCTCGTAAAAAAAAGAACACAAAAATGCTTAACATAAAAAAAGAACAGTCCTACTACAGTAGCAGGTGCAGTTTCCACTTTGCCATCTGACACATTATTTCCCTTGCCCAGCGTTTCTTTCCCTGTTCTGCATATCAGTCTGCCAGAGGTATATGCACTGCATGAAGCAAATGTGAAAGAATATATAGATGGATTTATCTTTTAAATCATTGACAATTTGACTGTAATACCATCTTGGCTTTTAACTCGCAAGTATTTCCTGCCCAACTCACATGATAACTCGGGTAACTCGGAAAAGCATGGAAACACCTCCTTTTTCCCCAACTCGAGTTGTCCATCAACTCGAGTTCTGGGAGAATTCAAACCAATTCGAGTGCACTTGAGTCAACTCGACTTGGCTGTCCATTGAAACGAGGTACATCATCTCTCTCACAGAGGAGGCCTGTTCCAGAAGGGGCAACAAACTTGGGGTACAGGTCCAGAGTAATCTTAAATGTGCACAAAAACGAGTAAAGAATACCAATCCCCCTCATTCACAAACTACAGGATATAAAGAGTCTCGAAGCAGTCCAGATTTATTAATCAGGACTCGTCTTTCCACCAAGGAGCAATGCTGGAAGATAAGTCAAGGATGAGACAGGAAACTAGGCCCTACTGTTTAAAGTCTGTTATGGATCCTTCAATTAAAAAGTTTGGTAACTGTTGTAAGACATGTTTCTCTGGTTATGTATATTCTAGCATGTGTTACTGAAGGGTTATTAAATAGTGTACGCATGATGTGCTTTAAGAGTCACAGTAGTCGAGAGAGAGGGCTAGAGAGAGATAGCAGTGAGAGCATTGTGGCTGTGTCTGTTGTGCTGTATTACGTTATTCGCTAAAGTAATAAAAGCTCCTGTTTTGGAACCCTGGCAGGTCTCTGGGTTATATATATATATATATATATATATATATATATATATATATATATATATATATATATAAGTGCATCTACACTGGGTAAAGCTAAGAAAGAACCTTACAATATTAAACCTTGTATAGACAGTAGTTAAAGAAGCCAAAGCATTCTAGAAGAGTTTCAACTTTATATCATTGAAAAATAAATTCACTTCTTCTGAGTTATTAAAAATTAGCCACATGCAAATTAGAAGATTTGCTTAGTATTCAAAGGTGTGCCTATATTGTTACTTACAAAAATATCCACAAAAAAAGATGCCACTTTACAAATGAACAGATGCAGGGTATTCAAGTTTAAATTGTATAAAAATGTACTATGTGTGTTTCTTTAGTGCGACAGTGTATTATTATTCGGATTTGCTCATATGAATCGTACTCAAGTGCAATAACTGGCTGTCAGCGCTTGTTTAAGTGATGAACTAGCAGCATAAATGATCTCTGGCAATTAATCACTTCTCTGCACTTTACTTAAATCAATGATGACTTTTAAAAACAAAATGATCTATCACAAACTGATTTGACAGCAGATTAAACTCAGATTGTGAGATTTCTACACAAATATTGTTATTTTACATGTGTGCATTCATCATGGGGTGTTAATGATCTAAACACAGTGTCACCCTAGCATTTATAAACCCCATTTTTCACTGCAGTCAATAAACAACCCCAGAGGGACCCCCATCTGATGTTAAAAAGTGGATGTGTTCAGTTCTGCCACTTTTTAGATTAAAATAGACCACCATATCTAAACCAGAGGTACCTGCTGGCCTGGAGCACTAAAAAACTTACCCTATACAATGAAAGACGCAGAGGCTCTCAACAAGGTCTTTCATGGGTTTCGGTCCTGGTTAAGGTTAAAAACATGAACTGTTTACAGGCACCAGTAGGAACTGGAGTCGAGAACCACTGGTATAAACCAGGCACAGGGGGATTTTCAGAAGCTGGGATGAGCTATTCTTATTATTTTTATAAGTTGGCTTTGTTTACGTAGCTGATTATAATGCAGTTTTTTATTCCATTGATAATACAATCACACGACTTTACTAACAAGACAGTTACACAATTATTTTCTTGGTAACAATTACTTTAACGTAATTATGTGAAGTACATTTACACCACCTCAATACATGGTATACACTTACTCAGCCTATATAAAGCCCATGCAAACATCCCTAACTCTGAAGGCAAGTTCTGAATTCAAATCTCTACATTCTAAAATACCATACCCTAGATATTTATACAAAAAATAATAACATTGCATAAAAAACATGTAGATATTTTCTTATTTATTATTTATTTATTTATTTATTTAACAGACACCTTTATCCAAGGCGACTTACAGAGACTAGGGTGTGTGAACTATGCATCAGCTGCAGAGTCACTAACAACATCTCACCTGAAAGACGGAGCACAGAGAGGTTTTAAGTGACTTGCTCTGGGTCACGCAGTGAGTCAGTGAGTGAGCCGGGATTTTACTATTGAGATATGTGCTTATTCCAAGTACGGTAAGAAGCATTCTTATATAATAATAATAATAATAATAATAATAATAATAATAATAATAATAATAATAATAATATGCAATGCATCTTTTTCCAGCATAGGAAAAAAAAGAATCTTGCAGGTGTTAGGAAAACCACTGTGTATCATTCTGTGCTCTGCGACTATGGGCTATGCTTAATACACATTTTGCTCATTTTGTTTTAATGTTGAAATGTGTGGAGCAGCAATAGATCTGTTTGGTTTAATTTGTCATAGTGTAACCTATACACTGGTGGAGAAAACCATTTAGGATACTTATGTTTTCCATGTTTATAACTTCAAATGATGTGCTGCTTGTAGTCTTTGTTTTCGAAATGTCAATAGAAAGCTGTGTAACTGTTCATATCCTCAGGCATTATAAATGTGAACCGGTGTTATTTCTGACAATCCGAAAAGGCTTCACGTAGTTAGTTTCAGAGTAACTGGCTCCACACAGTAATGAATAGTCATGCTGGGGCATGGGGTTTTTTGTTCCAGATACACTTGCTAGTGAAACAATTACCTGAACACGTATTTATTTTAATAATTGATAAAGGGCAGGATTTTAGAAGACACCCATCACTGCATGACCACAATTTTCAACATTTTAAATTACAGTACGTGCACATTTCATGATTAAAAAAGGGTGAATTTTTGAACTTTATCTAAGTTCATCGATCAAAGCAGAATGCAGTGTTAGCCATGTGAGGCTAACAATACCCAAAACTCAGCTACGCTATATAAACACTACATGTAGTGGGACAGATGAATAAAGAGCAACTGAAGGTGATTCATAAGAACATGAAAACATGAAAACATTTAGATGGGCCAATAAGCTACTAACAACCAAACGAGCAAGATGGGCCGAATGGCCTCCTCTTGTTTGTAAACTTTCTTTTGTTGTTATGTTCTAACCTGTCTAAGCTCGTCCGGTTCTTAGAAGCTGGGTGATCTCAAGTTGGGTCTTAAGGGATTCAAGTGATTCAACATCAGCAACATGACGAGGTAGCCCATCTCATACCCTCACCACTCTCTCTGTGAAGAAATGTCTCCTATCCTCTGTCCTAAGTCTATCTCCACTTCATTTCCAACTATGTCATCTGGTCCTGTTTTCTCAGTTTTGGTTAGGGTTAACTTTGTCAACTCCTTTTAAGATTTGAAATGATTCAATCAATCATACCTTGGTATCCCTGAAAAGATCATTCTCTCCAAATACATGCACATGATTTAGGAGCAAGCCCCCTCACAAGTTCAGCTGCACCCCAAAATATCCATCTGTCAGAAAAGCACAATAACAGGGGGAGGGTCTCCTAATGCCGATCTCACCACACTGAGATCCATTCTAATGCATGGAGGTCTGCCATATGAATTGCTGTGAGGTTGTCGAGGTGGACTACAATATCCTTCAAAATCCATTGGTGTGTTATTGGGAGTTTGCACTCCAATACATTCAGCGGCAATGTTGAGTAAAGAGATAATGTACATAGAATTAACACAAGCATGCCAAAAGGGTTTTATTTTTTATTAATTATAGTTATTGGTGTTTCCTTTTAATTCTGCAGATCTTTGTGAGTGTTATCAGGATGCACAGCACATATTTTTCACATAAAAACAGCCTTAGTTAATTTGTGTTCTTTTTCTTCATTTTCTTTGCTACTAGTTTTAGTAAGCTAAACCTAATTAAGGTGTATAGATTTACATTGTATTCAATTTTCAGACTCTTTAAGAGTCCGCTAGTCATTGACAAGATCTTTAAAGGGTGGGCAGCTGGGTTGTAGAAGGATTCTTATTATCATGTATAGCAGTCACTATTGCAGTGTAGCACTATCACAGTATATTTGTAAAGAAGTTATTCACCAGTGAGAAGAATGGCACACTAAAAGCATCTAAGTTTGAGCTGGAGAGATATTTGGAGGAAACACATACAGATTCAAAAAGGCAGGAGCCTATGTCAATTCCGTCAGACATCCCACCTATCAATCCACCAGAATACCAAATGGAGGACTGTGCACCTAAGTGGAAAGAAGTAGAGCAAGATGTGAAAAAAGCAAGGGCTTCATCATCTCCAGGGCCCAATGGAGTTCCGTACAGAGTGTACAAGAGTGCTTCAGGAGTTCTACGAATCCTGTGGAAATTGATGAAAGTGGCATGGGAAAAACAGGTTGTACCAAGAGCATGGCGCCAAGCAGGTGGAGTCTTTATACCTAAAGGAAAAGATTCTACAAGCATCAGTCAGTTTCGCCCTATTTCCCTATTAAACATAGAAGGCAAGATTTTCTTCAGCATTATTGCTCAGAGATTGTCAACTTACCTATTAAAGAACTGCTTCATTGACACTTCAATACAAAAAGCGGGCATTCCAGGATGCTTAGAACACATCAATGTGATCTGGCAACAAATTCAATCAGCTAAAAAGGAGAGGAAGGAGCTCCATGTGACATTCCTGGATTTGGCTAATGCATATGGTTCAGTGCCACATGAACTTCTTTGGGCAGCATTTGATTTTTTCAGTGTACCGATGACAATAACAAATCTAGTGAAAGCCTACTTTGGAGATTTGCAATTTAGTTTTTCAACTTCAGAATTTAGCACTACATGGCAATGTCTAGAAGTTGGAATAATGGCAGGATGCACCATTTCTCCACTGGCTTTTACCATGGCAATGGAAGTAATCATTAGGGCATCAAAATGGGTAGTGGGAGGAGAGCGCTTGGCTTCTGGAATGCGACTACCACCAATTCGAGCATACATGGATGACATGACAACCATGACTACAACAGTAGCGTGCACTAATCGGTTATTGGGCAAATTAACCAATAACATTGAATGGGCACGAATGCAATTCAAGCCTACTAAATCAAGGAGCATCTCTATAATTAAAGGTAAAGTAGTAGATAAAACGTTCTTCATTAATGGTGAGGCAATACCAACAGTGTCTGAGAAGCCAATGAAGAGCCTTGGAAGATGATACGACGGGGATCTAAAGGACACAGTTCGTGTGGGAGAAGTTAGACAACAAGCTGTGGAAGGGTTGAAGAGCATAGACAGCAGCACTTTACCAGGCAAACTAAAACTCTGGTGCTTTCAGTTTGGTCTACTGCCAAGGTTGCTGTGGCCACTGACTGTACGAGGTTTCTTTCACAACAGTAGAGAAACTGGAAGCTTTAAACAGTTCACACATCAGGAAATGGTTGGGAGTTCCACGCTGCCTCAGCAGAGTGGGACTTTATGGTAAAAGAATACTGCAGCTACCTGTCTCCGCTCTAACCGAGGAGTTTAAGTGCGCCAAGGTCTGACTGGAAATGACATTAGTAGAGTCACGCGACAAATGCGTAAGGGAGGCAGCACCTGTGTTGAAAACTGGAAGAAAGTGGGCGGCAAAGAAAGCTGTGGAGGATGCAAAGGCTGCCCTTCGAATTGGTGATATCATGGGGCAAGTTCAGCATGGAAGAGGGGTCTTGGTCTCAGTTCAGCTCCTCCTACATGGCACAAGGCAGCCCCAGCTCAACGGAGGAAGCTGGTAGTCAACGAGGTGCAAAAGCAGGAGGAGAGGATGAGGTGTATAAAGGCCATTTCCCAGGCCAAGCAGGAGAATGGATGAGATGGGAAAGTGTGGAACAACGCAAGATTGGCTGGCAAGACCTATGGTCAATGGAACAGAGCAGGATCAGTTTCCTTATAAGGTCAACATATGATGTTCTCCCATCACCACAGAACCTAAACCTCTGGGTAGGAGAGGATCCCTTATGTCCTTTGTGTTCATCACCTGCAACATTAAGGCACATTTTGACAGGATGTAAGGTGGCTCTTAGCCAAGGACGGTTTACTTGGCGCCATGACCAGGTGCTGCGATGTTTGGCCTTAGCATTGGAAGACAAGCGTAACATGACCAATAAGTTGCCACCTGTTTCATCAAAACATTACACACAAAAGACAACATTCCTCCACCCAGGAGAGCAACCACCAAGGAAAGGTGTTAAAACCAATCCTCGCCCAGGACAACTGGAAGCTGCTAGAGACTGGAAATTGCTGGCAGATGTTGGTCAACGGCTTATTTTTCCACCTGAGATTGCCACCACTAACCTTCGACCAGATATTGTCTTGTGGTCTGGATCAGCACGCCTTGTTCACCTGGTAGAGTTAACAGTGCCATGGGAGGATGCTGTAGATGAGGCGTATGAGAGGAAGAAACTGCGGTATGCTCAACTAGCCACTGAAGCGGAACAGCGAGGATGGAGAGTCTGGGTTAACCCATTGGAAGTGGGTTGTCAAGGATTTGTGGCGCACTCTACAACCCGGTTTCTCAGAGATGTCGGATTCAATGGCCAAGAGTTGCGTCGCACAGTGAAGAACTTATCTGAAGCAGCAGAGAAGAGCAGCAACTGGCTGCGGTTGAGACGGAAAGATTCTGGCTGGGGATCTCAAGTACAATAGAAAGAAAGAAACGCTGATGTACAGGTAAGTAAGCTGGGCTGAGTTGAGTGGGGGACTGTGGCAGGATGGCTTGCAGTGGTGAGGTGTGGTGACATCACGGACCAGGATGTAACTGAACCAAAACAATGGATGGGCGGGTGAAGCTGAACGCTACTGCAGTCAGCGTATTTAATAAATAATAATACAAAACAAAAGATTTAAACAAATAACAAAACACAAAACAAAAAGGCGCGTTGGCCAAACAAATAAACAGAAACAAGTATACTTAAATATAGCAATTGTTCTTAACTGTTTACTGTTTTCTCTCTCCTCACTCTCTCTCCGCTCCCCGTACTCTCCTCTGTACACTCTTCCCTGCAGCATGGACAGCTGCAGGTTCTTATACTCTGGCCGAGAGGTTAACTAGCTGTTAATTATCTTATTACCCCTCGGCCACAGTCTGCACGCGTTTGGTAAGGATGCGTGACTGTCAGCTAGTTAAATAATCAGTAGCTGATCAGCTGATCAGGCATATGATTTTGCACTTACCTCCAGAAAACAATAGGAGTGAAGGGACAGATGCTGAAGGGATAACTAATTGCCCACAGGATATATGGAAAACCAGTAGGTTCAAAGATTCCTTTGGTTGAGAACTCAGCAACTGATTTACTGACCAGCTCTTTTCATCTAAACATCCAGGAAATATGCCAGAAACTATACTGGCTTCAAATTTTAACAGTAGGGCTTAAGCTTGCTCAAATAGCTGCTCCTTAGAGTGATGCTTTTACAAAGTAGATTTCAAACACTGTTTTCTCTTGCATTGCATTCTGAGTTTCTTTTAATTTTATTATAGAAAAAGTAAGCCTGAAAAATGTAATTATTTGTTTGATCCCCCAATATGGGAGCGAATTTGCAGAGAGGGATGAAATATGTCTAACAGCAAAAACAGTCACTGTGTGAGATACCAATGACCCTGCACCAACCCAGTCACTGTGTGAGATACCATGGACCCTGCACCAACCCAGTCACTGTGAGAGATACCATGGACCCTGCAATAACCCAGTCACTGTGAGAGATACTATGGACCCTGCAATAACCCAGTCACTGTGTGAGATACCATGGACCCTGCACCAACCCAGTCACTGTGTGAGATACTATGGACCCTGCAATAACCCAGTCACTGTGAGAGATACCATGGACCCTGCAATAACCCAGTCACTGTGTGAGATACTATGGACCCTGCACCAACCCAGTCACTGTGTGAGATACCATGGACCCTGCACCAACCCAGTCACTGTGTGAGATACTATGGACCCTGCAATAACCCAGTCACTGTGAGAGATACCATGGACCCTGCAATAACCCAGTCACTGTGAGAGATACCATGGACCCTGCACCAACCCAGTCACTGTGAGAGATACCATGGACCCTGCAATAACCCAGTCACTGTGAGAGATACCATGGACCCTGCACCAACCCAGTCACTGTGAGAGATACCATGGACCCTGCAATAACCCAGTCACTGTGTGAGATACCATGGACCCTGCACCAACCCAGTCACTGTGAGAGATACCATGGACCCTGCAATAACCCAGTCACTGTGAGAGATACCATGGACCCTGCAATAACCCAGTCACTGTGTGATATACCATGGACCCTGCAATAACCCCGTCATTTTGTTACAGCTAAACTCCCATTCACATCCTTCGAAAAACCCCTCTACTGGGAACTAGACAAATAAAACCTCTCTCCTGAGAACCAGACATGCAAATATAAAATAGGAACTATGTCAATAATGAATTTGTGTATAGCAACCCATATTGAAAAAATATATAAAAATCTACAAGCTTCTTCTATGTTATGAATGTATAATATATTTAACATATATGTTGTGAATTTAACATACAAGGACAAATTCAACATATAAGACAGACATGTTGGATTTTATATGCTGATTCATATATGACTGCTTAATGTTAGTGTCTTACTTGGACATGGCATGAAGTTTGCATGGTTGTCATATAATGTACTGGTACACTGGATCCAATAAGAATTTGTATACCAAGTGTTCAAATACTTAACGCAGCCATGATAAAGATAGGAATGAATAACATGGAACTTCAAATAGCACATAAAAAACACAATGAACACATGTTAATTACTTTGTGAATTTTTAATGAGTATACAGTATACTTGCAGTGATTCAAAGAGACTATGTATTTAGCGTTATTTAAAATACATCACAAACAACTGCAAACGGGTCACCTTTATCAAAAGTAATGTATATTTTCAATCTATGTGCTGACATGAGTCAATACAGTCAAAAATCTACTTTATTGTGAAAACAGAACACAAGTAGAATTTTTGAAATCATGTTTTTTGTTGGTCCTATCCTATTGTTAAAAAAGCAACATAAGTTGTAGATGTCAACACGGCTGGCTGAGAGTGAGTGATTACGTCAGACCCCGGAAAGAAAACACACAGACATGACGGATGGAATGAAATGAAACGATGAAAGCGTTTGCTTGCGCCGGTTTATTATAAATAAAAAGATTTGAACAAAACACAGGACACGGCACATTAGCCAAAATAAACAGACAAACAAAACAAGCAGACAGTAACAAAAAGGGACGAATACTAAACCAACACGTACCACGTAGCAAGTGCTTACTATTAATTTAGCTCCTCACTTTCTCCCGTTCCTTCGCCCTGAACACACAACCCCGAGTGAGTAAAACGTGCATCTATATATACTGTTGTGCCGGGATTCAATTACTAATTAATTATTCACTTGAATCCCATCACGTGAATTAATTATGTGCAACCTTGTGCTCACATATTAAATACTTTAAATGCACGTGAAGTGCAATCCCGTGCCTAAATACAATTATACATTTTAAATAACTCGTGCTGCACACACCCATTTATAGCCCGTGTACCAACTACAATACACCAACATTAACACACGCAACATACAACATATAACACAAATGCACACAGGGGCGGGGCACATTGCCACAATGTATTAAAAGTATAAACTATTAAAAGCCTTGTTTAGGCAACTTAAAATAGTCTCTAATTTGTTAAAATAAATCAATAAATAAATAAAGAGGAGTGCGCTGTCATGATAAATTACCCAAATTTCCACAGCTATGTAAGTTGTGTGTATTGTATTTGAAAATAAATGTATTCCTGATAAGTGAAAGTACACTTCCTAAAGAGGAAAGATGCAGTGAATATGTCAAGATTAAAATATTAACATGTGTTTGAGCTTTACATAAAATTGCTTAGCTCTAACTAGCATTAGAAACAGCATCAGACCATTTGTGAGTGTTATCAGGATGAACCAGGTCTTACTTACCTAAACATGCACTGAAGTGGCACATGGCGTTACCTGGGCTGCTTGTTTTCAGTGTAATTATCAGAAAGGTCCATGAGCTCGACACAATGCTATCTGAGAAGGCAAGGTTACATTCCTGCCTCTTTGCCGCATGTGCTACAGTTATTACATCACTGTCTTTCTAAATAACAATTAAAAAAATGGAAATAATAAACCATGCACTTACAAAAATAAGTTGTAATCCTTTTGCTATTTCTCAGGGTTTCTAAGATGTTGTTTAAATGTGTTGCAGGGTATGTAATAAATCAAATCCAGCCCCGGATCCAGCCTCAGGATTACTGATTCGCTGCTCTTTGTTCACTCTAAATACATTCATTTTTCCAGGACCAGCAAATTAAACTGATTCAAAATGCAAAGAGAAAAAAGTAGCCTTGAACACAACTTTATATTCTTACTCAACATATTTAAAAAAAAAAAAGTTTGATCTATGCAAAACTTTACAGGAATGTCCTTTTTGAGCAGCTAACAGCAGCTTTCCCAAGACTCTACCACATCTCTCGGTAGAAAAGTTAGCCTGAACTCTATACTTTATTAAGCCTTCTGAGGGGTCGTCACACAAGCTCCTTCAGCAAGCAATCACCTCAATTTTATTACTCGGCAAAACACAAACATAGCCTATTGCCATTGCTTATATTGCATCAATCCAGACCTTACACCTCATAACAGCCAGCAGCTTTGTGAATTATAGTACAGATTCCAGAATCCTGGCGGAGATGAAATAAAATACCTAGAAGTAAAATCCTCCCACTGTAGAACTGCAGGTGCTGGACGAGATCACACATGCTTTTAGACGTAGATTGTTTGCTGGCTTTTAATCCTTAAACAGAGATTAGATGTTGAAGCCACTTTAGATGTGAATAGCTTCCGGTTAAAATGGCCAATAGACACAAGTGACTGGCTTGATCAGTTAGTTGACCCTGGGATCTTTATTCTCATTTAGACATGATTATGGGAGGCTTCAGAAAATAAATCTTAATTATATATCTTAATCTGATTGATCTTTTTTATTTGTCTAATCTTTGAGGCCTAAATGGTCCCTGATGATCTTGCACAGCTGAAATAAAGAAGACAAAAAAATAATCATTTATTGAAACTTGGAAAGCTGTTTCGACCATCCCCAACAAATCCAAGTTCTGGAGCAATTGAAGCATCCCCATTTGGGAACACACTCCGTAAAGCGGTTTTTAAAAACAAACTATTGAGGATTGTTTTTGGCTATATATGAATGGTTAGTATTTGACATGGAAGTTTTGTTATTTGGTACTTTTATCAGCCTGTACAAGGAAAGCAGTGCTATAATTAAAATAGTGACATACTGTACTGATGGGGCAAGAAGGGGTTAACATTGGAAGACAAGGAAACAAATAAAATTGTTAACAAGGTCCGTTCTCAGTAAAAAGCTGAATGCACAGTGCAGAATCCATGGTGAGAAATACTAAACAGACAATACATTTTGCTGTTAAATTCAACCAGATTATAGAACACAGCAGCTTTAATCAAAACAATCATGTTTTAGCAGATCAGGAGATGCACAGGTTTCACCCTGGTGCTCTCAGCTGACAAGGTCTGCGCTCTCTGGAACTGTAATTTCAAACTTTGAGGAAAGCAGAGATTCTGCCCCTGCTGTCACACAAAAAAGAAATTTTCAAAACTAGCCCTAGGCAGATATCGTTACCAAGGGGAGCCTGTGAATTATGAAACAGCAGAGTGCTGATTCCAGGTTCCCCAGGGGTATTTTGCAGATGTTGCTTTCTGTTCCAGCCTGACATTATTTTTTTTGGGGGGGAGGGAAGCACTGGATTGACAGGAGCACACAACAGGAGCACCCCATTCAAATGGTTACCAGTATTTGCAGCCTCCGTTGAACTATCACACAGTGTGACAGGCTAGCTGCTGGGAGGACTTCAGACCAGAAAGAATCACAGACAGACAGTACTGGGCTTGAAACTGAGACACAATGGCTGCGCTCAGTGTGTTTAATAAACAAACAAAAGGTTTTAAACAGAAAACAGGACACGGCGCTTGAGGCCAAATAAAACAGACAAACAAAACGGACTAACACTTAAACGGTGGGCGGACAGACACATAAACACGGTGAGTATATATAAACAAACAAGTATCGTGCTGGTCCTACCACCACGCGATAGCGATTGTTTCTTACTTTACTTTCTCTCCACACCCGTTCTCCACTCACCGAACACACAACCCCGAGTGAATGAAATGTGCATCTATATATACAATTGTGCTGGGATTCAATTACCAATTAATTATTCACTTGAATCCCAGCACGTGAACTAAATCTGTGCAACCCCGTGTTTACATATTATTAACTACTTTAAATGCACGTGAAGTGAAGTGCAATCCCCGTGCCTAAATACAAGTATACATTTTAAACACTCGTGCTCATTACCCACATTATATCCCGTGTACCAACTACAATACACCAACATTAACACACACAACATACAACAAATAACACACAAATGCACACAGGGGTTGGGAACATTGCCACACACTGTCATTCTGTAATGAGTTGACATGTCTCAAGACCTATAATAGACAGGGTTAGCTCTAAGAGCCTTCACCAAGTGCAGTAGGAGCAAGACTGCTGTCTGTCATCGATTGGAAACTCTCTTCAAATGTGATCTATAGTCTCTGCTTCACTGGTATGTGAAGGGGAAAATGTTTTTCCAAAATCTTGAAAGAAAAAAAAGTCTATTGTGCTATTGATGGGTGCGACTGTATTTAAAATTGTAATTAAATTGGCTCATTTTTGCAAACCATTGTGTTTGATCTGTCAGGTAATGTGACAGGCTGGCTGCAGGGAGGAACTCAGACCAGAGAGAGAAACACACAGACAGACAGACGGTGATGATGAGAGAAACTGAGTGCGATGGTTGCACTCAGCGTTTAATAACAAATAAATAAAAAGGTTTAACAAACAGAACACAAAACAGGACACGGCACCTATGCCAAAAATAAATATATAAACAAAACGGACTAAACAGTAAACAGACAAACGGTGAGTTAAGCAAAATAAACGTTACGATCGATCGATCGATCGATCTTTCTTTCTTTCTTTCTTTCTCCTCTCTCTCTCACCCGTTCTCCACTCACGAACACCCAACCCTGAGTGAGTGAAAACATGCTGCTTTTATGCAGTTGTACCGAGACTCGATTGCTAGTCAATCATTCAATTGGAATCTCGGTACAACTGCACGTGAATTAATTAAGTGTACTCCCGTGACCACACATTACATTTTAACCAGCACGTGAAGTGATTTGTGCCATCCTCGTGCCTAAATACAAATCTACATTTTTAAATACACGTGAAACACAGACCCGTTTATATCCTGTGTACCAATGACTATACACCAACATTAAAACACAACACACAACACAAAATACACACGGGGGCACTTTGCCACAGGTAACCTTGGAGATGAGACTGTGCATATGTTATTTAGTTGGTTTTGTTAGATGAATCTGGTGCTGGATCAAGGTACATTTATCTTTTTTTCAATGTATTTATTGTTATAAAGACAGTACAAGTGTTATATTGTTCATTATTGAGAATAGAAAGTTAGTTTGAAATTCTCAACATTTTTCTGTATCTGTTTATCCAGGTAGCTACAGACCCATGAGCAAGTGCCTGTAATAATAAACTAGCATCCCAGGATCCTTGTACACAAGCGGCTGGCCAAACATCCTTGCACTCCCCATGGAGTCTGTGTCTGATGAGATTCCGAACTCCTGGCAAAACATCCTCGCACTCCCCATGGAGTCTGTGTCTGATGAGGTTCTGAGCTCCTGGCAAAACATCCTCGCGCTCCCCATGGAGTCTGTGTCTAATGAGGTTCCGAGCTCCTGGCCAAACATCCTCGCACTCCCCATGGAGTCTGTGTCTGATGAGGTTCCGAGCTCCTGGCCAAACATCCTTGCGCTCCCCATGGAGTCTGTCTGATGAGGTTCCGAGCTCTTGGCCAAACATCCTCGCACTCCCCATGGAATCTGTGTCTGATGAGGTTCCGAGCTCCTGGCCAAACATCCTCACACCCCCCATGGAGTCTGTGTCTGATGAGGCTCCAAGCTCCTGGCCAAACATCCTCGCACTCCCCATGGAGTCTGTGTCTGATGAGGTTCCGAGCTCCTGGCCAAACATCCTCGCACTCCCCATGGAGTCTGTGTCTGATGAGGTTCCGAGCTCCTGGCCAAACATCCTCGCACTCCCCATGGAGTCTGTGTCTGATGAGGTTCCGAGCTCCTGGCCAAACATCCTCGCACTCCCCATGGAGTCTGTGTCTGATGAGGTTCCGAGCTCCTGGCCAAACATCCTTGCACTCCCCATGGAGTCTGTGTCTGATAAGGTTCTGAGCTCTGCTTAGGTACAGAGAGAAAAGGTAGCAGCCAGAGACTAAACTGTGTCATTCACAACGTTTCTACTGAGGTGAAGACTGACATCTAATTACATTTTAGGTTGACATTTGACAGATTCAACTCACTATGAATTTAGAAGCCGGTTTAATATTGTATTTCATGGTTGTTCTTAATGAGACAAAGTATTATTAACAATGTTGACTTTGAAACAATGTAACAAGGCAGTCTGATTTAAATTAGCTTTGTCTGATACATCTTTACATCCAACACTACACTATTTTTAAATCATAAACAGACAGGTTTAATCACTAATTGTACCAGGATTCCCCAATTCTGCGATCACAGAAATGATTACAGAATTCACAATTCTGCACAGACATTTGAGAAATTGTCTCACATAGGAAATCGTTTTTTTATTATTATTATTTTTAAATCAGAAATACAGGGCTGTTGATTTGCTGTGGTTTATTTTGGTGCCCACAGCAGCACCCAACAGCTTCCGTCTAAACTACAGGATGAATTGTGCACACAGAATTTAACTGCAAATGTTTGTGCTGAATAGTACCCCAAAACCTTCCATGAAGACATGCCTCATAACAGCCTCCGGCGGGAAAAATGTTAGGATAATTAAGACAATTGCGATACCTGCTGAAATGAGGGAGGATACAATATGAATTACTGGCACCGCACACCAGCAGCTACAGTGGTACAAATGTGTAACATCTGCAAATATAAACGCGAAGGATAGTATCATTGTTATAAAAAAAATAAAAAATAAAAAACTTTCGAACCCCTCCGGGGGCCGAGTGCGTGGGGCCGAGTGCAGTTGCACCCCCTGCACCTGCTATTGCTCCGTCACTGCTTACCCGATGGCATGGTGTTTTTAAATTAAATAAAAGATATGGAGCTTCATAAGTGTGTGGGCATTCTGTCTTTTTACTTGTTTGGACTAACTCGTGCCCTGCACCTTTTTGATTAATGGATTTGCGTATAAACACTTTTGATTTATGCTTTTACAATGTGCAATGGAAATTGCATTATCAACTGTTTGGGAGAATGCCAGGTACATTTGCAAGACAAGAAAGCCCCTTTTCAGCTCAAGGGGAATGTCAGTTTATAACCTTTTTAGAGAACGCTCTGGGAAGCCTGATTTCTCCTGCAAAGTTATTATTCACAAATGTCAGGCTGTTTCCATTGATTGGTATTCCCCGTGTTCATTGTCCTTGTTGGAAGCCTAAAGCTCAGATAGATAAGAATTCTCATGCAGCTTGAGAACCCTCTTGATTTATTGATTTGTTTATTTATTTAGAGATCACTGTTGGTTTTTACAGTACTAGAGACCATTTTACGATACTATAGAAACCGTTCAAAATACTCTGGTCATACTTTGACTATGACTTTTAATCTAATCTGTCATATTCTTTACAAATACATGATAATGGCAGGTTTTGGGGTTAAAAAATAAATATAATATCAATTGTTTTCTTTAGTTGTTCTTTTACCTCCTCTCTCCGACTCTCGTTCTCCACTCTTGAACTCCCCTGCAAAAGCCGTGGGTCTCCATTTACATGCAACCAGCTGCAGATTAACAACAATCCATCAATCCGGAGATGGTTGCATTCTACACGGGTTTAAATTAGTCTGCGTGACTGTCAGCCAATTCAATAATTACTGAGCCGATAGTCACGCATTCTCACGAGAGGTACAACAAAATAAACAATAGAAATGGCAGCGACTTTCTGTCCATACCGCAAATAATAACAGTACAGGCTTCCTGCCATCATATATAATACAACAAATCATAATAATACAATAAATCAGAATAAACAACTCACAAATATACATAGCGACAGGGCTCCCCGTCACACTGGGGTAGAAGAGGGGTCTAAAAAACTTACTCTTGGTGGGGATAGAAGAGGGATGTAAAAATGTTTGAGCCACCCTGTACACTTTACACCACAACACTGGGGTCAGGGGTCAGGACTTCCAGATTCAGAAAGAACAGGGGTGGGGTCCTGTTAAGTGCATGCATAAATAATAAGAGAACAAGCATTAAATCTGTGTGTGTGTGTGTTTTTTTTTTTTTTATCGAATAATCAAATTACCATTAGAAAAATATATTTCTTAATCGTATCAAAAATATTTGGTCTCACCCCACCCTATGCATAATAATGTAGTATAAAAAACGTAGGTGTTCATTAGCATAAAATGTTTTCTCAGTCACTTGGATCAATTAAAACCAGCTTCTTAAAAGCCCTGGGAATGAATTCCTCATCAATGGCTTTGCAAGGCTTTTAATCTTCTTTGTCCTGGCAGCTAACCAAACTGATGTACTGTGTTGCACCATGAGTAATCTGTTCTGGTATCAATTCTTTAATCATATTCTTCTGTCTCCCTGTCCCTATTATCTGAATGCCCAATTCTTTGCTGCAGAATGCCACAAAAACTTGCTTCGCTATGAGTCAGTAATATGTGATTAAGTGTAAAACAGTTCTCTGATAGCCTACTGCTGGGATGTGATGGATTATCATGGAATCTTTCTAAAGGTCTTATTATTGTAAAATAAAACACAAACACTTGAGTCCATGTTAAGAGGTCCTATTCACAGAGCAATAACTCCTTATTTAAAGACCTTTTCAACATCTGTTTTTATCCAAATATTGATTTTTTTATAAACACAGATTTGAAATTGATGTCATCTTTCTAGACTTCCAAGCTATGCAGGTTTGTTTTTATTTCCATTGTCGTGTTCGTTTTTGAGATATTTTTCATGTGTGTGTCCTGCAATTTTTAGCAGAATGCACACATCTGTTTAGGAACAATCCTATGTTTTATAAATGTGCTGTTGTGACAGAGAGCGAATGAATTCGAGTCAACAATCTCCCTCTCGACCTGTGAAGGTGCGGTATAACAGGAACCGTGTGCCCTGGACTGGATGGTTTGACAGTTCATTCCAGGGTCAGTCGGAAGTCAGCCATCCAAAAAGGGGGCGAAGCCACAGTAGTAAAAGTAGGTGATGTATCAGTCATGGATTAGCCCTTTGCGGTCCATTGTCGGACTGGGTCCGACATTGCAATTATTCCCATCAGGTCCATTGTCGGACCCTGTCCGACATCATCGAAAAAACGCAAAAACACAAAAAGTCGTTTTTCTACGGAAAAAGCCGAGAAAACCATTCAATGGCCGAGTTGGAGCGAAAGGAGCCGAGACAAGCCGATAAAAAAAAAAAAAAAAAAGACATATCTCATGAATAGTCATACTTGCCCCTGGCATCAGATAGGGGCAGTCATAAGGAAACAAGCTGGGTGTTACTGTATCAGCGCACAGAGACTATCACAGACATTTGCAGAGCTTTTTCGAGATGTTATAGCAATAAAATAATGACTTGGATTGCATTATTGAGGAGTTTGGTGATAAAACGAGTCATCAGGAGATGATTGATCGGTATGTACGACTACTATTATTATTAGTATTTATTTGTTAGCATATGTGAAAGGGTGGGGCGGGGCTGGAGATGCCTAGTGAGTGCTTTGTTGATATGCAGGGCCATTTAAACCCGTTTGACTGTGGAAAAAAATACTTTTAAACAGCGCGTCTAAAATTAACTGCGCGTGTGAAAATAAATTAGACCTGGCGAGCCTGACGCACAATTAATAAATGGACCGCAAAGGGTTAGAGGAGACGTGATTGTACTCGCTAACAAAGGGGGAGTGACTGATGGTATATCAGGGGATGTGGCCAAGCGATCTGTTCCTTTGTTATGGTTACGGACGGATTCCAAAAACTGTAAACTAACCGTGAGTGTTTTTGTGAGTTTTGTTTTGTATTAATAGTGTTTGCTTTGTAATTAGTAGACGGCTAACAACTGGGAGCTGTCGCTGTCAAGCCAGCATCCAACCCAGATTATGAATACTGCACAAGTCACAATCACTGTATTCACTACCAGCATGGGAGCACCGCGAGAAAGGACACGGAGCCGTGCCTGTATTATTATTATTTCTGGATTGAAACTCTGTATTGTTTAGCTGTGCAATTACACATTTAATGGTGCCAAACCATGCAACAAAATAAAGAATTGTTTGGACCATGAACTCTGTTGTTTGTTGTTGTTTGAGCATTGCATCACCTCTACACCTGCACACTGCAAGCCACTTTGCCACAGTTGTGCATATGGGTTATAGTTCTCTACAGGGGTATTTCGCTAGGGCAGACTACAGGAGGTCATAGGCGGGAATTGGGTCCAAAATGTTGGTGGGCGGTGGGGGGGGGGATTGACGCGGGTGTGCAAAACAAATCCACCCCTAGTGAAACATTGCCATGTTGTTCAGTTGTCTTTTTCCATTTTGAAAAGCCTTTCGTACTAAACATTTCCTCTGTACCCACTGCCACTGTACTATTGATCAACAGTGATGGGCCAAGAAGGATTAATTCCAAGAACAGTTTCACTATTTATTTAGATAGCTAAATATAAACTGCTGTATTTTGTGCCCCCTTGCCCCCTGTAATCCCGTCTATGCAGGAAGCAGTTATAGTAGGAGGTAATCCAAAACCGCACCATCATGCATGCTTGTGGCAGTGTGACCCCGCCTTGTGCGTATTGTTTGTTTATATGTTGCACGTAGTGTGTTAAATGTTGGTGTATAGTCATTGGTACATGGGATATAAATGGGTCTGCGTAGCACGAGTGATAAAATGTATATTTGTATTTAGCCACGAGGGTTGCACATCACTTCACATGCTGATTAAAATGTAATACTATGTGAGCACGGGGAAGGACACATAATTAATCCATGTGCAGTTGTACCGAGATTCTAATTGAACGATTGATTATTATTATTTGTTTATTTAGCAGACGCCTTTATCCAAGGTGACTTACAGAGACTAGGGTGTGTGAACTATGCATCAGCTGCAGAGTCACTTACAATTACGTCTCACCCGAAAGACGGAGCACAAGGAGGTTAAGTGACTTGCTCAGGGTCACACAATGAGTCAGTGGCTGAGGTGGGATTTGAACCGGGGACCTCCTGGTTACAAGGCTGTTTCTTTAACCACTGGACCACATTTAGCAATCGAGTCTCGGTACAACTGCATAAAAGACGCACATTGTCACTCAGTTGGGGTTGGGTGTACAGAGAGGAGGTACGGAGAGATAGAAGAGAAGCGAAAAATAACAATTGCTATTGGTTCAGCACGATACTTGTTTGTCCGTTTCATCCCGTTTGTGTTTGTTTACTGTTTTGTTTGGCCCTTGTGCCCGTTTGTTTTGTGTGTGTGTTTTGTTTAACTCCTTTATTTTCATTATTATTTAATAAAGAAACCGAGCGCTTTCGCGTCTTGGTTTTAACCCGCAGCTGCTGTGTGTCTGTGTTTCTGGTCTGTGACGTCACCACACCTCACCACTGCAAGTCATCCTGCCGCAATGCTATATGCAGAGTGCGTGTTATATTCAAGAGATTACGGTATGTCACTGAAATGAAATTAGATTTTGTCAATTGTGGCAGTGATGTGAATTTTTATGAAACTTGTGTCAAGGAATCTTTAGGAAAATGAGATATTGTTTAATTTTATATAATGTTGTATTTTGTAATCGCAATGTGTAACAAGACAGACCCTGATCCCTGGAGCAAAATGAAATGACTTTGTCCCATTATGTAAGAAGCATGCAACAGTTAGGACTTCCAGAAGCTTCCCAAATATTCAAGAAAGACATTTCAGCACTATTAGAACTTGCACGTCAGAGGCTGCCTCAACATTTAAGAAGTCGATGCTTACAAGCAGGGTGATTCAAATCAGGTCGTCCGGTTGCCAATTGCTTCAATGTTAATATGGCCAGTAGATGTTACCGTAAAGTCCCCACATTAGCTACTAAGCATTTACAGGATATACAACACAACTTTCTGTGTAACTGTCAGAATCTGCACCGCCCTATTGGTCTCGCAGAGCCAATCTTTTCATGGAGCCAGCCTAGGGTGACCAGACGTCCCGATAAAATCAGGATCGTCCCGATATTAGGGGCTTTGTCCTGCATCGCAATTTGTCCCGATTTTTAGAGTAAACGTTGAAAACCCAGGCGTAAAATGTGAAATTTTGATTTTCTCATCAGGTAATTCTGTATATGTGGCTGCTGTACTGTTTCGCAGTGCAACAGCAACTAGTTTAGGGCGTGTTGTTTGAGTGAGTTGTTTGCATCTCTGCGGTTATCCAATCACGTTAACCGGCAGTCATATGATGCAAGATGCGTCATGTGTTTTTGGTGCGTGCGCCTGTGCATTCGGGGCCCTGGCATGCGTATACGTATGCTTCTACACAGTTTTACTGGCTAAGTGTTATGATGGCTGGTGTTGTTGACGAACCTGTCACTAAAAAGCAAAAGAGACTGAACGGAGTGGGAAAGAAATGACACCTGGATTCAATCATAAGACTGTGTTACAAAGGCATTTTATAAATTGTGTAAAAAAGAATATGGCATCAGTCATTGCGGCGAGTCGGGTGTGAAGCATCATGCCGGTGGAATGCAACATTATTATTATTATTATTTATTTCTTTGCAGACACCCTTATCCAGGGTGACTTACAGTTACAAAATATCACAATACAAAGTATCACATTGCAAAATATCACATTATGAAATATCACATTACAGATAAGAGCAGTTATAAAATACAATAAAGTCAGTAGTACATATGAGCAAATTCAAATGAGAAAATAAACACAGTAAATAATTACATTTGAGAGTGATTTTGACTAAGAGCAGTTACATTTATAATAAATATGTGTTTATAAGATTAAATTCCATTGAGGAAGTAGTAAATACAATCAATGGCTAAGAACAATTTCAAATAAGAGCAATTACAAAAAAATGTAAATTCAGTTACCTTTAAGAATAAAATAAAGTACAAAATACAGAAAATAGTTAGAATTGAGTGCAGCAGTAGAATACAGCAAAATGTGGAGCAGTTCAGTGCAAGGTGATTCAACTACTGATACAATTGGGGGCCATATAGTCCAGCATAGTCAAGGGTTGTGAGGTTTACAGATGCTGTCTGAACAGGTGTGTCTTGAGGAGGCACCGGAAGGTGGTCAGGGACTGAGCAACAGTCAGGGACTTCAGCAAGCCCAGTGAAACATTGGATACCCAAGATGTTGCTACAGAGCTTACCCAAGTGTATCACACAGTACTGCACCAACACTCCTGTCGGTCTTGTGACTGTGAATTGAAGCTTGCGCGAGGAATCAAAGCAGTACTGAACTGGTGAGGAGCGAAACGCCAATTGTACGAAGGCGCTGCTCTCTTGACAGATGTAGCATATTGTTTTTTTCTGTGATTTTCTTTATTGCTTTTATTCAAGCTTCCAATTCAACAGCTGAAATCACTCCATATCCAGTGTCCAATCAGCTGTCTCACTTATTAGGTGATTAAGTGCTAATGCTTCAGTCACAGTCACTCAAGCGTGTCATGGTCAAGGATGAATGATCAAGTGATTAAAAAGAAACCAAAAACATTTAGTCAATGTCCATCATATATATATATATATATATATATATATATATATATATATATATATATATATATATATACAGTATATATATATATATATATATATAAATATATATACCTTATATTTTTTCAAAAATAAATGTGTTATAATAGTGATAAGTTTCGTTTGATGCTCGGCGCATTTTATGCACACAGAAATAGTTTCCTGGCATTTAATGTATAGAGTTCCCTGGAATTTTATGGAGCTAGTCCTCTGGCACATCAATTGAATATAGTTCCCCTCCCACAATTTAAAGATAATAAAAAACAAACACCCATTACATGAAAACAAAGCATTTAATGGTTAGCATTAATGTAAAATTCAAGGTTTCTCATTGGCTTTAAAATGTTTGTGTTAATATTTTATATATTTTTAAGAGAAATATTAAAAACGAATACAAAAGATAAAGAATCAAAAACAGCATATTTTAGAATGCACTTTGTTTCTTCCTCAAAGGTTTTTAAATGATACCGTCTAGTGTTTTATCTATCGATGGTATGCCATGTAGTCCTGAACACAAATACCTGGGAATGGGCACTGCAGTCCCCAGGGCTCTTCCAAACCAAGTTTAATAGCACTTAACAACCTGCTCAGACATTCAGATGGTTCAATTTACTCATGAAGTGCCTGGTTAGAACAAAGAGTTGAATGGAAGGGCCAAGGTTATCTACCTCTGGGAATTGAGCTGTGTCAAATAACAAGAGAAATATATACAGCGCTGGTGTTAAAAATTTTCTAACATTCATCATGGAAGCCCTTCACAAGTCTCATGCTAGACCTCGTCAATGAGGACCAACCACAGACTATAATTATAAAACCAAGCCGTGATTGGGGTTGTCAGTAGTAGGAGTGGCCAGACTGGGAGTGATGTGCAGCTCTTTCCACTGAGACAGAAAAGGGCATTCATAAAGGGTGTTAATCACTCTCAGTGTAGAGGTCTATAATGGTGGTGGGTGTAACCTTTACTCAGCCAATATTGTGCAGCCCCTATTGATTCTGTGTGCATGTGTTTTACCCTTGCTAGGCTCCTTGTCTGTAAGGTACCACTTCAACAGTATGCACAGAGGTATTTAGATAGATGACAGAGGTGTTTAGATCCACGGCTGATATTATCAATTGAAAAAACTGTGAATTATATTACTAAAGCCTGATTCACACATACCTACCTCACCACATAAAACAGCCTCCTCTCTGTGCCTCTAAAGCAGAGGGTGTCAGTTGAACTCTACCACACGTGGACGTTTTCTGTGAAATAAATGCCACTATTATCATGTTCTGAACAGAGTGCTCTTCTGTGCAAGACAGTGTGTGAATTATTACCTATGAACCTGGATTTTTAAAAGCAGTTAAACTATCTTATGCTTGCTAGGCAGCATGTTTTCTAAATAACAAGCAGCAAGCCACAGCAGCTTCCTAAACTACTGACTACTGTTCATTTTTAAATTCGCTTTCCACACCATCAGACCCCCAGAAATGCATGACAATTTGAAGAAACTTCCTCCAAGTTTGGAATTTATCAGGCGGTTCCAAGGTAGGATTGAAATGTATCGAGGAGATTCCGGCATGCCTTGTGAAATATATCCAGGAGACTCCGGCATGCCTTGTGAAATGTTTCCAGGAGACTCCGGCATGCCTTATGAAATGTTTCCAGGAGACTCTGGCATGCCTTGTGAAATGTATCCAGCAGAACACGACATGCCTGACTCATATTGCATTGCATTTGCCAGGGACAGTCAGGGATGCAGTGGAGGTTGTTTTACAGTATGTAGTAAGCTTTAGTCCTGTGTGAATAAGGTATTTAATGTCTGATTAAAGTGTGTAAGATTAACTAGTGTTTTATTTTTTCCAATGCAAAACACTAGGGATTAATGAAATGCTTGAGTAATCGCTTTGATTATTTCTCCCCAGGATCTTGCTGAACAATTTCAAATCTACCTTAATTACATTGATACAAGGCCTTTTATAAATTACTCCATTTAAGTAAAGGCAAGCTATGTGGCTGTGTAACATGTCCATCAATCACTCTGCTCAAGCCCTCTGTAATTCACATGATAAATAATGATGATTAGTGATGTTTATTTGGCGGCGATCAACCATAGTGTTCCCTTTATTTCATTAAATAACATTCTTCATTATATTTTTTATTTATCATTTACTTTGTGTTGCAAATGAACCACGGTCAAGATCAAGTTTTTACACACAAAGTGGATACAATCTTAGCCTAACTGCAAAAGACTATATAAAAGGAATTGTTTTGTTATTTTAAACCAGGTGCTTTTCTTGTTTTTGGATTCTTTTTGATTATTATTATTAATTAGATCAGGGGTTTTCAACATTTTTTTGAAACTGTGCCCCTTCTGTCATGAGGTTTCAGCTAAAGTACCCTTCACAATTTTCGCTCACTGAATGGTACCACAGTTGCAATAATAACTTCACAACAGTCTGGGACTGACAAACTGCTGAGACAGAAAGCCAAACAGCAGGCTTCATTCTTAAAACGTAATTACATGTCTGGATGCACAGAATTAAAACACTGTATTTAGGAATATTTAGAAACACTCATATTTGCTTTCTATTGGGCAAAATCATTATAAATAATACAAAATAGTCTGCACTGTAATGTATAGTGATGCACTGTTTATGACGTTACTATGTACTTCCCACCTCAGCATAATATTATGTGTGCCATTTAAAATGTTTACAGTATCAAAAACATTAACCTCAAGATAAACTATTATTAATTAAAACAATAATACACTTTTTTTTTTATTAAAGCCAGCATAAAAATGATCTAAAGGGACTCTGTATAACTATAGCTTTGTGCTTTCTGTGCTCTTGTGTTTTCTTCCTTCATTTTTCTTTTGCAAGTAGGAAATGTATCAAACACATATTCAACCAGTCGCTGTTGCTGTTAATAAAATACAGCTGCGGTAATAAATAAAACGAAAACCATCAAAGTACAGTGGCTTTCAAAAGTATTCACCCCCCTTGGACTTTTCCACATTTTATTGTGTTACAACATGGAATCAAAATGGATTTAATTAGGAGTTTTTGCCACTGATCAACACAAAAAACTCCATAATGTCAAAGTGAAAAATAAAATCTACAAATTGTTCTAAATTAATTACAAATACAAAACAGAAAATAATTGATTGCATAAGTATTCACCCCCTTGAGTCAATATTTGGTAGAGGCACCTTTGGCAGCAATTACAGCCATGAGTCTATTTGGATAAGTCTCTACCAGCTTTGCACATCTGGACACTGCAATTTTTGCCCATTCTTCTTTGCAAAATTGCTCAAGCTCTTTACAAAATTGCTCAAGTTAGATGGGGACCTTTGGTGAACAGCAATTTTCAACTTTTTCCACATATTCTCAATTGGATTGAGGTCCAGGCTTTGACTGAGCCACTCCAGGACATTAACCTTTTTGTTTTTAAGCCACTCCAGTGTGGCTTTGGCTGTATGTTTGGGGTCATTGTCCTGCTGGAAGATGAATCTTCTCCCAAGTCCCAGGTCTCTTGCAGACTTCAGCAGGTTTTCCTCCAAGATTTCTCTGTACTTTGCTGCATCCATTTTGCCCTCTATCTTCACAAGCTTTCCAGGCCCTGACGCAGAGAAGCATCCCCATAGCATGATGCTGCCACCACCATGCTTCACGGTAGGGATGGTGTTCTCAGGATGATGTGCGGTGTTAGGCTTGCGCCAAACATAGCGCTTAGCGTTGAGGCCAAAAAGCTCTATTTTGGTCTCATCAGACCACAGAATCTTCTTCCACTTGGTCTCAGAGTCTCCCACATGCCTTCTGGCAAACTTTAGCCGAGATTTGATGTGAGTTTTTTTCAACAATGGCTTTCTTTTTGCCACTCTCCCATAAATGCCAGTTTTGTGAAGCACCCGGGCTATTGTTGCTGTATGCACAGTGTCTCCCAGCTCAGCCGTGGAAGACTGTAACTCCTTTAGAGTTGCCATAGGCTTCTTGGTGCCCTCCCTGACTAGTGCCCTTCTCGCCCGGATACTCAGTTTTTGAGTATGGCCTGTTCTAGACAGATTCACAGTTGTGCCATATTCTCTCCATTTCTTAATAATGGACTTTACTGTGCTCGGGGGGATATTCAATGCCTTGGAAATGTTCTTATATCCTACCCCTGATTGGTGCTTTTGAAGAACCTTATTCCGGATTTGCTTTGAATGTTCCTTCGTCTTCATGATGTAGTTTTTGTTAGGAAATGTACTAACCAATTGTGGGACCTCCCAGAGACAGGTGTATTTAACCTGAAATCATGTGAAACACCTTAATTGCACACAGGTGGACTTCATTCAACTAATTATGTGACATCTGAAGACAATTGGTTGCACCAGAGCTGATTTAGGTGTGTCATAGCAAAGGGGGTGAATACTTATGCAATCAATTATTTTCTGTTTTATATTTGTAATTAATTTAGAACTACCTTCCAAACAGACACATTGTCACATGTTTTCTTGGCCTGCCCATTGGAGGGGAAGGACACAACAATACAACTTGCAGCAATGTGTTTTTAACCCCATTCCTGCTATTTAGTTAGTATTTGTTTCACATAAGAAAGCTGTTAATGGCGGCTTTGAAGGGGAGGCTTGGTATTGCATCAAAGGGAGCTGTAATATTAATTTATAAACACACCTGTAAAAAAATGAAAACAGATAAAGGGGAAAAATGCAGACTACATAATCTTATAATGATATATAATGTGGTTAACCCTTTAAGGACTAAGCATTATTCAGTGGGTGCTCAGGACCAGGTCTTTTTTGGCTGTAGTTGACTCTCTTTCTATACGAAATCACAATAAATCTATTTTGTACAGTAGCATCTTGGAATTGGTGTCATTTTTTTAGGACACTCTGGGGAACATTATAAAGTACTTCAGAAGCCATATAAACTTTTCACTTTTTTTTGTGTCACTAAGGATCATTAATATCAATTTATATTGTGAAGAAACCAGGGCATGAGATGAATGAAAACTGTGAAAGATCAGAGGAAAACCATGATTAATGATACATCCCTCAAGACCACTTTAATCATGCTTATTATTGATTTTGTGGAAAGGGAATAATAAGTAGCCTTTGTGTTGCGGAAAATAATATGCCTTTCAATTACTGGAAATATTTCCTTCTTTAGGAAACACAGAGACAGCATGAAGCACCTTTTTTTTTTTTTTTGGGTACATCTTATGACTCAGTAAGGTGTATCAGGATCTTGAATTGGTCGTTTTTATTTTCTGAGGAAGATGAACGGTATGTTATTTAACTCTGTTTTACCATAGGGTTTAGTTCACTAATACCCATATACCTGTACTTCCACGACTTGCTCATTGCTTACAATTGCAAGGTAACAATATTTTATCATGACCTGATCAGCTCTTTTATATTGGTGTGCACATTGGCATTGTAACTGTGCACTGTGGGTATTTCATATATCAGCCTGACTAAGCATAGGTACTGCTGACAAATTCACATACTTTTTTTTATCGTGGACTCTGTATACATTCTTCATGTTTTTTACATGTTGATGATACTGCTTGGTCCATAACTGGATGGCTTTTCTTTTTTTCTTTTTTTTTTTTTGGAATAACATTTTTATTAATTTTTGAATACATACATCCCTACAATAAAGTTGAATTCTCTACCGGTACCTTAAAACTCTGAAGAAACTATTATCTTTATAATACAATTTAAAATAAAAATAATACAAATACCTATAGCCTCTTAGACAAGTTATATAGTACCTATTACATTTCAATACAATTTAAATAAATAACTCTTGTGAATTACATATTAGTTTCTGTTAAGTATGTAATTGCATCTGACCAAAGTATCGTATGTTTTCTTTTAATTCCCTTCAAACTAGAGTGCTTTTTCCAATAGAATGGCATCTAGTGTTATGTTTTTCCACATTGTAAGTGGTGGTGGTTCCTTTTCTTTCCATCATTATTCCTTTTAGCAGCGATGCCAATGTGGGGGATTTAGTTAAATAAATACTTACAATGGTGGATATATGTTTAAAATATTTTCTCAATATATGCTTAATTGAGGTGTGCATTGGAATTTGAAATGTATCTTTTAAAGATCTAAGGGAGTAAATGAACCATTAAAATAGTAATACCTAGCTTCTCCCACTCAACATCATGAAGAGTTTTTTCTATTTACAACCTGATGGATTATTCCATAACCCTGAAGACTCATATAACACTTGACATGAGTTTGTTAAACTTGCTCTCCTTTTAAACCCATGTGAGATTGAGATAATACAGGATGGGATCTATGGAGTTTGGGTGGGTCATGCATTGCTACATCTAGACGATTCATGAGCTCAGTTACATTTTGCTCTTGACAAATCACACCAGGATCTTTGGCATAAGCTGGTGAAAAACAATGCTTTATAAACCTACTTTGACAGGAAAGATGATACCAATACATATTTGGTATGTTCAAGCCACCATTTGCATTGCTATAAAATAGTTTCTATTTCTAAAAAAACCTAGGCTCAAAACAGAGAAAATAGTTTCTCTATTTTGAGCCTAGGTTTTTTTTTTCAATTCCATAGAAAATTGGCAAATAAAGTGTTCATTTGTTTGAAATACATGTTGGGAATTCCTAAAGGTATCATTGAAAGTGGATATGCTATAACTCAGTGGTTTTCAACCCTGGTCCTGGGGACCTACTGTGTCTGCTAGTTTTTATTCCAACTGATCTCTTAATTACTTAACTAGACCCTTAATTGAACTGATGATTTGCTTAACTAGATCTTTGCAATTGTTGTCAGCTCTTAAACAGTTGCAGATTTCAAATTAGCTCTAACATTTTATAACTCAAACTCTGCAACTGTTTCTGCTTACTTTGTGCTCAATCTCCCTATCACTCTCTTGTTCATCTTATTATTATTATTTATTAGCAGACGTCCTTATCCAGGGCGACTTACAATTGTTACAAGATATCACATTTTTTTTTCATACAATTACATTATTTTTTTTACAAATTATTTTTACATACAATTACCCATTTATACAGTTGGGTTTTTACTGGAGCAATCTAGGTAAAGTACCTTGCTCAAGGGTACAGCAGCAGTGTCCACCACCTGGGATTGAACCCACAACCCTCCGGTCAAGAGTCCAGAGCCCTAACCACTACTCCACACTGCTGCCCTCTCTATGAACGGCTGCTACACATTCATATATGTGGCCATCTCCAAATTGGTAATTACTTCATTAATTTGGGAGGTGGGCACATTACGCATATGTTTAGCTGGATGGGGAATTCTACCCCCATCCATGCGGCAAAACAGCAATAACAAGCATCGTTTTTTTTTTTTTTTTTTTTTTTTTTAAATAAACACAAAGTAATAAATTTAAATCATAATAAAACACAATTCACAATAATAATAATAATACAACATAAACATAGGGGCAAGCGTACCCCTGTCCCACACTGTGACGGACAAGTGGATTTGGAGGCTTTTGGGTCGGTCACCTCCAGCTTTATTGTTTACTATTGTCGTTCTACCGGGACAGTGTGTGGCAGCTTGGATTAAGTACTGGATCCTCCCCTCTTTACTGAGAGGGCTTGCCAACTGAGATTCTGAGGCCTTTTGAGGCCCTGGTGACTATACTTGAACTATCGTCTCATCAAATTATGTTAAAATGTTGTTCAGGACTGTGGCGTTGCAAAATTATGTGTTTATTTGAAAGACGGTATGTATATTATTTTCCTGAAACCACAAGTAGCCTTCCAATGCCGTTTTATTGGAAAGTTTTACTGGTTTTTATATGGTGCACATTTGTTGGTGTGTTTAGGGAAGGTGTCTGTATTGGGAAGGAAGAAACATTGTTATACTCCAAGGTAGCTGTAGGGGGGGGGTTGCTGAATCGTCTTGTGGAGAAAATAAACTGTATTACAATTGTATTATTTCTGTGTAATAAAAGGAAAAATAATTTTATTTACTTGTTTGTGTTTGTTCGAAATCCAAACAACCTGTAGGCAGAGTGTTAGAAAAGCAATTATAACACTTATACTTACCTGGAATTAATAGTTTAGACCCTGAAATAAAGAAAATGGTCTGCTTAGACAAGTGGTCTCTTTAGATGGTAATTCAAAGACTGGCCCACTTCTATTGAAGTCTATTAGAGATCTGTTTCTATTAAAATATAGAGTGGCAGGGCAGAGCCTCCCAGACCATGGCCATCTGGAAATAGTGTTGGCATAGATCAAAGGAAATAAGCAAGGCTATGACTGTATATGAAAGGTGAAACATTTTCAAAATGACCAATCAGTAATCAAGGACTTAGTAAGAGAATCTATGTGATTGGAGAATTTGTAAGGGACTGCCTGTCTTCTATGGATTGAAAAAGGATTATTTGTGACACAGAATCACTCACTCTCTTTCCATCAACACTCTCTCTTCATATCTCCACTCTTAACTCTTGACTGCTATCTTTATACACACCAACACACTCCAAGAGGGAGCCACATTTTAAAAGCTCCAGCATGTCATCTGAGTAACTTCACATGGCACCAACTTCTGGAACACCACAGTCAGGAATCATTTCTTTGAAGAAATCACCAGGCAAAGTAAAACTAAACCGCATTCTTGGAACTTTTTGAAATCTTCTTTACTAGGAATAGACACATTTCTTCCTTATCTAAATCCTATTCCGAGACTGTTTTCAACTTATTTCTAAACCAAGTATGGTAAATATGCAGATTTATTGAATTTCCATGGTGCATAGAAATGATAGAATTAATTTGTAAATGGTGTATAATGAAATGTGAAATTAATCCATTGTTTGAAGATATCTTGAATTCTTAACCTGATATAATAATGCATGTTTTAGATATATTTACAATTCTGATAAAATATATGGTTAATAATTTTCTGAACGTATTTAACTAATTACAAAATTAGTTACTAGAAATCCTATACTGATACTTTTAACCTACCTAATAAACAAAAGTAATTGTACCTTTAAACTGAGTGATCTGGTTTTATTTCTGACCACCCCAGCCAAAGGAGGAGGCAAGGGAACCACCTCCACCACAACCTCGACCACCACCCCTGTGTCCTGACCCAGTGCCTATGGGTCAGAGCCCTCGACCTGGGTTCCCAGACACCCTGCATTTGTTTCCTGACATCTGGTCACTGGGCTTAGTTCATTGCTGGTTGTATCACCAGGCATAGTCGGTCGCCCTGTCTCGTGCTCCGCTCCCCCTGGTGACACAGATATCACTACACAGTCTCCAGGGCTCGCACCTCTGCCAGCTGCTGTACCCACCCGGTTACCAGCTTGCACTCTCGACACCCCGTCCACATCGCCTGGGTCCCCTGGAGTCGGGACCAACCCGCCCTCCAACCCACCCACAAAAATCCAGAGGAGGAAAGATGGACAGTGTGGGAGAGGGTTGGTGTTTCAAGTGGGGAGGTGGCCGGTTACAGCCATGTGTGTTGCACACATGAGGGGAGGTGTAAATAGTATTATGTGTGAATGTTTAAATCCATCTCTCCCAACAATCACTGGTGGTGTTTTGAGGAGAGAAGCCAGTGAAGGCGTTGCTCAGCCTGGCATTAGTGAGCATTTGTATTGCATTGTATATACAGGTGTACTCCACTTATACAGGTGCACTCCATTTATACTCAGTTTCGTTTTCACCGTCTTGAGGAAGCATGTCCCTGCCAAACAACATGGGTTTTAATGGGGAATTACTCTGCTTAAAACTGACTCATTTATAACGTATATACCATTTAATATGTACAGTTTTCCTTTTCCAGAGGCAGGTCTTTTGTGCTTAATATGTACAGTTTAATATATACAGTACTGTTTAATTTGTACAGTTTAATATATGTCACAGGACACTCAGGGTTTAAATTCAAGCAGTAGCCAACTACGCCACATAGTGACTAAATATATGGGGCACTAGGACCCTAGCAACACTAAAAGCAACACATGTTCGTAAATATGACCAGTTGGAACTCAGAACAGGCCGACCATGACAAGAAAGGCAAACAGTTGTACAATTTCACAATAAACAACGTTTATTTATCCTTAAAAAATCATTAAAATATGATAATACAATGTCTATAGTACCAAGGGCTACCAAGAGTAAAAAAAAACAAGGCACACACTAATTTACTAGTGCACAAAGAATCAAAAGAAAATAATAATAAAAACACCCACTAATTTGCTAATGTGTCCCCCCTCACACTGGTGCCAAGCTCCTCCCTGGATGTGGCAGGCACCCCCCCCCGGAGACAGAAAAAGCAACAGCACTGAGTGACTCACAATTATGCAGTATACAAAACACCCCAACAGAAATTAAAATATATTTCTTTATAGTTAACTATACCAATCAATATATTTAAGAGCACGACCTATAGCCACAGTTTATTTAAAATGCAGCACCTGAAAATACCACTCACTCTATCATGGATATTTATATCAACAGAACATGTGCAAAAACCATAAACTACAAGTTGCAGACAATTACCAAATATTGGTTTTATCTCCTTTTAAAAACACAGGTATCACTCTAGCAGAGAGAATATAAAGGTGCACTAGGGTCCCTAAACAGCAAGCGGGTCAAAAACCCTATTAGGCAATGTACCAATCATTAAAAGTGGTCCGGCTACTTCCCTTTTAAAACTGCACTCTTCTAGTCCTGAGTCCACTCTCCAGTACAGCCTGCTTGTTCTACTAATGCATTTAATATTTATGGTTCCTCTTGGATCCCGGTCTCTGCTCTCCACGTCTCTGCTCTCTCGGTGACTCCTGTAGTTCTCTTATGGCGCACTCCCTGTTGCTCCTGCAGCTCTCCTCTGCCGTCTCTCTGGCTCTCTTCTGTGGCACACTCCTTGTCTCTCTCCGTTGTCTCTCTGTCTCCGCTCTTTTATATCCATCAAACTCCTCCCTTAACTGTCCAGAGCAAATCAATTGACAAGATCTATTAACGGTATTTGTACAAACTACATTTCCCAGCATCATTGCGGAAATTGCATAAAACCTCCCACTGGAAGTGACGTCACTCGCTCTCAGCCCCTTCCCAGCCTAGACGCCATTTCATACCAAGACACAAGGTAAGACCAAATTTAATATATTTAGGAGGCTGTGTGGTCCAGTGGTTAAAGAAAAGGGCTTGTAACCAGGAGGTCCCCAGTTCAAATCCCACCTCGGCCACTGACTCATTGTGTGACCCTGAGCAAGTCACTTAACCTCCTTGTGCTCCGTCTTTCAGGTGAGACGTAATTGTAAGTGACTCTGCAGCTGATGCATAGTTCACACACCCTAGTCTCTGTAAGTCGCCTTGGATAAAGGCGTCTGGTAAATAAACAAATAATAATAATAATAATGAAAAACGTGTACATACTATCATAATAATAAAAATACAATACATACAATTCACTCAAAGTAAAACAAAATCGAACTTAAAATACCAAACCAATATAACATTTTATAAAACGTGCTCAAAGCAACTCGCTCAAATAACTCGTGCAGTCTTACTTTGTGTACCTCTGGCAGCTGTAAAACGATTAACAACGTTCAATCATATCGTGAAAGTCTCCCAAACATTGATATATTATAGACGTTGTTGTTATTCACAATAAGATGGTTCCTAAACTTTCATTTCCTTTAATATAAAACTAATACAGTAATCCTATGAGGTGCTTTAAAATACTTGTAGTAAAAGTGCTAAACAAAAAAATAAATTGTAGACATTAAGTCACCCTGTGACATATATACAGTACTGTTTAATAAATACAGTTTTCCTGTTCCAAATAAGGTACATCTGATAAATGACAGTCACGGCTGCATTTGTGACGTCAGGAATGAAAAAAGTTGCTGTTTACTTTCATTCTTCTATGTTTTTGTTGGCACAGCCGTTGTACAGTTTAAATGTTAGCTTGCGTGGTTCAGGGGGCATGGAGCTGGGGGCTTCTAATCTTCTAATTTTCTAATTTCCTGTTAATTAGCATCTATTTTCTATTTAAGCCCTGATCACCTGCACCTTTTCTGTCTAGTGTTTCGTTTTCCTCCTCCTCCCCTCCTCCACCTTCTTACATGCCTTTGCATCGGTCGTCTCTGGGGGCAAGTGAGTCTCACTTCCCGACCTCAGGGCTAGGCATCCGCCTCCCTTACCTTCAGGGGTTCTCACCATGTGAGTCAGAGCGGACCGCCCGGCCATACTCTGTCCTGTCGCAGCTCATGCGCTTATCTTACCTCACTCGAGGCTCTGTTCTATTCTGCCTCTCTTTCAGGGCGTGGTCACTCGTGCTGAGTCCTATACTAACCTCTATGCTTTGTCCTTATTTTCAGGTCCCAGGCAGCGTGGCGTCTCGGCCAATCGGGTTTCTGGCGCCTTACAGAAGTCTCAGATGCTGGGTACCTGTCTCTCTCTCTCCTCCTCTCGAGGCGGCTCTCGAGTCATAATCCTCATATGTGTTTTCGGTTGCTGGGTCCTCTGCCCTGGGATGTGTCGGCATCATGCGCCCTCAGTCAGCGACCTTTTTTATCCGTCTTGGTTGCTGGGTCCTTCGCCCCTGAGATGTGTCGGCATCGTCGCCCTCAGTCAGCGACCATCTTTTCTATCCCGTTTCGGTTGCTGGGTCCTCTGCCCCTGGGATGTGTCGGCATCGTCGCCCTCAGTCAGTGACCACTTTCTGTCCTACTAACTGCTCCTTGCTGCTTCTTCTGCCTTATCCTTCACCCCAGCTCACGCCCCGTGAAACGTATAACGTATACAATTTGAATTACATTTAGCAAAAATATAAATTTGTAAAATGGTACTACTTATTACATTATACGGCCCACAGGGGTGTGTTTTGTATAAATAATAAACTCCCATTCTTTGGCAGTTAAGCTTTCTTGTATTGTTTACATTTAAGGTACTTGTGTTCGCAGTTACATACAGCATTTCGAATTGTGTTTACTACATACTTCGTTTATAAAGTACTGATTTCCATTGTCCCTTGGAGTCCGTTATAAGCGGAGTGCACCTGTTTCCTTGTTGTGGTGATTTTTTGTGTAACTCTTAATCAATCTGGAGATGGTCACATTCTACACGAGAGTAACTCTTTATTTTGGCACTCGTGCCCTGTTTGTTTGTTTGTTTGTTTGTTTGTTTGTTTGTTTGGTTGGTTGGTTGGTTGGTTGGTTGGTTGGTTGGTTGGTTGGCTGGTTGGTTGGTTGGTTGGTTGGTTGGCTGGTTGTTTTTTGTTCTGTTTCTTTAACACATGTGCACTCTAGTGCTTAAACTGCAGCTTTCCTGTCTCCGAGTCTCCCTTCTTCACAGTAACATCTCGGGGAACAGCGCAATCCTGCTAATTTAAACTCAATTCAATGGAATACACTACAGTAAATGTGGACCAATGCACAGAAAGTTAAATGTAACATTTTCCAAATCTGAATATTTCATATAACTCCACCTTTATCAAGCTGAGATTTTATCCCTTCTAAAAAATAACAATTTGCCGTTTCTGTGGAGTGCTTTGCTCTAAATCCAAACTGCATTGAATGCAAAGAAGAACATCCAGTGTCTAGATGGGCAGTTAGCTGTTCTACCACAATCTATCTCAGCAATTTTTTTAATAACTGGGAGTAAACTAATCGGTCTGTAGTTACTGACCTTTTCACTATCACCAGACTTGAACACTGGAATAACTACTGCAGACTTCCAGGTACTAGGGAATTTCACATATTTTATAGATAAATTAATTAAATGAGTGATAGGACTAGTTAATATATCTATATTTTTTTCATAAAAGCAGTATCCATATCAAACACATCTTTTGCTCTATAATTTCATAAATAGCCTAAAATTGTATAAACTTTTGTCTCTGTGATTTTTCTAGTGCCAAATTGCTGCACCAGTTCCTGCACTGAATCTATAAAAACATTATTAAAAGCTGCAGCAATAATCTTACTATAATTTATCAATGTGCCCTGTGTCTTCAGTTCATGCTCCCCTTTTCTTTTAATTAAACTCTTTCCAGTTAGTCGATCAATATTTTTCTAGCTTTCTAGCAATCGCTCAGACTCTGTCAAACGTGCTTAAACTTTCTCTCTTTACTAATGTCTAAACTTCGTCTTCTCATTCTCTCGTCCGACTCAGATGATTTACAGCAATTTTCCTACCTGCTCTGAAGATTTTTCTTGTCCTTCAGCTTCTTTCTTTCTCACTGTAGCAGCTGCATCGCCAGTTAAGCCTGCAACTATCTAATCTCCGGCCACACCGTTCAAAGTGCCGCTCCATTATTCAACCTCCGCTGCGTCTCCATTATAAAGATCGGCCCTCCACCAAATTTCAAAGCTCTGTTCGACAAAGGCATCAACATTCCCATCTGCAACAATCGCCTTGCCCTTAACATCTATTGCATCACCTACAGATCGCCAGATTTCAGCAGTTGGTTCCCACAGCGTCTCCAGCACATCTCCAAGTTCCCTAATATCAGCACCTAGTATTCCTGTTAGCTCTCCTGTCTCAACCTTCTTCAATCTGCTAGAAATTACATGTCGCTGCCCTAGCTCCATCAACAAGATCATCCTACTCTACAGACTGGCCTTCTTTCTCCTCCTTCTGTGCAAAAAAAACAAACAACAAACACCCAAATTCAGCTAGTTCCATTTAATCAGACTGATCAGGAAAACATAAAGTAACAGGGTCTGACAGATTTGGGACCTGCATGCACCTTTCATCTTTGGAGGTAAAAACGAGTGTGGTAACCTTTGCTCATTCCCCATTGAAGTGAAGGTTAATGCCCTCTAGCAGAGCGAAGGACAGTCTGGCTGCTGTAAGAAGACACAGAAATGCAGGTTTGATATTGTGTGAGTCTGAGAGCCTTTTCTTTGCCTAGATCCCCCTCTTTATTAATAATACATTTTATATATTTAAAATGTAGGTTCAAATTTCGTGTTCCTATTTTGTTTCCTGTCCCTTTACCTTTCCTTGATGTTTGCAGTCATTCGGAGTGCTTCTTGTTGCTTTTACTCGAATGCTGTGTAAGGATTTTTATTTTAATTTACATTTTGGGTTTTCTTTGACTTTAACAGTTTATGATGAGGGGTCTACCTAAATCGCGATTTCGCGGAAATCGTGAAATTGAGGGGTCACCGCGAAATTCACCTCTTAGGGGTCAATGGATATAAACAAGTACGGAGAGGGGGAGAAAATCGTTTAAATGAACTACTGCACAACGCAAGTGACACAAACGACGTATCTTCCTTCTGTAGATAGCCATTTTTTATTCCTTCGCCATCCGGTGTGCATTGCACTTAAGCAAAAAACAAACAAACAAAAAAACGTCCACAAATAACATTTACAAAATAAATTCTCCAAAGCAGTTAACGTTCTTGTTTACTATTCAAATTACAAAGTTTTAATCAGCCTATCAGTGCATCTTTACTGCTTGTATGTGACCTGTACTGTGCAGTAGGGGTTGGGACAAAGTTGGTGCTGCATTGTTTTGATTTAGGTTGCGAAAATCTAGTTTCAGCATTGGAGGTAAAATAGTAGAAATGGACGACAAAAAAGCAAAGTATATTTCGGCTGATGATCGTTTCAAGATATTTCCCAAAGAAACTGTTCATGCAGACTGAGGTAATTGTTTTGCATGTCTTAATGAGTCTTTGGAGAAAATACGATTGATTGCTTTAGCTTCAGAATCACACATTAAACAAAAGGCTTCTACAGAGGCTGCTGAACAGAAAGTAAAATAAAACAGCTTTCAGAAAACAAACTGGAAAGTTAGCCCAGACAAAAAGAATTCCTGTCTTCAAGTTAAATCAGTACTAAAATGATCCAGCATAGCCACCTCGCTTCAACCTGTTGCTTGCTTTTTAAACGCAGTTGGAATTTTAGACCCGAATAGCCACGTTCTCTGTTTTGACTCGGTACAAATAAAATAAATTGTTGGATGGAACAAATGATATGACAACGAACGTGCTGCATACATTGCCTTTATTAAAGTATGCCCGATGCCTTTGTGTAACCGAGGTTTTGGGCTGTTTCTAATCGATTTCAACATCTGTATAACTTGGCAAAGCTTTGCCTTAACTTCCAACCAACGTGCAGTCTCAATGTATGGGCAAGTCAACTGCAGGGGGATGATGCATGCTTGCCTTTAACAAATGACAGCACTCTTTTAGTACGGGAAGCAAGTACCACTATTTTTAGGCGTTATAGTGTTCTGAAACAACGTCTACTTATGTTTATTTAATGTTTAAACAGGTCCGCGAAATGTCCGCGAAATCCTCATTTTATTCCACAACATACCCGTGAAAAATACGTAAATTTACCGCGATTTAAGTAGACCCCTATTTATGATACATAATATATATATTTTTAAACACACAGCAGTCTAAATCATTAGGTACTTGTAAATCAATGATCAATTATAACATATGTTATCATGTAATGCCCGAGTTTTATGTTTAATAGCATTACCTTACAAAGTTTTGCTACAGTAATTTTGCACACTATATTTTAGTTTTCCCATGCTTTGCCGATGGTTAGACTATGCATTTAAAATGCTTACTTACAGGCTTTTCCATGTTTTCAATATTCTTTATTACACTTTACTGTGCTTTTACTATAGCAAACTTCTAAAAGTTTTGTATTGCTCAAACATATGTATAATAGATACAGCTAAGAAATCTACAGGACTTTAATTAATATAATTGAACATCATAGGTTGCTTATTTAAACAAAAACACATTCAAATATTTATCCCACAATGTGTTCTTCTTAACTTAAACTGCAGTGATTGCGTATTTATTTGGTGAAAAGCACCGCTGATTTCTGGCCAGGGTCATGATTATCCTCTGACATCTGTCAGCACTGAATTTAACAAGTTCCTATTAGCCATTGCTTTCTAGTGTTAATACTTTACCCATAATATTAACAGCATGTATCCATGATTTCTTTATACAAAATGTCAAACCAATGGGGTTCTTGTTCATCTTAACAAATAAACCATTTTCTGGCACGCGAGAGTTATGAGTAATAACTTTGACAAAGGTAAGAACCCACATTCTGTCACACTAATACTGAATGACAGGATGGAATGGGCCTGGTCACATGGACAGTGTGAATCTAATACCACTCGTCTGTTTATACTAATAGAATCCTCTCGAGACCAATTACAATTACTAATGACTGCCAGTTTATTTTTGTGGTTCAGTTATTCGAGTTTACTAAAGCATGTCGGCTCCTGATGTATCTCATGCTGGTAAAGTAATCAGTGTTTGCAGCAAATCTGTATATGAAAGCATGTCCTACACAACTCCCAACATCCTGGAAACCTCTTTAAAGCAGATTTCTCTACGATTTCATTTCTTACCTGTTCAATAACTTGTGTGTGTAAAAACAACTTCTCCTAGAACAGCCATGCTTCCAGAAGCATCTGCCCATAAACCTAATCCTAACCCTAAATCACAACTGTACCGAAAACCTTAACTTAATCCTGACCTGAAAGCCACTATCACAGTGCAAAATTGCTATTCATTTTCCCAGCGGGACCACTGAAATAACTAATACCCCACCACCTTCCTAGAGGGATATAACTGTAACACCCCACCACCTTCCTAGATATATAACTGTAACACCCCACCACCTTCCTAGAGAGATATAACTGTAACACCCCACCACCTTCCTAGAGAGATATAACTGTAACACCCCACCACCTTCCTAGATATATAACTGTAACACCCCACCACCTTCCTAGAGAGATATAACTGTAACACCCCACCACCTTCCTAGATATATAACTGTAACACCCCACCACCTTCCTAGAGAGATATAACTGTAACACCCCACCACCTTCCTAGAGATATAACTGTAACACCCCACCACCTTCCTAGAGATATAACTGTAACACCCACCACCTTCCTAGAGATATAACTGTAACACCCCACCACCTTCCTAGAGATATAACTGTAACACCCCACCACCTTCCTAGAGATATAACTGTAACACCCCACCACCTTCCTAGAGATATAACTGTAACACCCCACCACCTTCCTAGATATATAACTGTAACACCCCACCACCTTCCTAGAGATATAACTGTAACACCCCACCACCTTCCTAGAGATATAACTGTAACACCCCACCACCTTCCTAGAGATATAACTGTAACACCCCACCACCTTCCTAGAGATATAACTGTAACACCCCACCACCTTCCTAGAGATATAACTGTAACACCCCACCACCTTCCTAGAGATATAACTGTAACACCCCACCACCTTCCTAGAGATATAACTGTAACACCCCACCACCTTCCTAGAGATATAACTGTAACACCCCACCACCTTCCTAGAGATATAACTGTAACACCCCACCACCTTCCTAGAGATATAACTGTAACACCCCACCACCTTCCTAGAGATATAACTGTAACACCCCACCACCTTCCTAGAGATATAACTGTAACACCCCACCACCTTCCTAGAGATATAACTGTAACACCCCACCACCTTCCTAGAGATATAACTGTAACACCCCACCACCTTCCTAGAGATATAACTGTAACACCCCACCACCTTCCTAGAGATATAACTGTAACACCCCACCACCTTCCTAGAGATATAACTGTAACACCCCACCACCTTCCTAGAGATATAACTGTAACACCCCACCACCTTCCTAGAGATATAACTGTAACACCCCACCACCTTCCTAGAGATATAACTGTAACACCCCACCACCTTCCTAGAGATATAACTGTAACACCCCACCACCTTCCTAGAGATATAACTGTAACACCCCACCACCTTCCTAGAGATATAACTGTAACACCCCACCACCTTCCTAGAGATATAACTGTAACACCCCACCACCTTCCTAGAGATATAACTGTAACACCCCACCACCTTCCTAGAGATATAACTGTAACACCCCACCACCTTCCTAGAGATATAACTGTAACACCCCACCACCTTCCTAGAGATATAACTGTAACACCCCACCACCTTCCTAGAGATATAACTGTAACACCCCACCACCTTCCTAGAGATATAACTGTAACACCCCACCACCTTCCTAGAGATATAACTGTAACACCCCACCACCTTCCTAGAGATATAACTGTAACACCCCACCACCTTCCTAGAGATATAACTGTAACACCCCACCACCTTCCTAGAGATATAACTGTAACACCCCACCACCTTCCTAGAGATATAACTGTAACACCCCACCACCTTCCTAGAGATATAACTGTAACACCCCACCACCTTCCTAGAGATATAACTGTAACACCCCACCACCTTCCTAGAGATATAACTGTAACACCCCACCACCTTCCTAGAGATATAACTGTAACACCCCACCACCTTCCTAGAGATATAACTGTAACACCCCACCACCTTCCTAGAGATATAACTGTAACACCCCACCACCTTCCTAGAGATATAACTGTAACACCCCACCACCTTCCTAGAGATATAACTGTAACACCCCACCACCTTCCTAGAGATATAACTGTAACACCCCACCACCTTCCTAGAGATATAACTGTAACACCCCACCACCTTCCTAGAGATATAACTGTAACACCCCACCACCTTCCTAGAGATATAACTGTAACACCCCACCACCTTCCTAGAGATATAACTGTAACACCCCACCACCTTCCTAGAGATATAACTGTAACACCCCACCACCTTCCTAGAGATATAACTGTAACACCCCACCACCTTCCTAGAGATATAACTGTAACACCCCACCACCTTCCTAGAGATATAACTGTAACACCCCACCACCTTCCTAGAGATATAACTGTAACACCCCACCACCTTCCTAGAGATATAACTGTAACACCCCACCACCTTCCTAGAGATATAACTGTAACACCCCACCACCTTCCTAGAGATATAACTGTAACACCCCACCACCTTCCTAGAGATATAACTGTAACACCCCACCACCTTCCTAGAGATATAACTGTAACACCCCACCACCTTCCTAGAGATATAACTGTAACACCCCACCACCTTCCTAGAGATATAACTGTAACACCCCACCACCTTCCTAGAGATATAACTGTAACACCCCACCACCTTCCTAGAGATATAACTGTAACACCCCACCACCTTCCTAGAGATATAACTGTAACACCCCACCACCTTCCTAGAGATATAACTGTAACACCCCACCACCTTCCTAGAGATATAACTGTAACACCCCACCACCTTCCTAGAGATATAACTGTAACACCCCACCACCTTCCTAGAGATATAACTGTAACACCCCACCACCTTCCTAGAGATATAACTGTAACACCCCACCACCTTCCTAGAGATATAACTGTAACACCCCACCACCTTCCTAGAGATATAACTGTAACACCCCACCACCTTCCTAGAGATATAACTGTAACACCCCACCACCTTCCTAGAGATATAACTGTAACACCCCACCACCTTCCTAGAGATATAACTGTAACACCCCACCACCTTCCTAGAGATATAACTGTAACACCCCACCACCTTCCTAGAGATATAACTGTAACACCCCACCACCTTCCTAGAGATATAACTGTAACACCCCACCACCTTCCTAGAGATATAACTGTAACACCCCACCACCTTCCTAGAGATATAACTGTAACACCCCACCACCTTCCTAGAGATATAACTGTAACACCCCACCACCTTCCTAGAGATATAACTGTAACACCCCACCACCTTCCTAGAGATATAACTGTAACACCCCACCACCTTCCTAGAGATATAACTGTAACACCCCACCACCTTCCTAGAGATATAACTGTAACACCCCACCACCTTCCTAGAGATATAACTGTAACACCCCACCACCTTCCTAGAGATATAACTGTAACACCCCACCACCTTCCTAGAGATATAACTGTAACACCCCACCACCTTCCTAGAGATATAACTGTAACACCCCACCACCTTCCTAGAGATATAACTGTAACACCCCACCACCTTCCTAGAGATATAACTGTAACACCCCACCACCTTCCTAGAGATATAACTGTAACACCCCACCACCTTCCTAGAGATATAACTGTAACACCCCACCACCTTCCTAGAGATATAACTGTAACACCCCACCACCTTCCTAGAGATATAACTGTAACACCCCACCACCTTCCTAGAGATATAACTGTAACACCCCACCACCTTCCTAGAGATATAACTGTAACACCCCACCACCTTCCTAGAGATATAACTGTAACACCCCACCACCTTCCTAGAGATATAACTGTAACACCCCACCACCTTCCTAGAGATATAACTGTAACACCCCACCACCTTCCTAGAGATATAACTGTAACACCCCACCACCTTCCTAGAGATATAACTGTAACACCCCACCACCTTCCTAGAGATATAACTGTAACACCCCACCACCTTCCTAGAGATATAACTGTAACACCCCACCACCTTCCTAGAGATATAACTGTAACACCCCACCACCTTCCTAGAGATATAACTGTAACACCCCACCACCTTCCTAGAGATATAACTGTAACACCCCACCACCTTCCTAGAGATATAACTGTAACACCCCACCACCTTCCTAGAGATATAACTGTAACACCCCACCACCTTCCTAGAGATATAACTGTAACACCCCACCACCTTCCTAGAGATATAACTGTAACACCCCACCACCTTCCTAGAGATATAACTGTAACACCCCACCACCTTCCTAGAGATATAACTGTAACACCCCACCACCTTCCTAGAGATATAACTGTAACACCCCACCACCTTCCTAGAGATATAACTGTAACACCCCACCACCTTCCTAGAGATATAACTGTAACACCCCACCACCTTCCTAGAGATATAACTGTAACACCCCACCACCTTCCTAGAGATATAACTGTAACACCCCACCACCTTCCTAGAGATATAACTGTAACACCCCACCACCTTCCTAGAGATATAACTGTAACACCCCACCACCTTCCTAGAGATATAACTGTAACACCCCACCACCTTCCTAGAGATATAACTGTAACACCCCACCACCTTCCTAGAGATATAACTGTAACACCCCACCACCTTCCTAGAGATATAACTGTAACACCCCACCACCTTCCTAGAGATATAACTGTAACACCCCACCACCTTCCTAGAGATATAACTGTAACACCCCACCACCTTCCTAGAGATATAACTGTAACACCCCACCACCTTCCTAGAGATATAACTGTAACACCCCACCACCTTCCTAGAGATATAACTGTAACACCCCACCACCTTCCTAGAGATATAACTGTAACACCCCACCACCTTCCTAGAGATATAACTGTAACACCCCACCACCTTCCTAGAGATATAACTGTAACACCCCACCACCTTCCTAGAGATATAACTGTAACACCCCACCACCTTCCTAGAGATATAACTGTAACACCCCACCACCTTCCTAGAGATATAACTGTAACACCCCACCACCTTCCTAGAGATATAACTGTAACACCCCACCACCTTCCTAGAGATATAACTGTAACACCCCACCACCTTCCTAGAGATATAACTGTAACACCCCACCACCTTCCTAGAGATATAACTGTAACACCCCACCACCTTCCTAGAGATATAACTGTAACACCCCACCACCTTCCTAGAGATATAACTGTAACACCCCACCACCTTCCTAGAGATATAACTGTAACACCCCACCACCTTCCTAGAGATATAACTGTAACACCCCACCACCTTCCTAGAGATATAACTGTAACACCCCACCACCTTCCTAGAGATATAACTGTAACACCCCACCACCTTCCTAGAGATATAACTGTAACACCCCACCACCTTCCTAGAGATATAACTGTAACACCCCACCACCTTCCTAGAGATATAACTGTAACACCCCACCACCTTCCTAGAGATATAACTGTAACACCCCACCACCTTCCTAGAGATATAACTGTAACACCCCACCACCTTCCTAGAGATATAACTGTAACACCCCACCACCTTCCTAGAGATATAACTGTAACACCCCACCACCTTCCTAGAGATATAACTGTAACACCCCACCACCTTCCTAGAGATATAACTGTAACACCCCACCACCTTCCTAGAGATATAACTGTAACACCCCACCACCTTCCTAGAGATATAACTGTAACACCCCACCACCTTCCTAGAGATATAACTGTAACACCCCACCACCTTCCTAGAGATATAACTGTAACACCCCACCACCTTCCTAGAGATATAACTGTAACACCCCACCACCTTCCTAGAGATATAACTGTAACACCCCACCACCTTCCTAGAGATATAACTGTAACACCCCACCACCTTCCTAGAGATATAACTGTAACACCCCACCACCTTCCTAGAGATATAACTGTAACACCCCACCACCTTCCTAGAGATATAACTGTAACACCCCACCACCTTCCTAGAGATATAACTGTAACACCCCACCACCTTCCTAGAGATATAACTGTAACACCCCACCACCTTCCTAGAGATATAACTGTAACACCCCACCACCTTCCTAGAGATATAACTGTAACACCCCACCACCTTCCTAGAGATATAACTGTAACACCCCACCACCTTCCTAGAGATATAACTGTAACACCCCACCACCTTCCTAGAGATATAACTGTAACACCCCACCACCTTCCTAGAGATATAACTGTAACACCCCACCACCTTCCTAGAGATATAACTGTAACACCCCACCACCTTCCTAGAGATATAACTGTAACACCCCACCACCTTCCTAGAGATATAACTGTAACACCCCACCACCTTCCTAGAGATATAACTGTAACACCCCACCACCTTCCTAGAGATATAACTGTAACACCCCACCACCTTCCTAGAGATATAACTGTAACACCCCACCACCTTCCTAGAGATATAACTGTAACACCCCACCACCTTCCTAGAGATATAACTGTAACACCCCACCACCTTCCTAGAGATATAACTGTAACACCCCACCACCTTCCTAGAGATATAACTGTAACACCCCACCACCTTCCTAGAGATATAACTGTAACACCCCACCACCTTCCTAGAGATATAACTGTAACACCCCACCACCTTCCTAGAGATATAACTGTAACACCCCACCACCTTCCTAGAGATATAACTGTAACACCCCACCACCTTCCTAGAGATATAACTGTAACACCCCACCACCTTCCTAGAGATATAACTGTAACACCCCACCACCTTCCTAGAGATATAACTGTAACACCCCACCACCTTCCTAGAGATATAACTGTAACACCCCACCACCTTCCTAGAGATATAACTGTAACACCCCACCACCTTCCTAGAGATATAACTGTAACACCCCACCACCTTCCTAGAGATATAACTGTAACACCCCACCACCTTCCTAGAGATATAACTGTAACACCCCACCACCTTCCTAGAGATATAACTGTAACACCCCACCACCTTCCTAGAGATATAACTGTAACACCCCACCACCTTCCTAGAGATATAACTGTAACACCCCACCACCTTCCTAGAGATATAACTGTAACACCCCACCACCTTCCTAGAGATATAACTGTAACACCCCACCACCTTCCTAGAGATATAACTGTAACACCCCACCACCTTCCTAGAGATATAACTGTAACACCCCACCACCTTCCTAGAGATATAACTGTAACACCCCACCACCTTCCTAGAGATATAACTGTAACACCCCACCACCTTCCTAGAGATATAACTGTAACACCCCACCACCTTCCTAGAGATATAACTGTAACACCCCACCACCTTCCTAGAGATATAACTGTAACACCCCACCACCTTCCTAGAGATATAACTGTAACACCCCACCACCTTCCTAGAGATATAACTGTAACACCCCACCACCTTCCTAGAGATATAACTGTAACACCCCACCACCTTCCTAGAGATATAACTGTAACACCCCACCACCTTCCTAGAGATATAACTGTAACACCCCACCACCTTCCTAGAGATATAACTGTAACACCCCACCACCTTCCTAGAGATATAACTGTAACACCCCACCACCTTCCTAGAGATATAACTGTAACACCCCACCACCTTCCTAGAGAGATATAACTGTAACACCCCACCACCTTCCTAGAGATATAACTGTAACACCCCACCACCTTCCTAGAGATATAACTGTAACACCCCACCACCTTCCTA